>OX336895.1:11387466-11987466 GCA_946959425.1 Argyrosomus regius
GCGTATGTGTGTGCTTCATAACTGTGCAAGTACTGAATATATGGGAAATGTATACTGCAGAACATTTTATATTCACTACTGGGTCCTTATCTTTGAGTGTGCATTACGAGGGTGTGTGTTTCTATTTGTATGTGGCGTCACAGAGACTTTGCAAAACAGAAAGAAGCTTTTGTAAAAAATGTTTTCAGCGTCTGCTCGTAATTAAGACACCACAGAACAAGTCACTGCAGTAGTCATATCATTGCTGCTGGTCTCTTTTTTTTTCTGTATCTATGTATATGTATATGTGTGTGTGTGTAAGTCATGTACAAAACAAGCTTAGTTGAGGTTTTTTTTTAATGAAGCAGAGATCTATTATGTGGCTTTGGAGCAGGCAGAGAGGTGGGTTTGGGTTGGTGGTATGAGGTAGCATAGATGAGCCCTGAAGCCTAGCAAACACTGAGAGACGGACAGAGGGGGTAGTTGTCGACACGGATAGGGGTATTTATTCCAGGCCTCACCTAAAACCACCGCCAGGTGAAAGCACGTCCTGGCAGACAACAAAAGAACGACAGTTTTCTCACCTTCGTCTTTCTGCATACATCTCATCCCCCATGTGCAGACAATGCTGCTTTATCAGCGCTAGTGGCTAATGTGTAGAGAGAAGTGTGGGAATACATGAAAGCATACAGTAATGCATAGAAACCTACAGCGAGCCATTGTGCTCAAATGTTAAAGTGCCCCTAGTGAACATGCTAAGATTGATGAGCTGTTCATATATATATGTGGGAGGGGGTGTAAATTAAAGAATGGTGAGATAAACATGCACACACACACACACACACACACACACACTCTGACACACACACTGACACACTCCTCAGCATCAATAGCAGTAAACAGTGTGGTATAGCAGCATGCCAGAGGATGTGCTAACTCACTGCTTTAGCTGCCAGAGTGGGTGTTAGATGTCCGGGAAACAATGCCATTTTGTGTGTGTGTTCAGGAAAAGAGCGTGGGACTGTGAAACAATGGCATTCTGTGAGCATCTCTGTCAACAAGGTGCTTTTGGGAGAAAATCCAGAGCAGGCACAGGGAGGAAGAGGACGGGTAATAAAATGATATTACACGGTATCAAGTTGTAAAACGCAGGGCTATTTCAGTCAATCACAGGAACAGCTTAGAAACATCAGCAGCTATGGCAACAACAACAGCATTCTTCTCCTGCTCATTTTCATCTGTTGAGTTTGCAAAGACACGAGTCATTCTGCGCGCATTAGCGGTCACTCACAGCATTACATTATGGAGTGCAACAGCAAAACTATGTCTGCTGCAGTTAGAACCAGAATTGATGCACAAGTACGGACATATCTGAGTGCCAAGCAGTAGAGTGTGGGGGAAATGACATAGCACATACAAAAAAAAAAAAGAAAGGAAATGGTTGTGAAATGCATTAAAGTCCTTGTGTGCAGTATTACAGTGCCATTCCAGTGCTGTGTAGAGCTCTTTGAAAATGAGTTTCCTACAGGTAATAAGAATCTATCTCCTGTTTCCTTTGTGTGCAGTGAAAATGACGCATCATCAGAGAACGAGCAGCTGCTGAGCCGGAGCATTGACAGCGACGAGGAGGCGGCATCTGAGAAGCAAGGATTAGCCGACACCAACAACCCTAACTTGTGCCTCGTCAACCTGGGAAACAAGCCTGACCTTTGCCTGCTCTCTCTGGGCCTCTTGGACCGTGACCGAGCCTGCAACGGGACACCCACTATTGCAGCCGGCCAGTCCAGTAACATCCCCAGTCCCAACCACATCACCAGCACCAACCACGTCAGCAATGGGAACCCAATTAACAACAACAATAAAACCCCAGGGGTAGGTGGATGAATCTTTTACTAGAGTAAAAAATATGATTATGATTCAGCTTCATCTGGAAATCACATATTCTGTACTGTAATTTATTTTAATTTCTTTTACCACACAGATGCTACAGAGTCGAAGGAAAAAGATCCTGGATCTGTATGCCAGAGCCTGCAATGTGACAGAGGGTAAGTCTTTTATACGGATGAAAACATCCATCTTACCAAGTGTTGTAATCAAGAACTGATTTCTGCCAACACTGTGGGGGAATTTTAAACCTTGATGTAAGTGGCTATCAACTCTAACACCCTTGTCTGTCTCCAGGCCTGAGCCCCACAGAGCTTCCCTTTGACTGTCTGGAAAAGGCTAGCCGAATGCTGAGCTCCTCCTACAGCAGCGAGGCGGCCGTGGTAAAGACATGGAGGCATCTTGCAGAGAGTTTCGGGCTGAAGCGCGACGAGATCGGTGGCATGAGCGACGGCCTGCAGCTGTTCGAGAGAGTGAGCACGGCGGGCTACAGCATCCCTGACCTCCTGACCCGCCTGGTACAGATCGAGAGGCTGGACGCCGTGGAGTCGCTCTGCTCGGACGTGTTGGGCACCAGCGAGATGGCGGCGGCTGCCGGACGGCAGGGCATTAGCAGTTTTCACAGCCAGTTGGTCTGTCCATCCCAATGCTCATCCCCATCCCAGCGCTGTGCCAGTGTCTAAATATGTGGTGGAGCAGAGACTTTAGAGACTTGGGGTGCCTTACAGTATACATGTATGTAAGGACAGATACTGCTCTGACAAGGAGGACTGCACATATACAGTATACACCTTACCACCATCACATGAAGAATGTCAGTGGACTTCCCCGTGCACAATGTTTTTTCGCTGTTATGGTTTTTCTTTGTCAAAAAGCTAGTAATAATTTGTATGGCCTTCATTCATTTGTCCTTCTAAAGTGCTGCAGAGTTTGAGAAAGACAAAAGTCAGTCACCAAAGATTAAGATTACTCTCTAGCCTTTCTCAAATGCTAAGGAATTTTAGCAAAAAAATAGCTAGATTCACTGCGCTGGACGCAATACAGTAACAGCTTTAACAGTGTTTTATTCAAAAGTTTTGAAACATTTTTTAAAAAATGACATGGAAAAGATGAAATGGTGTGCTGATGAAAATGGTCACTGAACAACTGTACTGCAGGAGTGCCAAATAAGTGTCTTTTTCTTGAAGGCATATTGGTGTAACAGTGCATTACAAGTGGGAGGAACGAGGATGCTTTCTCAGTTGTCCTCTCGCTGAACCTTCTGATCAGGACCAAAACCTTCTGCTTAATCCCGCAGCTGACACAACTAGATGTTTGCATTCGTATAAAGAAAGCAATCTGGTTTGACCGCAGCATCAGTTAACATTCATAACTTTGGCTGTACTGTCATCGTACAGGAAAGACAGCAGATATGAGCTCCACTACTTAAAGTGCAATCACCCATGCCCAGCTGGAAATGCTAAAACATTCTTCAGATCAGCTTTCTTCCGGTAAACTTTTGGCATTTGGGAACAACCTCCTCGTGTGTTGCCGTGTTACCAGCATACACACAACTGCAGTCAACATTACAGAAGACTGACTGAGCCCTTAAAGCACACTGAATCTTTTTAGGTGTTCAGTGTTAATCCCATACAATACGTGATAGCAGGGTTACTCTGCCGCTCGTGCTCCTGCCTTAACACACGTGTAAATACACTTTCCCCAACTTGAGCATACACAGACTTACTGCAACTACTTCCTCGGCAGTGACCCAGTCTGTGACCCTCCCCTCATAATTCTTCCTCTCCCCGCTTTTTCCCCTTTTACCCCAATGCTGCGGTCTAGTGCTGCCGCCAGCCCTAATTATTTGGCGTGTGGCTCTCCGGGCCCCTAATAGGCTAAAGTGTTGTGGTTTACAGAGCGGGTGCAAAGTGCCTGTGATTTCCAGCACCCAATTAAGCATTTAGGGCCACTTAACCACTGAAAGCCCAGTGGAAAAGCTGTAAAAACCCTGCATTAAAAAGAGAGATGCCACGGCAGAGGCATGACTAACCGCCCCCGGGGTCGCTGCACTGTGAACGGTGCAAGAATGCAGCCAGTCGTGGTGGAAGCAGCGCTACGGTCGTCCTATAACGTCTGACCTTACTCAGCTTTTGTGGTCGACTCAGTCATGCTCAGACAGGATTTAAGCTCCCCTCTCCCCTATGGGACCAATGTGGCAAATGAGAACAATATGCAGTTGTGTGGGTTGTGCTCTTCTGACGAGCAGCTGAAGCTGGTTAACGTACAGACTGGGGGTGACTCCGGTAAGCATCAAGTCAAACTCTGTGAAGAGCATCGTGTTAATGCTCCATTAATAGATGATGTTAATAGATTAGATGCTGTAGGTCAGCGCTCTTTGCCTAGCTTCAAAACTCAGTGGTGAGCTCCAAAAAACAATGTAAACAACAATTCCATGAACTACTTTCATCGAATTTCTTGAGAATAGGACTGATTTTTATGTGATGTTGTCAGCATACTGTCCCATCACTGCTCTGTGCAAATTCAAACACATGACCCCCTGCTAAGTTCTTCTTCTGATGCTTTTTTTGTACGTATACATTGCAAACTCTGGAGCTGGTCTCTAGTACTTTAACTTAATTAATGTGCATGTTTATCAGGCATGTATTCGTGATTTTCTTTCATATCTCCTGACAAGGCAAAAAAAAAAAAAAAAAAAAAAAGCTCATTTTAATATACTGCCTTCATAGAGCAGGGTTGTCTTCATCAAATCCATTTCAGTTCAAAACAGTTTTAACTAGTTATTTGTATGATGTTTTATACTGTTGAACTTTTGTAAATAATCTAACTGGCGGATTGAACTTAAATGAAATGGACCCAAGCTCTGTTTTTGGACGGGCAAAATCGTGTCTGACGTAAATGATGCTGATAGGATGACACAGAAGCCAAACATGAATTACTTACCTCAGTAGCACACACAGTATAGTAGAACATGTAGAAACACACACACTCATCACCGAATCAAAGTATAACTGTATATATAACTTATTATTGTACATAATGTATACATTAATAAAGATGTATGGCAAAAATGGCGTGTTGTTGAATGATAAATGATGATAAAGTATAAAATCTTTATTACTACAGTTCACTTTTGGATGATATCTGATTTTGTTTGAGCGATTCAGGAGTGGACCATCAAAATAGAGTTTGAACAAACTGCCTGAAGGTAGTAGTACACTTTTATAGACTTGCTTTGATCATTATTTTCTACATTTTGTGCTGGTATGCAATTAGTTAAAAAGACTACAGCCTAAATGTGAATGTCAGCATGCCAACATGCTCACAACAACAATGCTAACATGCAAATGTTTAGAAGGAATAATGTTCACCATCTTAGTTTAGCGTGTTAACATGCTGACATTTGCTAATTAGGGCAAAACACAGCTCGAGGATCAAGGAAAGTAATTAGTTTTCCAGGTATTTGCCCACAAGCCAAACTATTAGACAAATTGTGAGTTGCTGATGGCAATTGGCAAAAAAAAACAGGGCATCACTAGTGTTTTTACAGTTCATCCTCAGGCCCTCCACTCATAACCTTTCACTCAAAAACATTTTAGTCTGCACTTAAAGTGGTGGACCAACTGACAGTCAGTCAGATAAGACATACAGCATGGGTCAGCATGACTAAATATGGATCTTAAGTATGTCAAGGGTCAAGACAGCAACAATGCAATACTGGGTTAACTTTAAGCACTACTAATTGGATGTGTCACTGTTACGGTGTTAATTTTATACCCTAGCAGGGTGGTTGTTTTGATCCAGTAACCCAACAAATAATGTTACATCACAGACATAGATCAGACTAGCATCGCATCATCGAGCATCAAGGCTTTCTTTTAGGGGAAATAATATCGCTTTCACATATGTTAACCTGAAAAACGACTGTACTGTGAAATTAGAGACAAACGCACTAGCTAATAACCAAAGTTTCACAGCAAGATTTGAGGCAAATAAGATACATGAATAAATGATGCCGATGACAGTTGCTACTGATGGATACTCGGCTCGAGTGGGAGACTGTTGGAGTACAGTCATACAGTATAGCAGCGTCACTAAACAATACATTTGTCTCCAACTGGATCTTAGCCTATCTCTGCTCAAACAGTCGGCTATGGTTAGCTACAGACAACACTGAGCCTAATGCTACCAGGTGATTCAAGATGTCCAAATAAGCATGTCTGGCCACTGTTTTAAATCACTTGTACAGTGGAAGTGAATGACCAAATAATCTGATCTGATCAAATGGCCTTAAACATGTAATAAGGCATTTACATCATGTCAGAGGTGAATGACATTGATATATATAGGTGATCCCATACAGTCCATCCCAGATTGTTGTTTGTCAGTCATTACAGGCACTGACAGGGTCTGTTAATGGTTTAGAAACACCAAACGGAAAATCACTAATCACAACATTTTCCAGCTCATTCAAAACTCCCTACAGTTAATTATACATCATTAAATGTGACATTAACTACATGGTTCATCAAATGAGAGATGAGTTCATTGGAAAAATACTGTAGGACAAGATTAGTAGACCTTAACGTCATTCAGGCATTAGCTCTCGCCCTCAAATGCACTTTTATCCCCCTCCTGCTGACTTGCTACTGCAAGTTGAGAAGCCAAACCACCACTCATCTTTCAAAGATAATAACTTATTTCTTCTAATTTAATTGCATTAATTGCTCTAAATGTAATATTTTTTATTTATTTATTGCTGTCAAGTGTTGAAGACAGCTACAAAACATTTGTGAACCACATTTTCTAGATACCTCTGCGTCACACTTGTCATTACAAAGGATTAGTAAATGATGCAATCTCACCTGCACCGACACAAAGCAGTTTTCTCAACCAGAAAGAATTTTGGGGGAGTTTTGGACAGCGCTTAAATAAATGTCTGTGCTGCACCCACTCATTACCCGTTATCTCCACCAACAAGACTTTAGTCACTACAGTGGCAGCTGTCACCTCTGCACACATCTCTGTCATCGGGCTTGCGCTTTGTGTAGGTGTTTGTATTTGTGCCAAGATTCCCAAGGCCTTAGCTAAATGATTAGGTGTGTATTTGCTGGCTGGGGATCTTAAGCCAGGTTCACAGAAGGTCTGCCTGGCATTGGTAATGCCAGTGATGCTGCTGTGGGGCATCAGGGCAGCATTGAGGTCTTTCTCTCATCGTGTTTCAAACAGTCACAATTGCACAGAGATAATCCATCCCAAGTAAAGAGCTTTTCAGTCTGACACACACACACACACACACACACACCTACACACACATATGCAGGAGTGTATGTGGCTTCAGGGTCTGTTTTTGCGTCTTTAGTGCTTGGCTTGACTTTAAATAAGGATGAAGCCATAGAGAGCCACTTCAGGGCAAGGAGTGCCAACCATGAGAGTAATAAAACCTCTGCCAGTCAGCAACACCTTCACCCTCCACACAACAACTACATGCACACACTCATCCCTGTCAGTCACCTGCAAACACATCAAACAGAAAGAGCACAAACACAGTCCAGACCTCGATCAGGTGTATTTTCTGCAACTTGTCAGGATGAGAAAATGTATGTCTGGATTGCAGGATGTACTGTGTTTACGCTAAACTGTATTCAACAGCCATATCTGCAGTGCAACATGCGCAACTAAATATGCATTGACATATTATCCCACTTGTTATGAAATAGCAATGCATCATGTTTTTGTTTTTTTTACAGCAGTCGTTTTGAAATATGCAGATGTCAGCAGTCAGTCGTGAAAAAAACACAAGGTACAGCTACTTTCTACAGCTGCCATTTTGCTCTGAACTTCAAACATCATACGAAGCAGAAGAGGAGTTACGACGGAGTATTCTCCTAAAATGGAAGGGCAGAATAATCATATTTTGCTAAAAACAAAAGTGTTCAGACCCAGACAGTGAAGAAGTAAAGGGGGAGTGATTTCTGATTCTCCCTGAAGCAACAAATGTTCAAGTTCAAAGTGGGTAGCACACCTGAAAGAAAAGTTTGACATTTTGGAAAATACACTTAAGACACTTCCCTGCTGAGAGTTAGATGAGAAGATCGATACCACTCGTGTCTTTGTTGTAGACAGGATGTGATTAGCATTAAGCTTAGTTAAGCACAAACACTGGAAGCAGGGGGAAACAGCTAGCCTGTGCTGGGCAGACAGAAAAAAGTTTGTTATGTTGCATTCAGTAGTTTCTGTTTTTGTATAAATTCAACCAACCAAGTATATTGTATTAATTAGTGAGGTTTAGAGGTAGGAGATCTTTGAACTTTGCACAAATCCGTTTCCCCCCTGCTTCCGCTGTTTATGCTAAGCTAAGATAATCGGTTGCTGGATCGAACGCCACACTCAAGGCAGCCACAATCAGCCCAAAAAGATTAAGAGATTTTGGAAAGATTATGTAAAGTAGGAAAACAGAAATTTGGAGACACACAGACACACCAAGTTTGGCAAAAAATACTGCAGACAGAAATGAATGAGCAACATGTATGGAAAACTTGACACATCATTTTTAGCAGATACAATCATTATCAGATGCAAGCAAAGCAGAATAAAACAAACTGGAATTTGGAAAACCAGTGTGATTTTAGCCTGTCGACCATAAATAACCCAAGACAGCTGCTTCCACTCACAACTCCTTCACACACTACCTCATTTACAGTCAGGTATATTACCAGACCCTACATGTGCTTATTGCATTACTCAAGCAGCATATTTATGCATATTGCGGCTGGTGGAAGTAATATACATTTGGTGGTCTGCCATGTCAAATCACTGATTGACTTGACTTTATGGTTGTGCTGAAGTGGAACCGCTAATGTTTCCCCCTGCCAGCCTCCCTCTACCTACCAAATAACTTTTTAATGAGGTTTACCAGCCAGACCAGAGCAGGCCGACTCTTCGGGGTAATTTTCGGAATTTTTGGTCCACTGAAAAAACACAAACATAAATCAAGATGAGTGTATAAAGTTGTGCAGGAGATGGTGTGTAGGGTAGACTGGCAGAGTTAAGTGTGTTAGGTAACACAGAGCAGACACGGCTATGTTTCATGACATGAATGTAAAAGAAAATAAATCAGTCGTACAGTTCCGGGATTAGGCACACAGGCAAGAAGGCCCTGTTAAAAGTCATATTCCACCCACTATCTATTTGAGCATCGAACATTCGTAAACTTTAGGGTTGAAAAGCAGCTGTAAGAAGGTTGTAGATGCCTTTAGCTTGAATTCATGTCACTTACAATAAATGAAAATGTTAATTCAGCCATATGTTCATTCAAACTATAGTATATACACTGAGGATATGGATGGACAAGAATGAAGTGGGTTATGCTGCACAAGTGGTTTGTGGGATTTTTTATCTCCTTTTTGGCTGTAAAAACTTGTCGCTCTTGAAATCTTTGGACGTAACGCACACTCAGATTGACCACAGATTTTTCCTAAAAGAAGGAAACTATAAACCTTCTTTCAAAGCCATATTTCAAGCCCACAGAGTGCAAAAAGGCAGTGTCACTTTAAAGTCATCTTTATTCAGCGCCGAGTGAAGATCGGTATACAGAGGAACAGTTTGATTTATAGGAGAAAGTGTGGGCAAAATTGAGATTTGAAAAGGGGGGTGAGTCCCCAAACACATGTATGTACCAGCTACCAAATGATCACAACAAGAGGGCTGAATTATATTAAATTTGTTAGGCCAGTAAACTGTGCAACTCTGATCGGCTGTCATGTGTTACCACTCTGCTCAACAGCTCCAAATTAAAGCTTTGCCAAAGCAAACGATGTTAGAGAAAGATAGAGAAAAAAGCGATGACTGGTTTCTCAGCAAACTCGAGTTTTCTTTCTTTTTTAACTCAAATTTTATCATTTTTATTTCGGCATAAAACAATAAAGAACAACAGTGTCAGTGGGATACATGTTCTTAGATATAATATTCAAATGTCTCTTGACATCAATCAAAGTTTTCGGCGGTGCCTCTGCAGTGAGATTTGTATTCTGTCCATTTTTCGCATTTCTTATTGATTTTTGCTTGTTGGAGTCTCACTATATACGTGAGTCTTTCCATGTTGAGTATCTCCTCGACTGTGTCCAGCCAGTTCTTCAGAGTGGGAGGGTCCTCTCTATATCACTTCCTGGTGATTGCCTTCTTGGTCGCAGCCAGCAGAACTTTAACCAGACATCTGTCCTCATATTGTACATTTTCCCTTGTCAGATTACACAGATATAATATCTCACGTCTTTCGTAGCTCATATCCCAGTATTGTTTTCAATTCAACGTACACATCATTCCAATAATTTCTCATTTTAGTACGTTCACAAAAAAACATGTGTGTGACCAGCAAACTCCAGTTTTCAATCAATTTGTACTTAATCTAGAGAGCGGATGTTCTTCCTGAGGCAGAAGAGATGGATGCTGAAGAAATGCTCAACGATAAAATGATCTTGACAGAGTTATTTTATTAACCGCACTGTATCCGCCTTGATGTGACAGGAGACAGATTTCATGGTCGGACCTGCGCAAGTACCCTGGGTGGCTCGGTGAAGAATGGTGGTCACAGGATGACTGTTTACATGTACAGTGTGTTCCGCTGTTGGTCATAAAGCCTGATTTTTCCATTTGATATCAACCAGATGCAATGAAATTCACAACAGCCACAATGGAAAAACAATGTAAATACTCTCCTCCTCTCAGTCATATATGACCTGCTATATCTATAACATAATCTCCTCTGCTTGCGGCTGTTGACAGTTGGTGAAGCAAGGGGAGAATTTAAAGGTAGGATAAGACTTAATCGGGGTGATTTGCTCCGTAGGATTGAAGGGGGGGTTTCCCTTTTCTGGTTTCTGTATCTATGACCTGGCAATTTAGTTTCACCCCCAGTGGAGATTTAAATTATACTACTTATTTACAACAATGCATTAATTTTTAAAAGGGTAATAAAAAGAAATCGTTTTCCACTCATTTTGTATATAAACAGACCTTTTAGATTAGTTTTTTTGGTCTTTATTTGACAGAGACAGCTTGAAGAGTGACAGGAATGTGGGGAGAGAGAGAGATGGGGAATGACATGCGGTAAAGAGCCACAGGTCGGATTTGAACCCTGGGCCGCCGCGGCAAGGACTAAGCCTTTGTACATGGGGTGGTTGCTCTACCAACTGAGCTAAACGACACCCCAATATAAATGGAACTTTTAACAACGTTCTTGCATGTGCTCTGGTGCTTGCCACGTAATAACAGAAGTGGTTAGAAACCAAAGTAATTTGGGGTAATAACGTTCTGTATCATTAAATGGGCTAAACTATAAGCTACAGCTCACTCCTGAACCTTATAATAGCTGAACATAGGATGTATGATCCAGAAGTTTCCAAAAGGATCAAATGAAAAACCGTGCTTAAAAAAAAATGCTCACAATAAACATAGTGAATGTAGTGTAGTGGTTCAGCTTGTTTACAGGATGCATGATTTCCAAATCTGATATTTTCCATTGTGGTTTGACTGTACAATACAAATTTTTACATTTCACTCTAATACCACCACATGTCTCCTTTTCCACCAGTGGAATTAGTATAACCGTAATCCGTGGTGCAGACGTTTCCAAGTGTGTCTGCAATCACTCAAGGAATTATTTTAACTCAGTATCTAAAACAGGTTGCATTTATTTTGGCCGAACGTTTCATTTCAAACATCTTCTCTTGTTCTTTCTTGAATGCTTTCTTGAGCAGGTGGTTTAAAGCCTCCAGGTTGACTGTCACACTGTTGCCTCAAATAAAAGAAACAAACAAACACACACAAAAAGATTTTTTTATAGACTTGATGCATTTTATGGCATTTTAACTGAGCAATTCATCTTTTAATCAAAAAAGTATCATTTGGTCATGAAAACCATTGGCTGTAGCCTTAAATCTTTTAATTATTATTAATAATGATGAAAATCTGAATAACATAACTTTTCTTTATGTATTTCTTTTTGCTACGCTCTAACCAGTAGTTAAATGTCCTGTCCTGTTCACAATACGTATTACATTCAAATAAAGCTTCAAAAATCATTTTGATACTACACTGTCTTCTCCCACTAAGTAAATTTGTTTTCCGGGTCGCGAGAAGTGTGCAATGTTTTCCAGCACTAAGCCACACACCACCACTATTTCACTGACTTTTGGGAAACTGGATCATATTTTATGGAGAAAAATGTTTTCTGGTTTTCGTTCTGATGTCCTCCAACTGCTCCGCCCAACTCGTTTTGATTTACAGGGTTTCGCAGAGGCGAAGACATCGAAGAGGACGTTGACGGAGAAAGCTAAGAAGAAAAAAAGAAAAAACAAAAAGTAACAGAGCAAGACAAGAGGAATTCTTAGCTTGGCATTTAGTCGGTGAGAGCTTTGTGAAACAAAAAGCTGAAAGGCAGACGTTTAGCTTCTTGTTGTTGGACTAGTAAGTAATGTTATGGTTAGTAATGGCTGTGTTAGTGAAGGCTGGCTAGTTTTTGATTAGAAGTAATGTAACCATAACAAATGCACACGTACAGCTGTCCATATCTAAGACAGCGGCGTATTAGTGAATTACACTCTGAGAATGTGGGGGTACCAAATCACAAAACATTTTTAAAAAAATACTGTTTTAATTTTAGGAATTTCGGTTGCTGTAGGGCCTTAAAAAAAAACTGGATGCATCCCTTTCAAATTCAGACCAGCCGAGCACTTCTGAGTAGTTTTCTACGAATACGTTTTAAATATCAGATGTAATTGTTCCAGTCCGTCCAATTTCCTACATCAACCAACACCACCAGTGTGTCCCATACTGAGACCATTACTCCCATCAACCCACCCATGCTCTGGAACAAACAAATAAGACACGTTTATACAAAACATATGGATTTCAGCATTTCATATGCAGTCCAATCTTAATGTCCTTCAGTTCTTTTTGTTTATTGTCATTAAAAACCTTCACAGTCACAGCCCCTCTTCCTCTAAGCACATCAGACACACATTAAGGCCACTTGGCAAGCATGACACTTATTTAAAAAAACAAAAGGGGGGTTCATCACAGAAATAACAGAAGACAAGACATCAGATTAACATTGGGGAACATAAAAACAGACGGGTCAAAAAGTGCAAAACATACACAAAATTAAAGAAGTACTTCTGACAGACAAAAGAACTTCCAAGAACATAAAACTAAAAAAAGAAGAAAAAAAAAGAACGTGTGTCTGCATATGTTATTCAAAGTAGAGCAGGATGGAGCCTTGAAGTACTGTACAGTTAGAAATGTGGTAATTACAGTTCGAGCACACATGAAAGACCCAGCAAGGTGCTGAAGTACTGAAATACAAGGCAAGTCCTTTTTATCCGAACTGGGAATTTTAAAAAGCGACCTTGAATCCAGCATGTGGCCAAAAAACATGCAAGCGACTGTGTGTGTGTGTTATTTAAGGTTGTGCAGAATGGACCTGAGGTTGAGGCTGAGGAAGGTGTTTGTTTGGTTGGTTTTGTGATTAAGTTCTTGTATCTGGAGGTGGAGGGACGACAGTTCAAACAGACGACGGTTCTTCCTGGACAAAAAAAAAAAACAAAGAAATGCAACACAACGGCTTGTCAGTCCAAAGACATTGAATGAAACATATTTCCATGAGTCAACTCTCTAGTACATGCCCAGTGTACTACAAGTGTATAACTGGTTTTCTATGGTTGAATTTACACATCTTGGCTGAATAGGCCAACAAGTCTTGATAATAAAGAACCCAACAACTACTAGCTCTAATATTGATGACCTGTTGGGAGTAAGAGGAAAAGTCAGCCATCACCAGAGTAATCAGGATTCATCATCTGGGAACCATGAATGTCAATACAAGTTTGTGCACCAATCTATGCCCATGAGATACTAATGTCTGGACCAAAGTGGACCAACATTTCAACCCCTTAGAGCCGCTTGCATGGCTAAACATTTTGAGAAGTGGGGGAGGTATGGATTTAATGTGACACACAGAGATCAAACAAATACGTGATCACCACAATTTAGAAATAACTTAATTTAAACCTTTGACAAAAGAGCTACAAGCCAAACTATTTGGCTAACAATCCTGTGGTTCCCAAGCTGGGGGTCAAGACGCTCCCAAGGAGCCACATGATAAATTGGAGTGGTCACGAGATGATCAACAAAGTAGGAAATGTGAAGAAACATTATTGCTACACAAAACTACTTCAAATTTCTACTTTTCAAGACGCAAAAATAATATGCGTGTGTGGTTGCCATGTCCACGCATGGAGGTATTTCCTACCCATGATTGGAGACACGTTACTCCTGTCTCAGTGGGTGATATTATCAGCATGGAAATTATTGTGTTTACCTGATGCCGGAGAGCTTCTGGAGGAGGATGGAGAGCTTCTCCAGCGATGGGAGCTCCAGGCGAGGGTTTTTAAGAAGCTGGGAGGCCGTTCGGAAAAACTCCTCACAGCTACATGTCTCCAGGAAGGGATTTAAGTAGCCTACAAGCACACGAACACAAGCAGAGCAAAGAAGTACGATATTATCAAAACAATTTCTGAAATGAACAACACATTTCTGTTAAAACTTCTTTAGAGATTACAGACTTCATTTTGCCATACTTTCCCAATTTGCATAGAAATGAAAACTACATGGAGACACACAAACCATGAAAACCCTTTAGTGATCAAACTGAGTTAGAAAGGGGCACAGATGCTGGTCAAAGTGACTCTGTGATGATTGTTTTTGGAAGAGCTTCCATATTGTCGCTGTTAACTCTGACCTTCCCTTCATCAAACCATAACTTCACACACACATACACACAGGGAGATGAAACAAAAAAAAGGACAACAGCATCAATCAACACAGATGGGAGCTGCACATTTTTTTTAAATGAATAAAAGCAAATGTGGACCTTATGGAGTCCTAAAATTAGTCGGTTCCTAGTAAACAAACATTTGTTTCTGCTAAAGTCACATTCCTACTCTTTCAAAAACTAACTCTCCACCGTCTTAGACCACGCACAAGGGTGAGGGAATACAATCTGAGACACAGAGGGACTTTTTGGCTGCTACAGAGGTTCTGCTGGCATCAAATCACAGCAGAAGATTGGATGGGGGAGAATAGGATCAGGTTCAGATAAGAAAGGATAAGACGGGTAGAATTTGATAATATGAGAAGGATAAAGCAGGAAAGGACAGTTTGGTCAGTCTGTTTCCAGCAATAACATCAATCTATCTCAAGGATATGAAACTACTCTATACAATTCAGGTTAGTGACGTGAGCTTGAACAATATATATTTTACAGCAAACACTTTTTTACTAACTAAACCTTCCTGACTGGTGAATATTTAGTGTAATATATGCTCAAAGTGGCTAGATAATATGCAGGTCATAAGCCCAACAAAATTATGAGGTGGTAGGAGGTGTAGAGCTGCAACGAATGGTTATTTTACTTGAATTTACTTTCATTTAGTCCATAACAGGCCCATCACAAATGTGACATCCACAAGGATATATTTAATTTGCTTGTTTTGTGTGACCAACAGTCCAAAACAACAGTAATATAAAAACAGAGAAAAGCAAAGCCTCACATTTTAAAAGCTGAAAACTTCACTTGCATCAATAACATATTGAATTTTAGTACTTTATTGGCACTACAGAACAGCAGTATTGTGTACCATTTGTTTTGGGTATTTACCATGTGTTGATTATGTCCTTTGTCATATTGATCGCAAACCACTGCAAGCCAATTTCCTTCTATGATAGTAAACTAAATCAATTAGTGTATTACATTAGATAGATAGATAGATAGATAGATAGATAGATAGATAGATAGATAGATAGATAGATAGATAGATAGATAGATAGATAGATAGATAGATAGATAGATAGATAGATAGATAGATAGATAGATAGATTTGCTCTTCTTTTAGCTCAATTCCTTGTCTATCATCTTCTGAAGGAAATATCTGTATCTCTGTAGATGCTAAATGCTCCACTGTGTTCACCAGCTTGTTAATAATAGTTATTGTCTGCTGTTGCTGAGCAGATAGTGTGTAGTGGGTTTTTAGGGCTTTTTCACTAAAAACAGCTGCTTCTTGTGGCCAAAAACAATGCTCTGTAAACAGAGAGAGCTAAAACAGTGAAGTTGTGGGCCAGACAGCTAATCGTTGAGCTAAAGCTCCCCGTAAAGCTCTGTAAAGCCGAGGGGAGCTGCACATTCAGGTGATATGTAGGTTCAGCACTACAAGCCACCCTTTCACACTGTCACGTTGTTTTCACATTGTCATTTGATACATTCTTAAATACATATCGATAAAGGCTGCTTTCATTTTTCAAACATTTCCAGACCAGAGAATCATTTTAAAACTCAATAAGTATGCGTCATTTTGGTCATTACTTTATTGGAATTCAAAATAAATTATCATAATGTTTGCAACTGGCTCTAATATCTTATTTTCTGTTTGAGAGACAGGAACACTGAACCTAACAAATGTGTGCAGCACCTCCGCCCACACTGCTCAGTCCGCTGATGGGTCTTTATTCTTTTAATGTGTGCTACATTCTACACATACGTGGCTATACGGATACAGATGGAGACGCAGAAATACAGACACATTCCTCATGGGTTTGATGGTTGACAACATAGGTGCTGTGGGACACATCAAATAATAAGAAACAGGGGTAGAAAGTCTTTGCCTCAAGTAATTTAACCAGGTCAGGAAGGGATTTTTTGACTTGCAATACCATGAAAACATATAACAACAAACACTTCTCTACTGTGGCGAGCATGGAAAGAATGTACACACACACACATCAAGTAGGTCCATATGTGACCATGGAAGTTAAATATACTGTATGAAGCTGTTTGGTAATTAATGCATCCACTGTTTACCTGACATCAGTCAAATCCAGTAAAACATTGTTATTGAGTGTGTTTGTGTATTTGTGTATGTACTGAAGTGGCCGAATTTATTTTCGTGAGCCATGAATGTACTATAAACAAGATGTGTTGTATAACTGTAAGTACGTGACATTATAAAAGCAGTCAAGTTGTCGCAGTTTGACCACAAACATCCTGTACGTATATGTGTGTTTTGTTTCGCTTTATTGGCAACCTTAAGGTGCAAACCTTTCTCCCCCTCTAACTCACCCCTTTCCCGTCTCCCCTCATTACTGCTTGTAAAACACAATAATTGGCAGGTCTTGCTAGACTTACAGTCCTCTTGAAACACACAATTGCGCACGCACGCACACACACACACACACACACACACACACACAGAGCTCCGGCCACAGTCGCCTCCAGCATATGGCTCTGCTGTGTATTAGCATACAGCGGTCTAGAATGACATGGCTCATAACCCTGCTGAACTTGTCCTTTATGGAAATACACTGCAGCTGTTCTTTTCCCTCCTCATCCACTTCTTTCAAATCTTTTCTCTTTCTTTAAAAAGAGCCAGAAGGTGGTGAAGGTCCAAGGTTTTATGACCACAACTTCCAAATCTGTTGCCTGACCAATGGTCGTGATTGATGTGAGCTCAGTTACTTCTCACATGTGGTTTTTATGGGATGATATGCAGTAATCCTGCAGCAGGACCTGGTATAAATCAAAGTGAATAGTGATAGGAAAGACAATCTATAAATCTGAAATAGAGGAGTTATCACAGCAGCTTCCAAGACGGCATCAATAACAGACCGATTCTGCAAAGTGAACAGTGAAATTTTAAAAAGGTCACCAGTGAGTTGCTGGGCCAGGCTAGAAATTGAACCATACATACTTATTAATTCAGCAACACTTGTGCTGTCCACTGAACTTTCGAATGTACCAAAAGGTTAACTAGATGCCAAAGTAGTGTTGCTATAACGGAGTTCCTAACAAAAAGATGGACAAGATGAGAGCTGACCCAGACTTTGTTTGGACTCCAACAAAGGTGCAGGTAATGTACCACCGTATTCTTTCTACTCTTCTGCAGCAACTCATTTTGCATTACCCAGTTATTGCTAAAAATACAATTATTTCAATAAATACTGAAGCAAGATGAAAATCTTTAAACAGTAACCAAACAAATGGTGGTGGTGGTGGTCTGTCAGCCACAGCTCATCGTGCCCCTTTTTTTTCTACTTTCAAACTGAGGTTGAATTAAATTGATGCACATTACATGTAAAGACTGGCTGGTCTGGGGTGGAATTTGTAGAAGGAATTACTTGTATGTCAAAAAAACCTGCTGCTCATCACCCTTGAGGCAGCCTCATAATTCAGACATGGGCAGTTTGTGACTTGAACTTGAGTCGCAGTTACAGTACACGAGACTCGACTTGGACACACAATGCTTCTTTTTACACTACTTTCTTCGACATGTGTAGAAGAATTCCGCTGGTTGCTGTAGCGTAGTGTAGCTTGCTACTAGCTTTGTAGTTCAGGGAGGTTAACTTGATTAGATTAGCGTGCGCTGAATATTTAGAATTTTGAATATTTGTTTGCCACACTGGCTTTGCCATGACTGTAAAAATGGTCAGGTAAATTGATCATCCATGTTCCGCTGCCACCATCTGCTGGCTAATGTTAAACCACCTGTTAACTATTAATGTCGGCTACAAGCTTATTAGGTTGTCAATACATTGGGTCTGAGAGGCTATAGGGATGTGTTAATTTACAGATTATAAACTGCAATTTGTTGGAGACACAGTTATACAATATGTTTGTACCTTAACTGAGCTGAAAAATAGGTTACAATTATGATAACATGCCTAATAATAGTAAAAATGTCCCACTAATTGTAATCAGATCTGTGTGGAGCGATAATAGATAGCTGAGCTGAAGTACAGATTCAGTTGACATGTGGCGCAGGCCTACTTACGGGACTGTGCAGTTAGCTGCATCAGGATGTCTACAGGTGTGTTCAGGCTTCCACGGCCGGCACGAAGCATCGACAGCAGCGCCGACACTCCTCCATAGTGGATGAATAGGCCTCGGCTCTCCTCTGTCATCAGGTCGGTGTGGAGACTGTCCAGAGCCTGGGCCAGGACATCAGCTGCAAACAAGGACAGACAAATACATATACAGTACATATAGACATACTTGATTCGGTTTTAGGTTGACTGTCGTTTCAGTCTTACACTGGCATTTTAGTCTTTCAGCTGAAACCATAGTACAAGAATAGAATTTCAAGCTAAATTTTATATTATATTGTTTTGTCCAACCACTAGTCCAAACCCCAAAATATTCCACAAATCCATATCAGCGTTTTACCTTTTCAGTAACAAGAAACATCTTATCTTATGCCCACTATTCAAGCTCTGTTTCCTTTCTTCTCACACTACACCATTGTACTTTGGCCCTAATGCCTGCCATTCTTCTGCCGTCACTTTTTAAATTCAAAACCTATCTTGCCTGACAAATTCAAACAGATGATCTGTGATCATATCAAATAGCTCTGAGCATTTCTAAAGGTCTATGAAAATGCTTTCAAATGTCTAAAACTGCACTCATACTGCTAGATTTATACAACCTGACATAGGATAAAAGCATTCTTCACAGAATGGTACCCATTATGTGTAAAATCCCAGCACAATATGAAGGGAGGGAAACATCTCTCCATTATACCCAATTCGGTTTCATGTCAATCCAGAGAAGGGGAGAAAGCAAACCTGGTAAGCAGATTGACAGAAAGTAGTCTATATAGAGACATACTGAGGGAGCCTTTGAGCATTTTGATCAGATGGGAGGTCAGTTCAGAAGAGAGTTTCATAAAATATGTCAAGATATCTAGGCTGCATCCACTGAGTACTCTAAGATTTATAGTGTGAAAGGCCAGGGAGCAAAATTCGGATCTAGCTAAAAGCCCTGTTCCTTTTTCAAATGTTTGTAAGAGCAACGCTAGCGGCTCTGTGAGGCTAATGCTCTCTGTAATGAAAACAAAAAGATTGACATTAGTAGGTGTCCAAAGATCTGCAGGGCAGCGGTTTGGATTTCACACATCAGTTCTTCATTGTGATTGATTTGACTCTTTGTCTCTGCTTTTCCCAACTTGTAAAAACTCCTATCCAACTTTGCAAAGTGCTACTCTGATTTATTATCAGACGATCTCGACGTATCTCATCATGTTATCAATCCAGTCACTAGATGAGGGTTTAAATAATTGCGTCATTTCATAAAAATGTATTCTGATGTTAGCCAATGTGCTCATTTTTTAAGTTTAAGTTTGAAGTGGGGCACCTTCACTATAAAACACTGCAGGAAATCCTTAAAATTGAAAACTGATGATGGTGCTTGATAAAAAGTCTGGGGATTACCAAGGATGGTACATTTCATTCATTGGGGACCATGAACATCTGTCCATCCAATATTTGCAGAGATATTTCAATTATATAATTTGCTGTTTGTGGTAGATGAGATCCCAAGTTACCACCGAGGTCATTAGGATACACCCTCTGGGGACAGTCATTATCAAAAATATCAACCTCTTGTTGGCACTAACAGAAATGTCAGAGGAATCACATCACAGCAAGAACGTTCCTGGTTTGAACCTCGACTGGGGCCTTTCTGTGTGGAGTTTGCATGTTCTCCCCGTTGTTGTGGAGAAATTGCTGAAGTCAAAGGTCAATGGTGAGGTCAAGAGTTCAGAAAGTGTTCAGGAGCCTCTGATGTCTTATGCTGTAATATTTATTGACGCTTGGCCAAGGAGAATTAGAGACACTCTCAAAGTACATCAGAAGTGTCTGAGTCGGTCTCACATTCTGCCCAACTCATGCTGGTGGATAGACTTTAAACCTCAAGATAACACCACAAATACTATACGCCCCAAATGAGACAAAGAGAATGTTTTTACCAAGAACGGTGTTATCGTCAACATATTCTAGTCTGGAGACACAGATGTCTGTTTACGTCAACGGCAAGCTATCTATTATGTCTAGGAAGGCAGCAATAGGTCTCTTCGACCCTGGCCACCACAGTGTTGAGATAGACAAACAATTAGTACTGCCGAGGACCTCAAGGCCCACACGTGACCTTGTGTAACCTAAGGATAGAAAATTCCATAACACCTGTGTCTGTGTGGTTTTTCTCAGGGTTCTTCGGCTTCCTCCCACAGTCCAAAGACATGCACTTAACAGGTTAATTGGTGACTCTAAATTGCCCGTAGGTGTGAATGGTTGTTTGTCTCTATGTGCCCTGCGATAAGCTGGCGACTTGTCCAGGGTGGACTCTGCCTCTCACCCAAAAGTCAGCTGGGATAGGCTCCGGCCCAACGTGACCCTGATGAGGATTAGCAGTTACAGATAATGGATGGATGGATGGAGTACACAAACAGGACAGTGCAATTTACGTACTGTCAGCTTCAGTCTCTGCTTTCACTCAAACTGAAATATAAACTTGTTTTAGCAATGACATGACATCTTGAATTAAAATGCAAAGTATGCAGCATGGTAAGTGTGTGTGTGGGGTGTATGGGGGGCTGGCATAGCGGGAAGTGATAAGTAACAACAAATGTATCGCTCACATTTTCCAAGTCTGATTACGATACTAACCCGCAACTTCAATTAGGCTGCCGTGACATCACCACATTATGGACATGTCCAGCTACCAGCAGGACAGGTAAACAACTAACTACAGTGAGGACATTTCCTTTGTAGAAAATCTGCTTTTTGAAGTGAAATCTGCATGAAAAGTACTTTTACAATCTTTTAAATGTTTCATCATTATCCAGAATAACTCCATTATCACTTTCCTTTGTAAAGCCAAATTGTCTTAGAGTGGAAGAGAACATTTAAATTGTTTCCAAAAATGCATCTTTATCCTTTTTTTTTTTTTTTTTTTACAACTGAACTTATACACATCATAGACAAAGATTTCATAACTGTTCTCATTTCTGCTTAATGTCTGCTGTCTTCTTTTGGCATGAAACATTTTTCTGTTAATCACTTAAATTCATTCTGTGATGCCAGCCGTCGATAAATGAGACAAGACAGAGATCTGGAGTTTCTCAACACAGGAGATTTACCATGCTACCTATGACAGTGAAACTCCTCTTTGAAAAATAGTTAATAATAAGGAAGTGTAATAAATAAATTGATATGAATATTAATAATATACCAGTGTAGAATCAACTTAGGTTAACAGCTTTTGATGGTCAAGAGCTGATTCTAGTGCTGAGTCAATTTAGGCAATGAATCGATTAGCACAAAATTAATCAGTAACATCTGATCAGTGACAAACTGTTTAAGTTATTTAGTTTAAGCAGGCTCAAATGTGAGGATTTATTGCTTTTTCAGGTTTATATTGCTATTTTTAGGTTTTGGCCTCTTGGTCAGACAAAACAAGCACTTTAAAGATTTCACCCTGGGAAAGATACAGTATGTGTATGTGTGCTTAGTATTATTACCTTGTGTGACAGTGCGGATGATGATGAGGGTGGCGACGATGCGTGTGTGAGGACAGGGGCTGCGATAAATGGGGAAGCTCCTGCGGGTTCCACCAGCAGCCCCGCTGCAGGACTTGGGCAGGTCAAGATCTTCACACTGAGGCACCGTTAACTGGACTGGAGGCTTTGATACTTCCTCTCCTATCCGCCGCAGAGTGGCAGATAGTGCTACATGCTGTGCAAATACACACAAACACACAGTGGTCATTGCACAAAATTCATGATTGTGCCTGCAATCAGTTATTTTTGTTATATAACTTTGAAAAATAGAAATGATATGCCTACAATGATTTTCATCAAATGGCAGCGTAGAAAACACAAGGTCAGCCTGACAGAGAGCCAGCAGGCTTTTTCTCTGACTACTTCAAATAACTGATTGAGCCAATAAATCAGCGCACTAAACTACAGCTACTATCCAAGATTTATGTATTTCCAAAGCAGTGAGGAGCTGGTGGTTTTCAAACTTCATCCCTCTCTCTATAGGGAGCCTAAACTTTAAGTTATCTCCCTTTTTTGATTTATGCACTGTGGCTCAATAGTGGTTGGGTTGTGTCTTAAAAAAGTGAACACATATTGGAGCAATAAGGCGGCATGTGATTCCAGTTGAACATCAAGCATTTCACTGAGCTGATATGACATGGCCCGGCAAACAAACATGGGGGGGCCAAGCATCCTGCGGCAGAGCTGGTGAAGAGGACTGAAGTTGGGAAGTTGTGGGTAGAGAATGGCAAATGGTGAAGGCAGAGCTTGTTATTGTTATTGAGAGGTTGGACAAGAAGCTAAAGGTAAGTGTTAATTTGGGTATTTTGAAGTGGGGTTGTAAGAGTTACAGTGTAGCAGACAGTCCCGGCACAGAAGCAGAGATATCCCCTGCTGTGTACAGGGTCAGCAAAAAAACATATTGTATCCACATATAAAAAGGCCCACTACAAAAAAGAAAAAACAATATCCATTTATAGGATTCAACCTGGACCTTGTTTTGCAATGTTTTTGTGACAGTGTCTAATGAAGACAACAAGTTTTGAATTTGGTCTAACATTGAGTGAAAGCACTGCAGCCGTGAAACAGGCTACAATGTAATCCTTATGGGCAATTGCACACCATCAAAATACATCCATTAAAAGTGCTCGTTTTTGCTACTGACCGGCACACGTTGTTATTAGAAGTGTATGACACCACAACCCAACCCTGAAATGAAAACCAAGTCTCACTGAAGGTGAAATCTTGTTCTGAAAACATGACACAGACCACGATACGTACTCAAAGCGTTTTTTATTTATCTCCAAGTTCCTTTCCGTAATGTTGTCAGACACTTTTAATAAAACAATCTAAGCCTGTCAGTGGCAAAAATGAGCACTGTTAGTGGACATAATTTGCACAATTGCCCACAAGGATTATGTTGTAGCTGGTTTCATGGCTGCGGGCTGCAGTCACTCAATACTGGACCAAATTCAAAACTTGTTGTCCTCATTAGTCACTTTGACACAAAATAAGGTCCAGGTTGAAAAGTGCTGACCCTGTTGAAAACAGCTCTGATTCTGTGCTGCAATCCCTGTCTGCTTCTCCAAACTGGGGGCGTGCTGACTGCTGCCTACTGACGCAGGTGACACACTGACTTTGTATACAAACCCAACCATCAGCTTTAAGGGCTGAAAGCTGGTATTTGGGATTGAGTAATACAATAAAACTGTACTATGACTTATCTCCACTTCATCCAGAAATGGCTGATATACAGCTCTGGAAGGGCTCACGGCCACGTATAATAGAGTGGGACACACATTCCTATCAAAGACAGGGACAGCCTGTCTTTGACTGTGTTCAGCAGACAGATACAGGCAGGGGACTTAAGATAACAACCCTTCTCATCTGAACACAAGATGGAACTCGACAGGACCTCCAAACATTAAAGCCTGTCATGCTGTGAAGGGAGATGTAGCGATAAAGTGGACATCCCCTGCTTGAAGTGGATGTGTGCTTTCAGATTTGTAGGTTTGTGTTCAGGGAAAACAGTGTGTCGTGTTTGATTCTTTTCTGCATGATACTGTGAAAGTGACCCAACAGCTCTCTGTAGAATAACACTGTGCTGGGATTTTGACGTTGTCACCACAAGAGAAAGTCGTGTGATCATGTGACACCATCTGGCCTGCAAATGACTTATGGCACACAGTCACTACAAAAGAAAGGCTATTAAGTTAGCAGGGACATTCCCTAAACATCACACATATTGTTCTTCGAATTTTCACAGTTTCAACCATTAGCACGGGTCCTAAAATCCAGATATTTTTCACAACAATGAGGCTGATACCCACATGTTTCATTGTTACTGATGCCATACCAAATGTCCTTTGATATATCCTGCTTGCTGCAACAGCCCAGTTCACCTATAGGAATAATCCTATTCTGTCTTTACCTGTGTACTGCTGTCCAGGTGTCTCAAAGCACAGTGGATGAGGCGAAGAAGATTGAGGAGGAGGTCAGGTCCTGACAAAGGAGTGTGATGAAGCTGATCTGCTAATAATGGCAGCGCCTAAGGAACCAAAAATCATCCATTTGCGAACAAACACACTGAACACACATATACTGTACAGACTGTATCTTAAGCATTACATTTGGAAAATGTAAACAGACATAAGTCTGTAGAGTTTGAGAGTTGATATGTCACCTTAAGGCATCTCTCGTTGAGTAAGACCTCTTGAGGCAGGCACTGGGCAAGAACCTTTCCTTCATTTGCTGCTAATGATGAAAATGTTGGTCCATCAAGTACCCAGTTCAGAAGAAGGGCCAGGAGCTTTGGTGGGGTGGGACTGGAGCTGACCTGAAGGAAGGAGAGTGAATATAGGGTTAGATCATATTGCTTAAGCAGCCACTTTGTAACAAAATGGTGACTACAGTTATAGAGCTTATTTTAAGACTTTTATCAACTGTCAGGTTCACATCTTAATCTGAATTCTATTATATGTCCTGCAGGGAGTCAAAATGAGCATGTGATGCAGAGAAGTCAAGATATAAAGAATTCATAACTATTCATTTGAAGTTCAGCCGTGAGACATACACGCAGATTTAGAAACGTGTGAACTTTACATCATGACTGTGACTTCAGTGGTGAGCCTAAAGGTGCTACGTAAACTGTGAAAATGTACGATAACGAAATGAAAGTTTGGCTCTGTCAATATTCTCCAAAGAGGGAACTAAAAAAAAAAAAGTGCAGCTGTATCCACTGATAATTCATCTTCATCAACAACAGCAATGGTAACATAACAAAATCACAGACCGTGATTTATCATGTCAGCGTGTGGTTTGTGGATAAGGACTGCTGCACTGTTTCTCACTTGGATATGTGTAAATGAGTGTGATGGTGGTGTAAATTATATGCACTGTGTTCTTTCAACATACATACAACAACAAACAACGAAGTATTGTAGCCTTAATTAGAGTATATACTACTGATTGGTAGAAGATTAACCGTAAAACAAACAAAGACACAAACACAGGGTTGTTGAGGTACCTTGTTGCTGAGGTTTCCAGAGGCAGCAGTTTTCTCTTTTTTGGAGGGTTTAATACACTCGGTGTTCTTAACACAGCCTCTCGATGCTATGCTGTATTCATATTTCCTCTGAAAACAATCAATACATGAGTCAATGAATTAATGTATTAAATGAACATTTGCTTTAACCTTAAGCAAACACATTACACAAAAAACAAAAACTTCCATGCTATAAGAAATAATTTTTAGGGTGTAAAGGCCTGTCAGACTGGATTTCAGAACTTAGGGGCTGTCCATAGAAAACTGAACTGACTCACAGTGCGCTGGTTAATGCGTTCTTACCTGTAGGTTCTCAAGTCGAGCCTGCACCCTCTTGGACTGGCTCTCCAACTTCTTATTCCGTTCAATGATCTCGTTCATCTGTCGATTTAAAAAAACAAACAGAGGATGTCAGTCTTCTTTGCAAGACCACTCTCCAGAAAAACATTTCTTAATTTGTATAATTCCACACAGACAAATCTGCCCTCTTTTACAGGCGGGATTTTTGTTTAAAGCAACCAAGGTTTTATTCAATAGCAGGAAAAACACGTACCTCTTCCAGTAGACACTAATATCAAGAAACCCAGTGATTTTTCACTGTTCTATTATTCAACATCCAAATACAAGAAGGTTGTGTCATAGCGCCCTCCTGTGGTCCAACATATTAACTGTTTGGCATTACCGTACTCCTGCACCCTTAATGGAATGAAGATCTAATGAGATTGTTTATGAAGGAAAATATCGGCTGATTCTTGGCACATTGATTGAATATCAGAATTGGTTGCTTTGGATATTACTCTTAAACATATAGCACTTAATGTTCATCTGCAAAGATCATAAATTCTGCACATTTAAGCACAAGTGAAGACTTTTAATCATATTAAGCTTTTAATCCAAAATCTGTAGACTTGCTCGAAATCAGAGTATTTAGGATTTGGCTGACTTTTCCTAGAAATGTTTTGTAGTTTAAGACACTGCAACATTTCAGCCCTTGTGTTAATAGAGTTATGGAACGTTGTAGGACTTTATCAAACCTCGGAGATACCATCTGAATGAAAACAATCACAGCTCGTATGTGAACACTTTTAACCTGTTTCTTCATGTTGTCATTCAGTTCCTTGATTGTGTCGAAGCTGGACTTGAGCCTCCTGTTCTCCTTGTTCCTCTCACGAAGAAGATCCTGCAGCTGGCTCACCTCTTGCTGGTGTTTCTGGTGGCACATACGTACAGGTTGACACACGATGACACACCAAAATGTTTTAGTGATGCATTACACTGACTTGAGTGTGCTATTAAAATTGTCTTATTATTTCATCAAAGATCAAGCCAGATTATTATTCTACAGAGTATTTTACAAAAAAATAACTACCTGAAATGTTTGAACAGTAGAACCTATGTACATACATAATCTATGCCTGTTATCCTCCCTATAAAATGCAGATTTACATTAAGTCTGGAGGTAGATTGTAGAATATTATCTTGTTATAGGACAATGGTATGCAAACGCATGTCCAATGTCAATACATGATTAAGCAGTATGACTAGCTGTATAACTTGGAAGTCTGTGATTGAGGACCATGGAGTTACTTCCTGAGAGGAGACAAGCAGTAGACTGACCTCCTCTACAGCTTGTATCTGAATGTGTAACATCTCTTCTAGCCCAGCCAGCCTCCCAAAAGCCTCCTCCTGTTGCTTCAGCCTCCTCTCCCGCTCCTGTAGCTCCTTTTCCCACTGCTGCTGACTTTGTCGCTCCTCCTGCATACATACCCATGAAAACATACATACAATGACCTTAGTATATATTATACTCTTATATTATATTATTATATTATACTCCTTCTCAAACTCACAACAACTTGTCACAATGACAAAATACATGCATGGGACAATGCTCACACAAATCATAATATTATCTGCATAAGACACACATCTGTAAGCATCCTCTAATGACATACATGGAATCATACGCCCAGTCACTTTTTATGTTTTGTATCCCCCCCCCCTTCTAGATTTATTAATAAATCGACATTACAATGGTTCTGTCTTCTCACCTTTAGTTGTTCGTAGATTGTCATCATCTCTTGGTACACATTTGCTAGTACTAAGGAAGAGGAACCACGCCGGTCAGGTAGCGGGCAAGCTCTCTGCCCATCGGTCTCAGTTTCCGGGGAACCAGGGCTACCATCAAGACAGGAAGGCAAAGTCACATCTGGACAAATAGAGGTATAATAGAGGTAAGCCCAAGGCTAGCTTATTATCTACCAATAACAGAGGCTGTTAGGAAAAGTCAGGAATTTCAGCAATAGCAGGAAATTAAGTAAATAAATTACAAGAACTCTGGTGAAATTGAAGGACTAATCACTGAGGCCTGTTTTATTATTCATGATCTTATCAAGTCATTCATTTTAAAACCGCAATCATGAATGTGACTATGCTTCAATAGGACTTTCTCAGCAAGTAGGAAATTATTTCAGCATCTGCTACTTTGAGTTTGCTATAATGTGGTCACAAACATTGGCGACTGGTTTCTTCTGGTTCTGACAAACGCACCTGTTTCTGTAAACAGCACCTGAGAGTCCTGAAGAGGGGCAGCTATAGAGTCCCCACTCAGGTCCTCATCACTGCCATGCAGACTACGAACACTGCCAAACCTTAGAAAAGACACAACACGTTTTAATCAAGGCATAATAATGATTACAAAAATGAAAAAAGTGATATTTGTAAGAGTAATCTCATTACACTTACTGGTCAGGATGGTAGGTAATTGCTTTGAACAGCTCATGTAAAGCTTCACCGTAGCATTTCAACTCTTTGCTTGGCTGTTTGGATCTGTTGGCCAAAATGAGTCTCTGTGCTGCCTCTGAAATAGTGAACATAAATATTCATCAATGCTTCTCAATTTCTTTTTCATGGCAAGCATCATCTGTTAGATACGAGGTAGTAGGTATGAGCCCAATGAGTGTGCTTTGATTAAGACTCAGTGGTAATACTACTGGGCACAATTTTCATGGTCCCCACATCTTCTTCAACATGTAATTCAAGGATTTTCCAGGCACTATTCCCTCAAATTTAAGGACTCCACAGAGTAGATAGACATGGATCAAGGTTAATTATTGTTACAACAGAAAGCCTATTTATGGTTTATTTTTAAGATCATGTAAAAGATAATTTCTATTGTTGCACATAATAAATATATCCAACCATTTTCAGTGACCCATGTCTACTAGTGTCTGTTTTTAAAAACTTTTGAGGCTTTGAGTTTTCTCTCTCTCTCTCTCTCTCTCTCAAATGAACAAACTTTCAGGAAATTTCAACGTAGGAGCCACCGTGAATTTTAAACATTGCATTATACTGCAGATGCAGGGGCAGAGCGTGGAGTGAATCCAAACTATCTGAGATGAGGCTGAGATCAGATCAACTGTATCAATAGATGAGGTGAAACTAGGTGGGTAAATTTACTCACAGATTACCCACCTCTGTATTTACCAGTACACCCCTGTGTGTAGGAAAGAGTATTGATACAGTCACCCCTCACATTGACTCATTACTTCTCCAAAAAGTTAAATAGAAGTGAATATAAATACAAGTGTATAATCAATGTGGAAGGTCTGTGTGAAGTGCACTTACCATCACTGGTTCCTGCGATAACGTCTCCTGACGGTGGCCGCTAAAAACCCCCCAAAACAACATACTTTAACGTTAGGTCGACAGGACGACGTTGACATTGTGCATTCAACGTTAACATGCGAACTTAACTAACGCGTTTCTTGGTTAAAGGTCAGTGAGAAAAGTGACACATTGCAAAGTAGTTGCAGAAGTTTGTCATTCAGCGAACGTTGACGCTAACGTAAACAGACGTTGGACACAGTTAACGGTAGGAAAGCGCGAGCGTTCGTTGCACTAACGTTAACTCAACGGTTACAATAATTATCACTACTTTGCTGACATCAGTCACACGGCTGGACCGCTGACATCATACATATCATACAAGCTGAGTTTGTCTGACATTACTTGAAGTTGTTCTTAAACTCAAACCTGTTTCCTCCTCTCCAAATATTTCTGCTTAAGCCTCTCGACGGTGTCAGCCACAGTGGTGTCTTTAAACTGCAGGTTCATATCTACTGCAACTGCGTTTATATTATCGACCAACTGCAGTTTTGATTCTTCTTCTTTGCTCCTTTGGCTACCACAAGAATCACACAATACAACACACTTCCGGTTAAAACCTTCAAGTTAAAAAACATTTGAATGAATTTGGGTTTTTTTTGGCCTTTTAACGTACATTATTTTGAAATTCCAATTGTCAAACTTCCGGTATCATTCAACTTAACTACGTCCATTTACTTAACGCTGCGCTAACCAGCCTCGTCTTTCGACTGGCTGGAAACAAAACGTGGAGACAAAACACAATCAAAACTTGGCGGATGAGTGATCATGTGATGGTGAAGCTTCCCTGTGAGTGGCGCCCTCTAGCAAGGGAGGACAGCCGAGCAGCTGATTTCAGAGTCACGTGGTCGATTAATTGGCAACTATTTTGATAATCGCTTAATAATTTCATAATAATTGTATTCATCTATTATTTATTCATTTATATTCATCTTTAAGTAAAAACATGTAGTGGTTCCAGCCTCTAAAATGTAATATGTAGTAGCATCATAATCAATATCAATATCTACCAAATTATGCTGATAACATTTATTTGATTTCAGATTGAATTTAACAATCCAAATGACTCAAACCAGTCAACATCGTAACAACAACAACAACTTACACTATGGTTTCTCCCACAATCCTAAAACAACACACACATCATATCTCTGTGTCAAGAATGTACATTTGAGATAAACAAGCAAAGAAGCCTTGAGCCTTCTGGGGGCCTTCTAGGCCCAATTTTAAAAAAGTGTATTGAGTGTACTTGTTGATAAAGTGTTCAGATTAATCTCAAGGTGCTACAGTATGACACATTTTTAAGATGAAAATAGCAACCGAGTTTTCCATTTAAAACTGCTTTGAGCACAGAGTTTTATAAATGAGCAAATTACATCTAATTTCAATATTTGATGTCTTGTGGTGAACTTGAGGTTGATGAATGTGGGTGTCTTTCCCACCCATCCATATTGTAGTTACACAGAAAAGCCAGAGAGTGTCAGTACCTCACCAGAAACAATTGGATCAGTCTTCTTTGCTGCCTTATCGAGTCTTTACTTTAGTGCTGGAACTTGCAACAACTGGTGTTTTTCTACTAGTAGGCCTGTTCTGATTTATTGAGTGTTTTATCATATACATATCACAACAAAACTGGAATATTAGTGCCATCGTGGGGTATAATTACAGTATTGTGTAAATTACTAGAGGAATATGACAAGATCCTTGAACTACTGATATCTATTCAAGGGAATAAATAATTTTAAATACTTAATAAAAAAAGTATTTCCTTAATAATAAAACTGGAATATTCTAATAACACTAATGAGTAACACAGACATATTCAAAGGAGCTACATGCATAAAATAAAGACATTAAAGTGAGTCATTGTTAAGGGTTTCCACATATTAACCTTGCTGCACCCTAAAGTCCCTTCATAACCCACAGCACAGCATTTAGTAATTATGGCAAGTGGTGCCAAGTTTGCTCTAGACTTGAATAGTCTACAACTAGGCTTTAAGATTAATGCCCTCTTTCTCTGTGTGGCTAATTAGCAGCTAATGCCATTAATACACATTCTCATGATTCAATCATTTTGTCCCTGCAGGCTTTCGCTGACGTTGGGAGAAATTAGCTGGCAAGCATACTAACACTGATCTTCATTAGAGAGCTATTTGCTTTGTCCACTTTATATGGAAATTAGTGCTCTGTTATGTTAATTGGTCATATTGTTCCTCATTTTTGCTGTCCATTCGTGCCAAAAGGAGACAGTGTTGGACCATCAGCGGTGCGTTTGGTTTGTCCATGTGCATGTGTGTATAGGTTTTGGTAATTATGATCACGTCAGAGGTTAGAGCGAAGGTTAAATTTACAGTCAAGGTTAAGGGTAAAGGCCATATACTCAATATTAAGTTCTCAGTAGTGTAGTGATACAGACTTTTGTGTGTGTGTGTGTGTGTATGTGTAGAAAATAAGATAAATCCAAGAAGATGATTCAAAATGGGGAAATCTGGTCGTTGCAAAAGTTCAAGGACAGCAATTATTAAGTACTGGTAAATAGAGAAAGTAAAAAATAGTGCTGCCACAGTGCACTTAGTGTTTGTGTATATTTATATAGAGATGTACTATAAATATAATATAATTTAGAATATGATGCAAAAATCAGTGTGAAATATTGAAATAATATAACATAATATAGTATAATATGATAACTATGGAATAGAAGAAATCATATAAGATGAAAGGTAGTACTGTAGTATAACATATTATATAGTACAGCAATAAGATACTACACTAGAGCAGAATAAAACAGAATAGATGATCAAATATAATAGAGCATAGTATGGTTATAGTATAATATAGTAAAGTATAGTATGAAATATTATATATAATACATAATAAGTATAGTATAATTCATAACAGAATATATCAACATATATAGTGAGGTATGTAATCAGTCCAGCTGGGAGACAATGAAGAGGTAAAGTAGTGTGAGTGTATCGAGTCTAGCAGACACTGTGGAGAATGGGTCTGTGTGTTGTGTGAACTGTACAAAGGAGTGCCTGAAGCACTCCTTTTTGCACCTGGGTGGGATGATCCAGTGGCTGAATGAGCTGTCCATCTGCCAAAGCTCGTTGTGGAGAGGGTGAGAGGGCTTATCTGTGATCTTGTCTTCACCCTACTCTCTCTGCCACTGCCTCCAGACTTTCCAGTTCCAGCCCGACCACACAGCTTTGTGACCTTTCTTACCAACTTGTTAAGTGTGCTGGCTTTGCCGGCTTTGATGCCACCACCCCAGCACACCATAGCAACAGCAACAGAGCACTGACTACAGAAATCTGGTAGAAGGAATCCAGGAGCCTGTTGAACACACTGAAAGATCTGAGTCTCCCAAGGACAGGTAACTGTATGAGTCCAACTGTTCCACTTCCTCTCTCTGGATGATAACTATGGCAGGGTACTTACTGATATTGAACTTCAGGAGACTGTTGTTGCACCATGTGACAAAGCTCCTTATCAATCCTCTGTACCCGTCCTCTTTGCCATTATTGATGCATCCAGGAACCAGAGTTAAAGCAGAGGTCTGACATGTAGAGAGTGAAGAGGAATGGCACCAGTATAGTTCCTTGAGGTGCGTCGATATTGCTAATGGCAACCTAAGAGGCACAGCTGTCCACTCTGATATACTGTGGCCATCCAGTGATGTATAGACTATGATCCAGTTGCATCTCCACAAACACTTAGAAGGCAGTGGATGGTGTTGAAAGCACTGGAGAAATAAAACAACATGACTCTCATGGTGCTTTCCTCAGGTAGCATAGGACCAGCCTCTCAAAGGTCTTCATGACATGTGACGTGTATGCATGAGGTGTAATTTCTGTAGTTCTGCATACCACTGTATGTGATTTCAATCATGTTGCTCTACAAACACATGCTGTAACTAAAACAGTGCTAAGGGACTAGAGATGTTAAGAGCAGCAGGGCATTCTTTGAATCTAAAATGCAGCCATGTCTCTGTTTGTAATTTGACAAAAGTAATCCACAGATAATGATACGATAATTGGGGCTGATTATCACTGAACAGTGGGGCATTCATATCAGTGTTGTGTGTCTGTGTGTACTGTATGTGTGTTTGTGTGTGTAGAAACTGCTATGGGTACAGCGCAGTCAGTCTAAGGGGATGTGGCCAGCAGTTATCGCCTGCACCTTCTGTTTTCTGACAAACATCACAAACACATGAGCCATCCCAGGGGATACAACTAGACAAAAGCAATCAAGTCCTATCATTGAATTAACCAACATATTGCTATGTTGTATTGCAAAAGCAATTATCCCCTGTCTCATGATACAAAGCCATGCACATACACATGCAAGCACTCTCACACTCAATTAAAGTGGTGGTGGCGGTGCTCTGCTGTGAAAATGATTGCATTTCAATTGGCATGACTCTTTGAGTCCACAGAGCAGTATTATGTATGCTAATGCAAGCTGTAAAGACGGATCTGGGGTTCAGGGGGGAGCCCCGGAGCAATTACACTGCCTCAGAGCCCGGACAAGACAACTGTGTCTCAGAGCAAGCGAGGCACTTTTACAGGCTTTTCCATATTAAAAATATATTTTTGAAACATCGTAGGGATAAGCCCGTAAAAATGTTGTGAAACCTCACAGATATCTGGTAAGATTGATGCATGCAAGTATAATGGGGCAATATTGGCCGTTGTTTTCATCAATGGCCAATATTGGATCATACTGAATGATGACATTTCACATTGTTCACATTTTTATAAATGTCAAGAGCAGAGGAACAGGAAATAAGACTGCACTGTTGTGCTCAGAGGCAGAATTAAAGCAAGGCACATTATTTTAGACTGATAATATAATTGATCGGTACTATTTATGTGTGTGTACCTTCAAAAAAAAAAAAAAAAAAAAGAGCAATTCACCCAAATATAAAAATAAAACATATTTTCTCACTTTCCCACATGATATTTAGATTTCATGATGCATTTCATATTTAACATAAGTGATAGTCAAAAAATACTATACCATACTGGCCTGACATTTTGATTTAATGTTATGATGGCATCATTACCACTTTAGAGGCCTTTTCAGTGATGCCCCTGATAAATTACGGTATCATAGGGTTAATTAAAAGAGCACTCAGAGATCATTACTGTAATCCAAACATGGCACGTTAAACACAATGAGTTTGGTTAAATACTTAATGGTACAGCTGTATACTGTAGTAAATGACACATAAACTAAAACAACACATTTGTTCAATAGGTCAATTGTTTATGTTGTTTTTATTTTAATTTATAATCAGTTTGTACTAAAAATTTATCACAAAACCATTGATTCAGATAGTTACTGGTACTAGTTCTCTAGTCCCGCACTACAGATTTGTATCAGTCAGAACTACTAATGCAATCAGCAGTGCTACCAAAGCCCTGCAGGATTTATCCTCATAATAACTTCTCGTGTTTAAGACCCCATAATAGCTTTGTCAGGTTATATTTATTAGATTAATTTCTACAGATTTAATTGATACATGAATATTTTAATGTTTACCTCTTACATACTGTACAAGGCCTTTGGGGCCACTGGAAACTGGGAGGAGGATGAGGACTAAAGTAAATCCTGTTCCTGGGAAACCCCTTGAAACACACTTTTGTTGTAATGGAAATGTATGAAAATGTTTTAATTATTCAATGGATTCATAGTTTAATCAGACTTTTAGATTAGTCTAATTGTTCTGGTGCTGAAATATAAATGTGATTTACTGATTATAGTAAGGTAGGTGAGAAAAGAGCTTTGGGAAGAGGTTGTCCAAAAAGTGAACGCCTTGTGTTATTCTCCTGATGATACACTACTAAAAGTTGTATGTTGTTGTATAAATCGGTATATTCTAATACTGTTGGCCAAGAGCTCAACTGCCAGTCCTAACTGGATCATACCTTACTGTTTTTTATGCTGCATGTTTGTGTAAAGCTAGTTTACTTTTGCATTGAGTTGGTTAGTTCGCCTTCCTGCCTGCCCATCTCACCATCCACCAAGTGGATTTCTTCTGTTTGTCCTCAGCCAGCCACATCACTCCATTCCTATCAGTATATTTAATATGTTTTCATCTTGGGTTCAGCCTTACTAAACCATCACATGGTCTCTTTTTGTGCACAAACACAATGGAAGGAAAAGACCACGTCAGCTTAGACAGCCAAAACAAGTTAATCAGACCACGTCACGTGCTGATGTACTAGATATTAAAGAACTGTAATAAGGGCTGCGGGTAAATTGAAATTTTGTGGACTTGAAGTGAACTCTCGTAGGAACCGGTCATACTCAGCGAGTCCTCTGGTCTGTTCAAGGCAGCTTGATGGTAATTCATGAGAAGTACACTCATTTTTTTCATTTTTCCTATTAACACACACACATGCAGTATAATAGAGTTTGTATTAAATGTCTCTTTCTGTCTCGTTTTTCTCTTTTTGCTGTAGAGCTGTTTGAACCATATTCACATTTTTATTTTTCCTCTCAGTTTGCTTAGTTGCTTGGCAGTGAAATACAAACGTTTCAGAATATAATCAATTAAAAATATCTCTAGCACAACAACAAATATAAACAACATCATATGAATGGGCTCTTGAATCCATGTCTTCATTTTCATTTGCACTGAATTTTTAATATGTTTCTCCCCTGGACTATGAAATGTGTTTTGAATATTAAAATATACTAAAACTGGCAAAATTACTTGATAACATTTATGCAAGATGTATGACTCACGTTCTAAATATTATGGGCAGTTCTTCTTTTTCTCACTTAGTCCAATGATGGGGTCAATAAAGGCTATTATGCCTCATTAGTTTTGCCTTGTAAATTCAGATCACACACTAAGAGGGAGATATGTTGCAGATACAGGGAAGCAGGGTAGTTAAGTACTTGCAAATGAATATTAGGAATACATCCTAAACGATGTTATATATTTTTAATAAATAATTATTTTTCCTGAGCACTATTGTTTCCCCTAACTGAATTATATACTTTTTGACTTTGTATTACTACATCACCCAAGAATACTACTCAGCCTGTGAAAACCTTTCTGAATTTTTTGGAGTATAACCCTAATGATGTCATAAAGGTTATTTTATGACGTAATTAGGTTTATCTTGGCATGGGGATAAGTTACGGGGACATACAGTTTAACAGACATGAACATTTGCCACAAAAAAATGGGACAATTGAGTTTGCAGTCTATTTTAACAAAAAAGTAAAAGCCTTTCTTTGAGGTAATATGGCAGCTTACATTTTATTTTTATTTCCTTTGTGAATTCTCATTCTCAAGAGCATTTTCTACCTGCGACAGAACCACAAACATAGTGTAGATAAAACCTCTAGCTTCTGTCATGAACAGATTCTTTCTTACCATGGCACTTTTAATGAACCCTACCTCGAAGTGATGTCTGTGCAGCTCCCTTGAGGAAACACATGACATGACAGGAAGTTGATCAACCCCCTTTAAAACTTTGACACGGTCACTTCAGTTGCGTCAAAGCCCCCATTTTCGATGCTAGTGGCCCCCTTTACTAGCGGGATGAATTGACCCACTGTTAAACAGACGGCCGCCTGAGTCAGGCTCCATAGGAGTTGAATACATTAACAGTCTCTGATAGTGATGTTTGACCTTAACTCCCACTCACAATACACACAACATTCCTTCTACTGTGTGTGTGCGCGCATGGGCACTATGGTTTTTAAAGGCCGATATGAACACCAATATTTTTTGTACGCAGATATTAAATATCTTTAAATTGGCCCATTTTCATGCCAGGAAAATGTCCTAAAATTATTGCATATGTTTACTCTTTAGAACTCATCTAGTTCTTTATGAGACTATCACATAGTCACATTGCATCAGATCTACTTATCAGAAGCAGATATCAGTGTATAATATGTTCTATATGATATACACAGTTTAACTTTAATTCATGTCATGTGTTAGTCTTTGTATATACTGTATATACAGTTTACTTGCATAGGGCAGAAAGCCTAAAGGTTAGGCCACAAACATAATCAGGAGGTGAAAGAGCAAGAGTTGCTCCTCCCTCATTACTACTGTTGAGATGCCCTTCAGCAAGTCAGTCCTTAAACTCTAACATCTTAAAACAAAATCAGACAGACATTTCAGTTAAGGATGATCTAATATGTGTGCATGATGACAGACAAGCAGAAGGACAGAAATAGAAAGAGGAGAGAAGGGTAATAGGGAGACTATATCTATGAGAGGACCTTCATCGGCGACCCTGGCGGTGCTGTCATTCCTGCAGCGTTGAGTCATGTGGGATGTTTCTTGGTAGTCTCTGGGCCCAGCAGCCCTTTTTTGGGAATGTCATGTTTTAACAACTCCAATGCCTTTTAATTCCCGCTTCTGAAAGTCTGTCTGGAAGTATTGGAATGTGTGTGAGGCAGCAGGCCAGACGCTAGTGTTTGGAAATAAACTGTCTGTCCAATCTGATTGGCCTCATTCTCAGGGACGTGGGAGCAGCAAGTCTACGAATACACAACACACTCCACACATGCATGCACAAACATGGACGGGCACGCTTCCAAATGCACCTGATGAAACTATTTTTATTGCATTCCTATTGCGTTTACACCCTAAAATATGCACATACAGCCTACTTGCATACACATGAATATAAATGAAACATTTGGAATGAGACACATACTGTACACAGATAAAACCAACACAAGGCCAAAGGCACGCATACACATACAACATATGTACAATATGTCATATCACACACTGAGCAGAGTGTGTGCGAGTGTGTGTGTGTGTGTGTTGAGATAGAGAAAGAGGCCAACCGAAAGGCTAATTCTTTTTTGTTAATATTATTCCCACAACACTACTGATGAGTCTCATGGAATGACTGTGATTCAACTGCGGGAGGCTCTTGGGAGACTGGTAGAGTTAATGGGCCATGTGTGTTCGTATTATCATCTGTTTGTGTGCAAGTGTGTGTACGTGACTGTGTGTGTGTGTGTATTTCACTCTAAAAAGGAGTACCAGCGGAGGAGTGTGATGAAATAAGCTACAACAACATAAAAAGAACCTAATTGTTCCCTAAAGGCACAGTGTTAGGAAAGTGACAAGAATAACTCAAACCTCCCACATCCTAGTGAAAGACTGGCAACAGCTTAGAAAGGCTCTAGATTGAAGACTATATTTTTTTGTGTGTTTGATAAAACAACAGGAAATGCAGAAAAATGGCTTGCGGAAAATGGTGTTTTGAGATAGACATTTGTTTTTCACATTGGAAGTCAAATCGTGGTTCGTGAATTGTGATATTTGAACATTGTATGATCACAAACCTTGACTTGCTTTTGGTAATTTCAGAATCAGATAAGAAATGGAAGAAATTCCTGACATATTTTAGGCCAAGACTACAATAACAACAGCAAATATCTTTGATTAAATTCTGCAAAGTTCTTGCAAATGCACCACAGGACTATATTTAAAACCTTACACTGTGAGTTTTTAGTTTTTGGTTAGTTTTCTGGGTAGATTCCTGATTCTTTTCATTTTAATAGCTCAAATACTGTAAGCAATTATCAGCCAGAAACCACTGTTTCAACAAACCTAATTCTTGGTATAAAAGCAGTTACTTGTGAAAATGAAAGTAGAGTTGATTACTCAAGTGACGAAACCAAGTGTTCAGTCCAACAATAGCACAGCAGCCTCCACACATGTTGACACAGTGGGGTTCCAGATTCAAAAGGTTTCTGGCAAAAAAAAAGTTGAACATGGTCCAACTTTTGGTGCAGTTCAGCATCACCGGGCAATGCACTGCATTGGCCAATAAAATCTGTGCAAGTGCTCATTCCTAGTATATTGCTTTTTAACGTCAACAGCTGAATTCTGTTGTTTACTTTACCACTGTTGAGAGAGAATAAAATGATTATAGCAATGTTTGTCATGTCAACAGCCTCGTCATAGTTGTTCATTTCAACATTTAACATTTTCTGTCCTCTCAGCTGTTGTTATTCCTGCCCCACCCAACAGTAGGTCTTCATTCAATTCCTCCCATCCCCTAAGTCACTCGAGTCCAAACATCTATCCTTTTACTTTTTCAGCAATGACTTTTCAGAGTTCCAAAATCCTCTATCATAAAATGGATCGAATTGCATCTGTACTTCCAAGCAAAATGGCCACACCAATGCAGCGCTTTCCATTTTTTAATGTTGTACAGATTTTGGTCTGAATGCCTGATAGAGATGGACTCTCAACAATCTTCCATCCTCCTCTTTGCATCAGGTCCATGGAGTATGTCATTTGAGTTCCTCAAAGTGCTCCTTCCACCTTCTCACAACATCCCCACACAAGAACAGCTTGAGTGATGTCCTACCATTCCCTTATGACCCGCCAGCTGGTTTTCTAAAAACTCTGCACATCAAAACCATACATTTTCTAAGTTCCTGCTTCCATTTCAGTACTTCTGAGGCTACCACAAAGTGTAACCTCTCTGGTCTGTTGGTGCCTCTCTGCTGAAGTCTGGAGTTGCCTGAGGTACCAATTTCTTGAGCTTGACACTTCACCAGCCATCACACTCTGACTGCATGTCCTCATATCTGTCCATATATAAGAAAAGCTGCTCAAATCTCTGAGGTGTAAAGTATTTCTAGCGTCCCCCTGGAGCTGTTTCCAACAGAGCCCCAACACATATTTTAGGTGCACCAAGCCTGTCTGACAGCCTCACCACCAGATGGAGATAAGCTGACATCCAAGACCCTCCTATTCAGTTGTGTGTGCATAAGTAATGGGCTCAGGTCTGAGAAAGTAGCCTAACTACAAGTGCTCTTGTGCCCTCTACCTTTAGGTGCCTCTTTGTCTTTGAACATGGTGTTTTTATGGCTACAGCTATAGATATTGGTCCAGTCCTACTTTAAAATGCTGATGGGTTGTTGCTGCCAAGCCTCTGTAAGGCCCATCAAAGCTCATATAAACACATCAAACACCCTGGCATTGAAAACACAGAGAAACAGCTGTGTCTAAGTGTGTGTGTCCATGAGTTTATGTGTATTGAATTTCTAATTTACACACATGTGGGCACCATACCTACTTTAATTTGGATATCAGGCCTCTTGGCAAATACTGTTAGCGTGAAAGCTGGAAGGACCTGTCTGATTGCCGAGACAAGAATAAGCTTCTCACCAACATACTAGTTCACAGTGTAACTATGAGATAAACAGAGTGATGAGAGAGGAGGATTACAGAATGGAAAAAAGTAGTCATTACCTTTTCTCCGGTCGCTGATCAGACGGATGTTTTATGACTTGCTTTCATGTGTTTTAGTCAATTATTGGTTTGGCCAAAAAAAACTCTGCAGCCTCAGCTGCCCACCAGCACAGGAGGTTGGCATGTCCCTGATGTTAAACAAGTTTGTTAATGGTAGGCATGATGAACAGAAGGGGACTTTCGTTCAGTTTACTTCTTTAACCAGAGATAACCACATCTAGTATGCAAGGAATTGCATTAATAGCAAGTAGCAAACGCTGTGGCTGTGAAGCGAAGCCAATCCTGAAAGTGCTAAAAAACTGCTGTTCCTTGAACAGCCACTTGAGACTGGTTACAGAATGAGTCAATCCCCATAAGCCCCCATATTAAAATAACCAAATTCACAGCAGAAAAAAACCAGCCTGGTACAAAAAATTGTTTTGCTCTCTGTAACTAATTTCCCCCGTTCATGACATGTCTGTGAATGTGTATGAATGGTTAGCTCCCAAAAACTGATGAGCGGGTGCCACCTTGCATGGTAGCCAATGCCGTCAGTATATGAATGTGTGTGAATGCGATTGAGTGGTTGAATATATAAATACAGTCCATTTACCATTTTACAATGGGTCTTTAGAAACCTGTTGGTGACGGATATGACATTCATATTTCATACTGTCTATGGTTTTAAACTGATAAAGATGTTAGCCAATTAGTTTGACAGTATTTGATTTCAAATACTGAAAGGTGCTGATTTAAAAAATAAGTAAAATATAGAGATGGCAGGATAAAATATATATCCAAGGCTGAAAAAAGCTGGTATAGACTTTCTCCATTGTTGATATATATATATTGAGGTTTTACTCCTAATACCTCTCTTTCCTAACTGTGAAGCAAAAAGAACAAAAATCTCTTTGGCCTTGTGTACTTTGTGATTTGCACACTTTATGTACTCACTGTGGCCTGATTCAGATTTGTTTAATCGTGTTTTATGTTGTTACATGATAAGTTATTTCATTTAATGTGGTCGAAATCAAATTCATGCTAGCCAGCTACTTTTTTTTCTTTTTTAATGTGGCAGCCAAAGTGGTCCTCTTATGGAGAAATATGTAACCAAACAGAGAGTCTATTCTCCTCCAGAGCTCATTTACATTTTCCTTGGTGTTAGCAACTGTGCTTCACAAACTCTTTTCCTCACTTACACATACAGAGACACACACATATTGAGGGGTGTGCGTGGGCCGATAGAAAGGAGAGGAATCCCTGATAAGCCAGTAGCCTGGCGGAGGGCATAGAGAGAGGAATGGCAGCTATGTCGGGCATTCACAACACTGTGTGGTGTCACCAAACAAAGCCTTCCCTTCTCCCGCCTGTCAAAGACACCATTGTGGCGTGAGGAGAGAGCCTTTATATCACACACACATTCCACGCATGCTCTCCCCCGCCACACACACACTCATAAACACACACACTCATAAAACCTACCATGTAAATGTACAAATATAGATATAAAGATGCAAACACTAAAATATTCTATTTTATATATTCTAATATCCTGTATTTCTACTCAGACGTAGTTTTTGTGTTTGTAACTGTATCTGTTCATATATTCTAAGCACACAAAAAAGGGCACAAACACACAAACAAAAAGGCATGACTACACCATTAACACGCAGACATACTGTATGTAACATACCTATATAAACATACAGAGAAATTCTTTCACTTTCGTTTCTCTGGCCTCTGGCTGGCTGTGTTGACGGGAAGGAGACTTCCAGCAGAGAGGCTGGCATTCCCAGCATCTAGCCCCCAGTGAGAGTCACCTGTGAGGGAGGTGGGAGCAAGGGGAAGCTCCCCTGCTCACTGGAAGTCTGGGAAGTTAATGACAGCTGACACACTCAATGGGGGGTTGACAGCGAGAGTGTATGAGGGTTGTTCCTGTAAGAGAGAGGGAAGTTGTCTGTGTGTGAGTGTGTGTGTGAGAGAGAGAGAGAGTGTGTTAGCCTCTTCCTGTTGCTCTGACAAGCTCCTGACTGCTCCTGCCACCTCCACCTCAGCCACAAAGGACTCATGGGAAGGTGGACATGACAGGAGGGCGGTACTCCCATATGTCTCATGTCTGACTTTGTAGAGTGACTCTGCAAACACCTGTCAATCACTGTCAGGGCAGGACGAGAGCTACAGTACAGCTGGAGTGCGTGTGTTTGTATGTTTGAGAGCAAAAAAGAATAGGAGCGAGCTTTGAATGTTGAAGATTTGATGTTAGTGTGGTTTAAAGTGTATAATGTGGCAGTGAAGGAGAAAAGCATGGATGTGTTTTAACAGGAAAAAGAGACCCAAATTTGGGTTTTGGTGCACAACAGATGATTTTTTCAGATGTTTGTGCCAACATTTAGTAGTCTGTCATTGTGCCATTGAACAATTTACTCTCCACTGAAAGCCATACTGTCATTATTTTAGTTAGTTTAGGTAGATTGCTGGTTAAGTCAAGTGAAGTGAACTAAGTAGATCATAGGTGGACACCAAAGTTAGTCTCATTTAAGATATTGGAAAACCAATCTGCCTGAACATAAATATTCACATTACTTTATGTTGTTTGGGAGTGTGTGTGTGTGTGTGTGTGTGTGTGTGTGTGTGTGTGTGTGTGTGCAAAGGGGTGGGTGGGCAGCAAATGCTGACAGGTTGAGCTTATTTGGGGCCGGCTCTCCTGTCAGCCTTGTAGAGAGCCTCCCAGCATGGGGGTCACCATCATAGAGGAAGCTCCCAACTCCACTTCCCCAGGTTACAGTGACAGGGCCTACCAGGACTCCAGGCCTGGACAAGAAGTCCTGCTGAGGGGCTTACTGGCTGCAGGGTGCCTGGTTAGATTGGTGGATAAAGACCTAGACAGTAGGGGCTGAGTACAAGGACAGTAGAGGGACAGTAGGGGAGAGAGGAATTACCTGCCAATTAGGCAAAGTTAATGTGGAGAATGATGGGTGTCAACCTGTCAGAACCCGGGGAGGTGGGGGGATCAGCTGGGTAAGCACCATGTTATCCCTTAGATTACACTCTCTACTGACATGATCACACACACACAGACAGACACAGACACACACACACAGGGTTGGGCACACTTTCAGTTTGTACAGCCATAAATTGTGGCGCTATGGCTAATCTAAATTACATTAGTAATTCCAATGCACTCCATTTAAAATGATTCTAAACGTTTGATCAAAAACATAGTTTCTTAATTGCATTAATTAAGAGTTGAAAAAAAACAAATATGAAAATTGGTTTGAAATAATCAAATAAGGACATAAGCAGAAGGGATACAGGGGTGGACAAATAATAGGATAAATTATTATTTTATTTTATTTTGTTGGGTTTGTTTGATGTTCAGGGTGTACCCCGCCTCTCGCCCTAAGTCAGCTGGGATACGCTCCAGCGACCCACAACCCGACGACCCTGGTTATAGAAAATGGATGAATGGATGGGTTTATATGGTCTGTAATCTTTGATATTATTAAAAATACAAATACTTTTTTGTTTTTCTTATTATAGTTGTGGAAATGCAAAGAATGTAACTGGTTTTCTCTTTGCAGTTGTCCCAGCAGATGGAAAATAAAGAAGATCATTATCAAAGATCTATGATCTATGCACTCAACCTGAGGAACCCAGTGGACTTCAAACATGAATTTGCTTGACACAAACAGCATGTCTACCAAGGTGCTGAGACATAATACACATGCACATATAGGCAGTGAGGTCAAAATATTGGCAGGATAAAATTTCAGGTGTTCTTACTACTTAGGAGTTCAACTAAAGTACACAGAATGACATTGTGAACCTTGTTGCTGTAACACAAGTTACTCTTAAATTTAGTTATTACTGTTGATTGTATGATTTTTATTTTGGACAGTTTACCTGGGAAAAGCTGTTAGTAGCCATGACTACTAAAATCAGCTTGCATTAGCACACCGATGTTAAAATACGTGCCCAACAAAGTCTTTCAAAATATTTATAGACTGATCACAGGCTAGTCTAAATCATACTTCACAGTTGGGCTAAATTTTGATGTTGTAAAAACTGGCATGGCTCTGTCTCTGACCTCAAATGGGTTCTGTGGGTACCCACATGCCCACTTAATGCTAATCCAACTTATGGGACATAATGGCTGTTATATATAATAGGTGCCTAATATGTAGTACAGATTTATGACTAGAAATACATGACATATAGTGATGAACTGCATCTCAAATTATCTTCAGGTTCTAGCTTTCAGATGATGTATACAACTTCTGATGACCTGTTCTATTTTTTTAAGAAAGTGAAAATCAGTCTATGAGGCAGTGGAGGTCAATGCAATGCTAATTATATATTATTCACTAAGCTTGTTCATGGTTTCCCCAAAATATGCAAAAAGGCACTCCACCATAGACTGAGACTGCAAACATGCACACAATGCAAAATTATGCTGTCCAATTTTGCAACTTGCAAAATGAGTACTACACAGTAAATGTTTTGAGCAAACCTGTTAAAAGCCCTGTCAAACTCAGAAGATAAACACAGTACATCCAACAATATGTAATCTCACTCCAGTATCAAATGTACTTATTATTGCTTCTGTTCACAATATTACTACATACGTGATATGAGGAGAAGTGTTGAGGTATGTTGTACATACCTAATCAAGAACTCTCAGTCTGTTCCAGGTCTTCCTTGATGATCTGAATCAGCCTGCTGTGATTCTTGTCCAAGGAAGCCAGGAATTGTAATTGAAGTTGCAGTTAAATTGGAAATGGATAAATTCGGCATTGATCTTTAACAAAATAGCACATGCAAATTTTTGCACATCAGTTATTATCGGGCAATATATACTTTTTATAGTTTGATTGTTGGTCTCTATCTTCTATTCAGTATTGTGCATGAATGCCCTAAAAGGGCGGTGTTCATTGACCGTGCTCATGTTTTTGGGCAATGGTGAACTGAATGAGCCAACAGCTGCAAAGTTTGTCCGCCCAAACTAAACTCAGTAATCAAAAGTATCAATAGTAACCATGTGATTTCTGTTAATTATACATTTGATAGTATCTAAAGTACAATCAGAATGATGCTATCCGCAAATTATTAACCATTAAACAATCTTCACCACAGTGTTCATGCGCAGGATGGACATTGGAGAGAAACCAGAAAACATTTTCTTCATAAAATACGATCCAGTTTGATGAAAATAAGTGAAATGGGTGGTGGTGTGTGAACAGAAATGTGTAGTAGTGAGACTAAAAGACGTGCCGTTCACCTGATTAAGTGTAACATCGTTATTTTATGGTAAAAAAAAAAAAGTTACACAGTGTTAAACAAGAAACTATGATTTCAGTGAGACCAATATAAAACCTACTTCACATAAATAACACACACTTGTTTCAGTGCAGCCCTTGTTTACACACAAACACCCTACTCTTAATGATCTTAACTGCATTTTGTAATGCTGCACAGTTTGTAACTTTACTTCTCCATTAGGAAGCCATGCCTTAGTTGTTTTAGTCCTCAATGGAAACTTGCTCTTTGTGACAGTTTAAAGTAAAACAACGATTTGGGTGAATGGTCCAGGAATGCCCCTCCGTGGCTCTGGTATGTGTGGTATGGTCATTATGGGCAGCATGGGACAGTAGCAGCAGGTAGGGTCACGTAACACAGGCCAGGATGATTGACAAGCAGGTGGCAGAGTAAGGGATTCCCCACTGCTGAGTAATGTGTGTTTTCAGTTCCTTTTTAACTGATTTGACACTAAAATAATGACAATAAAAGGTTTTATGGGAACATTCTTGACATTTTACAGATTCTAATTGAAAGTTGACATCTGTTTCCTTTAGATTTGTGTTTTCTTAAATACATTTACATCAATGTCTTTTTTAATGTGGCTGTAAAAACATCACAATATTACAGTACAAGTAGTCTAGTACTATCACTTTAAATTAAATCCCTAAAACTTCGTTTTCAGATTTCTTTTCTCCAATTAGCAACAAAACAAGACATGGCAGTGATTATTACAGATTATTTTCTCTATGGACACATCTCATCATCTTCCTAATTTGCACTGCTCCATAGTTGACCCTGACCTCTGACCTCTGAATAAAGCACCACACAACTAATGTATGATTGTCAGTAGTTCAGCACATTACGAAAACACCGCTGTTCACTGAAAACAAGACCAAAATATCAAATAAGGACAGAAACTGGAAAGAGAAACCTTTTGTAGAACATCAACATAGTGGGACTATGTTTTTATGCGGTTTATATTAGTTCATTCCTGACCGGCAGATTTTGGCCAGCAGTGTATTATGGAGGAATTTTTATACATGCATTAAGAAGTACAATTTCCCCCAAAGCCAAACAATCTCTTTAATCTGTTTGTTCTTTTGTGAAATTGTACTTTCTTAAACAACTTTTTCTACTAATAAACAGTTTCTAAATGTTCAGTTGGAGAGATGGAAATCATGTTTCCCTCCTTTTGAGTTACTATTGATCTACAAGCAGCTAAAATGTACCATACCTTTAAGTTCCATGCAAAGTAATTAAAAGGTATTGTTTACTGAACTGCCCCTTTAAGGAGCCACTAATCCACCCTGAGAATGTCATATAAATTCCAGCGGAAAATTTTAACATCCCGTAAACGTTGAAATGTTGTTGAATTCTTTGTTGTCAGAGCTTGGAGTGACTAACTATTACAGTATCTGTCAACAATAAAAATAGCCTATTAGCTACATTCCACAAATAGCAGGATTGCTGCATTAAAAGCCATAAGAGTTGGATCCCTGCTCCTCTAGATACAGGCAGAGCTGTAGTGGAGCAGCTCATAGTGGAGACTGAGCAGGGGAAACAGGTGTTGGTTGCTAAATGTACTTTCAGTGAGCACAGGAATGACAGCTATGTACTGGCCTCTGTGGTTACTGGCACGTTACCCAGAGTGGAGCTGACAGAAACAACCTACTGCTGCTGCTGCTGCAGCTACTCTGGCCTTTATGAATGGAGTGCCTTTCCCAATGATGGGAGAAGGAGTTTGGTTTAGTAAATGGACTTGGAAACAAGAGAAAGGGAAAAAAATATGGACCTATTGTGAGCTGTGTGGATTTATTTTATTCTCCCAACCCAACTGAGTATGTCCTAACTCACCATGCTCTTTTCCAGCAGTTCCAGGTCATATTTTAAAAATTGAATTGCCCATTACAATCTCACTCTGTGGTGATATTTGAAGTCAGACCTTCTCTTGACCCTGGTTGTCTCAAAGCTTTTCTCAATGGAATTCATCCCCTATTTTGAAAGACTCGTTGATCAACTAAAAAATTCAAAAACCCATCTTCTGAAATCTGGCAAAGGAAGACATCATCATGCATCCTAGCCCCTCTGTGTGTGGGCAGGCAGAGGAATGTAGCTGGCCTGTGTTATGGGTGGATGTTCTTGCTATACATTGTAAACAGGCGTAAATGTTGATCTTTTCCCGTGGTGTAAGTGTGTATTGAATTTTGATTTAACAGCCTGCCCTTGGCTCTTGGAGCTCCAACAGACCTCATGCCTTGCCACGCTCAGGATCATGGACCTGTGCAAATATTCCCTCCCTCTTGCCATATGGGACTACACATATAAACACCAGCTATGTTGAAACTGTTACAAATGCCTAGTTTTTTTTTGACTCTAGTTCTAATGAAACATCCTGAAGTGATAAAAGTGAAGCAATACTCAAGGAATTGTTCAGTGCATTCCTTTTACTGCGAGAGAACAACACAGCGAGCAGTGCAGATGTCTGATGAGTGGTAAACCATGTTGGTCTGATAATAATACTTTTCAAATCCAGTTACCTTTACTGCTGCAACTTTAAGGTTGTGGCTCTGTCTCAGCTCTTTTTCTAGCAGAAGCGGGCAGCTGTGAAGAGTTTTCAGGGGAAAAGCTTTATAATACCTGAAGAAGCTAGTTGTAACTAAAATTAGTAGCTTTGTTTGCGTAACTCGGTTCTCTAACAACGGCGAAATGTCCTATTTTTCAGGGAATGGGCTAAACAAATATTGCATATTACATGATAACTATTCATCACAAGTAAACCCTGATTAAACTTTTCCAAATTGTTTCATTTACTACATGGCTTCCATCCTGTCCAATTACTATTTCTGTCTTGTACTGTTGGACTGGTTAGAAAAATCCAATGTATCTATGATAAGACGGCCAGTTGATCCAAAAGCTGCAAAGGAGCACTAGACCACTGTCTTTCTTTCAGCATCCATTTGAATGAATGGCTTCTGGCCTCAGTTCATCCAAAAATTCGTGGTGTTTTGCAAATGGCGTTGGCAACTTGGCGGAGGACATAACGGAGCATTTGCGAGCATAATGCCTTTAATAAATTGTTTAAAAGATGCAACTAATTTAGTAGCCTAGCTTATTGAGCGCATTGAAAACAATGCACATTTGCTGTTTTAGTTTTCCCATCTTCAGCAGTCTCTTATCGTCCCTTCTCTTTTTTCTCTCCATGGTGTCATTATAACTTCATCCAATCTAAATTGAATTAGATGAAACTGGAATGATCTAACCTCATCTAAATCTGATTAGAAAGCTTATAGAGATTTAATGTTAGTCCCCTTTGAACCTCCATTACAGGATTAGTTCATTTGACTCTAGTGATACGGTCATTGTTCTAACACTAATGCTTATGCTAATAACACTTGAATTTGAGGAAAATCTGCTGTCTGACTGGCTTCTCTTCTTCTCCTTGGGTGTTCCTAGTCCTTCCATAACGAGTAGTCAGGTATATACAAAGACGACTTGGCGAATCAAATGTAATCAGCAGGACAAGTGTTCTGTGACACTCCCAGCATGCTTCATTAGGCTGCCCTGTTGACACAAACACAGCGGTGAAAGCTGAGCTTTTCACTAATACCCCTAATTCTCGCACGATGAGGGCAAATTAGCCCCAATTACCCCAGTGATTTGTAGGCGTGTATAGCTGGTGGAAGTGAGAAAAAGATGTTTGAAAGGAAAAAGGAAGCGAGAGGGATGTGAGGAGAGATTTTAGTTGTTGTATGCTTCTTATACTCACCTTTATTGATCTCCTCTCCTCTCCTCTCCTCTCCTCTCCTCCCTCTCCTCTCCTCTCCTCTCCTCTCCTCTCCTCTCCTCTCCCTCCTGATCTCTGTATTTATATAGTTTTGTGTTCAGACAGCTGGTGTTGTGTTGCTGATTGTGAGACTAATCATCCGCTCAATTACTCTGGAATGTGTAGCTGGGCCGTGTTATGACTGATCAGTTTTCTCTCTCTCTGTGGAGAGACCGAGAGAAAGACCAAGAGAGAGACTGAGAGACTGTGACTCTTTCCAGTTTGCCCGGAGAGTCCTCCTCCGCCCCCAGCGTCAAGTTGATTATTTCATTGATTTGGTTTCATTGGTTTAGTTTCATTTAACCAAATATATATATATATATAGATATATAGATATATTGAACCCAAGGTTAACTGAATTTGTTGCCCTTTATTCAACTTGTATTTAGTAAATGAAGTTCTGGAACATACTTGTTTCTCTTCCCATTCAGCTTTTCATCTGCAATACTTCTGAATAAAGACACATTAAATTGATTAAAGAACGAGGCTGAGGTTTAGAGGGCAGCAATAATAAGAAGTTCAGCCTGAGCCAGGATCATGAAAAGTACAGTACTCACCGGTACAGAATAAAATGTGAATTCCTGAAAAATAAAAGAGAAAACACAATACAATTTCCTCTCATTTCTTAAACTTAATGCAATTCTCTGTTGCAGACAGGAAATTGATGTTGGGTACAAAAGAGGCAATCATACCGATAAAAAATATGAAGATCCAAAGCCCCAGATCGACTCTGAGTTCCTCTTCTCATTTGGTGTCTTTTGTGCCTGAAAACTTGGTTGTATGTGTGTGTGTGGGTGTATGTATGTGTGTGTCGGTCTGTGTATATGAGTGTTCCTAACTAGGCTTGCCTGACGTATTTAAGTGAAATGAAAGGTAAAATGTAACCATGTAGAAAGATATACCACACTGTGTTTATGAGAACACATATAACAATGTCATCAATTATTGCCTCAAAGATCTTAAATGTCAGCACAATGCACTGAGCTATTTTAACTTTAATTAAATGCTACACTTGCAACATTTCCTAAATCTGTTTTTAATAATTGACATATTAATTCACTTTTATATGGCTAAGAGCTCTGTATTTCTGTATCTTAGTGTTCTTCCTGCAGTGGAAGTGCCTGTGGTGATTCTCCAAGGCTGCCAGTGGGACGCCTGTTAGCATATAAGTACACTACATGCTGATGCAGAAGCTACATGCTAATGCTAATTAGGAGCTGTGGAGGAGAGGAGTGGAGAGGAGGGGAGAAGAGTGGATGTACTTTGCTTGAAAATCTTAAATCTTGTTCTGTTTTTTCCTCTCGTCTAGTCTTCTTCTACTTTCCTTTGTGAGCTCTGAGAATCTCAGAGTCTTGATATATAAAAATACCCTAATAGACCATTTAATAGAGAATTTCATTCAGCAAATTATTAATTATACTTATTTATAAATAATAAATAAATAATTTATAATAATATGTATTTACTGACAGATTTTCTGAAAGAAATAATTCCATGAAAATTGCAGCCTATAATCTTATTGCTGAAATGAACCCGAATGTGCAACTACAGAAAACATAAGAGACACACCTACTAATGGATGATTGTGAGGAGTGCCTGGTAGCTTCAACCTGAGGCACTCACATGAAACACTAAAAGAACTGAACTGCTTACTGTAATTTTTCTTAGATTAAAGTGACTTCAGCTGCTATAACACAAATCAAGTTAAGATTATCTACATTTTTTTGTGTGTATGTAAACATGCCCCTGATCGAAATCTCTGACTTCTCACCTTTTTCAGACCATAACAAACATGAGTAAGGAAGTTATTTGTTGCTTTTTTTTTCGTTCACATTTTTGTCCATTGATTCATACAAAGTAATAGACAGCAACTTGGCAATTACGCAGTTCTTAGTACACTGAACGCCTTAAAGTCTGCGTCCCCTTATCTGACTTTTGCGGAAGGTTGTTGTGAATAGAGGCTTATTGGCCTCCAAAAATATCCTGAGTGGATTGGATGGCACATAATTGTTAGATTCCCCATTGCATTTCAGTAAAATATTACAATCAACCTAATCCACTCAGCAGATGAGGAATATTTTATGTGAACAAATATATTAAATCTGGATTGTTAAATTTGGCTTTTCCACTCAGAGGTTTCATTTCAATGCATCATAATTGACTGAAGTTTGATTCTTTGGATGGAAATGCAGCTGCTGAGGTCCAGATTTGAAGTGCTGTTTAGTAGCGATGGAGAAGGAAAGGAGGCTGGAATGTCAGTGGGATACTTCTGCTGATCATACCACCTGGTCAGACCACTCACTACCCACACACACACACACACACACACACACACACATACAGCCATGTTTGCACAAGCTCAGCCAGCTGTTGATTATGTCAGGATGGGTACAAATAATGCTGATCCTGGCACTGGACCAGGCCTGAAATATGTACTTAAAGCAGCTTGAATTCTTAAGAATGCAGATCAGTCAGTCAGTCAAACACAGATCACCAGGCTGTCGCTGTGAATATGATGTTAAATTTAATTTTACGCATAAAGTCTTGATTTTTTGTAACATAATAAAGTCAAGTTAAAACAGCATGAATCTGTGGTATTGAATCTTTTTTGCTTGTGTCTGAGTAGTCTGCCCCTCTCTGACAAACTTCCTGTCCAGACAGGAAATCCATTCTTTGGTGCGTGTTTTTGTCAGTCTGGGAGTGTGTGTTTGCGTGTTTTACATGTGTGTTTAGGTAGAGACGCACAACAGGCATGTCATGGTATCTTACAATAACTGTCTGTGGAATGCAACCCACTTCCCTTCATACTACAACTCAGCTTCTGTCTTCTGTCCATAATGTACAATGAGTTTTCAGCAGTGTTTGTACCTAAAATGACTGATAATGTCTGCATTCTTATTTAGCCCAGGTAAGGTGAATTAGAACCAAGAGCCAAGATGGTCTAATATTGCTGTTTGACATGACTTCAGACTACACCAAATACATAAAAAAAAAGATCTGCCCAAAGGCATTTATTAATTTCTGACTCTGGGAAAGTGAAAAAAAAACAGTAAACTCCTCCAAATAACTGTATGTCTGAGCTATCTATTTAACCAAATCACACATGTGTGTGTGATAATGTAATATTTTTCACTTCAGTTCACTGAGCCTCTCCTGAAACTGTTTGGAGCCACCTCCCACTTAGAAAACCTCTGATATAAAGGACTGAGACAAATCTCTTCCTCCTATCACCTTTCCTGGAGATAACAATAACCTCTATTTGTTTCTTCAATTTTCTGTTTTGGTCATGAAACCATCTGAATATCAGGACGTTTTATGTATGTATTACATTAATTGGTTTACTCGTAGTTATTTCTTTTAGTTCTATTAGTTAGTCGGTCTGCTCTCATGATGTGTAAGCTTGGATAAGAGAGATGGAACGTCTGACTGACTGGAAATATTAACGTTAAATGGCTTCAGTGACTGTTCCTGATTTTACAAGAGAAGAGGCACCCATCATTTAATGGGAAAGTTATGTGCCATGAGTTGCACAACAAATTTGTTCTTATTGGGAGCAGGAATTTGCATGAAAGTGTTGTCAGTAATAAATAACAGATTTTTGCTTAAATTTGTGTGATACCCTAGAAAATATAGAACTAAAAAGAAGTGAATATTCTTGCTTGAAGTGGACATATTTTCAGGAAATCACAAAATTGTGTCTGAAAAAGAATCATCATTTGCAAATACAGTTCAGCAATTTATTACTTAAACATACAATACCAATATTTACACTGCACAACCCCCAAAGGCAAATAGAGTAAGGTAGCATTCAGGCAAACATTTTAGCAGAGGTCATCCAGCAAACAACAACTTAGCATGGCAAAAACTGTACAAAAAAATTTAGAACAAAACTCATTTACAGTCATAAACACACATTTACTGTACAAAACAAAATGTAGATTAAAATCAAGCTCTTGAAACAGAACCACTTAGTCTCACATTGCATGAAAAAGAAATGGTGATTTGTGCCGACAGAGAAGAAGAGGCCTCTCGTTCTTACAGATAGTAGTCTGTTTGAATCGTTCTTCAAGGGCCTTGCCCTGCAGCCAAAGTGTTACATCGCTGTCATATAAGTCCAAAGCCTGAGTTCATATCCGTAATAAGTTGTGTGGACAGTGCAGGACTCATAGTCTGAGCTACAGTAAGCCTTCTATCTACATTGTACATTACAGTGCTGGTGTTGCAGCCATACATTGATAGAGCCACATAGTAAGTCCTTTTTGGTGTGAATTGATATTCCTTCTTCCTCCGCAGCACATCAGTTAGAACCAAACTGATGACTTTGCTTTGGTCTGATCAAGAGCTGCAGGAGAGAAAGGAACAAGGTACAATTACGATTGTGCTTTGTATCAACAACTACACAAGTTAGTATACAAATGCTTGCAAGTCAGTGTATGTTGAATTTGTTTTGTAGTATCTACCTGAGTCATACGCCTCCAAGGATCCATGGAGGGCTGAAGGGGTCCAGGTGACAGAGGTAGCCGCGACAGGACTGTTGCTGTTGGGGTCCATCTCTGTCTTCACCCCCTCGCTGTGTGGGGAGCTCCCTGTGCTGGCAGTCGGCTGGTTCTGGTTCCTAACACCAGGCAGCAGCAGAGGATTAAACCTGGGATCCAGTGCTGGGCTGTGGGTCGGGTATGAATGGAGCATGGGGTGGTGATGCCGGGTGTGGATGTGGGGGTGAGGGTGAGGATGGTAGACGTTGTGGACATTGGGGTAGCCACTTGTGCTCTGGGGGCTCAGGCTGTAGGTCCAGCTATCAGGGAGGGTAGCTGGAGGCGGGAGGCTGGCCTGGGAGAGCATGTGGTCAGTCCAGAGAGCTCCATCCGGGTGGTTGAAGGAAACAGGACTGGAGGAAAAGTCTGGGTGGACTGAGACAGAGACAGACGGCAGGCAGGGACTGGTCTGGGATGGATAGGTGCTGTTCCACACTGAGCTGCTCGGACCTTCAGAGAGAGATCCACCATCTGCAAGAAACACATCACACAAGACTTTAGACTTCAACACACAAACAAAAAGCCACAAAAACAATCAGTGTTTTTAAAGACTGTATAATCAGCTATGACAAAAAGATTGAATTGAATCTAATATCTCAGAGAACTATTTAACCCTTGTTGCCCTCACCTTTCCATATGCCAGATGTGGCTGATGCCGACGGCTGAGTCACTCTGATCGGTTTGGTCTCGCTGTTGAAGCTGCTGGCCTGACTGAGAGCTCGAGAGAAGTGCTCATCTACCACATCGCCAATTTCGCCTTGGAAGTATGTGAACAAAACACACCGGGAGCTCAAGTACTCCGCCTCTGCTGGTTGAGTACTGTCCTTTAGTTCTGAATCTGATGTGGATCTCCTGCCTGATTCAACCCCTGGGGCTGTTGGACCCTGTCGGAGGACCTGATCCCTGGAAAGCATCCCTCTTCCTCCTCCTTGCTGTTGTTGCTGTTGCTGCTGCTGCTGCTGCTGCTGCTGCTCCATGCACTCCTGCATCTTACTGTAAACACTCAGCCTTCTCTGGAGGAAGAAATAGAATGAGATTAACTGACAGATCGAACCAAGAAAAAACTAGATTTGAATAAAATAGCAAAGAATTTATCTTTTATTAGACTGCCATAAGTTTATTTTAATATTGTTTTCCACACAATTTTAATTATAAATGAATAATGTCTAAGTAATAATTACACTCATACAAGTACTGCTTTTCTCTGGGAGCAGCTTTGGGAGTTGTGTGAAAATGAGTTTCTTTTTTCCCATACTGCATTCCAACTATTTGTAAAGCTCAATGTGCTTCATCCACATTCCTGAGTGACTGACTGGCTGTCATTACATCACCATTTGACCACAGGATTAATAGTTCCGTGTCATTACGCCTGACCTGAGGTGAATAACTGAGCCTCAGACTGGAATTCAATCATTCAAAGCTGAAATTGAAGTTAACGTGTGTGTGTGTGTACGAGAAGTTTGAGGTGATTTCCTGAACAGAAGTCAGGCAATATAGAGAAATATGTCAGTAAAAGGTCATAAATATTCCTACAGTCACTTTGATTTAAGGCAGGTGACGTTTTTCAACTTTAAAGGAAACTTTATGCCCAAAGTTAGCGACTCACATTTCTAATATTCTTATTTTCTTTCAACACTTTTGTTAGAACATAAAAAACTGTTGCCACACAGGTAGTTACTCTGTTTAAGCTCACATTTAAGATAATATCTTCCACACAAATAATAATAATAATAAAAAAGATAAATATCTCACCTGTTGTTGCTGGTGATGGTGGTTATAGTACGTCGCCTTGTACGCTGCTGCAGGGAGGTAGTGCGCTCCATAGCTTTGGTGGTACATCACATCCAGGCAACTCATAGCGACGGACCAGAGCGGTTAATAAGAGGAGAAAGTCGGAGGAGAGAAACGCGCACAAAACAGCCGAAGGGCGACTCTCCACTGAGACTTCAGACGTGTTGTATCCTCCGGGCCATCGTTGCCTCCATATATGCCCAAACGCATACAATGGCCATGTCGTCCAGTTTGCATACAGACAATGCGCCTCCCGCTGTGCGCTTCACCAGCACCACCCGGGGCCACAAAATGGATCAAAACGGTATGAGACAAACACACTGTATCCTAAAAAAGAAGAAGAAAAAAACTCTTCTCTGACAAGTTTTCAGACCGCTTCTGATTGGGTGAGTATTCCTTTCCCTCCTTCTCCCTCTTTCTGTTTTGGAGGAGAGTTATATTTAGAGAGGGCTGGGGCCGTTTACTCACGCCCACCAGGGAAGGGAGCAGTGGAGTTTAGCAAGGCACTAACACCACAACTAAGGTGTCTAAGGTTCTATTCCCACCGGTGGCACTCATTCATAAAAAGTTTAATGCACTTGTATGTTACTGTGGGTCATATTAAGATCAAGATCTTTAAGTCCAGAGGCCCCTGACCTCAGGACTGTGTGTCAGAGCTTAGGACGTTGGCCATGATTTAGGAAATTCTCAAGAGTCCCCCTACACAGACCATTTTGAGCAGACTCCTAAAAGAATATTGTACTTACTCAGTTAACGGCTCAGCTATATCATCATCAATGTTCTATTTTGAAGCTTTCTCCTGTTCCAAGAAAAATATGAGTCATTTTGTTCCAAATTGAAAATACATCCAAAATACACAATTGTTGATACATTGCCTTCATAACACCAGCTACTTTGATTATTGCTAATAAAGTTTAATGAAAAACACCAAACCCTGTGTGAATAACGTCATCTGCAGGTCATCTTTGGGCAACAGGTGGTATTCAAAATCAATTGCATTTTCCATCAAGATCACTTTTAAAAGAAGAATTGAGATAAAGATTAAAGATGTTAACTGTGAGCAACCGATACAAACTATGGACAAAACATTGTGTCTATGTTTGTGTTTACTATTGTTAACCTATAGGTTCTTAAATCACTGATTACTGCCATGTATTTTTCTCAAGATCTCAATAGAAGGATGAGAAAGAAAGGAGTATGACATGCAACAAACATGCAGTTGAACCACTGATGTTGTTGTGGCATGTCTCTTAACAATTCAGCGACCAGGATTACTGTCATGTACATACATACTGTTTATCAGTTTTCCCTCCTTAAATGAAGCTCCTTGATTGACTGAGTTGAGCTGTTTGCTGCCACCTGTTGGCGAAGTCGATGCCATGACACGGTTGTCAGTTTGACCCCCTGAAAGCCACACACCCATAACATTTATAATAATAGAAGCAGCTGACCCAAACAGGGAGATGCTGATCTTTCATAGTGAACAGGTTACAAATTGAAATGAACAAAACATTCCTAAAATCATGAGCAGACACATTTATTATAAGTTGTTCAAATGATTTCTAGGTTTTTTTTTAACCTGAACAATAAACATTTGATGGCACACAAATCCCAGGTTTGTTTCCATTATAGTGGCTTTTATAAATGTAGATAATGAGATTGTTAAATCTTCCCTCAGATCATATTTTTCCCTCAGCCCATTGATGACTGATTATAGGTTTCTTCCAGCCCATTTGAGCCAAAAATATGAAGTGAATCCAGTCTGTAAATCTCTTATTATGAAGTCATTAAAAATAGGCAGATTACCCATCCATTCGTACAAGAAGTGATTTCCTAGGCTGCTATTAAAACATATTGTTCATTAATGAGATGCGTACTTGCTTGAACCTAAGCTGTACTTCTACTTAAAATACATTATATGATGATTCAGTTTTAGCTGAACCAGAGAAAAGAAACTAATCAGTGAGGGTTTTTGGTTGCAACAAAAACCAGAGGACTCATAATATCTGTAGCATGATTGCCCACTGGGGAAACTCTCAAGGCATGCCACTGTTTATATGTTTTGACCTCATGAATAACATTTATGTTACCATGTTTTTAAAGAATAAATTAAAATAATGTTTAAATAATTAGGATTTTAATTACTGGTCTAATGTCAATAATGATTCATTCTGAAATTCACAATGAGTGCAAGTAAACTACAGTGCAATAAAGAATAAGACTGAACAAACATAACTAAATAATGGTGGTCAAAATCATCTCATGTTTTAAGACATTAAAAGCATTAATTGGGACATTTTGACAGACTAAAAGACACATTCTGTATCCATCAATTCACGAAATACTGTCAAAAACCCACAAAACCTGTATTAAAAGTAACTAGAAGGATAGAAAAGCCTGAATTCACCAAATGTAGATTTTGAGTGTGTATTCAAAATCTATAATACTACTATATGTACGTAGTGTGAGTGTGGACACCATGGACCTTTTTCACAGCAGTCATTCTGACATAAAGTACTAGGTTAAACACAGGTGTTACCATCCATCCATTATCCTCTTCAGGGTCACAGTGGGGCAGGAGCAAGTAGCAACCTCTGGTTGAAATGAAGCCAATGTGGAAGTGCTAAAAACTGTAAATTCTCGAACCCCTTCCATAAACGCAGAAACATCATGATTGAGTCCTGGCTGAGCTACACTGGTTCCTCATTCAAATCCTTTGCTTTACATGTCAATACTCTTCACCTTTTATTCTACCTCAAGGCCAAAAATGTCCACGATCCAGGTTTAAAATGAAGAAGGATCATGCCTTTATTGTTTTACAAAATCCCATAATATCAGATCAACCACATCCGTTTAAAAAGCTTTAAAAAACCCACCTGTACAGACTGGCACTATATAATAGTTTTGATGTTCTTTTATTTTGTTTTATCTCTGTTTGGCCATGTCTATCCATGATGTTCTATTAAATTGTTTTATTGCCTATGTCTCTATCAATCACTTGAATGGTATTGCATTTTTTAAAAGAACCTTGTAACTCTGGTTTTGAAAGGCACTATTGAAAGACTATATTCATATTAGTCTTTTTATCAGCTTTTTTCCATGGTTGCCACTTAAATATATTTGGGTTATGAATGAGGCAAAATTACTTTAGATGTTCCCCTTTCTTCCATGTTCAGTGAGCATGTTTAACATTTAGTCGATGAGCTAGCAAGGACAGTGTTGTTCTTTATTTTGCAGAGCTCTGCATTAGCAAACAAAACTCTTGAGTCTGAATGGAGGTAGTCCCAGTGTCATCCTGTGTCTCGTGTCTCTCTGTTGTGTGTTGCAGGGCGTGGCCTCTAGCCTCACCTGATTTTCACCTCACTACCTGCTGCTCACCATCCAATCACAACCCGCCCGTATAATCTAGACCGGTTCAACCTTTCAGACTTCAGCAGCTCGTTCATGCCTTTGTGGAAATCCTGCCAGTCATTCCCCTGCGGCAGCCGGCTCAGTCACTTCTTTAGCACTTGCTCCTGAAGTTCTGCGACCACTTACCCTCCACTGTTCAGGATCTTCAATATTTGTCCTGCACAGTTCTTGATCACCTATCTTCAGGATCTTATCCAGTCAGCTGTTTAAAACTGATTCTGGTTTCCACCCTCCGTGCTATCACCTTTAACAACAGCTCAACATAATTTTTGTTGCTACTAAGATCTGGTGAGGAGTAATGCGCTGCTTCTTATGGCTGGGATTTCCTGTAAGCTTAGTGCAGAGGTGCTGGTTAACAGCCTCGATATGTACTTCAAGTGTCATTTTCTCAACATAATTGCCCTTCTGAGCAGCTTATAATTGCAGCCCTTGGAAAAAGTGTTTCCACTGCCCATTCTGTCTTCGGTCTACATTCAGATTGAATCAAGAGGGAAACATCAAACCAGAGTGGTCCTCCAAAATATGCAGAGTAAACTGCAGGAACCAGTTACACAGATTTAAACATCACAGAAGAACACTTCATTGTTTGTCACAAACATGCAGGATTTGGCTTTTAAATAATTACTCACGAGAGCTCACTCCATCTTATAATACTTCAATAACTAATATAATCCCTGTTACTATGCCAAATATTTTCCAGTTCAAATTAAGACAGCAGGGAGCTGCAGATGCAGTAATTAGACTGATGACACCTGGCTCCTTTGCTGCATGGAGTGGTTCATATCAGATGATGTTGTTGCACAGGTGTAAAATGTGTTTTTATGAAAGATAATTAGATCATATCAATGCATAGGTCTGATCAGCTCTTGACTGTCTTTGGCACATACACACTGTGTACTGATAAATATCCACACAGCGGTGGGTGAATTTTTAAAAAAAAATCACTGGTTCAAATTATATTAAGGCTTAAAGTTATGCATAATTAACAGTGTGGCCCTTTGATTGACAGGTAAGTGCCATTACAGCTGGCTTATGGGAGCACCCAGGTGTCATTCAGCCCACCTCAGGTCTGCCGATGATCCACGTCTTTGCCAATATTTAGATTAACCGGGAGGTGGAAGAAGCAGTTCAGCCAGCGCTTCGGAAACCTATGCTTGACGTCACTCATGCTGTGTCTATTCTTTATACTGTCACTGATTTACACCTGTGCTTTTTATGCTGTGACATGCCAAAATCACAAGTTCAATTCATTTTTGCCAACCAAAAGCTTTGAAGGGCACAAAAAGTTATTTATAGAGTTGCTTCCTATAGAAGTCTGCATCAATGATATATATATATTTTTTTCTCTCACTTTGTTATACATTTTTCTCCCCTCAGCCTTACCATCCACATTACACTACTTTGGGGGCTGGTGAAAGGTAAGGTAAATGTTTGGGAAGATTCATTATTTATTTCAGCCAGATCTGATGGGACCTCTGAGACTATGACAAGACTAACAGTCTCATCGTTTTCATTCATGTTTCATTCACTTTGATTTCACAAAGGGAGCGTGAATTATTCAGTCTCAAGCTGACAATGCAATTAGGCACCATGGAAATGGGTCAGCACTTTGAAAGAAAAGAACTCGTGCAAGAATTGCGATAACTTATTTCAGAAGAATTAAGCTGTGTCCATCCATCACGGTCCATGATGAGAAAATGTTTCAATTAATACTGCTAATATCTCTCTCAAATAATAAGGTTGGAAAGCTGATTGAGGGGATTTAGTGGCATTTAGCGGTGTAGTTAGTTGCTGATTGCAACCTCCTCCCTTGCCCTCACCTTCCAAGCATGTAGGAGAAACTATGGTGGCCATTAAACATGTGAAAAGTGTGAAAAATGTGGGTTACTGTGGAGGTTCAACATGGTGGAAGAGAACCTGTGTTGTCTGTAGTTATAAAAGGCTCATTCTAAGGTAACAATCTTATTTAAGTGACTATACACTCACTAAAACATGCATATTATATTAAATTTCTACATCTTACACTAAAGTGCTTATTGTCCTCCAGAATAGTGAGGTCAATTCACTGATCAATTCTACAATGGATAAGCCTTTTAAAAAGCATCATATCTATCACAACAAAGTTGAAAAACAGTGAGTGGGGCAGATTTTAACGAACAGCCCCATAAATCATTCAAATCCTACTGCCACCTGCATGTCTTGACCTGACAGATCACTCACTGCATCAACAGCAGCAGCAGACAAAGAGACTGATTTTAAAATTGTGCAGAGATGGCAGAGTTAGACCGCATCTCCATCTAGTGTTCTCATAAAGGAAATCTGCTCCCCCGCTGTCTTGGCTTGCTTTGGAAGTGGGGCAGTGGAACAGTTAGAGTGATGCCTAGAGACAGTGCAGGAAGTATCAACATGCACAGATTTATATTGCACACACATACGTGCACACACTCATGCAATCATGCACACTTGATAGTGCATATTACAAGAGACAGATACACACAAGTTCTCTGACACAGACGTTGGACCTCAGGGGTTTTCCACCAAAACATCTGGAGCAGCCTGTGCCTCTACTCCTCTGGTCCTTAATGAGGCACAGAGATGATTATTAGTGGCTGTTTTAGAGGGGAAAATGGAGGGAGGAGAAAGGAAAGGGACAGAAATTAAAGTGGAGTTGGAGAATTGTTTGCTTTTCAAGCTGTTATAACCCCTCAAACAACGAGGGGCACCTCCGGTGTTTAAGATCTAAAGAAATTTCACATGCCTAATAAACTTCTACTACTTTAGATCACAGACAAATTTCAGAGGAATGTGGAGGTTTTGGGGATACACCCCAAGAAACCATAGAAAACAGGTCATAAGTGTTTTGTCCCAGATCTGAGTCTCAGAGGTGGAAGAAAAGAAATTCACAAGAAGTTCAACCCTCCAGATTTGGAGGCACTGACACTGACAATAAAAAAAAACAGTTTTTCTAAGAATTTTTTTTTTTTTTTTGACAAATTAAAAGATCTATCTTCTTCAACCTTACTCTGCATTCCTGATGAGGCAGGTGTGAGATAACGCTGAGTGCTGTTGATGATGATATCTCACATTAAGCAGACTGCAGCATCATGAGTTTTATGGTGCGGGTTTCTATCGTTCTTTTGCCCCTGGAGAGAGTCTATAGAAGAACACACCTGCCCGAGGTGACTCTCTGGACGACCTGAAGATGATTATGATGATGATGACAATGATGAGGATGAAGATGATGAACAAATGAGCGATGCACATTGCAGGTTCTCACATTTTTACCATTGAGATCGCACTGAGCTGCAAGAATTTTCACTTTTATTCTTAGTAATTCCTACAAAACATTTACTGTATTTTAAGATTTTGATGATGATCATTTTATATTTAATTCTCATAAACATCTGAGATATTAAGTCAATGAAAATATATCTAAAGATCTAATATCTGTCCAAGGAAATAACTGAAATCTTGGTCAAACTCTTTTCACACACACACACACGTCTCCCCTCTGCCTTCAGCGTAGTTGCTGCTTTAATACAGTGCGAGTGCGAGTGGTGGGGGAGGAGTGCAAACATTAAAGCCTAATTAAAGAACCATTAGTGCATCTTTAAGTACATGGAGTGATGCAATGTAAGAGGATTTTTATTCACTGTCATATTCAGAAAAAAAACAATCTACTCACTGCATTTACAACAACATTTCCCTCTAATTTAAAATTAGACCATGAGTTCTGATGTATAATTCAGTTTAAGCGCGACACAAAACAACATGGTGGGATCATTTGCATTGTCGCGCCAGCATGTTTTCTAATGAGCAAAAGACAGTCATTTGTAAGTTAATGGAAATGGAATTTCCATGTTAAGCCAAAGGAAAAAAAAAAAACAGTTACAAGGGCTTTTTTGTCCAACAAAAGCACCACGCTTTTGCTTTTTCATTATCTCAGCGATCTCACATATTCAGTTTTAATTGTTCGAGCCATTATTGCACATTTTATAGATGGAAATGGGAGTTTTAATTGCAAAGACAGACAAAGCAAAGTACTTCCTTCACAGTGTGCGTACTTGTGCGTCTGACACTGTCTGTTAACAAAGTGACCACTGGATATTGGGTTCCCTCAGAGTCACCAATGCTGACCTTGCTTAAAAAGCAGATAATTACTTAGTCCATCCTCCAGTTCTAACTCATATTCTGCATGTGTAAAGATAAAGGAAACTGCTCTGGCTGCCTAGCAGGAATTAATGAGATGATGGAGACTCAAAGACAGGGTCATGTTGATGGAGCGGATGTTGATGTGTGTGTCCCACTCGGTGGGTCAAACTCCAATCTTCCTTTTAAACAAAAGCTGGACATGGATTTAAAGGTTAAATCTGAAAATTCACAGCAAATTGGGAAAAATTATAGTATTTATGCAGGTCATTCAGATTTATAATTTGGATATGTGTGAAATTAAGCAGGTTCCTTTCCATACCAATTTGCTCTATTACTTTTCGGAGCAAAATTTTGATGTCTGGTTTAAACAATGACATGTGGAAGAGTGTAGATTAGATTCATATTATCTGTGACAGTAATAAAATGCTCTCCAGTGGAGGTAAGACACGGCATGAATGAGAAACACAAAAGGTAAATGGAGACTCAGGAAGCTTCTTTTGTGGTGCTGGCATCTCGAGCAAACATGAAGGACGGGGCCAATCTGAGCCTTTTTGGGGCCCTGGTTGAGATTTTACTTTGGACCCAACTTAGCATGAAAAAGTCATTCAAAGTGTGTATCCCCGGGAACATGTCTAGTGTGTTTTCAACAAGAATAAGAAGACCTTTCTTATTTTAACATTTAATCATTTATTAAAAAAATTAACAGAACCTGCTAGCTCGAGGTGATTCTCTGCTCTTCCAGCTTGATGATTCTCAGTCGACAAATTCACCTTACCTACCTGTCATTACAAATGACCCTTACACAGAATTCACACAACATTCAACACACATTGTTCTAGGTTTTAAGAACAAGGCACTTAGAATCACAACCACCCTTTAACACCTTTATAAATATGTATTCTCATTATAAATGCATCGATGTACTACATATTAGATAAATGTTTCCCAACTACTAGATTAATTATTCCCACTTTGTCTGTTTTCTCCCTCACACAACTTCCCAAACCTCCTCCCTGTGCTGCAGTGCGAAGAACTCGTCCTCCGTTGCCCTTCCAGTTGTAATGACTCTAATTCCCTCATGCTAATGGTGTGTCTGAGGCTCGGCCCCTGCTGGGACCACCAGCCTAATTCTTGTGGTCACAGCCTGGCTCCAGGGCGAGGAGGACCACGGGCTGGAGAGACAGAAGAGAGAGAGAAAAAAAAGGAAGAAAGGGCAAAAGAGGGTTCTGGTTTGATGCATGTAGGATGTACCCTCAGACAGATTGGCCTCCTCAGGCAAAAAGAACCTGTGGATAAAAGAGGGTGTCATTGAACCGTGTGTGTGTGTGCCTCACTGAGTGTGACATCCAAAATTGGCGCCAGCAGCAGATTTAAACAATAACACCTCGCTGTTTGACCTTACTCACAAAACCATGTCTGTAAGATGTGTGTGCCCCCATCTATGGATGTGTGTCTGTATATATGTTTGTATATATAACTCAACACCTGCATCTAAATGCTAAATCTGCTTGTGTTTGTGGGGTGTGTGTGTTTCGTGGGAGGCTGGGGAGGTTGCGAGTGGCAATGATGATGAGCAAACACTACAGGGGAGAATAATCTCTCATTACCCACAATTCCCTGATGCTGCACAGCGCCGGTGAGCGCGACTAGATTCGTCCCACGGGCAAAAATGAGTGGAGTCACTCACTCGATTTATTAGACCATCCCAAACTCCCTGCCCCCCTGCCTCCCCCACTGCTATCACCCCGTCTTCCCTCCCTACGTCTTTTCTTGCTCTCTCAGCCTCCTGCTGTCTTCCATATGTCCTAAATCCTCTCCCCCTACTTACACATCATGTTTGGAAAATGATTAAAATGACGTTGTTATAACTAATTGCTCTTAAAAGTTTCCCAGAGGCACCGCGTGGTGGTCATCTGTACAATGCTAACTAATAAACTGCATCATTTTAAAAGTGGATCATTAGCTTTAAAAAAATAAGCTGACATTTTAGAAATATTGCAGAGAGTTAAATGAGAATAACACTCTCAAGTCTCTCCTTTAAAATATAAGCTACGGCCTGCAGCCTGTTAGCTTAGCATCAAGACTGGAAACAGGGAGAACAGGGAGACACCTAAAACACTCAACATCTTTTTTCTTTGTTTAATTCGCTCAAAAATAAACTGTAAAAATTACAAGTTGTGGTTTTATGGGGTTATATGCAGTGACCGTTATCGCTGTAAGATTGCTAAGCAACCAGACTTTGTCTGGCCAAGTTATTTTGCCCCCCCCCCCCAGTTAAGCAATTAAGTAAAGGCAAACTTTTCCTTTAATTAAGGCACAATAAACAGATGAATGCTACAGACTTTTTGTCTGCAACTCAACAGCTCTGCTCTATTCTTCCCTCTCTTCCTCTCTGTAAATTTGCCCTCTATTCTCATCTTCCTTTAATCCCCTTGGTACTCCTTGTGTCCTCCCTGCCTCCCTCTCTATCTGTCTCTCTCCATCTGGGTAGCAGTGAAGTATCCATCCATCAGAGAGAAGGAGTACTGTTGAAATCCCGTGCTTCCCATCACAGCCCCATGTCTCTCTCTCTCTCTGTTTGCATACAAACATATTTCAGCCTACTTACATGTCAGGGGCACAGGGAAGATACTCATATCTTATATCCTATTATGATTCAGGATTTATGCTTGATAAATATGGGGAATGAGATTTACATCACGAGGAGGCCTCAGGGAGATTTGTTCAAGTTCTATTGCAAATCACAAATCTGTGGTTTTGCGAACACATGGGGCAGATATTGGCCATCTATTAGGGTAATAATGAGACATCATCGAGTCAGGATTGTCTGCCCCTGTTTTGATGGATATGAAGTTGTTGAATCTGATTTATAATGAGACATTTTTCAAGCTGGCATACAGTAAAAAATCTTTGTGTCGGTGTAAGTTTTATTAAAGTTGCATGACTAAAAGGTGGTTGAAATACAACTGCCAGTTTTTGTACGGTTCTTAGGAATGAAAATGCCAAATTGTTATTAGATGTAAAATATCAGTCAGCTCTTGTCAGTTTAATAAAAGAAAGAACTCCTCGTTGCTCCACTTCATCATCGGATGTCCTCGAATGGGTGTATCTGTGAAGAGGAGCAAAAACAGAGTTGTTAGAAGAATAACTCCACAGTCATCACATGAAAGCATATATGTGCGATTTGTTCAATGATACCTTAAAGCTGAAAAGCTTGATGTGCTTTATGGCTGTGACTCCCACTGATTGTGCAGAGATCTCATTTCACACATGAACGTTTCTCTCTGCTGTGTGTGTGCGTGTGTGTCCATACACTCTGTAGTTAGTGCCTTAACATTACATGTCTGCTTGCCCCGGGCTAGATCACAGAGAGAAGGAGAAGGAGGAGGAGAAGAATGGGAAGGATAGATATTTGGGGAAAGTGGTGGAAAAAGTGATGCTGAAAAACAGTGAAAACGAAAACATTTCTTCACATTTTATTTTAATGCATACAAGCCTATATGTATTTTTAAAGATGGAATTAGATGGGTTTTTTTTTTCAATATTTAGCATATAAATTAAAATATATTCATGGAATCTAGTCAAAATGTCTCATTCAAATAAATTTAGGTTAAAGCCTTCCCATTGTGTAATACTGATCATTTCTACAATTTGTATTGAACTTTATTGCGTCCATCACAGGTATAAAAAGGTCTAAATCTTCAAATATTGATTTACATGCTCTTTCTATGTCGCAACAAAACCAGAGACAGATACAAGCTTGGTACCTGCAGGCCCTCTGGGTGCTTGGGGCTAGATTTATCACCACTGGGGCCCTCTGATGATGAGGCCGTTTAGTGGTAGTCCCTGTAGCCCTCCACTGATTAGCGCCAAACATCTTTCCTAATAACCTTAACAAGAACAACGCCTCAGGACGACATGCTGATGCACACAGGCAAGTGCCCACACACACACACACATCCTTGGAGATAGAGAAAAGAGCTAAGGGCTACCCATCCTCCTCTCCTTCTCCTCAAAGTCACCCCTCTCTCCTTTGCTCTAGCCATAACTTGGCATCTCTCACTATTTCTGGGCTGAAATCCCCCCCTTCACCCTCTCCACCTTACATCTTCTGTGCTACCTCCCACCACCAACACAGACACAGACACACACACACACACACACATGTGCACCAAATTGAGTTGGTTATGGTTCAGGAGTCCCACCATCGCACATAAAGTTGCTCTCAGCATCAATATGAAATAAGACAATACGAATACATGAATATACACTGGAGTGTATGAAAACCCTCGCCTCTTGGGACAAAGAGATGAGGAAGGAAATTGAGAAGAACAAAATTTATGGTGCTGTGAGAAGCTGTGGGCGCTTTTTTATTGACAGTAACTCGCTCTGTGGTTTGTTGTCCTACGACAGTTTACATGTTTGTGTGCCATGATAACATACACTAGATACATAGACTGCAATGCATGCAAATAATCCACTTAGTTTTGAAAGAAAGGGAGAACCAATTAAGACATCAATTGGATTAAATATGCAGTAAATGTATCTGTAAAAAATACTTTGATTTTGACTTCATTTGTTTGCCAAGCCCCGTGATTTGGCAATAATAAGAAGTGTCTTTGTTGCAAATGAACATTATATTATCAGTTCCTCTGACTTGTTGCATTCACTTACTGCAGGGAATATGGCAAGTTGGCAAATGTTCAATGCACATGAATAAACCAAAAGACTTGAAACGGGGGTATTGTTTTAATGTCACACATTCAATTTGATTTCTTGTCGGTCACTTTTCAAGGTGCCACTACTCCTTTGTAGTCCAGACATTTGTACAGCAAAAAAAAATAGACGGGTGACACTATCGGTGTTGACATTTTTCGACTTGGACTTTTCCGCTCTCGATGGAGTGTTTTTTTTACGAGGCCACATTGAAGGCAGCATGAGAGTCCCGCCGTGACGTCACGCGGAGCCGTTGAGTCAGTCAGCTGAGGGAGGAACTCCGATAACAGAAAGTCAACCAGGAAGACGAGGCTGCTAAACTGACCCACCACCCCGTGTGACGGCTGAACGGCGGTGTTAACAACAGGAATAACACGGTGTAGCAGTTCACGATTTGTATTTGGTATATAAGTTGATAAAAAGCAGCGACATGGCTTCCCTTTTCAAGAAGAAGACTGTCGACGGTAAGTTTGCTCTGTGTGGCTAGCTAACTTGTTTTTAGCCCGGGTGTACTGCTGTGTTGTTCCCATCTTAAATTAGCTATCCCGGTTTAAGGCTAACTTGTTGGACCTGTTCTGGGTCGGGTTGAGTCACCAGTCACAATGCTGACTAAAGTCTAAAACCAAACTTAATATATTAGCTTAGGTGAACATGCTGTGTTTCTAACATTTCTGGCCAGATTACAGTTATGTGGTGTTACTCGGCTCGTTTAGGTTACTGATGAAACAAGTAGTTAGCTGTCTGTTAACGCTAAACTAGAGCTAAGGTTAAGGTTGTTTACAATAACTGAGAAGAGAAACCGGAAACATAATCCCAAATCACGCAAAAACGTCAAATATATCATGTCAGACACACATAATGATGGTTTTAACCATTACATTCTAACGTTATTTTTGTTTTTAATCAGATTAATCCATCACCTCCTCTCTCTTTCTCGGAAATACATGAGTTAACATTCATTGCTGTCCATTTGTGTTTACAGCACAGACTTTAAAGTAAATGTTTTTCTGTGCTGTGATAAAATAACTACACTTTAATCCAAAACAGTGTCATAAAATGCTGTAATGTAAAAGATAAAGCTGCTCAGGCATGTCATGCTGCCTCTATAGTTGGATATGGTAATTTTTAGTCAGTAATATAGAGTGATGTCAAAAAATGTGGAAAGCCAGTCAATCTAAATGTTTCAGTGTTTTTCTCCAGGCTAGGTAATCAGCCTCACAAGGTCAAAATGGGAAAATCAGCCTCTCTTCTATCAAATCTGATGAATCAATTAGTCCATTTCAAATACTGATTATATTGAGTCATAGTGCTGGATTTCCAGAGAGAGGGCAGATTAAACTTCACCTCCTTTTGTAACCTGTTTGTGTGGACAGTTCCCTAAAAATGTTATTTGCAGGTTTAAAAAAAAAAAAAAAAACGGTTTTGGTTACGGTAAATGTCTTCACAGCACCGCCTCTCTACTCCTCCCATCATTGTCATTCCAGTTTCAGCCATACCAATCATCTGCATGCTGTACTCACTGCGCTGCATTACCGTCACTCCATACCACGCCACTGTCAGGATCTCTCAGCTGTCAGATTTCGCAGTCTCCATCTCGTGTTCTTAATTTCTCTCCCCTCTGGCTGGTGTTTTCGGTTGTTGCCCAGGTTAGGGTGGTTCAAGTGGTTTCTGGTTATTTGGCGCCTTGAGATTGGGGGGGGTGGCGGTTAGATCAAGCATATTTGTAGGACGATATCCCTCCCACTTTGAGACGTTGGCGGCACGTCACCTTGTACGTATACTTGCGTCGTACCCACAAGTGGTCCAACGCGATGACGTGTCTTGACCAAGTTCATGATTACTGAATATTTCAGAAAGAATAAGCACTTTTTTGGCATGGTTTGCTTTTTCCAAAATGTGCTATTTTCTATTATATCGTAGCAATATAGCAAATGTATTTTGTACTCCTTTATTGCCATATGTCCATCCTGGAAGAGAGCCCCCTCCTCTGTTGTCTTGCAGAGGTTTCTTCCTTTAATTCCCCTGTTTAAGGGTTTTTTTTGGGAGTTTATCTGCACATTTATAATTAGTTATTTTGGACTCTGTGAATAAATTTGACTTGACTAATGTATTTATCCTGAATCTTAACTTTTAACATTGAAGATTTATTACAGATTTAAAACGTGCTGTATATTGTCACGAGAATATAGACTGAATCTGAGTTTAAGTTATGAAGTCAATACTAAGTCAGTAATTGTTTGTGTTGTCCCTCACTCAGAAGTCATGGATGAATATGTGACCTCATTGCCATACATCTTATCACATGATAACACTTTTTATGTGTTTGTGTGGGTGGTTCAGATCTGACTCAGTACTGGTGTGAGCTCTCTGAGCACCTCCACAGTTGGCAGTGTCCGTATGCTTTCTCAGTGTGCTGCGTATTACTTGTGGTGGTATGTGGTGTGCATGTGGGCGCGCTGCACACTGACACATGCTCACCATTAAGCCACTGAATAGATGTTTTAGATTTCTTCCAAAGGCAGCTGACACGGACCCTGCCCTTTTCTAATTCGCATGGCACAATCGAGTCAGTTATGTCCAAACATAATAAACATAATCTACTTTACAGATTTTGTCTGTTTTTTTTTGTCAACACTTCATCTGTGGTGTACTGAGAATAAAAAGAAAATAAATAAACTGTATAGGGCCGCCTATAATCAAACCAAACAGAAGATAAAAGATAGCACACCACACTCTTGCTGTTGGTCTTTTATATGTGCTTTCTGTTCAGCTGCCAGCCTCTGATTATGTAGGCTATGCAAAACATGTGTGATGTCAGATTTATCTCACCATCACTGCGCACATTATAGCACACAACTGTTTTTGGGTTTTTCACCACCCAAGCCAAGCCCAAGTGACTTTCTTGTTGTAATTCAACTGATGTAAAATCCTAACATTTGTTAAGTTCATACTTAGAAATTCAAAGAGCGTAATTGGATTTTCCATTTATTGTAGTTTTGACAAAGTATGAACAGTTCCTTCTTCCTTTCTCTCTCTCTCTCTCTCTCTCTCTCTCTCTCTCTCTCTAAAGACATAATCAAGGAACAGTCGAAGGAGTTGCGAGGCACTCAGAGACAGATCACCAGAGACAGAGCAGCGCTGGAGAAACAAGAGAAACAAATGGTGGGACCACACACACACACACACACACACACACATACATACAAAGAGTCCAGGGAACAAAAGTATCTCTACAAAAGGCATTTCCAATAAATTTCTACATATTGCATCAATGCCTTATTAAGACCAAGACCCCCAGCTCTCCCAACACACGCACATAGCTAGAGATGATTATTACATCCACTTCCTACTGGCTGGCATTGAGCCTGATTGGCTAATAGGTGTAAATGAAGAGACCAGAATGATCTGGTGTGGTGGCTTTGCTTCAGGCAAGTGAGACTACACACACACACACACACACACACACACACACACACACACACACACACACACACACACTATAAGTCTCTATGCACACGCACACAAAAAAATCTCCCCTCTCTGAAAGATGAAAGAAGAGCGTGTCCTCTCCCCTCTGTTGTATTAAGTAAATATCACACAGGATATAATTATCTCCCCGGGGAACCAGATTTTTATTCCTCATTAATGCTTTTCGCTAATTAGTCAAATTTTTTTAAAGCTTTGTTGCATATTCTGAATAAAAGATATTTTTGCCATAAAATGGAAATGACCTAAATTTGCAGTTTAGCACAATCATGTTGCCCCCCACCATGCACACTAGTCACAAAGTCCTTGACAAGTTTGCAAAAAAATAACTAATGCAAATTATTAAATGTGAATGTAATGCCTTAAAAAGTGTTAAAACACATTACAGACAGTTAAGCAGTAAGCCAAATCTTTATATCTGTTTTACTAAATCACATTTTTTGATCAATCACAACTGCATCTTAAATTGTATGAAATTTGACTTCCTGAAGCCAAAATACACTAATAACTCACAGCTGATTCTGTTGCAACACATTGTCGTCGTTCAGAAATATCTTGGGCCTTGTTTAAACATAAAGAATGCCAGTTTCTACCAGGCCGAACATTACAGCGTCACATTCGCGCGCTGTATTCCTTCATGTTTAAGAGAGCACTATCCATCCATCACACCCTCTTCATCCCCTTCCTCCTTCACTGACAGGGCAGTAAATAAGACATTATAAGCTTCACATCAGCAGCAGTCACACTGCAGTTGACATTATTATTAGCACCGTGTGTCCCTTTTTCCCCTCACACAGCTCTATATTATTTCCTCTCCATGACATTAATTTGAATTTTTTTTTTTTTATGCACACAGCAAGCAAATACAAACTGAACCGAACACACCTGTTCTGTGTGTGTTTGAGTGTGTGTGTGTGTGTGTGTGTGTTAGAGAGACACTGAGCTGAGTGGGGATTGTTCTATTGCTTCATCAAACATTAATAATTGATTATTGTTTCCTGAAGATGCTTTTAGCTCACCCATAAGATATAAACAACACATGCTGGGGCTGTTGTACGGAGCAGTGCTGAGAGCTCACTGTAACCTGCAGCTCAATTATCGTCTCTTGGGATGCACACACACACACACACACACACACACACACACACACACACACACACACACACACACACATGATGCCCACACACGGTGTTCCTGTGGGCATCAGTGTGTTTTCTGATGTTTACCAAAGATTAAAGCTTGTATTTGCTTGCCAGCGTGTAAAGCCTCACCCAGATGACTTTATTTACTGTGTCTATATTTGCAAACACATTGGTCTCTCTAGAGATTTGTAGATACATTTCTGTTTGTTTCAATACATATGGGGCGTATGCATTCATGCAAACTTGGTTGTGTGTGTGTGTGTGTTTCTGTGTATGTGTGTTGATATTGTACAATAAGGGGAAATCATGGTAGCACATGGCAGGTCATAAGATCAGTCATGGCACAGTTATTTGCATAGTAATGATTACACAATATACCAATAGAGCCTTCTAAAATGTTCCTTAAAAAATGGCATCAGTGTGGATTGGCCATAGCACATGGCACATACAGTGATCTCCTTGTAGTTGCCAAGGTGGCTGATTACTCCATCCTGATTTATCCAAGACCTTAAGGTGTCTTTTGACATGGTTAAGCATGTCCTATTGCTGAAACAGACAGAAAATTGGTGGCACTCACTGACACTAAATTGTTCACAAAACATTACTTTGAAAAGTAATGTATCTGTGGTGTAAGGTAGCTGCTCCACTGCAGCTAATGTACAGTCTGTGCAGCCCTAAACTGTCTATTTTTCTTTATTTAAATGGAATATTATCTCTAAATGTAATGCTTATTTTGACTGTTAGGCAGATGAATTACATACCGATAAAACCTGGAGACATTAGAGCTTTCAGGAGCCTCAATAGGTTTGTTCCAGATATCTTCAATATATTTGAATTTGGAGCCGTTTGTGGCTGCTTCGTCTGCTTCCTTTCCATTCTACAATAGGGATTTTTTGTGCATACTCGCACTAATAAGCTAAATTTGCATTTCACACACCAGCATTTACAGACTATTTGTGTTTAAATATGCTAAACTTAAGTCACAGCAGGAGAGTCAGGTTGTCGTCAAGTCCTTATATCCCATATTCTCCTCCTCACCCTCCAGGAAGCAGAAATCAAGAAAATGGCCAAGAGTGGCAACAAAGAGGCATGCAAGATTCTCGCCAAACAGTTGGTCCAGCTGAGGAAGCAGAAGAACCGCACGTACGCCGTCAGCTCCAAAGTCACCTCCATGTCTACGCAGACGAAGGTCATGAACTCCCAAATGAAGATGGCCGGCGCCATGTCCACCACAGCCAAGGTAAGATCCCGAACCCTGTCCTTCAATTCAGGTTTTGAAATGTTTAATTCATGAGTTGGGCTGTCCCGTTACGACAGGAAAAAAACCTACACGTGTTAAGACAGGCTGTTGTGAAAAGCAATGCTTGCACTCTGGTTTTATTTCTCATCTTTTCTGTTGGAGAAAACTGTGCGTACTTCACAGATGGATACAGTGAACTTACTAGCAAACAAAAGGATGCACTTTTCTAACATTATGTTAAAGGTGGACATCCAGAACTCCTCCTTCGATTAATAATTAAAAGTCAGTTTAGACATTTGATATCCACTACATCCAACGCACTGTGAAAAGTTAGGTGCGTTTCTGTTTTGCATATGAGCTAGTTTCCGTGTTTACTTGTATCAATATTTTAATGTTGTAATTAAAGTATTAATGTGGGATCTGTTCATGTTTGCGGTGTCGTCGTCCTTAATGAAGTGTGAGACGTAGTAATTGGCCAGGAGCGATGTACTGTACAGAGTCAGACTTAGCAAACATAGACAGGTCAAATATAATTAGGCTTCAGATTAATGGAGTGTGATTAGGTGGGTGTGCGACTGTTTCAGAGAGAGAGAGAGAGAGAGAGAGAACGTGTTAATTGTTTTATGTCACAAAGTTTATTTATACACGCACAAAAAGTTGCAGCTTCTATTCGGTTTATTAAAAAAGAAAAGTGAAACACTTTCCTCCCACAAGAGCTATAATAGCTCAGAGCTATGGGTTAGCATGATTTATGTCAATGAGAGTAAAGTGGAGACAGGGGTGTATCTTATCTGTGTCAGGCTCGGCTGTGAAAGTAAGCCACGTTTGTGCTGAACCGTCACAGGAAGGAGATGAATAATTTGTGAGTTAGTCTGTTATCCTGTAGACTAATGAATGCAGAGCAAGTCTTTTGATGCCCTATTTCAACCAAACAAATATTTTCTTTGGACACATACTGATTTGTTATAAATGTAGAAATTTGGAATTTTATCACCATCCTATGACGCCAAAGAAGGCAGTGTGAGAACCAGCAAACTAAATTCCACCATTAATGTCTTGCCTTATGTGCTGCCATCCATTTACTGTCATTTTGTGTCTTTGCATAAGAGCAGCTCACGCAGTATGTTGCCTCTCCTCTGCACTGGCTAAAAACATCAGGATTGATTCTCTGAATTTCTTTTCATAATGCGTCCAGACAATGCAAGCGGTGAATAAAAAGATGGATCCACAGAAGACTCTGAAGACCATGCAGGACTTCCAGAAGGAGAACATGAAGATGGGCATGACTGAGGATATGAGTAAGTACACGTGATGCACGCTCACGCAAACACAGAGCTCTGGTATTTACAGGCTTACCAAAACCAGATTATCAGGATGCGTGAATGGTGTGAGAACGTACAAGTCAATGTTTTGACTTTGTATCTCCTCCCTCTCTGTGTCACTCTCCAGTCAACGACACTTTGGATGACATCTTCGATGAGTCTGGGGATGAAGAGGAATCTCAGGACATTGTCAACCAGGTTCTGGATGAGATCGGCATTGAGATCTCTGGAAAGGTAAGAAATTCAAAATGAGAGAGAGAGAAACATACCATGAATTTACACTTTTACTTTCTACTTCTAAGTGTTGTCACTATTCAGGTAAACATAAGTGAAGAGAAACAATCTCTCAAATTTCTAAGGGTAATATATAAGTTCAAACATAAAGTTTAACCACACATTTTACAAATGTAAATGTGTGCACATCCCCTAGCAACATGAACTAAACAATAAGTGTTCCACATGGCTTTTACTCAGCTGTTAAAATGTATTCCAGCTGCCACATGGTGGGGCTAGCCCTCAGCTCTTCTAACTCTTATGTACTGCAGTGTGTGTGTGTGCAACTACCAGGCTGCCCATCTGCTGTGTGTCTGGCTCCCCCTGGGGGGCTTCATGAGTTATTACCCCTCATAACACAATGAACAAACCCCACAAATTGTCCTATAAACAAGCCCACAGCTGGTGAGAGCAAACAGGCAAGTATTTTAAAAACCTGCAAAACTGTTTCTGAACGTAGGGAGGGGGTAATTATTTCCTGCTCAATCACAATAAAAGACAATTTTGTGTCATGCAGTTTCTTAGAAAACTAAACAATAAAAGTTTTCTCAATCAACCCTAGAGCTGGAAGGGAGTTAAAAGACTCATAAACTGTTTTGTAAGTAAAGAAGCATCTGTATGTGTTATTGTCAAATTCAGTGGAATTATCTTTTAATGTGTGATGGAAAATAAGACATTTGGGACAAAGAGCTTCAGCTTTTCAGCAAATACAAAGATCAATTAATAAGAGTTTGAACTGAGATCTATATAATTTAATTATTCCTTTTGGTGGTGAGTGCCAGATTGTTGTAACATGTGTGTCATACCAGTTAAACGGCTTTAAGAATGTTGCAGCACAGAAACTACTTGCCTATCAAGCTGCAAACCTGGAAAGCTTTTAACGAAACACATTAAAGAAAGTTTCAACTTTACTGTCATATGGAGACAAATGTTTTCCAATATAATAAATAATTCTTTGTAAAATTGTGATCAAATTTGAACTGCCCTTCTACATTTGACTTTGGAGTGGCAGTAGGCAGCTGTACACAGCAGCCAATATTACAACAAGTACAATGTTTTGTGATTGTGTGTTTGTGCGTTTGAATCGAGTGTGTCTGCTAATGGGATTTTTCTGCCCGTGTGGTGTTTCCAGATGGTGAGAGCTCCAGCTGCAGGAAAGAGTCTCCCCAGCGCCGCCTCCTCCAAAACAGCCACCATCTCTGACGAAGAGATCGAGAGACAGCTCCGAGCACTGGGAGTGGACTAAACGTCTTCTTCGTATTAATGTTCACATTAGAAACCGGTGCGACATTAATATTGATTGATACGGACTGTTTGCGACACATCGGCTTTGTTCAGATGCTACAGGTGTAACAAAGGGGACACACCAACACAAACACACACACACACAAAGTAATCTGAAGGCATGCAGGCAGACAGGTTATATTTAACACAAACATATTCATACATTCTTCAGTAGGTTGTTAGGGAAGAATATGGGATCTATTTATGTGAAAATATTTATTATGATACTGAAGAGACCGCAGCCTGAAGGTCGACCAATGAAAGGTGCTTGACCTTAACAGTTCTGATACACCTACACTGTTTACCACCCATCTCTGTCTTAATAAGGGCTACAGTAGATGTGACTTTTGAACTGGCTTTTCCATCTTTTGGTCAAACTTCAGTCTGGCATATATTCTATCAGCTTTGTACGCGACTGAAGGCGGATGGCTTTTCTCTAGCAAGTAAAACATGGTAATTAAAAAAAAAAAAAAAAGCTTAGGGGTTGTCCGTAACCAGATGTATTTTTTCCTACTCACTATTAACCTGCTATCATTGTCCCTGCTGGTTGTTTTAACACCCATCTGATTCTTTTCCCCTGAGGTAAACTATCCTCTTCTCTGTGTACATGTTTTTCATTGTCATGTGGGTGTCAGAGAGGGACACAGTTACTTTTCAATGCAAGCGATTGGGAGAAATTGAGCAACTGGTCGACTAGCTAATTAATTATCATGTTTTCTTTTAATACTTCTTAGGTATGCTACCATAGATACTGGAGATGATGTAACTCAGACATATGCATGTTAAACATATAACTAATGATGCCTCAGGGCAAGGGTAAGGCCTTCACTTTACTTGGAAACAATGCATGCCACGGCGACGTGGTGTTTTAATTAGCACCACTGAAGTTGTGATGATCTACAGATTGCGAGAAAACTTAATCAAACACAAATTAGGACTAATGCAAGACTGGCATATCAAAGAGTTTTGAATTGATTGTTTGATACTACTGAGTGATCCTTTTTTTTATTTTTTATTCTTAGTTGTTTACTATCTGATTGTGCATCGTATATTGGACATGGGATTTACACAGTGATTGTAGGATGGCACTGCTCCTGCAGTCCCTCTTCTCTTTCAGCTGCTGTGCAGTTACTGTCATTTATATTAAGCTGCCTCACACACACACACACACACACACACACACACACACACACACACACACACACACACTACAGCAACAAAATGATGGAAGTGTTGGCTAAAATGACACTGTGATCAAAGAGATGTTTTTTTCTCTTCTTCAGAGCTGAAGGTGAATCTTCCACGCAGTGATTTATTCATGTCAGCCAGCTTCACGAGGGTGACAGACACATTATATTGAGTGTCGTCTCTCTCTTTCCCTCTCTGGCCTTTTGTTCCCGTATTGATTCCCATTGCCAAAACAAACTTAAAAATGTTTTCATTCTTGCATGTATCTAACATGTTCAACACAACATACTGTAATTCATTGATTTTCTTTTTCTTTCGTAAATCATTCTTTCCAACAGTCTATTGTGATTGTTATCGGAAACAATGTTTTAACAGATGAAATGTTTGAGTTTGAGTGCAGTTCCATAATTAGGAAATGTCCACACTTTTTGACAGGTGTATGTATCCTCCTCCTCTTTTTTTTTCTTTAAAAGGTTCATGGCTTTTATAAGGAATAAAATTTCTTCAGGTACAGTTTGGTTAGCCTCTGTTATGTTCATACTTGTGTTTTGAACTTCAGATTATAGACTTTACATTTCTACAAGATATTAAGATGTAGCCTTTGGTTCCCATTAATTTCCATATGATGGGTACATTTCTGGGTGACATGGTGGTGCAGTGGTTAGCACTGTCGCCTCACAGCGAGACGGTTCCTGGTTTGAACCTCGGCTGGGGCCTTTCTGCGTGGAGTTTGCATGTTCTCCCCGTGTCTGCGTGGATTCTCTCCGGGTTCCTCCCACAGTCCAAAGACATGCACTTAATATGTTAATTGTTGAACTCTAAATTGCCCGTAGGTATGAATGTGAGTGTGAATGGTTGTTTGTCTCTATGTGCCCTGTGATGAGCTGGTGACTTGTCCAGCGTGTACCCCGCCTCTTGCCCAAAGTCAGCTGGGATAGGCTCCAGCCCCCCCGTGAGCCTGATGAAGATAAGTGGTTACAAATAATGGATGGATGCTCAAGTTCTATCAGAATGAGCATCAAATCCCAATTGTTATTTTGTTAAAAGTTTGTTTAAAATCAATTTGCAATCAAACTGCATTATTTGTAATTTTCTAACAATTAATTTTCATACAAAGAAATACCCAGAAGTCAATAGATGGCTGGAAAAGTAGGAAAAACACTCCAGCATGATCACTGCAAAAGAATAAGCTGATGTAAAGTGTCTGTGATTTGTAATAAATGTGAGAAAACATCCAAAATCCACAAAAATACAAACTGCAAACATTATGCATTTACTTATGTTAGTATTGTTGCTTCAGATACAGTATATGTTCTCTGAATACATAAAACAAGAAGGAAAATAGCAAGAGTCATTTTAAATTTAGGAGCAGTAGCATTAAGGCAGTAGCTGTGGTAGAGTTACGGGTTCCTGGGCTTCCTCCGACCCCGATAGCTGTAACATCAGTGTGAATGTGTGTGTCAGTTTAGTAATAGTGTGAGCGCTTTGGATAGGAAGTGCTGCATTGCTCCTGACCTTTCATGGCAGCCTCTGCCATCATGAATGTGTGTGTGATTGGAGGAATGTGACGTGTTTTAAAAGTGCTTTAAGCGGTTAGTAGATTAGAAAAGGTAAAAAAAAGTATTTACCAAATATGACAATTTGTGGCTTTTGAATAATTTAAGAATTTTAAATGATTTTTGTACTATTGGTCTGATACAATCACTGTAAAGGTGTCACTTTTGACTCTGGAGTCACTACTACAACATCTCGATTATTCAGGAAAATGATCCAAAGATTCATCCATAATAAAAAATAATCATTAGTCTCAGTCCCACTTCACCTACTCTAATCAATAAGTAATAATAATCTAATAATATATAAGTAATAAGTTGAATAAAGGATCTGAATACTTCTCGCTACCACTGGGATCTAGGTGTAACACTCACAAGAAGCTTCTTAACTTTTATCCCTTTCTGCCTGCAGTGTCTATAACTTTCTACCGTACAGACTCAGAAATGTGTTGATGACTCTGCTGCATTTATTTCCCCTGACAGCACTCCGGTTAGACAGCTGTACATGAATCACAGTGGGAACTGTCTGTTTCTGAATTAAGGTGTCTTATAGCTTTATTTATGAATCCCCAGCGACACACCCATGAATTGTACAGTTCTTGCCATACGCATGACCAGACTCTCTCTCTCTCTCTCCTAATGTATGCATTGATAGTGTAATATAATGACAGTAAAAAAATGAGAGATGGTACACGAGTCTTTTCATGAAACACAGTTCTCTTTTATTATCAGAAATGAATTAAACTGATTCATCTTTCAGTACCTCGCTCAGTAGAAGTGCACATTTCTGCACATACTAACCAGCTGTATCTTTGGCATACTTCCTGGATATTTTCAATCAAGTTGAATGAAGGCACTTCATATCTATCTGTCTGTAATACATCCTGTACCAGGGACACCGTTTTCTGCACTGCATTAATGTGACATCCTAATTCATATCTCTCTCCTTGGATGTAAGTTCAATATAAAGTCTGAAAGTGAAGCTGTCTGAAAGTGAAGCTGTGGTGTGTTTGGCTCGGTTCTTCACTCAGTTCACATCAGTCATCCCAACCAGGTCAGAGTCGTGACTGGCTGATGTGCTTCTTTGTGTGACACTTTGTCAAGGCAGCAGCAACAAATATGAAAAATGAAATCCATCTCACAACAGGAAACATCAGACCTCAGATCCATTTGTTGCCAAAACTGTCAAAAAGTTTCACATATCCCTGACTTTAAACCATAAATCAAAGAGGCTGAACTTAGCAAAGTAGATCAACGTAATATATTAAATCTCAAATAAATAGGCTGTTGTGAAACTTTAAATATATTATTGTTTTTACCACGGCTATATTAACTTAAATAAGACAAACATTTTTCATTTCAAGACGGTAATTAATGTGAGGACACAGAGTCATCAGCTCTAATCACAAATACAGCTACAACACAAAGAATCCTCGACTCTCGACAAATAACATTTAACTTCTCTCTCTTAAAAAGTGAACTAATTTGTTTTTTTAGAAATGCACAGGGCTGATCTACTCATATGCACTCTGGTGCTGATGGATTACATTATTATTGGTCTGTGAAATTAATATACTTTCAGTATGCATATAGCAAACAAGGCACAGGCAAACAAGATTCAGTCAATTTAAATATCAGGTCTGGTAGCTGCAGCATAGCGTGATGTGGTAAATGAAAATCTTTTATCTTCACAGCCTCAACTTCAAGAAAAAAAAAACTGGGTTGCTCTTTGACATTTACACACACATACATACATACATTGAATTTTTCTGGGACATGGGGCGATTTAAATACTGTAAAGAAACATTTCTATTCAAGTAAAAATGATGAAAAATGGTATTAAGAGGACATTTGCTACTTTGGATTCAAATAAACTTAAAATGACTCATGTTTTAGTGGAAATATGCTTTTCAGGTTTTGTTTGTTGGCAGACTGACCATCACAGGATATAAAATCTCATCTGATGTTGAATTAATGAAACTGTTTTAAGTGCGTCAGCAGCTGCTCAATGCAGAGTGAGGACAGTGTTTATTATTTCAAGGTTGTTCTGTTTCCTGTTGAGTAAAATTCTCCCACTTCACAGTGGAATGATTTGTGTCGTGTGACATTTTATTTAAAAAATAATACATTTTCACTGGCTGTAGTCATGAAAGAGCCTCTATCAGGCTAGAGGTGAACGGATGCTCTCTTGCTGACCCTTAAAATTACGTCAGTGGTCTCTGTGTTTTGCTCATCTGTGCGATGCAGTTTGGACTGATTTTGGACAAACAGGTGCTGAGGTTGAGGCTGGTTTTGACCCGTTTCTCTCTTTGGCGTCTGTTGCAGAACCAGACTCTGACAACCTCCTTCTCCAGATGGAGGCCTTTGGCTATTCGGGCTATTTCCTGGGAGGATGGCTTAGTTTTTTCTACAAAGCTGTGCTCCAGAGCCTCCTTAGCTCCTAGACTGCAGTGGGGAAACAAGGGAAAGAGAAGATTAACTCTAATGTGAAACTAAACATTGTATGGCATGCATCGTATCTTTGCTTCTTGCCGTTGATACCTAATAGTTGTTCTCCTTTTCCTCTTCCGCTCATTCATTCCCATTTTATCACTGTACAAGGCTGCAGAAAAGAGAAGAATATGTTGCCACTTTAGCATGTTTGTTATGACAATATAAAGCCACAGGTGAGCTGACTAATGAGTCACTGGCTGGATTGGGTCTGCTCCTTTTAGAGGTCATAAGGCCATAAGGTTGTGAACTATTGTCCTAGCTGATGTATAATACATAATACAGTAACTTCTAGCGGATCCTATTACACTAGCTCAAAAACACATTTAGAACTTACATTAACAAACGTCTTAGCTCATTGAGATATCCAGGTAAATGGAGGCTGAGTGATGTGATGTGGATGTGTGTGACTAACCTCCAGCCAGCTCTGCTTCATCAAGCCACTTAGCGAGGATGGCCTTGAGCTTGCAGGCGTTCTTAAAGCTCAGCTGCAGATTTTCAAAGCGGCAGATCGTGGTCTGGCTGAACTCTGAGCCGTGCACTGCGGCGAGAGCCTCGCCTACATTTGTTTGCGTGTAGCCTGCCAGTCAAAATGAAGCAGAAATAGAAACACTTCATATAATACACACAAGCAGAGAAGCAGCAGGGCAAGTGCAAACAACAGGAGCGTTATGTGGTAAGGTATCTAAGTGGTGTTTGAATATCTTTGTGTGGCCGTTCTGCTTTACAGTACATACCAAGCAGAGAGGATCTGTGGTCAATACTGTCATTTTAAGGTATTAATATTATAATTTTAGTAAAAAATACTCACCAAGTTTGATCCTTCGTATTTTAAAATCATTGGCAAACATCTCCAGCTCTCGTATCTGTGGGGAGTCCATAGCGGGGGCATCATCTGGGTCCCGTATGCTCTTTCTTTGGGCGTCGGTTTTCATTTCTCCAACACTGGGGCCCCCAGGGGCCTCATCAGTTGTAAGGAAGGCAGAGGGCAGTGAGGAGAAACCATGGCTTAATGCACAGGAACCACTACTTAGACCGTGATCTGGAAACTTGTACAAGCAAGGAGTAAGAGACCCTGGAGAGAAACAGAGAGAAAGAGGGGGGCAGGGCATAGAGGAAACGCAGACAAGGAAAATAAGTTGGTAAGAGTCACAAGGGAGTTGAACTGACAGAGAGGTACTGAAAGCAACATGGCCACTATTCCCACAGCTACCCTGAGAGCCTTTATTCTGACAGCACAAAATTTTTTGACATGGCCTCATGGGACATACTGAAGTACTAAGAATAAAAACAGCTGGAACCTGCAGGCTAGTATTTTTGTCTTTTTGTTTATCATTCTGCTTTGATAGCCAATGTGTATTTTTATGTAGCACACACTGGACCTCCATTCACATTAGTGCTCATTTGAATGTGTTTGATGAGCAGGTATTCTTTCCTTTGTACTTTATTCTGAATATGTATCTCTGCAGTTTACCCATAATTTATTTCTTGCCAGAATACTCATACCCTTGTCTTCCATGTTGCCACATCAAGCTGAGTTATCGTCTTTGATCTAAAAGATCTCTATCCAGGAACATTGCACAACTTTTTTTTAAAACAGGTTTGTCATATTTATGTAATACGCCACAGACTACAATTATAATATTCTAAAGGGTTCAACACATCTACAGGTAGCTGTTGATGTTAAGTGGTTGGATTCAGTGGAGCTGCTGCTAGTTTCTTCCTTTTGGTATTGATTACTGCCAGACTACCAGATAGGTAGGTGACCAATCATAACTTGGAATATGATGTTTATTAAAACAGCACAGCTGTATTGGAAAAAAAAACATACAACTTATCAGTTTCATATCATACTCATCATATGTGCAATACCTATTTTGTGATTAAGGTCTACAAGCAGGGAAGTGTTACCTTCTAACCACTCTGAACTATGAGGACTACTTGCTTTTGATAGTATCAGCACCAGCTCAAACTGTACCTATAATGAGCAATGCAACACTCCCCTCTTGTGTTAGTGGGACTGTAGTGCAGCGCAAACTATGTTACACAACTGCATACAACTGATAAGAGAGATAAATATGTATATACAGTACAGTATATACACATTTCTTTCTTTTGTCTTCAATGCTGAAGTACACAGATTTTTGCTTGCACGTTATTTATCAGAGACGTTTCAATGTCATGTCCATATATTTTATCATTTACACTCACTTAAAACAATTTAATACAACACTGCGACAAATGCTACCTTTACAAAGGTTTGTGGTCTTGTTATATTATGTTGTGCTTTACTGTTTCTAATATTTTGTCAACAACATTTATACTAATAGGGGCTAAACCACTCACTGGCTTTGCTTGGGGCAATGATGTTCAAATGAATCTACTCAGCCAATCAGGATGAGCCTCTGCAATCCTACAAGTCCTCATTTAAACTGCACATGTGTAGCACATAACAATAGTTTTTGCCATAGAACCCGAGAAAACAAAATTTCCATTAAAGCTTCATCTGACACTGACCTAAATATCGCCTGACAGCAGCGGCATTTGAGCCATTTAGACTCTCTAGAGGGAATAAAGTGGCAGAAATTGTGAATGCAGTAATAGTTCCATGTACAAAATGGGTGCCAAAAGTGGAGTGGAGAAAAGGATGCTGTCATTTACTCTGAAATGTTCAGTTGGATCTATAGAGCAGTTGGAGAGCAATGTAGTGCAGATTCTACACTAAAACTGTAGGCATCAGTGATTTTCTCCTATCCTGAAGCTGTCAGGGAGAAGTTGGACTCACTCTCTTAAAATCTCTTCTTAAGCCTGGGAGGTAATATCTAGGTGCATTTCCAAATAACGTCAACATCAGAAAATAAGCGAGAACTGAAAAGCACTAAAAAGTATGCTTGTGCCTTATTTGTTTATGAGGATGTACTCTCAAACTCTTTACTCCTTACAATATCAATGGTTCTTTTAGGTAACGGATGATTCAGCTGGAGGCATCCTGTTCTCCTCACCTCACCTCACCATGCTGGAGAAAGAGAGAAGCCTTGTTTGTGCCTGATGCTCACACTGATGCTCCCTGGGGATTGTACATACAACCATGCTGCAGTGCACACGGCAGAGGAGACAACCTGGACAGCAAACCGCTTTCAAAACACATGTTGGCTCAGTGGGGTTTGTGAAAGCACCTTACAAGCCTTAATTGTATACACGGACTCTGGTTTGTTATACCTCTGCAGAGTCCAAAGAGTGTGGTAGCAGCAGCAAAGCAAACAAACTGAGTAACAAACTAACTACATGCTGTAGTCATTAATATTGTTTTTGCTCACTGAGGATATAAAGCTGATATGGCCGATGTCTCAGCAAGCAGTTGCCTATTTACGCAGCAGATAGGGAGCAACATCAGCATTTGATTAGAGTCTTGCTCTGTCTTAGGAAAATATCTGACTATTTAGCTGTGAAATGCTCCACTTATGTGTCATTTTGTGCTGCGTAAAAAAATGTAGCTGAAAACAGCTAAAAAAAGCAGGTTGATGAGGTGAAGGAAGCTCTCTGTGGGTACATAAAGCAACACCTTTCACATTATGCTTACATTTATTTACTTGATCTTTTGTTAATTATTAGAAGAGTTATATGAAAGTGCCAGGGAAGACCCTGACCACGCTTCATGCAGTTTACATAATCAGAGTTTTGTTTAATGCTCTCCTGTCCTTCTGCTGAGTGCCGCTTCGAACAAGTTTGCACACTTCATGCGCCTCCCACTGGATTTGTTAAGGCAATCTTTTCAAGCTAAGCGATATCCCTTTTGTCCTTCATAATTATCGGATGAAGACGAATGCTGCAAACTAGCTTGACTGACAGTACAGAGTTCATTAAAGTGACAAATGACCTCCTGATGGTAATAAATGTGGCCAGCTGTTTAATTGTAATTCCTAATGTAGCTCTGCTCAGCCTTTGATACTGCAGACCACACAATTTTATTAGACTATTTAAAGGAGTGGGTCGATGTCAACGAGTTTACACTCAAGTGGTTAAATTCCTACTTTTTTAACAGTCTTGTCTGTTAAAAGAAGCAATCTAGTCTCCTCTGCAAATGTTAATTATTCTGTGCCACCTGGGTTACATTTTAGGTCATATTCTCTTTGATCTGTATTTGCTACCACTTCATCATGCCCTACAGAAATGTAATAGTTCAATTATACTTTCTTTAACAAAGGAATGCATTTAAAATTGAATTATTTTTTATCTCTGTCAGACATTTTTTTATGTCCGCATTATTCAGAGGGATTAGTATGCGGGACACTTGCACGTTGGCATTCCTGTCTGATAGATTCTACTTCTTGGATATGTCTGGGTATTCCTCCTGGTTTCTGTTCATATCTGGGACACAGAAACTACAATGGTGTCATGTAGTGGTTTGACACTACAAGATGTCATTGCTGGGACAGAGTTGGAGCTGGAACAGAGAGAACAAGTCACACCTTCTCCAAAAAGACCCTTGTCCCCGACTCAGTCACTGTGTGCTACTTTAAAGTGGTTTCAGAGAAGGAGAGAGGGACAATGCTAATTTTACTTGCATAGTATAATGTCATTTCTCGTTTTTAATTACAGATTACATTATGAATTATATTTGACCTGAGAAAGGATCAACGTGCAGGACTGATTTAAAGCCTTTTAACTTTTAAATCTTTTAAATTTCAGAGTAAAATTGAATATTTATGATTAAAAAAAACAACAATCTAAGTTTTCGATTGCATCTTTAGCCATTATGTAGCTGTACTATACTGACTAATCCTGTGCATACATACTGTACTGCAAGTTCCACCTGCTAACTTACCTGGTTACTTACTGTTTACGCCCATTTAAATCACATTTATTTCAATTTTGCTAATTGCTTAAAAGCTGTTAATCCGTCCCAGTATTTATGTGCATAATTGTATATACTGTACATTGACTATATTGCTGCACAACCTTTAGAGTTCACACATTTACTAGTACACTGTAAAACTGTCTACCACAGTGTTCTGTTTTATTCTGTTCTGTGTTCTGATTATATTTTACTTTACTTATATATTTGAGCTCCTGTACTACTTATGTCTTGAACTGATTTGACTGATATTGATATCAGTGCTCTGGGATGTTTGTTTTAATATGAAATGTTGCAAAGGAAATACTAAAATATCAATATAAGTAGAGGGAGTTCCATTTTGTTTAAATTAGGCAACTGCTATATATTACACACAAAAACTGCTTTGCTTGATCAGTTTATTTAGAGCTAAATGTCGACTGTCATGTATAAAAACACCAATAACTGATTTGAATGCTGTGCCATGAAGAAGTAGAAAATCTCTGAGCACCAACACTGTTCGTCTTGACAGTCTTCACGTGAGCAGGAAGCGGCGGGTTGTCTTTGACAGTTGTATTTAACACATGTGCTAACAAGCTCACGCATTAGGCGAAGTAATCAAGTCTGAAATTGATTCAAGTGGTAACAAATTGAATTAAAATTAAATGGAATTAAACCATTTGTCTGCTCAATTTATTGGGTCTAACAGCAGGCCAGGCCAGAATGATTATAGTGTGTGCCAGTGTGTGTGTGTGTGTGTGTGTGCGTCTGTCAGACTGATAGTGAGAGAGTGTATCTTATCATTTACCTTGCAATGGGTTTGCACCGCTCACCATGTTAGGGTGAGGAACACCACATGTCTGCAGGATACGAGTCTGTGAAATACTGGCAGAGAGCATCTCCTGAGCTACAAAGAGAGAGAGAGACGTTTATTATTATATAAACCATTGTAATTGCTTTTGTATGCACAATGACCACCATATGCACAACATTGTAATATCACCTTAACTCTGAATTTTTGATTGGACTGGTGGATTGGTTGACAGTGAAGTGTCCACACGTGGACTGAAATCAGTTTGTGCCAGTTTGATGAAATGTCATCCTCTTTATCATCTTATAACATTTATCACTGCTGACATTGTAACTGCTACAAATATTTTTATTATATTATTTTTTATTTTCCATATATAATCATTTAATAGTTGCCAGAAAATATTGAACACTTTCTTAGACCTACAATGTCATCTTTAAATTGCTTGTTTTGTAAGAATCCTCCAAGCTGGAGTAAGAACATATTAGCCATAGTTGCTTAATAATGATGAAATGATTAATTGACTATAAGAATTGTTCTGCTTAGTTGACGAACAGTGCTAGATTATTTACAGCAATAATCGTCACAAATACCATCACCACCACTCACCTGCCATCATGCCATACGTAGCTTGCTGGTTGCTGTAGTGACAGGGGGTGACTGGGTAATGTAGGCTCGGGGGGCCATTGCCAAGGGCGTTGCCCAGGGATGAGGTGGATAGGTGCATGTGGGAGCGCTTGGAGGACTGGCCCAGGGACAGCCCAGATGATACTGATGGAGATAAATGTGGTCATAATATGACCCGAGAACAAAACATCAGCAAACAAAGAACTGGAGAGATGTGATAACTCTGATCTGAGCACAGATCAGATGAGGTTTTGAAAACTATTTAAATATATATTTTAAATGAAAACAGCAGTTATGTGTTGGTTTAAGATCTGAAGAAATGTCCAAAGTGCTTCTGAACTAACATCATCACTTTCAGTTACACACCAAACCTTTCCATTGATATAGTTTTAATTCTCTGATCAGAAATAGAATGTAAATAATTGCTCTCAAAGAAAGCTCTGTCATATCACACAGAAAGAGGGAGAAACATTCGGATGATGGCTAATATTTGAGGCCAATTTCACCCTGATATGTAAGTCTGACACTAGTGCAGGCAGAAGAGACAGAAAGAGAAAGATGCGCTGCGAGTTGAACACATTGAATTTCTGAACTAGACACTGGAGAGAAATGTCAGCTTACACGACCCTCTAATATGTGATTTGAAATGAAGTAGCAGAAAACCAAAAACATGAGCTTTTAAAACCAAGGAAATTAACATAAAAATGTTTTTAATTGTTGAGACTGATTCCTGGCTGGATTAAGCCCTCTGCTTTTGTGGATCCACTTTTCTGCTAAGTGTATTTAAATATAGCTGAATAATGCTCTGGTCATGTCCTGTGCTAATTACATAATTTTTAATGTATTCGTCTTTTTATGCAGCTTGGTGTTCAACTTCAAGAACTAATGCATGCATCCTGGTATATTGTTAAGACGCACCAACACCCACAGTCTATTCTGTTCTCCTGTGCCATGTTCCATCAAGACTTATGAGGCTGCCTTAAAAAGCAATACAATTATTACTATTGTTACTATATTATTATTATTATTTGCTAAATGTTCCATTTATTGTATGAAATGGTCATATTTCACCGTTTGGCTATATACTCTTTGGAAGACAGAAAACATATAGACCAGGTCAATATCTTCTTTTAAGGATTATCCGAGTAGAAATAAATCCATTTTTACAAGATATGTTTGACATGCCGTTCATAAATGTATTGTATGACTAATGTTCTGCATGATCTAACCCAGTCTACTCTAAGCGATAACAATCATCAGGCTCTGAAAACCCCAGGAAGTTTTCTCCACAATGCACCCTCGTGGAAAAAGACCTTAGGGAGTTTGTCAAACTGATAACATATCCTCAAAGCAATTATCCACTGAGTAGAGACAGCTGGGCCAAACCAGCTGATCAGATACATTTACATAATTTGGATTGGCTTTGTATAAATGTATTTTTCAATCCAAGTCTCCATCCCTATTGCACAACAATACAACTGTGTGCGGTAAGAGGGGCGTGTGTTGAGTCAATTAGAGGTCGACATAGCCCTACATGAAACATAACTCACCTGCGGCACCCATGGGACTTCCTATATAATCAATAGTGTAGTCACTATCACTCAAGCAAATCCAGGCCAAGGCCTATACCCTTTCTTTGTATAACTTCACAATGCTGAAGTGGAGGACTGAAGTAGTTGTTAGAGAAGTGCCTTCCTGCAGCTGGGATGTGATAACACTGTGATCCATATCATTCAGGCACTTACTTCTATTTCACTCTTACTTTTGTAATGTAAAGCACACAAGAAGTGAACGACACAAAAGAAATTTTGTTTGACATTACAGGACAGACGATGAATTGAGGCCAACTTACCCGGAGAAACCATGCTGTGAGCATGGGAGGTGGTTGGCAGGCAGTCAGTGGTAGAGGCGTGATGCATAAGGATTGGCAAGGGTGAGTCTACCGCAAGTGGGGTGAAAGAGTCGGCACTGAATGCCTGGCATGCCATTCTTCTCCGGCCTCTTTTTGAATGGTCCCAACGGTAAATTTAAGGTGATCCCTTAATTGCTTTTCGATTCTTGGGCTTGCTCTCCTGTGTTGCTTTGTTTGGATCTGGATCCTTGTCCTGTGTCTTGTCTTCTTGAAACTTGTTTCTTTGCCCTCCTTTGTTGTGTCTTGTTTTGTTTTGTTTTACTTTGTCTTGCCTTCTCTTGTTCTGTCTGGTCTTTATCTTGCTGCGTCTTGTCCTCTGTCACCTCTTATCCTCTTATATCGTCTTCTTTTCTCTCTGGCTCAGTCAAACATAGTTCTCACTTAAGTCACTCGGGAATATGCAGGTAGAAAACTGTGATAGGTTACCTTTTTTTTTTTTCTCACTGGATTCAGATGGATGTCCAGAACTCTTCACAGTTTTAGGCACATCTTCATCCTTAGTCAAGACTCTTGAAGATGAATAGTGATGAGCATCAGGTTCAAGTTGGTATTTCTGGTATTTCTGCAATTCAATTCAATTTTTCTGCTCAAAGTTATTTCTCAGACCTTACTTTCATTAGGGCCTCTACAATGCATGTCTCTTTTTCTCTCTGTTACAGATGCAGGTAAGCCTGTGTCTGTCATATCCTCAGCATTTTGCTGCCCTTGTCTACTGCAGGTATTTATATCCTCCCACCTACACCTAACCACCCCTTTTCTCGACCTATGGGGCCCTCTATTTCCTATCAAGCTGCTCACCCCCACCTACCAATTCTATGCCAGTGCTGTTATTACTTGTGTTTATCCTTACCTGCGTTCTCCTCATCCCGTTTCCAAATCCAGGATTAGGGTACAGAGCGTCTGAGAAACCCGATCCCCTCCTCTCCTCTTCCCCCTCTCGCTATCTGCCCGTCTCTCTCCCTGATTACAGGGTTGTGTTGTAGTCGCAATGGGAAAGTAAAGTGAACCCTCAGACTGCTCATTAAAATAACAAAGATGCGTTCTTTCTTTTTTTTTAATGTGATAATAGATAACGCTTTGAGTTGTTTGTGTGTACCCTCAGCTAACACTACACTCAACTCGTTTGGCCAAATACATTTCATTGTCTTGCAGGAGCTTTTAAGCGTAAATTGGATGTTTTTTGTTGGACAAACCCGGCTTGACCTGGAGGTCAGCAGAGCTGCTTTAGCCCACAGCTAAAAACTCATGTAGCATAATCTCAGAGTGAGTGGAAGAAAAGGTTAGCATTGTTTCAGTATGGTGTCTATATTGTGTTGAATGCAGAGCGCTCCAGGTAAAGACAACAGGTGTCATCAGGGAGGATAAAGGTTAATCTGAGGAGCGTAGTCACCATGTGCACTCTGTTGTGTCTGTTTGTGTTTATCCTGGACGATGCTTCACTATTGTTGATGTAGGTGGGCAGCAGCTGGAAAATAGATGGTGGGTGGCAGGCACGAATCAACTTGCTTCAGCATGCAGTATAAATTTGGACTGGATGCTCTTGGTCCTTTTGGCAATGTTTCTCCTCAAATTTTTATTTTAAACAAAAGATTTTTGGTAAGGCTGCTGAGTCCATTAGTTTACTCAGGTAAAGAAAAGTAGGGTAAAGAAATGCACTTCAGAGTTAGTTTTATGTTTTGATTGGGGCTTCAGTTTGACTTACAAATACTGAATGAATTGAAAAGAAACGTCTTGTGGCTAAAATGTGTCACATTTGTAAGCATTAAAATCCAAATGCTGAAGACATTGTCCCTTCAACATGCACTCTTGATGTGAATTTTCAATCAGCCGTTTGATTAAACAAAACACAGTGACACAAATGTTTTTTGACAAATCTCTTTTCTGTGCAGGTTTGACAGAAACATAAAGTGAATCCCTGATATTAAGAGGACAACTGAGTGTAATGATACACGACAATAGAAAAAAAAAAATCTCACCAGCAGCAATATCACCCTTAAAATACTTTTCTATCTTCTTTTATTTCAGCCAACAACTCCCACTCAGGCTAAAGACCATCTTCCCTGCTGGCGAATGCAGGCTTATTTTTTTGCACATAGAGACTGGACTATCTCTGTTTTACAGTATATCAATAAGTACCCTAGTGTAAAGCAAAATTAGCAATTACAAATTTAGACTAAAAGATCTGAGAAATAATTAATTGTAACTGTTAAATACTGAAACATGATGAGGGAGTAAAAGTACAAACTCAACACGCAGGTTGTGTGTGTCTACAGTTTAACATATGTGCAGATCTCCCATACACACAACATCTAAATATAGCCTCAATGGAAATACAAAAAAGTAGACCGATTCAGAAAATGTACGTCAAAAATTTTAGTTTTTGCTTTTGTCCTGTGATGCTATAAGCGAACTGAGCCTCCTAAAAATTCAGAAAGTAACACAAAACACAAGAAACGTCATAATATATTAACTTTTGCTATTTTAAAATACCAGCAAAGGCAAAAGCTTCAAAAACCTTGGATCAAACCAGGGTAGACTGAACGTGCTTTTAGGTGGGTTAAAAAAAGAAAATCAAAGTGTGAGGGAGTGGAAAAGGCAAAGCTTTCCCATGGACAGACAAGTACACACACATACACACACACACACACACACACACACACACACACACACACACACATATGCACATAAAGAGCCTAAACTTAATTAGTGAAGAGACCATGAGTCAAAGGGGTTCTCTTAAAGCACCTGTCCTAGATCCCCCTCCTCATCCTCCCTCCCCTTCACACACACACACACACACACACACACGCACACACACACTGACGCATACAGAGTACACACGCAGTGGGAACAGAGTGCAATGACACATTCTCACAGGTATCACATCCGTACATACAGTGTACCAGGTGCGTGTTTGTGAAAATGAAAACGAGACGATTAATAAACTTGTGTGCGTGTGTGTGTGCGGGGTTGAAGAAAATGTCATGAGCCTTTACACCACATAAAGCTGCAATTAACAACAGCATGACACGTTTTGTATAAAACTTAATTACCTGCTCATTAGATGTTTAGCATCTTTTAATGGAAATGTGCAGTGTGTGTTATTTGATAATCTAGAGTTGATTGCATGAAGTGTTTCTGTATAATTCTATAAATATTAGAAGCGTACAAAGCTCATTAATGATTATAAGTAATGATGCAATCATTTTTCAAAGCAGTCTGCATGTTCTTTGGATATGAGTTAAATGTTTGGGCATTCCATCGTTGCATGGATTGCCTTAAAAACTAAAAAAAATATTTCCAAAACTGAAGTTTTAAGCGGCTATTGTAGTGTGAAGAAAAACTGTTTCTTTCAGATGTCAAAGATCCCTCTCAGTCAACAAAGCTGAAACTCCAGCTTTGTGCTGACACCCATTTTCTAATTTTTTTTACTTAAGAAAGATTTTCAGGGCTGAGTGTGGGTGTATGACTTTTCTTTTAATAATACAGCGTGGATTTTGTTGATTGACCCTATCATACACCATCAAATTCTGACCTTGAATCAGCACAGGTGTTTGTTCTCCAAACCTACACAAACAGAATTTTATCCCTGTTTTTGTCCAACTAAAGCAAGAGAGAGAGGGGAAGTGTGAGTGAAACCGAGAGCTGAAAAAGGCTTTTGTCTTGTTTTTGAATTTCTGCATCCATTCATTATGCATGGGTGAACTCGGAGTGAGGTTTGTTGGATGCTTGAATACATCATGGCAGAGGTCAGCTCTCCTGATGAATATAAAACGTACCTTATGCACCACTCTGACCACCATCTGCCCAGAGCTGCGCCTGACTCACAAACCGTAGCACAAACACCACCCAAATGCATCCAAGAGGGCTAATTTCATCAACATATTCAACAAACCCTGTTCGAACAGCAAAGGTTAACAGTCCATAGGAGGAAACAAGAGCGGTTTTTGAATCTGCTCTCCTCATCTCTCGCAGATTACTATCTCTCCTCATTAAGTAAATGTCAAATATTTTCTGGTTAAATGACAGTACCCCCATGTTACAGCTCTTACTATTGTAAGGACTACTTAACTTTGTCAAATGTTTTCGGTATTGTTTAGAGATCCCATTTCTCTGCCAACGTTTTGATTTATATTCTGTATTTTTCTTAATAAAAGGGCAGATACTAATATAAAATATGTCATATAGAAAAGATACAGTAGAGCAGAAGAACTGCATCATGGTCTTTACAGCTCTTGTTGCCTCTACAGTACAAGAATAAATAAGATGCAAAGGGCTTCCAGTAACACAAAGTCATCATTAACTGAATCCTTAATCCTTAGTTAAACATGGCAAATGGCATTTTTTAAATTGGCAACTAACCTTTGATCACAGCGATTGCTCTAGTCTTCACCACTTCACTACTTGTCCTACACTGGGTGTGTCAAATGTACTATTAAAGCGTTCAAATGTCCATACAAATGTCCATACAAGTGCATATTCAAATATACATCGCCTAACATCTATACTAATTATAATCCACTGTAGAGTGAGTAATGATAGCAGTGCAGTAAAAATAAAAATTCAATAAAATGATAGTATAAACCTACTGTGAACTCCATTTTTCCTGAACCCAAAAGCCAGATTTCAGCCACTGATCCTCAGCCGTGTGCACACACTGTCCCTTCGTTCCTTCTGAAAAACACACAGACATTATTGGACTTGATTATTGCACAGCATGCTGAATGTTTAAAGAGACTTTTATTTTACAATCCATATACAATTGTGGCACCGTGCAGAGTTTCGCCCTCTGTCTTTACATAGTCAACACTGCTGCTGGCATACTGCTCTTTGTGAGTCTGTTCTCGTGATTTTTCTCCCTCTGCACTTTGCGTCGCTCACAGTTTGAAGGACAAATAAACTGAATAGCAAAATGTTGCAGAAGGATAAGTGAATCTAACAGATAGATGACTTTGTTGAAAAGCTCTGACAGGGAAAAATAAAGACAGTGACATATGGGTCTATGATGGACCAGATATGATAAAATAATAAAAGAAATAACACAGAAAGTGCTGGCTGCATGGGGGTAGATTCAAGACATATTTGAACACTTGTTGGTGTCTCAACTCTGAAGCAGCATTCCAATCCTTATGAGTTCTGTCTCCTAAGGTTGCTACGTACTCACATTGTTTTCCACTGAGACAACAGTCTCAATACGTAAGCATCATTATCCACCGTGCAAAAGGCTTTAAAAACTAGCCTGGTCTAGATGCACAGTACCATTTTGCATCACAACCATAAGTGTGAAATAAACGGGGGTGTAAAAAAAGAATTGAGAGGGAAAACCGAATAAAACAAGGAGTACAGTTCATGATGCATGCATGGATGTTATGTCATCAGCTTCATTCAAGTCTTCTCTCTGTACCAGCAAAAAAGAGAGAAAAAAGAAAAAAAAGAAATAGAATAAAAATCATACAGGATGGATGTAGGCGGTAGCTAGGCAACAGGCACCAAGGCAGGGCCGTTTATTCATGTGCCCCGTAAGTCTACAAGCTTTATGAGTTTCCATCTATCCCCTCATTTGCTGAACAAGGGCTTTGCCCTATGGATGTCCAGAAATGGAAGCTGCAGGGTTGGAAACCACCTTTTTCTGCATGTCATCCTCAGTTACAGCAGGTGGGGTGTGAATGTAAGAAAAAATCCATTTCTGTAATACTGATACAGAAATGATTTTATAAGATTTCTTAAAACAAATTACTTAGATGCGTGATATAAACTTCACACAGGCTTGTATACCTGTACATTCCTGTACAGAGCTTTGCTCATACAGGTTTTGAACCTGTAATCTTCAAGTTGGGAGTGACTACTGGTGCTGTGGCTCTAGCCATGGCAATGTTGATCAGTAGTTCTATCCGTTTGGTCCAGACTGAAATATGTCAGCTATGAATGGATTGCCACGAAATTTTGTACGACGTTCATGTTCCCTAGTCTCATAATGAATGATGCTTCTTGCACCTCTATTGGGTTGACCTATTTGATTAAAATGTTTTGCAAACAAGAGGTTACATTGCTGGAACCAATGGAATTTGGTGCATATATTCATGGTCCCCAGAGGATGAATCTCAGTGACTTTGATGGCCCTCTGACTTTTCCTTTGCAGTGGGTCAAAGGTTTCACTTATCCATTGAAATATCTCAACATCTACTGTATGTATCGGGTTAAAATCTTATACAGACATTAAATTAAACATCAATTAAATTAGATTATATTGTACTGAATGGGCATCAAACCATCTGAAAGATTACTGCTAGAATATGACTGGTTGAAAAAATGAACTCACAAAAGTCTAAACCTTTAAATTAGATATTTTGTCCCAAGACAAAAAAAAACTTGAGATAAGATGGTTTTGTCCTGAAACAAAGCTTAAAATAAGTCTCAAAACATACTGCAGGTTATCCCTTGTAACTCCAAATAAGACAAAGCAAGCAAGTGACATTTACAAGTTTACAAGTTAAAAAATGCTGAGTAATGGAATAAAAATCTTTCTTTGTCCTTCTGATAAATACAATTTTGAAGACATGACTACTTTTACTACTACTTAATATTAACAATTAACATTTAATATTTAAGACTACAAGGTTAAATCTGGTTTCATCTCTGCTAAGTGATGGCAACTTTGTCTATGCATTTAGCTTCTACTGACTTGCTTCCTTCTTGTGCACATTGTGCTTGTGGCTCACCTGACCACCAGGAGGCTACAGAGCTACGAGCACTGAGCACATCACAAAACAAGAGAAATGGGGGAAGACAGAGAGAGAGAGAGAGAGAGAGAGAGAGAGAGAGAGAGAGAGAGAGAGAGAGAGAGTGTTCAAATTCAGCAGGTACTCTCTGCTGTTACTCCTGTCGACAGGCTTGTCTGTGTACAGCTCATTAAACGGAGAAATTAGAGTTGGTTTTAGAGGAAAAATCATTATATGGCATCAGGGTATTTGTCGCCGTCAGGCTCAAACACAATGTATTTCAGATGATGACAGGCTCCTGAAGGTCTGACTGATAAGCTGGTTAACTTCACGTTGCGTTATTTATTTGTCTGGATCCAGTCACGCTTGTATCTTACTGACAGCTGTTCACATACAATAAAAGTCAATGTAATATGTGCAGATGCAAGCATTAAAGTTAAAGTGTAGAATAACCAGCAAGCTCTCAGGCGTGCTTATCTCTCCCTGGCTGACAACAGTTCATACTATACTATGTGTCTGATACAGTTTAAATTGTTTACCTGTTCCATTTCGCAGAGGTTGACAGCTATGAGCGAATGTGTTAAAGACGGTGCTGTAGTGTCACTTGTGTTTCACCCAGCTCTTTAAAAATGTAAAAACATTATCTGCTCTCTAAGTGCATAGTCTACACTGCAGGCCCCAAGAGGGAGGCCCCAACACCAAAGCCATCAATTCATCCTTTTTTCTACAACACCATTTAAGTCATATGATGAACCTGTTAGCAAACAGTTGCTTATTTACACATCAGGCAGTTATAAAGAAACGGTAGCATTCATTTGGGTCCCTTTTAATGTAAGTCCAGTATTCACTCTTATTCTTTCTGTTCTGTTGCAGGGCTCTAATGAACCCTGTTTTCATCAGTTTTCAGCAAAATATGTATGCTACCTGTCCAGCAACCAAACAGCAAGGGAAACGGCTAGACGGTGAAAATAAAGAGTCAGGTATTTTATCAGGAGTTGGTGGAGAACAGAATAAAAGAGCTAAAAGAAGAATAAATATTGACAGATGGTGAAAAACACGACTCCCAGCAAATGCTAATGTTGCTCTGTGTCCCCTGGGTTTATAAAGAGGCAACTTAATAAGTTTTCCTTATCAACTTTCAAAGGTAATAATATGTCAGTCAGTGTTTGTAGTATGTTTCCACTACCCTCATGTGGCCACCAAAAAAAAATAATCAATGAATACTGCTTTAACTTCAGCTTTTGTGCCTTTTATGTTTCACTTTCTAGAAGAAAAAGAAGAAGAAGAAGAAATATGCTATAAATCTTCACATTTTTACTGTATACACAAACAGACCAGGAATACACACAGGACTTTTGCCAAATAGTTAGGTGCCCAGGAGCTGAATTGGTCTTGCTCCAGCTAAGCTGCACTACTACTGCCCCAGGTATAATATGCATTTACGTTTTTTTGGAGATTTAGATCTATACAGAACAGTTTTTTAAAGACTTTTAAAACCCCCACTGATTCTCTTATTCAAAAATTAATCTTCAAAACAATTTCTTAAATCCTTAAAAGTTTGGTTCCAATAAAAGTACCAGCTCAGGATTTAGAGGAAACAGGCCAAGACTCATTCTGGCCACATGGCATTAACTGAACCAATGGACCTACGAGCCATCTATGCCCCTGACTCACTATTTGATGGTGCCATGGGGGCAGATTAAACACAAACAGATGACACTGACAGGCACTGGGTCTGTCGCTGGTACACTGATAATCACCAGGCGAGGCAGTGTAGTGGTACAGCTCTGCTTTTAATATGCAGGCCAGGTCTTGTCTATGGTGACAGGAAGGCAGGAAGCATGAGAAAGCATTACATTTCAGTATGTCTGTGGCTTCTCTCTGCTAAATTAAAAGAGTCGCTACGATAAAAGCCACACAGCAAGTAAATTAAAAGGAGGGATAATGACACAGATAATAACGCAAATGTCAGTATGGGCAGCACAATAAAATTTGAAAACAATGAGTCTTCTCTCGCTCTCTTTGTGAGTCTCTTTCTGCGTCGTAAAGACCAGAGCTCAGATCAAACAGCCCTGGTGATGAAAAGAGCAGGTCTCCGAGGGCTGATAGAGAAAGGACGGGACCAGACACAGAGATCAGAGAGAAGGACCAAATGAAGGCTAATTTGGCCTGACGATCCAGACTGTAACCAAAAAGCTTCAAAGAGTAGCAGCATGAACTCGAGATCATTGGTCAGATTGTCTGACTGTACACAGATCATCTCAACGCACCACAGAAGGGCCAGTACAGTGAAATTCACCTTTTTTTTTTTCCTAATCAGCTTTATCTTTGAAGATATTTTCATATCAGTCGCCATCTTACTTATTCCACCTCAGCTACTTTCTATTGCTGCTGTCGCCTTGAAGGCCACCTCCGCAAAACTGTATTTGAAAGGAAGTGAGCTGACTGCTCGGTACACACTCAAGCTGCTGACAGCAAAGTGTTTGATGTTTATGAGGACCCTTCAAAACTTTGATATAATGAATAAGCAGCTGTGTAAATGGAATGATTAACAGCACAATTAATATGCTTTCATTATGTATTCACCTTCATGCCATGCAGCCATCACCTCTGGGTAACACACCTACAAGTTTTTTTCTTAATTAAGCTTCATGGCAGCCTCCTGAGATGAATTTTCTGTAAACAAATTTAGAATATATGTAAACATATTTAGAATATATTCACAGACTAAAAATTGTTGTATAGTCGTGACTATATAATACTAAGAATATCACATCTTGGCATGTTGGGTAAATAACAGCTTCAATGCTATTGTGGCAGTTACAGATTTGTTCAGACATTCTCCATCTGTAGTTTGCAACAGCATCATACATATGAATAATCGGATTCAGAGAATCAATGCTGCCCTGTTGTTTGCGTCTCTGAAGATCATGTCACCATCTGCTTTCATGTTTTCTTTGTTTTAGAAAGATGACAGCATGGGGATAAGCACAAGTGTGTGTATGGCTCAGTGCAAATAAATAAGAATGGCAGTAGAAATTAGAGAGAAGTTGATTAACTTTTTTGTCACAACAACCAACAGCAAACACAAGGGAGCACCTCCTACACATGCGTTTGTGCACCGCATGCCGGGAAATACATAATTATTATTATAAACTGTTTGACAGCGAAAGAAGTTGCATATTAATTGTGATGCAAGTTACAGTAATTGTTTTTAAGATCTGAAAATGTCAAGTTTAGTTACACTTTCAAGACTGTGATTTTATTTTGGTAGTACGCAATATCAAATTTGATTATAATGGTGCAGTGTGTATGATTTATGGTGGCAGAAATGGAATATAACATGCATAACTATGTTTTCATTGTGTATAATCACCTGAAAATAAGAATTGTTATGTTTTTCTTACCTGAGAGTGAGACTTTTATCTATAGACGCCGCAGGTCGTCTTCCATGAAGTCTGCAATGTTGAACTGCCGTGTTTCTACAGTAGCCCAGAACAGACAAACTGTCTCTATATTAGGCCTTTCACTCGTTTTGCAGCCACTGTACAAATCCACAACTATAATTTTAGATTATACTAAATCTTACTCATTGGTCCTTTAAGATATTTCTTGAACTAAAACTGTAGCTGTCATGTAATGTCATTTAGGGACCACTGTACTTTCAACCAACAATTTCTCCAAGCCTGGCTGCCATTGTAGGTTTTCAGAACTGCAACCTCTATAATTAAAGCTGCTGTCTACTTTAAAGGTGGGGTCAGCCCTTCAAATCAAAACACATCTTATGAAATTCAGTTAATATCTCCTCACGGCCTGCTAGCTGTACATTGTGTGTACATTGTGTGTATCCTGGCTCTGTAAAGACCTTCTGAAGGGAGACAATCTGAGCCAGTTAGTGTCAAAAACAGGCACTTACAATGGAAGTACCTTGATGGTGTGCAATTGCCCCTAAGGATTAATGTTGTAGCCTGTTCAAAAACGTGTCGTCCCCATTAGTCACTCTGACACAAAGACAGGGGAAAATAATGATGGCGATGATGAAAGTTGTTGCTGGTAGTGTTGAACCCATAGAAAATCATTACCCGACTCTGAAGTTACCCTTTTTAGCATCTTAGAGGTAAAAGGAGAGTGAATGTTGGACATGCAATGGCAAGGGCTCAACATATTTACACATCCAGTAGAGATGGAGTAACATTAGCATTCATTTGGAGCCATCTTTCTGTCCACTTTATGTGTAAATATGCAAGTGTTTGTGCTATCATCCTCTGTACAGGCGCTTCCCTGATGTCTCACTGGCGTGAAACAAGACTTGCCTGTCTTAAAAAAAAAAAAGAGAAAACATACACCCTCATTTTACAGACTATGCCAAAAGTTACTGAGTCACTATGACAACAAGAGACCGCACAGCAGCATTTGTCAATCAAAACATCTCAGCGAGAGAAGGGATCTGAAGGAAAGCTCTCAGAGCCTCTGTGTGCTAAAAGGATGAATAGATGGTGATAAAATAAACTGTTGAAAATATATTACATTCCTCTGCTGCTAGGAAGAGACAAGTACAAAGTACGATACTTTGCAACCTCTACTCAGCATACAATGTTTTAAATGTACTGTAACTGTAGTCCTGTGGTGTTCATGGCAACAAGACCGGTTGATCGTTGCAAGCAAGCCAAGACCTGAACCAGAGCCCTGAGGCTGTTTTCACAAAAACAATGCCCGGAACTGCACCTTACCAAAGTCAGTGTCAAGACTTGACACTCGACATGTACGTCATAACCAAGAGGCACAAACATCATAGAACAAAAAAGTCAATACACTTATTTTAAAGTTACACAGTGAGAGTAAATTTGGTGCTTAATGTTTGATTCTGGTTACCACAACGAGGTTCTGCTGGTGATCATGTGTAGGAAGCAATCCTACTTCATTACTCAGTCCGATATCATGTTCCCGTTAGCTGTTTGGGGTCCTTTGGGACAACCATGGACGCTCCAATTGTCAGCCCACAAAGAAGCTGCATAAGCAGTTGCTAGGAGCAGTTGTCCATCAAAGAAATATTCACTTTAAGAGTTAACAACGATTTTCACAGCAATTATTCTGCCACCTTTTTTCTGGCTCTGGCTGGAAACGGTCAGTGAGAAGTACACCAGAACTATTTGAATTGCTGATAAAATGATGTAGGCAGTTATCCGGAGGTGTGGAGACAGACTATTGCAGTATCTTTTACCATGAAAATTTTACTTTAGATTGTGTAAATCATGAATTTTCATATAGATAGTTATAACCTTATTTGTAAAACAAGAAGGCTGCTGTACCCGTGAATGCTAAAAGGTTAGTTGTAGAAAAAAGTGCCACAACAGAACTGTTTGATTCTTCAAAGCTAGATTGAAAAAATGCATAAAATAGTCTAAATTAACTGTTTTGCAGGATTCCAGTAACATTGATTTCCAGATTTCCCAAACATCCTTTACATTTTGTTCCTATTACATCTCCTATCAAACAAGTGCACCATGCCTGAAGCACAGTTTGACGGTTGAGGTAGATAGTACCTGTGTCTCTCTCTCCGAGTGTATTTACATTTCAGGGATGTGATGACGGTAGTTTAGGCATTCCTCAGGCTTTACTAAACTTCATGGGATTTGTGGGAGGTTCAGCTTTGTGTGAGGAGCAGGTGCATACCAGATATTAAAAACAACAATTGTGGTGGGGAGGAGAAACTTTAATTAATATTCATTCAGCATAAATCTCAATGACAGCAGACAAAGAAAATGGAGCTGTAAAAACTGCGTTAAATTAACACAATATCTGATTCTTTAACAGCAAAGAGAGGAGATTGTAGTTTTGCTCTCTTCAAACGCTCAGTGGAACGTGGTATTACTATAAGCCAGCACCTGCACTGTTTTGATGAAACATTTCAAACAAGCTTTCGGCTGTCAGTCACTTTGAAAGTGGTGGTTCCAATCCATACTTTTTAAATGTTCGCATATTTCCTGCAACAAATTATGAGACTGATGTCAACACAGTCCATTAATTGCCACACATAAGAGGCAGTTACATGAACAAGAGTATGGTCCTGCTGCAAATTGCATGAAAATATCATAAATGCAATGCATGTCTATCAGTGTCTATATGTCCTCAGGTTGATTATCTGATCCTTTCAAGTGAACTAGACTATCTCCAGGCATTATTGTTTCTAGCTTATCTGTGGCTCTGACAGAGAGCAGGAACACTTGAGAGCACTTTGTTAACAAAATGAGAATAAGCTCATGGCTAAGAGTGCGGGAGACTTTGAAGTGTAAGCGAAGAGCGGGAGAAGAAGGGCGAAGATAATTTGAAGTCGGACACAATTGGAAGAGAAAAGGAATTAGGGGAGGTGAGCTGATGTAATGTTGAGAGGAGGCGAGCCAGCATGAGGAACAAATCTAGGAGCAGATAATGACAGCAATGAACTGATGAAAGTGAAAGAAGGAATGTCACAAGCTGATTGTAACTGATACTCATGCTGAAGTTTTGGACTTTCTTTGGATTTTTTGTTAAAAAAAAAAAAAAAGTGGAGACTGAAGTTAGTCTCCACTGAAACCAAGAATAACTATTAAAAGTAACAACGACATTACATTTAATTATCCATTCCAAAACATATTGAATTAAACGCAAACAACATCATAAAAACTGAAGACACCACCATAAGGTGCAGCTTCTCTATTTTAGACTGTGTAGGCTTAAATGGTGGCTATTAAACTGTACCTCTAAGTATATATCTGTGGAGAGAGTACAGTCTGGTCATTTTAACCTGAGCTGATTGTGTTGTACACTATGAATTGCAGCAGAGTGTGCTACAACTTTTCAACTACTCTTAAAAACTGCTTAGAAACTAGTACTTTTGCAATTTAGCGCCTCCCAGTTTCACATTGCAATACCACTTTAAATATGGACAGTTATAGACATCTATTTGCCAGTCCACAACTTTGCTAACAGCCAGACATCAAGCAAGTGCACCAACACACAACACAGCAGCCAGCTAATATTACTCAGTAGTTTAACAGCAACAAGCCTAGCTGGGCGTCTGTCTTACAAAAGTCTCACCAATGACTAAAAGTCAGTTGCAGATTGCTCTTGTCTGGCAGCCTCTTGTCACTCTTTCTTTTTCTCTTCTTAGCATGCTTCTTCAACATCCTCTTCACCTCGGCCATCCTGAGCCTGGTTACATTGCTCGCTTGCCCAGCTTTAGTTTTGGCACGACACCAGTTCTGCTCTCCGTGGTACTCGTCAAGAAGCCTCGGCTCTGCCTCCACTCTCTCTAACTAAAGCTACCCTGGCCTCAGCAGCTGTCTATCGGCTAGAAGCCGGCTCAGGCCAGCTCTTGTCCCTCCACTCTGCTCGGTTCTCTTCTTCTTTATGCTCATGTTGGACAGAGGACAGACGAAATGGCAACCTCCATGACAAAGAAGAGGAGCCAATGTGCTGGAAATTCCAGATCCTCAAACTTGAAGCTGGCTACAGACAGAGTCAATCTCCAAAAACACCCATATTAAAATGTCTCCACAAACTCCACAGCAGAAATAAACATGTTTACATGTTTAAAGCCCAATGACAACTGCACAATGTGTGAGTTTTTTTAATTTTATATAACTGACCTGTTCAAGTTATATTAAGGCTTAAAGTTATGCATAATTCGGCTACCAATTTCTACACAATGTTGCTTTAATAGAGAAATATTGATTACTGCAGCTTTAAATGTACTCATAACACATTTTTAAAATGTTATTCTTAGTCAAATAAGTGTAATGGAGTAGAAAGTATGTATGTTTACCTCAAAAATATCATGAAGTTGAAGTTTAAAGCAGCATAAAATGGAAGTATTCAAATAAAAAAGAACTTCAGAAATGGAAACTCTGTACCTTTCACTGCTGGATGTATATTATGTGACGTATTTCTACCAGAATTATCACCTCCCCTGTAGCAGCCACTACAGTATGTGTAATACTGCTGTATTTCCTGAGGTGTTGCTGGTACAATGGCGAAATGCGTCAGCAAGGAAAAGGAAATGAGAAACCAGCTGTCACTCTCGGCAACACTTGCTCGTTCTCCATCAGATCTGATCTTGAGATGTGACTTGCCTGTCGTCGTCCTCTGACAGGATGTCACTCATTCACCTGGTTACCATTTTATATATATATATATATATATATATATATATATATATATATATATATATTTTTTTTTTTTTTTTTTTTTTTTTTTTATATATATATAAAGGCAGCAGAGGGGTGAGGAGACAAAGATTAAGATTTATCAGCACTTTCACTGTCTGGTGCTGCTGCGAAAAGCCTTGAGTTTATAAAAGAAAGAAAAAAGAGATGTTTTTGTCTCATGCAAAATACCAAATATTGAATTCTGGCAGTTTTAATACACATAATTTAATTCAGCTTGATTTGGAATGTGGCTCTTTTGAATGTATTTCAGGCTAACAATGACTAGGCAGTATTACTCCTGCAGTGTGCTGCTGAGATCTGCAGAGCACTGTGTGGATTTGAAAGGAAGTTACAAAAAGTGATCTGTTTGGTCTCTGAGACCTCTTTCCCTGAATTCTGTCACAGCCAACTGTCATTCAAAATTAATATGTGACTGGTATATGTAGTATGAAATCTGATTATAATTGGTAGAATTAGTGTCTTGTATATGGAGAATGATTGAAGAATTCAGCCATGTACAAATATGATCAACAAAAAATACATAATTCAGCAGCTGTGTCTCTTGAGAGTGGATCACACATAAATTCACTCACCTATTGATTCATGTTCAGCCCTCCAATGAGTTATTTAACTTTCTGAATTTTTTTCACTGCCTTCTGAGCCATGCTAGCAGCATGACTCAGTATGTTAGTCAGCCAATCTACTACTTCGGTCCAGACTGAAATATCTTGACAATTATTGGACGGATTGACATGAAATCTTAGACGAACACTCACTGTCACTCGCCGGGACATCAAGAACAGGGAGGACCCCAAGAGTTTCAAAGATTTTGTTTCCTGCATTCCGGTGACTTTTAATAATGTAAATAACAAAATAACAACTATACCGCAACAGCATTTTTATGGTGAATACTTTTAATTTGCTCTTAATTATCATTAAAAACTAACTAAACCATCTACTACTACTAACAAAATGAGAATCCGCCTTTAAAACATCGCTCTGTAGTCATACCAGTGGTCAAATACTCTGCAGGATACTTCCAGTCTCACAAATTCACAGTTAAAGGGTTTAAAACTAAAGGAAAAGGTGTCACACAGCAGAAAATGATCATAGTCAGTGGTTTTGAAGTCTAGCAGTGCAGATGCAGCCCAGCTTGATGATACATACACAGACGCACACTGACTGTGGTGGGTGTTACTTCTAAAGAAGCACAACATGAGACTGAGGTCTATAGCTCACTGTCTTCCAGCATTGCGACACATTTCAAATGCACGTGTCTCTTCTTTCCACCATCTATGCATCTCTTTAACACTATATCACACTACATCCACCATCTGCTTGAATCCATCTGTAATAAACATGGATCACCAGCTCAAATTCACAGATTTCATTTATATTTAGGTGAAAAACAATCCTGATTATTCCACACAAACACTCCTAATATACCCTTAAGTTTCTTGGAATTAAAAAAAAACGCACTGTGACAATATCACAAATATAATGTTTTAAACTTTATCTTTTAACTAATTATGATTTTTAGGCTTTATCATTAAATATTCATAGATACTTTTTTTTAGATACTAATTTCATACGCACTTTCACAAAAGTTCTCCAACATGGAAACTTGGGCCTCTGCACTGCTGTGCTTTGGAGTAAAAGTTAAGTTAATTTTGTATTAACATCTGTCCGGTGATTACTTTATCAGACGGGTGCCTTCCTTCCCTGCTGATAAACCAAAAACCAAGTTTGGTGAGGCCCAACCCTTCACACCTGCTCACAACACTGAGTCATCTGCACAGTTCACTGTGACCTTTTATATTATTGATAGCTTTTGTATAGGTTCTGATATTCAGCTGTTGTGCTGTGGTTGTAGAAAGACAACAGAGTGTGAAATGAAGATATCGGTTTTAGTAGAAATGTGTAGATATTACAGTGTATTTTTTGAGTCTGGGATTTTAAATATTTAAATAAAAAATGGCATCTGGTGAATCTGTAACACATAGGCTCATAACATATGGTCTAGAGAGCATGTATTCCTGCAGGTTTAAGATTATAAATAGAAATAGACCTATTTACACTTGCTTCCAAATCAATTGTATGCATGAATAATTCATGTTCAGGTTTAAAGTGTATCTGTACAAACATCCATGCTTTCCACGCAACTTGAAAACTCTTTATTTGCATGTGTTAGTATGGACTCTTAAACCAGAGTCTTCTGGGGAATTCTGATGTTTATGTCACACGCTAAGAGCCTTCAGCCTGTGGGTGGGAAACTTAAGCGTAAAAAGCACTTTTCTCAATTCCACAGTATAAAGAGGAAATAAACTGTAACTACCCTCCTGTGTTTCATAAAGTACAATTTCAGTTTCTTGCCTTGAAAAACATTTGCATGTTATAATGCCGACCATGATTCCCAAATCAAATTGATGGTGCATGAGGCTACAAATCCATGGCAACAAGCTTCCACAGGGTTTACACAAGCAGCACAAGCCTCAACCCCAACTGCTCCTTGCATTTTCTGTCCGTATGTCTCATCTAGTTCATCTTCCAGTGGCACAGTTAGTTAGAAATAGTAATCAGTCTATTGAGTATTGGATCAAAATACCACATCAGGTCAGAGTGGTCCCAAACTCTGACAGGAAACTTCTGCTCTGTGCCCGAAAACATTTTTTCATGCCACAGATTCAACTCAAAAGTACACAAAATACAGTTTTTTTTCAGGGTCTGTGGTTCAGTCATATTTAAAAAGCTACAAGCGAATGTCTCTGAAAATTAATTTATTTTTCTAACTTTTTAAATGTGGTTTCCAGAGCAAAGTACCCAAATTATGGAAGAAGTAATCAGTGATTTTAAGAAAATTGCCTTCCATCACACCATTGGGAACTAAAAAAGGTTCTTTTTCGTCATGAGTGACAACATATAAATATTTTTAATTTGCCTTTTATTTGAACAAAATATGGGTGTCATTCATGCTTGGCAATTCAGGGCAATCAAGTAAAGAACTACACCTTGAGCACCTTTTACACAGCCTGTGGGGCGGGATTGTCGCGTTGTTATTCTGCCTTATCGTTCTGTATAAAAGGAACGAAGACAGCATGTGATTTTGTCCTGCTGCTGAGATGCCAGCGAAGGTGTTAACAGAGCTGAATCAACGTCTGTGTAAAAAGGGTAAACCTGGCAGGATGGGTCACGTGTGTGCATGCCAGTGTGACGGTGAATGCGAGCTGAGCAGAGGAAAAGGTGAGCTCTGAAGTTATCTGAGAGTAAATGTACAGTGTAGGTTACATTTTGTTAGTAAATAAAGGCTGCAGCTTCTCAAGACCAAAGTAAAGATCCCGTGTGGTGTTTCCCAACTGCTGTAATAATGTCGCTGTGACGATCAGCTCTGCCTACACTGAGTTTCTTTTGCTTCCAGAAAGCTGACATGTTATTTAAAATCACACACTGAGGCAGCATTATGCTGCCATAGTTTGGTTCAATGTAAAAAAGCAAAAGCGGCGTAATGGGGGGGCCGTCTTTACAGCACTCTTGCAGGATGTCTGTGTAAAAAGGGCTTTTGACTACACAAATACACAGCTTTCTTACAATCTGAACAGAGTGTTTGTTACTACTGGAGTCTGCTATTTCTAAAACGTATTTAAACCTGAAATCATTTTCCAACGGGAACAAGATGTGTGAACACAACACTGACATATCAACCTTTGCCATATCAACCCTTCACACCTGCTCGATGATGCGAGCAGGTGTAAAGGGTTGATATGACAAACTTGTTTGGAAACACATCCAGCAGTCATGGGTCATTAGAGTTGTTTTTCATAGCCACCTGGTGAATTAAAGTGTAACTAAGCCTTCAACCCATTTTTTCAGATAAACAATATACAGGTACTTAGTCCTGTTGATTGATTGAGGTCCAAATATTGACATGAAAAATTGTGCTAAACATAGGCATGGCGACCTGATTTTGGAGGCAGGTGATGGTAGCAGCTTTTGTTACCAAACAACCCCGTTCCGCGAGTACACACCAAGCGCTGTACGTGTGGTAACCACGGAAACAGCACATCTATGAATATTAACTATTGTCAAGTGAGGAGAGCTAAATGAAATAACATTAAGTTTGTTGACTGTGGTGATATCTCTAACCACAGATCGATTTGTTGACACGTAGTGGCAATCCTCTTGTTGTTAGCTGAATTTAGCTAAATTAGCAGAGCATAGCAAAGCATAGCATAACTTAAGCCAAACTTAAATTAAAATGTGGATGATGAATCCAGGCTTGTGCCAATGCTCTGCCATGTGAATGTCCTGTTTATGTCCCTGAACTGTTTAAAAAAACAGCTATATAGTTCAGGAAATTCACAAACCGCCAGGATCAGTCTCTCAGTCAGTGTCCAACACAACACAACACAACACAAACTTCTAGAAACGGCTGTGAATATTCTTCAAGAGACTGTAGCTCCAGCAGACTCGCTTGAGAGCCTGACAGCAGCTACTCGTGGCATTCAAAGTGTTAGCGGCTGAGAGAGGCAGAGCTAAGACATTTACCACACAGAAACTTTCACAAATGGCTTTGAATTTGCTTGAACTGACTGTCAAAAGTCCAGCATACTCTTTTCCAGTGCAGACATGGAGCGTCTGACAGCAGCTGCTCATAGCTGATAAGTTTGGTTAGCTCTGACTACCGGTAGCTGTATTACTGCTACACTGAGCGGTCACTCCAATTGGCATTACACTACGTAAGCATGAGGGCATGGCTCCTATAGTGACTGTCCTCTGCTACATTTTTTAAATTGTCTGACTCTTTAGCTGCTAAATGCTCCACCGTGTTCAGCAGCTGGTCGCTAATTGTGTCCGCCTGCTTTTTTGTGCTTAGAAGGTAGTGCACAGTGAGTTTTTGAAACAAACACTACACACTAGACTAATAAGAGTGGACCAAAATACATCACAATAGGGCTGAAACTTATTATGAAAGTCTGTAAGGAGAGCTGCAGATTATCAATAGGTTCATCTATGCGTCTATCTATTTATTTTTTTTGATCAAGGACATGTTTGAGATGACCGATGACCTGAAAATGTTCAGCGGTAAACCAACTGTTGGTATGTGATTTTGTTTGCCTGAAATATTCTGCACTGTGGCTTTCTAATGAGCTCAGCGGAGTGTTGGAGCTAACAACGAGTCACCACAGCTATTGCTCAGGCTCGCTGCTGCAACACACAGCGTGTTTGGCCAATTAGAGAAAGTGTTTTCTGTGCACCATTTTTGACTCCTACTGCCTCTCTGGAAAAAAAAACAAACAACTGACAAATAAATGGGTTTGCACGCACACGCACACTTTTACCTGCCCTGTTACGGTACAATAATAATATTAAAGAAATACAATTTAAAATGATGATCTGTTCAGTGTTTTGAGTTTGTGCAAGAGTGTCAGTGCCTACTTGTTACCATATGTGAGAAGCAAAATTGCTATGCTATTCTAGCAATGGCAATTTGTATGTGCACCTCCTTTCTCTTCAGCATCATTCTGACAACATGAAATACCAACCTACGTCTGCGCCTCTCACTTGACATTTAGACCAACAGCAGACTGGAGAGTGTAGATGTGAATCTGCTTTTGTTATTGAAAGATCTGATAAAAACAACAACAACAACAACAACAAACTTGATTCTAATAACCCTCTTTTCGCACTGAAATCAACAAAAACACACCTTGCTTCAATCCTCCTCAGAGCACCCAAGTGCATCCCTTTGAATACTGTCAATCCCTTTACAACAAGTGGTGGTACTGGTGTAACTGGGGCGAGTGGGCTGCCCTATTGTCCTATGAATCCACTGGGATGGACTGTGGCTATTTTTTGATGAAGAAGAGCCATGACACTCGCTTGAATTTCCATGGCTAAAGTAAAAGAAATTCACCATTTCTTAGAGAAAGTTACTACTTTGGGCTTTGAAGCTTTTTTTCCCTGTAATTGCTAGTTGTTTCATTTTCTTTTTGGGTAATAGGCACTGTGGAAATGTGGAAATGAATACAGGTCCTTCTGGAGTCAGACCGGAGCAGGAAGTCACTCAGGCAGAGATAATCCCACACCGGTGTGAATGAAGAAATACACACTCGCTCTCAGTTTGGGCACACGGAAATAATCGGAGCTCAGCATATATCCCCAGACATCTTACAGTCGGGGAATGATCATCGTTTTTATCTTTTGTCCCCTCTGGGTTCCTAAGTCTCCAACAATGGAAAGATTTTCAAGGCAATATTCAAAGTAGCAGGTTGCCTTTTATCAAACAGTTCTCACTTGTGTGCACACACTGTTTTTTTTACATTGTGAGCACCTCCGCCAAAACTTGTGTCTGCTCTCCCATAAAGAGGCTGTCATGTCTGCTTCTTTTGACAAAGTTAATCTGACAACATGTGGTTCGTGTTCACAGGACGCTGAGTCCGGCAGTGATTGAAGAATCGTGTCCCACTGTGGCAGGACACACAGCATCCGACATATCCATAGATTTTGACAGATTCAATCGCCCCTGCATATACTATAGTTTTGAGAGCTGCGTGCCTGTTGTTGCCTGAGCAGTGATAGTCATCATGGAAAAATACACAGAGGAAAGATGTCACGATACATACCGACTGAGAGTTGTCAAAAGTGTGGAAACGCCCCAATAAATGAGGCGACAGATTGCAAATATTTTGACTGAAAACGCGGAGACATCAAGAAACAAAAGAACAAATAGTCTTGAAAATGACTAATAAACACTTATAATGAGAGCAGACAGAGGCTTCAGCCTGGATGTCAATTTGGAACATTATGTGTTTTCTCTTATTAACATCACCCACAACCTGAACTGATAAATTTATCCACAATGGATTTCTTTCACTTGTTAATGCAGTGACATTCGCAGTGGGACGATTTTTTTCATATCTTCAGGTGTTCTTTCCCAGCCATGCCTACCTGCTGACTCACTTTCCTGGCAAAACACTTCCTTAATGTCCAGCTGCTCACTCAAAAGCCTCCCTTAAAACAGAAACTACAAAAACACATACAGTACTGCTATAGGATTGGCAATGTTAGTTGGTTGGTCGATCACTTGCAGATTGAAATATCTCATCAAATAATATATGGATTGAAATGAAAGTATAGAAATTTAAAGCAACATTGTGTTACTTTTCTACCATATAATAACTGATTTTGGTGAAACTGAATCATATTTTATGGAGAAAATGTTTTCTGCTTTTCCTCTGATGTCCATAATTACAGTACAGTGGTTTTGCAGTCTGAAACTTGGAGCGCTAAATCACAAAAATACATATTTCTACACAATGTTGCTTTAAATCTGAGGTTGACATTTTAGTTTTTCATTTAAAAATGTGGGATTTTGGTGAAATGTGCCATTCTTGGTCCCCAGAGGAAACACATATTACATCATCTGGTCTAAACTTTTGTTCGTCCAAAATTTTGCCTTGTGACCAAATACCTGCAAAATTAATGACATTCCCATCAGCCTCAGTTGTGCTTTGTAATTAGTAATTAGTGCTTATTAGTAGATGTCACGTTTTGTCTCGCCTACATGTTGCATTGTCACTTTTTCCAAATGTTTCTTATTCCACGGTCACGTTAGCAATAATAAATATGCAATCTCCAGTTAGATTTTCAAAATGAAGCTTGCTGAGGTCGCAGTTTGGTTGCCTTTAAGTTATGCAAGCAAACTTACATACATAGGCAGGTCTATTACACGCTTTGGCATCTTGTAAAGCTAGAAAACAGAGCACAGGACACACTACATGTGTGCTACATATTACAAAATGTGTGTTCAACAACCAAAAAACAGAGGTCATGTTACTTGGTATCTGTGAAATATTAAATAGCTTCCAAGAATGAACTGTTTTGTCATAAGAATACACAGAAGAAGACCACATTTTTATCATTTCACCATCCCTGAAACATAATGGTTACTCACATAAATGCATGTTGTCTACAGAGAAAAGCATTATGTTGTGAATGCATTTTGCCACGATTTCTCTCTATCTCCCTCTTTTGTCTTTTTTGGGCTCAACGGAGGAACATGCAATGTAATTGAGCAGAGATGAAGTGAGCTTAACAGTAATTAACCAAATGGAAGATAACACAAAGAAGCAACAGGAAGCGAAGCGAAAGACGCCAGATTTATCAGAGTAAAATGTAGAAGAGATAATCAGCAGAGATATTTTAACTGGATGTGTCTATGTGAGTCTAGCTGGGTTTCACTTATACACACCCCCACAAACACATACACCCACACGGCTCCTGAAACCTCAATCACTACTGCTTTTGCTGAGAAAACTGCAATTTTCTTAAACTATGAAAGAAGTCTTGACCACCCACTCCGCAGCTGTGCAATGAACATCCTTGGAATGAAAGCAGACAGGAACACTGAGGAATTAGACTAGACTATTTTCAACCATTTCCAAACCACTCTGTGCCGCTACACACATAATTTAGAGATCTAGATTAGATTTAGATGTTTTCAGAGATAAAACAAACAATAAAAACTATATTTGTCCTTTAGCTTAACAATATATCTAACATAATATAGTCATTAGGTGGTCCTTCAACAGATTATTGGATAAATCAGCCTGTTCATTCTATACAATACACAATATTGATGAGGGGCAGCACGGTGGTGCAGCGGTGCATGGGTTCTTCCCACAGTCCAAAGACATGTAAGTTAAATGTTATGGTATGAATGTTAGTGTGAATTGTTTGTTTCTGCGTGTCAGTGATGAACTGGCGACTTGTCCAGGGTGTACCCCACCTATCGCCCAATGCCAGCTGGGATTGGCTCCAGCCCCCTGCGACCCTGATAAGGAAAAGCGGTTATGGAAAATGGATGGACAATACTGATGATAGGCTTCCTATAAATCATGTGAGCTAGCACGATGCATGCAAAAGGCAGACATTTTTCTTTGGTTGTATGTGCAGAGGTCAGATGGTACATTAAAGCACAACACATGACATCCAGACAGACAGACAGACCACATTTAACCACATACACATAAAAGCACAATAAAAGCTACATTAGGTACTCGATGATGAAGGCTGAAATAAGGTTCAGAAAGAAAAAAGGCAGCACTTTTAGATTTTCCAGCTCATCACAAACATATATTTTAATGAATATACGAGAAGAAAATATTATTCACCAAAAAATTGGATTTCAGATGCTCTGAGTTTTCATTTGACGGCCTGAAAGCAATTCTCTTTAACTGCGAAAAAATGAGTAGAACACTGATGATCAATGTATGAATAGCATTAAATATTGATTAACAGACACATCCACAACCAGAACATCTGGTTAAACTCCTCTGCTTAATGTCAAAGACATGGCTGCATTCTTCCACAGTGGAACTACATTGATTATTTGCAGAACATTCCTGGGGATCAGAAAAGAGAGAAACTAATAATAACAATAAGCACTGACTACTTGCTATCAGGTTTTCAAATGTCTGCATTCAGAACTTGAGTAATTCTCTCCCTTGGCCTTAGGCTGTACTCATGTTCTTCACAAACCAATTATTTCACAAACCTAGCAGCGATCCCTCAATAATTATGCATGTGATAAAAGCCTAGTGCAGCTGCTACTCCTGATTTGGCTGATCAGGGGAATTGGAGCAATGCTACTGAATGTCCACTTACTAGAAATCACCACAGAACAGCTGAATGGCTCATCATAAAGAAGGGTTCCTCCAGGGTTTGGAGTAGGGGAACGCATCTAAATTGAACTTGAAACAGTCTTCTGCTTTAATTATAAGCTACAATGACAGACTACAATATTCTGTGCAAAAAAAACCATGACCTTGACATTAATCTATTGTAATCAGACAGTTTCTCAAAAATTCCGTATAAAATCCACATGAAAATGCTTTGTGAGGTCAGTGACATTAAAAATGTGTCATTACCATGCTTTATGGCATTATGAAGGCTTCTGCTACAAGTGCAAAGAACCATTTTAGCAAAGACAGAAAGAAAGGCAGCTTCAAATGAACAAAGCAAACAAATTACCTGCCAGCCCCCGGGTCTGCTCCTCACCAGGCATTATCTGTACTTTCATTATTTGATAGTATACTATCTAAATGAAAGTGGACAGAGAAAATTATTTTGGTGCAATTTTGCTATGACTAAGCCTCTGTTTACAGATCAGTGCAGACAGAGGATAGGCGGAAGTACAAGATAAGCAGAGGCCTCTTTAGAGAATCAAAACCATGCTGGGACAATGTCATTAGATCCCATCTTTAAACAGAGCATTATAATCAGTGATACAAGACTGTTAGATGTCTAAAGAGCAAACCTAATTTAGATTTTCTTCAGGCATTAACTTGTTTAATCCTAGCTGAAGCTTAAAGGAGTGGTTTGGGGAAATGTACTCCCTTGTACTCTAGGCGATATTTAGATGGAGTTTCCTGACAAAACTTCAGGAAGACACTACGCATGACCAAGAAATAGTCTGACACATATCTTCATGTAAAACTACAAATTGTTGCTTTTTTTTAAAAACAAGATATGATGCCTTAATTAGAGAGTTTTAGAGGTGCTGGAGGCCAGATTTCTACCTTTAGGCAGAGCTAGGCCAGCTGTTTCCTGTCTTTCGTCCAAGCTAAGCTAACAGTCTACTGGCCATAGCTTCATTTCAACAGACAAATACGAGAGTGGTATAAATGTTTTCATCTATTTCTCAGTTGGAAAGCAAAAGGCATATGTCCAACTATTCCTCTTTGTCCAACTCTGCCCTTGTTAGTGTGGCTGGCTCTATTTCCAATAATGTGTGATGATGATGATGGTCATGATTGATCTCCAATATCTGTCCAAACATGTGACATCTGTCTGAATTGTATATCTCCATGAATGAACAGATGTTGGGGCAGAAAGGGGAGGTTTTTTGGATGAGAACTTTTTGGTGAGTTTGGAAATCAGTCTGTTCGAGCTGTCACAGCAGCTGGTTGTTGTCACAGAAAATGCCAAGCAGGGAAATCTATTGACTGCTTTTGGCCACAAAGACACAGACTGTAAAAACACTCCAGCAAGCAAGAAATTCTGCTCAGCTGTTTTATCTATAAATGTAGCTTGCTCATTATTTTGGAGTTAAAGAAACCATAGACTCTCTAACTTTAAAAATAAAATAAAAATAGTGTTCTACACACCCACTCTTTAAAACATAACCAGCCAACTGGTAACATTTTGTTAATAGTGGGATCCATTTATGAGCTTCTATCACGCAGTAATATTGTTACACCCCTTGCTTGAGGGTGTCGATTCAGCCTTAAAAGAGTAACTCAAAGAAATGTAAATACAAAAAACTTTTGAGCAAAAGCCAATTAGTCATTGACTCTGAAATGCGTTGGCAGTGTGAGTTATGCGGAATGAAAAAGAAGATTCACTTTTCCTAATTCAATGACAGGCTTCAGTGAACAATTTGATCTAGAGAGAGAGAGAGAGAGAGAGAGGGAGGGAGAGGCTGTGCCCAAAAGCCAAGTGAAGGTTGGCTAAGACTTCAAGGGCGTGGAGTTGGTGGGAATAAAAACTACTTGAGCCAGTATGATCAGAAACAAAACATTGCCAGGTGGTACTATATGATTTTGACTGGCTTAAAAAAATTATTATTCTCCTGCAGAGTATTAAAAAAAAAAGAAAAAAACACCCACCTCTCTCAAGAACTATCATCTCAAATCAATGCTGTGTTTCAGTGCCCATTATAAACCATTATCAATGGTGGAAGATGCTCTCATTTCCCCCATTCAATGAGTATATGAGTGAGCGTGCATTGTCATGGTTGTTCATCAAATGGGACTAGTATTATCTTCCTCTGCCTCTGTGTTTTAACGCTGCCTCAGATTGCCAAGATGTGAGAGTGACTGCTATTCAAAGAGTGACTCATCTCTCCACTTAACTAGACACAGATTTGTGGTTGTGTACAAGTTGCACTTTGTGTGTATGTGTTTGCACGTATGTGGCAGCAACCTCTATTATCCTATTTGTGAACCCGAACTCAGATGTGGCACTTTCCGTCAGTGCCTTTGCGTTATTTGGCTGGACTGAGGGAGCGCTGAGCGGAAGCCAAACCCTCTGCAATCTGCGGTAATGTGTCGACTGGCACAGACCTTTATAGGGTCTGACTGATAAGTGCTTTTAGACGCCTGATACCCATGTCAATTTTTAGACTGATGCTGCCAGGATTTTTGTGCTGACTTAGTTTTGACTATTTATATTGCAAAAGCTTCCCCTGAAGTACAAGGATGCGAGAAAAGCCTCAGTAACAGCATTCGGATCATCAAAGGACACTTAAACATGACAGTGAAAGCCAGACTAATGAAGACATGGATTTCGCTGCTCCGTAAGGCAGAGTGACACAGGTTTCATTTCAAACCTCCCACACACTTAGTAATAGTTTGTAAAAACAAAATCCAAACTGTTTTGTAGAGGATACATTTTTTGAAGTAGCTACTAGGCTGCATGTAGAATGTCTGTGCAATCCAGACAAAGGCTGACAAAGACTGCCAGGATATATGATCAATGCAAAGCGAGTGTTGGCATTGTCACCGGATGCTCAGGACTACTGTGCTTACCTCCCACTGCCAGTGAGATGTTGGCTTAGCTACTGTAGGAGCATATTCACTATTTATCCACAAGCTGTTTAGTTACACTGTAATGGGATTAAATCATAATAATGTCAAGTTTTATTATTAGGTATAGGTAGGTAAGGTATTGAACTATATCAGTGTCTACCAGGTGGATAGCCATGTAATTTTTTACAGTCGTGCACAGAGGATGAGCCCTTATAACTTTGGTGGGCTACTTTAATTCACTTCAAGTGAAAGGATTCTCCATGTGAAGCCAGTGGTAGCAGTGTGGTCGCACAAACATATAGGGTGATGATCAAACTTAGCCACAGCACACTGTGAAGCAGAGGGCGTGGCTGGCTGTGCTGTCTTCAGTAACAAGGCACTCCTATGTCTCATCCAGCAATCACTCCTGCTACAAAAGACACCACTCCCATGCCGGATTATCTCTTACCCATAGCACTCATTCTCCAGTGTGCCTTGCTTTGTTCAGCCAGTGTTCTCCAGCATTCTCCAGTGAATCCTCTGATCTGCCTGCTTCACTTCGTCTGTGATGCCAGCCAGCCCTCAGCCACCACCACCTGCTTTCATAATAAAATCATTAAAACTGTACTGGCCTTCATCTCTGCTTTTTGGGTCCAAATGCAAAACTAAAATGTAATAACTGACTTTATTAGGACAAACAATGCATTTGACCTGTAGCTTCTTCAGGTTAACTCAAGCAAAATGACTCACCTGTGCTTACAGGTTTTTCACCTGATCATTCATCACATGCCTAATTATCAAAAAGACAATAATATTACACAAAATTACAACTCCCAGATCAGTTCCGTGGCTGTCTCTATACACCTCTATATAGAAAAGGTGAATGCTAGGGGACCTATCTCATCTCTCCATGAGGGTCCCAGTTACCTGTGGAGAGAAATATGACTTAATAATTCACACATGAATGTTCACAAGGTTCAGCTGTGCTCAGTTCATAAATCCAAAACGCCTCCCTTATAGGAGCTGCTTAATCAAATTACCACCACTTGGATTTGATTGATTTAAATGCTGATACATTTGAGAGAAGTAGCAACTCAACGTAATTGACACAATGGGCAACAACATTTTTTTGTGGTTCCCTTACTTTTCCTCTAGTGTAACTGGTAGGTCAGAGTTTTCACCTATCCTGTAAAATACCTTTAAATGTCTTGACAACTATTGGATGGATTGTCATGAAATTTGGAACAGACCTTCATGCTCCCCTCATGAACAACAGGCATCCTCCGCAGGTCTATGACAATGCTTACACTCAGCAAATTATGATCACAAGCTTAAGCAAGAGAATTAAAGGTCATTTTACCTAAAATATACAATACTGTACAAAATATATATCCATTTCCATTAAAATGCAACTGCTTTGCATCATGAAGCTTTTAGTTTTTGTTTACTCTGAGCCAGAGTGGGGGTGATTCAGCTTGGTGGAGTTGGAGTGTTCCTGAGATGAAACCTGCTCATGCAAGAACATTCTGGTTTTGATTTTTTTTTCATATTAGAGCTACAATCCTTGAATCAAACAGAAAGTGTTACAGTACAACATCACTAATGCAAGACGTTCTCCTTCGGTAATCAAAAGAAGCACCGTGTTTGTTTACAAAATCATCGCTTATTTGAATGTGAATGTGTCTCTACATTTTACTAATAATTAAAGCATGGGGGAACTGGCTCCATTAAACATGCAAAAAATCATTCCAGTCAACAGTTTTTGTGCTTTTCTTTGCAATTTTATATTCGTGTGTCTGTGTGTGTGTGTCAATATTCACACAGTTCAGTCCCACAGTTTCTCTGATCAAAATACAAAGTTTCTAGGCCAATACACCAACTCACACTGTGCGAACCAACCGCTGTAAGCAATTTTCTAACAACAGCCTCTGTTTAACCCTAACTGTGACCAAGGTTATTTTAATAGTCATACTCAAAAGCTTGTTTTTTATTATTACTTAGTCAAATAAATACTGTAGTGTGTGAAAACCTTGCCACACCAGTTTTTTAAGCAACATTATGTAGAAATTGTTGACGTGTGCTTACAGTATTTACACCTGCAACTTTAACCTGCCGTTGTTGCTCATTTACTCTAGAAAACAGAATTTTCTACAGTTTAAGATCATCTAATAGTCTGCATATACTATAGGAAAATGATTGTGTCTTACGTTATGTCATCTAATATAATGTGAGTGTTTTACTTTGTCTTGTCTCAATATGCCCCTGTCCTATGTAATTACTAAAATAATAAGAATGGTTACAGAATGGATGGCACAGTCGTGTCTGTGTGGATTCTCTCCAGGTGCTTCATCCCACAGTCCAAAGACATGCAGGTTAATTAGTGACTCTAAACTGGCCATTGAATGTGGGCGTGAATGACTGTCTCCATGTGGTGAATTGACCTGGATAATAAGTGAATGGTTGCTGAATGGTTGACACGAAGACTCTAGAAAGATTTCATAGAAACAAATTTAAGATGACTCTTAGGAGACGATGCAGTTTGTGGGGAATTTATGCAACCGCCTATACCACAAACTGCTCGTTAATTATAGACATTTCTGCTTTGGTCCTGAACACAAACTGGTCCTTTTAAAAAGCAAGCATTTCCCTACAAGGTTAATAAACCACCAATAAGCCACTCTGTTGCACTGGCTAACATGTTCATTCAGCAACATTGGCACCGTAGTTTAGTTTGAGTTAAAGTCGTAAATACTCACTATGCTAAATGTATTCATTTTAACGATTGCTCGATTTGCTCCTAATTGAGTACCTCTTGCTAAAAACTACAGTTCCCAGGTGAGTTGTTTTTTTTTAGCTCTTTTATAAAAAAAAAAAAAAAATCAAAATATGTATTTGTGACTCTTATTTTTTAATATACATTCAAACAACCAAGCTTGGGACAGCCACAGACAGGGTAGGAACACTGCAAAGTACTGAGAAAATGTAGTCTTTGCTTTTGACCAAAAGGACAATGGAGCAGCCTCATCCTTTACCTTACATCAAAGATGTCTTGAAGGATTAATAGGTATTTAATTAAATCATCTTAACTTTAGTCCTTAGTCTAGAATGATTGCTGTGGAACAAAACACTAATGGTGCAAGTTGTTCAGCTTTGAAAGCTTAAGCAGAAGAAAGACCGTGCAGAGCATTGCATCTTATGTTGCTAAGCTTTGGGAATGCGATGTGTGTCGTTGTTGCCATTGCTCTAACAATGGCTGTTTTATATTGAACCAGAGGGCTGATCATGTCCTATTGACTTTAAATAATCTCTACCATCCATCTGTCTGTCTTAATGACTAATGGCTAATGGTGGGGAACTGCGTACTCTAGTGTTTTACAAGTATGACCCTAAGTTGTTTTTTCGCTGTCTACCTTCACTACTGTTCCCACGCTCTGGACAGAACATTTGGTCCAAATTATTTGTGTTTCTCTTAATATGCAATTGTGTAGGTGGTGAAATAGCTGGTTTGTTTTTGGAAATAATGGACTGTAATTCAGTGAAACAGAAAAATAAATTGGATGCACTTAGACCAAGTGATCCCTCATCCTTCAAACCTCTGATTAATTGGCCTTCTGGAAGAACTGCAGTTCAGATCATTGAAGTGATGCAGGACTTTATACAAAAGAAAGTATGAAGTGAAATGATTAATTGAATGAATGTCCTTCTGTCTTTTTTTAAATCAACATGTAGATCAGGTTTGACACGAGTCACACACTCGCAGACACACTCTGGTAATTCAAATGAGCCTTAATCACCACCAGTGCTGTGTTGTGACACGAGAGGCTGGCATCTCTGCAGGGGTGTCATCACAACTTAAGCATCTTCTACTGATCTGATACTATGCATCCACCCAACTCCAACTTTACATCAAATACCTACAAAGCCAGAGGAATGAAAGAGATGCAAACACTCAGATGAAAGTGATGGCAAACAACTACAGAAGATCTCTCAGCTTTTCTTAGAGGACCGTTTAGACCTTTTTATTCACAGCAACAGGTTTTCATGTTCAATCTGCTCCCTCCTGTGTGCAGCTTATGTTCTTTTCAGAAGGTTTAAGATAGACATTTTGCCTTATAAGATGTGCAAGTCAGAAAATTGTCATAGGTGTGAAACATGAGCATAGGTCAGTCTTGCATTACGTTTGAGGAGCCTTTAATTCGCATCTCATGAGGAAGGAATGGAGAATTTATGTACTGTATGCAGTGTACGAATCCCACTGTGGCATTGGAGCCCTATTTTTCAGTGGTGGGGATACTGTGCACATGCACCACCTATGTACATTTCAAGTCATACAGGGAATATCAGAAATTGTTATGTGTGAATAAACACGCATATTCACGCGTGTTTTATTATTAGCCATAATTTCAGGAAATTAAATCTATTATAAATCTATGCAGAAAAAAAAAACAGTGGCACCAAAAATGACAATATTTTTAGAGCTCCCTATAAATATGATAAATAATGCTTTCTGCAAAGCTCATGTCTCTTTCAGAGCTCCCTGTATCTGCCCTGTATTTTGAACCATGACTATATGAGAACATTACATGCTTATACTGTAAATTTGGTGGGTTTCCAACCTCTGCAGTGTGATAAATACAAATTTCTAAATTCTAGTCTCTCCACCGGAAGAGCAGATAATAAGTTTTACTTTCATGCAGTAAGGCTGGCCTTCAGGAGTTTCTGTTATAAACTTCTCTCATAAAAGCTGGTATTGTGTGATTCCAGCTTAATTAACTAAAACGCTCTCAGATATCTCTATTGTACCAAGCGGCTCCATTCCTCAGTTGTTTTTTTGTTTCTTCTTGTATCAAGACAAACACATTGTGTGGTCACAAAAACAACACTGAATAAAACATAAGAGTCTCAGTGAAGAGGCCATGCTGATGTAACCCCCCCTGTTATTGTGAGCTATTTAGAAATCTAAATCTTTGCTAAATGAATAGCAGACAACACGCAAATGTCCATAGTCTTGCAGAATACCTGCAGTTTGTGAGGCATATCTGCTGACCTTGTTACATAACCAGCGTGACGATATAGAGGAGTGAATAAAATAGGATGCACAGTAGTAGGAGTAAGCGAATCTTATATTTTTATTTTACTGCAAGCTTAACACATGAATATTGGGTAAATTTCAAATGCAGTGGGTATCGTTTGAAGACAGTGATGATTGCTGAATAAATTATTACCACTCAACGTTAATGATTCAAAAATGGTCTTGGATAGGCAATGTATAATTGTTAATAAGCAAGACAGCTGGGTAAAATGGCTGATTTAGTAGAGTTCAAGTCAGTGACAAGCTCACACGCCTGAGTAACGTGTGATGACAATTCATTAATTATGCTGCTTAATCTTCAAAAGTGACAAGATATGAAAAAATAGCTCATTAGCAACGACAATGTTGACTGCAAATTTCTCCTTTAATGGATCCTAATTGTGTTTCTTTGTATTACAGAATGGAAATGAAACCTTGGGGTGACTATGAAGTTTTAACATTTTAACAACAACTAAACAATAAAGATGGAAAGATCATTAGACATTTAATACTTGGCAGTGAAGAATTGAAGGACAATCTTTGATGAGTCAAGACTTGTCATGAATATGATGATGGACAGAGATCCCTCTCCAAAGTGGGTTAAGCTTCTTCCAACTAGCAAGCAGCTCAGACTGGTCTCAGCACTGCCTGTACACAACTCAATTTCATGAGTTCATGAAGCATGATATTATTGTTTATTCTGGACAACTGCATGTCAAGACCCCGGAGGAGAGGATGCAGTTTTGCTAAATTTGATTATGTTATTTTCTTATTAAGGCATTTATAAAACAGCTTGACTACATCCTATAATCTGACTGCTTGTCACCCAACAGAGAGAGACATATCTTTTGTATTGTACATTCTGTAAGTGATCTTCATTTTCAGTAAATAATCCTCTTATTTGTGACTTCTATTTACTAAGCAAACAATAAGATTTAAGGGAAGTAAGGATTATTGAAATAGTCTGCCGGTAGTATAAAGTAAAGTATTGTAACATTTCCTCTGATTTGCCTATAGATGTTTAACAGATTATCTATAGAGGATGTTTGACATCTCATGAACATACCCTTACCAAGATGTTTTTGTGCCTAAACCAAGGCTTAAAGATCCAGTGTGTCAGATTTAGGGGGATCTATTTACAGAATATGGCAGAAATTTAATATAATATGCATAACTATGTTTTGATTAGTGTATGATAACCTAAAAACTAAGAGTCATTATGCTTTTATCACCTTAGAATGAGGCTTTTATCTACAGGTGCTTCCTCTTCAGGGTTGTATCAAGAGAACCAGATACAGCTTTGGAGGAGGGTTCTGTTTATTCTTATGAAATCAGCTCAGTGGCACATAAAGCCAAAATAGTTTGAACTCTGGGCATAAACACATTATTTGCACTAGAGATTTCCACCAGCCAAGCACAACCAATTTGCTATCATCCTGTTTAGCCCTCCGCTAGCTTGTATGCGGATTAAATGTGCTGCTCTTTCTAGACTTTTCAAATGTTATTGTACTGAATGGATCAAATTGTTACAACGAAACAATCACTTTGCTGGGGTTATGACGCTGTCAGTACATGGTTTGGCCACTATATCAAACTGGCATGAAAGCCCGGAGCTTTTCCTGTGGGTTTGCCTCGCATTTCAGAACGGAAATAAATACTGGCTCTAGAAAGTGGCTATCACTTTTGTCAGGTGTTTCATTTCATGCTAAGAAGAGTTACAATCTCCAACTACACCTCAAGATGCCACTAAATCCTACATGCTGCTCCTTTAATCACCAAGGTGTAATATCAGAAAATTCAAATAAAATATTACTATACAGCCATTTGGTTTCGATTCCTCTACCTTTATTTTCTCTGTACCAAATGAACATAGTAGTGCACCCTGCATGCACCAACCATTCAAATGTAAATTGCCTATGCAGGCCAATTGCATATGAAAAGACTGAGCTGCTATTTCATGCTGTGCTTGTTTATACTAACATTAAGCTTATGACATATAATGGAAAATTTAGACAGACTACTAAAAATTTCATGTCATGTTATTTTATGTGTGGAATGCCATATTAATGGTGTAGTGACAAGATTTGTGATGCAACACCTGTTTGGGGGGATTATTGCCTCTCTGCATAAATCCTAAAGCTTTTGAACACGGTGCAAACACGGGTTAAGTTAAAATGTCTAATTTTCAAGCTGTGGCTGCAATATTCTAAATATATTCTATTAGTGAGTGTAAACGTTTGCTGAAAAATGATATAATCGAGCACTGAAACCACTTACTACAGAGCTAGGGCCGTAATACACAATACAAAAAAACAAACAAACAAACAAAAAAAAAACTCTAGCTACACATCTTGCACAAGGTTTTTCCCACAGGATAATTTTAGGTTTAATGTTCCTGTGATCTTATTAAAAAAACAACAACAATGAGTTAATTAATTTACATTCGGATGGTCTCTCAGTGGTTCACGAAGAAAAAAAGCTAATTTCCCTCATGGTGTTGTGACTTTCCAGAGTTACTCAAACACAGTTCTCTCGGGCAACATAAGGGCTCTCACCACCCACTGCACAGCTACTAGACGAGGAGCCCGAGAGCAACTGTAACAGATGTATTTCAAGAAAAAGGACTCCATCGTTTTTTTTTTCCTGAGGTGTGTTTGAAGCTAGTGTACTGCTGTAATGCTGTGGCTGCCGGCATTGTTTTGAGAGTCTGTCATTTTATAAAGTCGGCTTTTCTAGTGGCTGGTGACTTTGTTTTGAATTTTGTACAACCACCGTCCTCGCAGAGGAACTCACACTTTCATGTTAAAACTTATCTCTGAGGAAACTGAACATTTGGAGTGACTTGGAGGTTGCCAAGTCATTCTACATCGTGGTCGAATTTTCGTCCGATCTTCATCTTAATTTAATGGAGGTTTTTTTTATCATTTGACAGCAGACATTTTGTTCCCAGTGACTAATATGAGCTTGAGCTGCACTGAAGTGTTATTGTAGGCAGTGGCCATCATACTGCTTCACCACCGAAGTTAAGATAAGTGACTGCAATGCTGAACATGTCCAGATTTATTTAAAATATATATATTTTAATAGAGCAAAATCTCCCAAGGTGAGAACATTTCCCATCAAGGTTCATTTGTCTCAAAGAATGTGAACAAAGTATCTGATTTCACCAAGGACAAATAGAGATTCATCATCCATTTATCAAACACACGATAAATCGTCCGTTGGATTCATTTTGACTTCTGTCTTCTCAATCCTAAATAAATGCACATAACCAAATCAGCCCACACATCACATCCGGCTGTCCACATTTCTTTTTAATCCCCACAGCACGCTAAAGTGAATCTACATCCTAGCAGTCAGTCAAGGGAATTTGAACATCAATCAGTGATTTCTTGCAGGAAGCAAAGTGACTACACATTTACATAACACCCAGCTAAATAAACAGCAGAGAGCAGCAGTGCTCAGAGGGAGGTGAGTTGAGAGACTGATGGAAAATGAAACACAACACCTCCAACTTGAGATCCGGAGACAGCTTATTTTATAACCAGTGTTTTCCAAGTTCCTAATTATGACCTTTATCGAAATCCCTAATATAACGAAAATTATATCAACTGGCCCAGTTTACATTAAGGGAATTCTTTTGTACCTTCATACTTTTTAAAAAAAATAAGTGAATGTGTTACTGTGATACTGTGAAGTAACTTGTTAACGTGAGCAATGTGCACATTTCAGCCATAGCGTGCTGTTGCTATAAATTCGCACAGCCTCTTCTAGAGCATTTCGGCATAAATATAGGTCTAAACCTCCAGAACACCCTGCATAGCGCCTGACCTACTACACATATACATCAAATGATTCAGAGGGTTATCAAAAGGTCTTGTCAGACTGAGTGGAACACTAAAAGGTTTGGAGTATTTAATTCCCCTCTTCATTGTGACACATTATGAAAAAGTGGCTTCATTTATCCACATAAATGCTTCGGGATAATCCTTAAAGATCAGCTAATCATAACCCTCATAAAAAGACACTGCATTGTTTAATTAGCCTATTATGATACATTTTATATCCATGACTTATCATTTTCATGCTTTAATACTCATCAAATTAATCACAAAGAAGTATTAACTCATCAGGGAAAGAAGAAAAGGAAGAAAATTGCTTTCATGCGAAGTGTTCGAGTGGTTTTGGTGTTTAAAAGTTTATTTAAAAAGTTATAGTTTAATACTTGTGGATCACTACACAGACAAACTAATAAATAACCTATTTTTAGTCAATTTCCACCATATGGGATATCCATAATTGGGCTTCATGAATAATATATAGGGATATTAAAATAAGGTCACAATGAAGCACTGTGTATCTGATAAAATATTACAGGAAAAAAAAAATGTCACATTGACTCTGTAGAGAAAACGCTTGTCTCCTTATTAGCCTTGGCTACTGGAGGGCTGTTATTACTCTTATCTTGTCTTCACACCTCCTCCTTACTGACGCACCTCTTCAGCTCTTGTCTATAGCCAAGAAGCGCGCTCCCGTGTGCGCGCCTCCGCCCCCCCTGCTTCGACACACAGTAAACGGGTGTCGGCGTGAGCGTCGCTGAGCTCTGAATGGACACTAATAGGGAATGTAATATTCTTCTGCCACTGCCTGGTTTCTTCTGTCATTTAATTTCTGCAACGGAAGCCGGGTGAGTTAATATTTTGGCAGGTTGTGTCATTTTTGGAGGGACAGGCTGTCAAGCAGTTTCTGAATTAATGGAGCGAATTTGGGAAGTACTTTCTGGACAGGAGCTCTGTGTCATATGTGCACATTAGGTTTAATTGTTATGACATAATTATGCTGTTGTCATCTTAACTGGCTTTTAAATATTATGTGTGAGCAGCCACTTTGCCTGCACCTTTATGCTGAGCATAACTATTTTAATTTCATGTGATAAAGTCCCTGTGAATTATCCCATAGACTTTAACACAATGCATATGTGCATCTGCATCTTTTAAAATGTTTATTAATGTGTCTGTGGAGTTGGATACAGTCACTGTTTTTCACTAATGAGTCCCTCTCTGATCAAAGACAGTGATTACTCTGCCCGATAATCAGATGGTGATTTTAATTATGTGTAAGAGAAAAAAACTAATAGAGCTGCTAAAGAGTGATTTGTATTGTCTGATTGTTGCCAGGATCTTTACCAGAATTGGCTCACCAAGAGGGAGTAGTGATGATGAGAGTCCTCTTCTTCTTCTGGAGGGATTATGTGATAGCAACAGCTCTCTAGTGGCTGCATGTGTGTTCGTGAATGTCCAGTATGTTCACATATTGTTTCTGCTCAAAATGAACTTCACATCTGGTGGTGTTGACTTAATTAAAAGTAAGCAACATGTCCTCCAAAAAAAAAAAAACTGCAAAATTTCACCTGGGAGTCTGTTATGCTGCAATTAAATGGTTCTTTGACCAGCGGCAGGTCCACTCGTGGGAGCTTTCCTGGATCAACACATGGAAGATCAAACCCACAGTGTTATATTAAGTGTGATCAAGAAGGTGTGTTTATGTGTGTGTTCCTGTTTGTGTGGATGAAATAATATGAGCTCTGAATGTGAGGGGAGTGTGTCTGTGTTGCAGTTGTGCAGGATTCATTTACTGTCGGACTGGGTTGGTGTGATAAAGAGACAGTGAGGGAATCACAGGGGTGAGTGAGCTGCAGGCTTTCTCGTGTACATTTCCAGGACTGTGCATGTGCACACATCTGACTGTGTTCATCTGTGTGTCCATGCACAGCCTATTTCCAGATGAGAACGTCAATATTGGATGCTTCTGCAAAATCCCAGATTAAGTTCAATGGCTCTGCTTTTTTATGTTGTCGTTGTTTTGAAATGTCCAATGGCAACATTTTTTACAAGAATTCTTGCTTTCTTTAGTATGTGTGCATGGCAGCTATAGTATGGTTAAGGTTAAGGGGAAACCTCTGGGTATGGCAAGTAAACTGTTATTGTTGGTTATGCAACAAAACCACCACAAAGGTTAGGGAATAGTCGTGGTTATAGTTAATAGAAATGTCATGTCTGTGACAGGATGCAAAGTTAAAACGCTCATCCACGTTCCCAAACTCCAAACCCTGAGCAGAGGTTCTCAATTTTCATTTCAGCCAAGGACCCATAACAAGGCAGAGAATCCATCAGGAACCAACTGAAGTATGTCCTTTGCAATAGTCTGACATACCTATTTTTTCCACTTGTGTAGTCTTAGTTATGTGAAAGAACAACACGAGAGAATGTCTTAGAAAGATATTAGACACAAAAATATTGGCAGAATCTCGAGACAGGATACCAGTGATGTGTCCTTGACTAAATCTATTGATTCGATTGTTGAATTATTACTTTCTGACAGTGTCAAAAACAACAACAACAACAACAACAATATATATATATATATATATATATATATATATATAAAGCTTTGTAAAATAATTCATGGCAGAGCTGTTGTATTGGATGACATTAGACTGAACAGGCATACCTAATGAAGTGGCTAGTAAGTGTGTATATATACCACGGACCCCTGGGTGGCATCTATTTGAGAATCACTGACATAAAGGACAAACCACCTCCTGCATTGGCACTGGACACTGATATTGGATGTAAATATGGACATAACTCCCAGGATACTTGGCTTGTGCATGCATGGCTACGCTGCGAATGTCCTCGCAGTTAAAGGAATGCTTTAATTTATGCTCAATAAAGCCAACAATTTCATTGCAGCAGAGGATAGGATCGTGGACCCTTTCATTTAATGACTTGAAATATTAAAGACGGTCTCCACGCTGCGCTCTTTTTGGCTGAGGATACACATTTACTTATGGTACCTAATTACAGTGGGGGTGTTGAGTGGATAGAAAAATAATGGACAACAGTGATGAGTAGCGTAGAGTCAAACCAAGGACATGTTATAGCTTGTGAGGCCATGGAGGAGAGGCGATTCAGTGTAGTTCATCCAGTAGCAACCTACCCAAAGGGCTTTTATATAAGCATGCACCAATCACATTTTTTCTACAGATACTGTGTACAGATCAGATACCAGTGGTGTTTTTATTCCATTTGAATAGAACTATTTAATTATTTCGAATGTAGTGTGAGACAGTAGCTACACATTCTTCGGTGTAATTGGAGACATCAGTGGTTGTGCTCGTACCAATCCATCATTTATATTCAAGGCATGTTTGAAGACAAGAGTAGAGTGCATACATGTGGCAGTAGTTGTATTTAGTTGTATTATAGTAAATGCAGCGTTTGCCTTCTTCCTATTCGTATTCAAATGTCTTTGAAGCCCGTCTTTGCTTGTGCTCTTACTTGCTTCTGCAAGCACCTTATTTCAATAGCAAAGAAACAATATTAGTGGACATTTTATAGAAGGAAATTTACAATCTTATGTCTTAGAACTGCAGTACCTTCACAGCTTTAATACTAATAATAATCTGTATTTACGTATTTCCTAAAGAGGTTAGACAGTGCTTTATAAAGAAAACACCTACAGCTCAAGCAATAAAATAGAGCCAAAAGAAAGGAGAAGCAATAACAACAGCCAAAAACATAAAATACTATATTCATAATAAGACCATTTAGCAAAAGCAAATGGAAAACATAAAATAGCAAGGCTGCAAACAGTGACACATGTCAAGCACTCACCAAAGCTCTCCGCTACACTCACTCTCAGAAGAGTGCATTACAGGAGTCTAGGTGAGAACAGATAAAAGCATCTTGACAACTTTATTTAAATCTGCATGTGGCATCAATATTTGCACATCATTGACCCCAAAACTGAGAGTTACTGCAGCTGAGAAATCCTCTGTGAACTTTACACAGTGTGTTTTTACCAGTATTATGCCAAAGGGATAAGAGAGAGGAGAGCTCTATGCGTCTACTGAATCACCTGTTAAATGGGTGCTCTGGCAGTGTGCTATTAATATTTCACAAAGTTCGACTGGTAAACTGATCTATGATAGAAAAGTGGCAAATTTAATGTAAAAGAGCCAGTTTGAAGGTGTAGAAGGCATTGTTGCTTTGTTTTTTTTTACAATGATATTTAATTAGTATTTCCCCTATGTTTCCAGAGGAGTGTGTGCAGGAGTGGCGTGCTCGGGTAAATGTGTTTTGTTTATAGCCTGGTGAACTGAAAGTTTATTGATCTGCAATAACACTTTGTTTAAATGTTAAAAGGTTTATAATATCTGTAGTTTATATGGCTGGTACATGGGCAACTCTACAGCTCAATATATTTAATTAGGCCCACTGCTTGTGTTTTTATACTGCTGGTTTTGCTCATGCCGCTGTCAGCTATTTGCACTACAGATAATATCAAATAATGCAACCACCCTCAAAGTAGACGGCCTTATGTTCTTTGACTGGGTGAGTGAGAGACTGTGTTTGCATTGCTGGTGTTTACTCTTAAATTTCAGTTCCTGTGAAAGAGCTGTACCTCATAATATAATTTCATAAAGACAAATGGAGTTTTTGAGGCTGTTCTAGTCCTACCATATTAATTCAATTGATAAGAAAAGTACATTTTTCATAAAGATCTTGGCTTATGTAGCTTTTAAGAAAGACCTATTAACTGAGTTTGCTCTCTGCGTTTTTCTATTTTACCCTGGCTGCTAACAAAGACCAGACAGCCATCTGATGTACAGCTTTTCACTAACATATCAGGCAAGGCGAAAGCCTCAATCAAAATCTGTCTAGATTCGTCTCACCTTCTGTCAGACAATAAAGATGGGTCTTTTTTAGCTCTCCGTTTGCTTAATGTGTCTGTTAGCACTGCCAATTGTAAAAACAGCATAAATGCTTCTCGGCAACCTAAAAAGGCCTCCATCCTCCAGGAATCAATGTTTAATTAATTGTCACCAATCCATGACAGATGAGAATTCAAATTAGATGTTCGAACGCCAGCATTAGCTGCCAAAAGTATGCAAATGCTAGACAGCTCTCATTGTTTTTTCATGGAACTTTGAAGACACTGGAGAGGTCTGACAGTAGCAAACAGACCCGCACTACCACAGGGATTCTTGTTTGTTTGTCTTGTTTGTGATGTGAGACAGCAAACACAGCAACAGATTAAAGAGACGGATGGAGGGAACACCTATTTGCTTGCTGTGGTCTTGTTAGCTGACATTAATTCTGGGATTATACAGTGACAGACTTTGTGAACTACCTAACTCTAATTAACCTGTAGGGCTGACATAGACACGAATAGACCATCCATCAACTGGCCACGTCTAATAGGGTGGTCACTGTCCGAGAGATGATCTCTCCCCGCGGCCTTTTTACAATAAATTGACTCCTAATGGAACAAGAGTGAAAGCCTAAAGCCCTGCTAGAGGCACTAGCTGTCCATTTCATTTAACAAAACAAGGATAGATGGGATGCTCCTCCATTGACCCCAAGATTCTGCCTACATGGACTTTGCCAAATATAACTAGATGGTGTTGGATGCTGTAGTTCGTCTTGGGAGGACAGTTTCTTTCCAGTTTATCAACAGGATGTTGAGGTATTTTATTGCTTCACTGATACAATTCATGTCTCAGTGCCATAGCAGTTCATCAATGTCCAGTGTAACACCATGTAATTAACAATATGTCCAAGCTGCTAACAAGAACAAACCATGGAGTTTATGTCTTGCTTCCATATTTACATTCTGTAATTGCTTTCCCATCTGTCAAATTCTGATATATATTTCTGAATAATAGATCACCACCAGAATCAAACAACAAGCAATAAGCTGCTTGTGGAAATCGAGAGCTGCCACACACCAGTAGTTACAGAAAGGGTGCATGTTTATTCTGCTTTTGACAGACTGACCACCAACATCCCCATCCTTAAAGCTGAATTGCTATGCCAAAAACACCAATTTAGCACAGCAATGTACACCATTCACTCTGCCTACATACAGTATGCCTTTATGTAAAATAGCTATCAAATAGGATCTGCGCAAAGGACTCATCTCAGACCTTCTGCCATTATCATAACCTGGTAGCTGAAATTCCCACTCGGCTTTGATTATTCAACACAAAACTGGCTGCACTCATTTCCCTCACAAATTTTTCTGATGTTTCAAAGAAAGATTCATGGGTAGATTATTTCTTATTATTATTATTCCTACACAAAACACTAAAAATGCATTTTCTGAATCCATGTCAAAGATCCAGGCTGATATGTTTCTAATGTAATAAATGTTATTGCTAGGTGAGTTTGGGATCCAGACAGGACTCTGGGGCAAGTTGTCCAGCCCTGAATGGTGAGGTCATATAAGCAATACACTCTGAAAAGGGGTTCAGTGTTCTTCTATTAAAGACTAACTTTTTAAAAATTTTTATCAGAGGCTTATTCCAGTTGCTCTCTGAAGTTAAGGTTAGGAATGACTTCTAGTTATGAACTGCCTCTGCATGTAGTTCAGCTCAGTTTCAGCTGGGGACTGGCACACAAGTTACATGTCAATTCAGGAGTTCTTCATCAACCATTGAGGGTAAAACCGTTGAATCAATTCCGAATGCTCGATAGATGAGCAGTACTTGATCTGATGTTGCGCCCAGTTTCATTGCCTCGGGTGATTCACACGTGTAAAAGTGTTTGTTTTTTTTAAAAAATAGAGTTGATTGTGCAGCACTTGTCCATTACTCATCCCATGAGTACTTGCAATGACCTCGACGACTCATTCTAGTTACTTTCAAAGCTGTTCTCTTTGTACTGTATTGTGTGGGAGTGTTGTAGATGCAGGCGGGATAATGTTTGCGCATGAGTATTTGGATGTCTTGGTAGCTCTAAATTTGATAAACTTCTGGATGTGCACCACATCACTGTCTTCATACTTCTAATTGATGGTGCGTGTTTGTGTGTCTTTATAAGACAAACAAAGATAGATGATATAGATACAAATGGGGTACCTCATCTAGTTATTCTGTTTCCTTAAAGAGTTGTCAGTTTTATTTTCCTCCGAAGTATATCTCTTTTATTGCTCTCTCAAACAGAGGTTACAAATCTGATGATTTAACTCCAAATTCATTTTTTCAAATGTTTCAACTGTGTTCGCTTGTAATATAAAACTTTTCCAACTCAAAAGTCATCAACATAAAATTCAAGCTAATATCTGACATTATAAATGTTTGGTCTGGAGTTTAATGAATAAAATCAATTAGACATTATTCAACAATAAGGAAATGTAACTTTTGATCCGAAAGGGTTGGGTTGGTTAACGGTGGATTTACAAGAAGCATCCATTAACTGACTTCCTCATTGTTCCTATTTACAATTAAACTAAATGTCCATTCATTGCCAAAATCATTTTAGAAGAATCTCTAATTGGTTTATATTATGACTGTAGAGTGTAGTACTGTGAAATAATCCTGACAACTCCCAGGTTTTTCCACATTTCAGCAAAAGATTTTTTGTATGCAAGCCCATAAACAACTGTTACTAAGACACAAGTACATATAAACAATTCAGTGACATAAAATATACCAAGCTTTATATGTTTACCTATCTTCAAATTTTGACAACACAGCATAGGCTGATAAGATACAAATGTTGCATGGTCCTGCTAACCTTTTGTTTACTCATGTATTTGAAAACATGCAAAAATCATTACTTATTAACGGGGGTTTAATGGTTTGTGTATTGTGCATGCAACTTCATGCAAGCATGAGCACTTTTAGCTTTTAGTAATACATATTAAAGTTTTAAGTGCAACTTTACAAATATCACTACTTAGTTTTGTTTTTGTCAGAATCTCTTTGTGTTTTTGCAATGTTTTTTAATCAATACTTACTGCTGGTTTTCAATTATTACAGACCATATGTCTCTATCCTTTATCATGTCCAGGGAACCTCCTTCATATATTAGGTACTAACCTGCCCATTTGAAGATGGCTGGAGTCTACAGAAACTCATTTCCTTACTCAGGTCATTTAGAGCTTTATTTGTTCCCCAGTGATAATCCAACGATGCATCAGATACATCTCATGCTTTTTAGATGAGTCATTGTCATTATCGTACAAATGAAAAGTTTACGTTGCATGAAAAAGTGTAACAGTACGAGGATAAGAGGACAAACAGTATATGTATGCAAATGTTAGACTAGATAAAAATCATTTTACACAACAGGATTTTTCACCTGTTAAAAATTTAGATATTGACCCATACGCCTCATTTTTTGTATGGCATTCATTTTATAAGCTGTTTCAAGGTAACCCACCAATGTGTTACATTGTTAGTGTGTTAGTGGTCGAGCTGAAAAATAAAAGGAAAACAAAACAAGCAATACATACCATTGCATCAGATATATTTGCAGGCCCTTAATCTTTACAAACAGCAATATTTCACCCAGCTGGAAGGCTCTTACGTCAGAGTCTAACCACTTGCTTATAAAACAGGAACTTAGAAATTCACCACTCCATCAAGATGAGTGACTGAAAGGAAAAATTGTTCTGATTTGACTGAGTAAAGAAGACCATTTGTACTTAAAAGCTCTTTGGCTTTGTTTAGACTGCAGGCAAATAAGATTTGTTTCTCAAATCAGATCTTTAAGTTTTCAGATTAGATTTGTCTCTCCAGACATCACCAACCTATCTGCGGTTGCTGTGGCGACAACGTGTATGCTGGTGACTTGGTTTTCCAGCGCAGAAGCAGTTTGTACAAAATGCTGTAATTTATTTAAAGTTGGAAGTCAATAGTTCAAAGTGGATATTTCAGACTTCCAATCTAAATGCATCCCAGTGTATCTGCTTGGGAAATCATGGGCTCCTGCAGAAAACTGAACTGCAAAGTATCTACTTTCGACACTTTAAAGAGACAAAGGGGGCTCGCAAAAACGAGCACATCAAGCACAAATTAAATGGAAATGACAATTAAGAAATTAAAAAAAAAAAGTATTTGATAAAATTTAATTCAGCATATTGTTCACTGTATGTAATTTCCATTTTGGTGACTTGGAGTTCCAACTTTATGACCATTACATTGCATTTTTCCGTGTCAGAGGTAGTTTTTTTCCGTGTTCCAGGTACAATGGATTGCAGCTGAAGCCTTCCTCAAAATTGCCAGCAGACAATTTAATTCAGCATCTGCCCGCAGACAGATTGTTCTGGATTTGATGTTGTCATTGCATGTCACGTTGCAGAGTAACACAAAAGACACTTTGAAATCCGGACTGAGACATACCTGTAGAAATCAGATTGGAAATGCATTTCAAGCAGCCACCAAATGTGGCTTAGATCTGATTTGCAAAATCTGGATATGCCAAAAAACTAATCCGTGCAGGCAGTCTGAAAAAGACCTAAATGTTATGGATGAGATGTGCATGTATTTTACTTACTTACTACACTTTCTGAAACTCATCTTAACCAAAGATCTTATTTCAGGCTTTTTATTTTTTTCAGCTAACTCTAACTTTACATTTCAAAAAGAAAAGAAAACATACTTAAACAGGTAGCATAATGACTGAGCACCTCTGCCTGACAATAGCATTTCATCTATGTGAAAAACATTTTCAGTGTATATTATCAGCTGCTAGTGGTGAGCAGAGCAAAGGCTAATGGAAGGGGTTTGTTCCTGGACTCAATACCTGCTGAAAAAAAGAAAAAAAGAAAAGAGATTTGAAAGCTTTAATCTTAACACCTGATCACATAATTCAATTGGCAATTTGTGATGTATTCAACCCCTGTGGTTATGTCATTCTCAAGCATATTTCAGTTATAAAACCTGCAGGCTGCTGCACTCAATGCATTTTCTCTTACCTTGCAGGTTTTAATCACTCATCTTCCAACAATGGAGAGCATGCAGTTTGAGTCAGCAGCATATCAAAAGAAAATCGAGCAATTTAATTGACCTTTTCTGAAGGTTCTTCAGGTTTTTCTATGAACATAATACACGCTACATCCGACTATCCCTTTGCATCGAGTTCTCCACACTGCTTCTCTCCCACGCATAGATCCACCTAGAACGATAATAAACAGAAAGCATGTCAAGAAACTGCTTATTTATTTATTTCTTTGCCCAGTTCTTATCCTGCATTAGTACATTTTCCAACATAACTCTAATTAAAACATTTCCTATCCGAATGAGGGTGTGACCTCTGCTAGTAACCTTGATCTGCAGCAAACAACTAAAAGGAGATTTACTGAAAAGATGGGTCCATTTCCAAGAAAACTGTTAATCTTCCGGTTGATGCATTCAAAGACAATCTGACCTCTGAGACAGAGTTCAGTATTAAAGGGCAACTTAGAAACCTCTAAATTCAGGTTGTGTTGATGTTAACCGAATGCTTGTATTAAAGAGAACAGATAGTGAACATACCATTAAAGAACCCTGAAAATTGCATTTCTGCATGGACAATATTTTCCACATGCAGCATCCATCAGTTTAGCTTCATTGCCTCTACCTGGTGCATTTACATTAAGGTGCCCTCGTTACAAGGTAACTCTTGTGGAAAGAAGTGAACATTGGAAGAGGATATTAGCTCCTGCTGGCTTGAGGAACTATGCATGAGGTGCACTTAAATGACGTCCATGAGGCATTTTAATTTAGGCAAACTATTTATTAATTATTTTATGTTAATTTGTTAATTCCATGCACCCTACTACATGTACGTGCATATACATATGTGTGTGAGTTACTGTTGGGCAGAGAATTATTACTCCTGCAGCTTTTTGGAGCTTTTTTAGCATCTTTCAGCTTATTGTTAGTTTTTATTGTGAGGATCAGAGTAATTCAGGTGATTATTGTTTGTGCATTATGAACAGGAAGCACCAGCAGTCAACACAGCCTGACTTGATGATGTGCCAAAATGTAAAAAGAAAAAAAAAAAAAAGGCTAGGCAGCAAACACAGAGAGTAATGAGTTTTAAGTTCAGTGCTCAGACATTCATCAATGTTCATCCTCAGAAACGTTTCATCAGTTTTCATCAGATTAGGTGCGCAGTGCAGAGAAAACCTTGACTGATTCTACAGGTACACAGAATGCATTTTATCTCCACCATGCATCTACAGTCTCCTTTAAAAAAAACTCCAATAGATATCATTTTGTCAATTTTCTCATTTTTCTTCATAGACCCTTTAGAAGAAAAAACAGCTTTTAAAGAAAAACGTAATAAGGCTTTGTGCAATTTTTCCCCTAACCTCCTGCTCTTCAGTTTCACTATTGATTTCCACCCAGACAATTTACTCAATTTAGACTTTTTCTTACTTTGAAGTAGGGGTTTAGATAAAAATCAAATTTATAATATTATTAATTCAGGTACATGATTGAAATAATATACAATAATATTTTGTTGGCCACATCCATTTCCATATAATCTGAATATGAATGCAGGTATTTTTATCACTTAAACAGAAACTGTAACTTTCAAATTCTCTTTGCCAAATCCTTTTTTGAGGAAACAAACACTAATTGTCACAATCTAACAAAAGAGATGTGACAGTCATTTATTCTTGTCAATAAGCAAGTGAAATGTAAACATAGACCACAAGATCAAGATCAGTAAAAGTGTGTTTTATTTTGACAGTGGTAAATAGTGGATGAATGCTTAGCTGAGGGTCCGAAGATGGCAACAAGCAATGAGGACTGGGTGGCTGCGTAAGAGTATCTGCGTAGGTACAAGCAAACAAAACAACTGAGAGGCCTTTGTGAATCACAGTAATGACTGAACGATCTGGTGATGTCTGAATGAATGGGCCGGGGGTTATATACTGTATGAATGATGAGAAGATCAGTTGCAGGTGCAAGAGACAGGCCGGGAGACAAGCATGAGGAGAGAAAAACAACAGGGAAACACAAGAGGAAACGGGAGAAAAGACAATAGTTTAATAGCATTAGTAGCATTGTTACAACACAAAAGACATTCACAGTGGAGACTATGTGCACTCTGTGTCCCACTTGTGGTTTCAGCTACCCAACCCTTGGTTCTCTCAGTTGTCAATGGCTTTTTCACTATTCAACAGAGCTGATATTTTTGGAAAACATGAAATACCAACATGAATATTACCTATAAAATATTGCTATTGCAAAATGCTTGAACATAATTTTAAGAGCACAGAGTTGCTCACAGCTGAAGATCTGACAAACGACTTGCTGCCGAATACATTTGAGCATCGATTGAGCCAGATATTTTTTTTTTCAAGAGCTGCTGGGACCAAAGCAAAGCAAGTAAAATAAAAACCTCAATCATCTGGTAGCTAGAAAACAGCTCCAAATGAATGATGTTTTGCCAATATATTAGCCAAAGCTAATTTATTAGCTTGTCGTATCTGGCAGCTTGTGTTGTTTTCTTAGTGTTAAGAGCTCTGCAATTTAGAGAAGCAAACAATTTTCTTATTATAATACTCTTGGCTGATATTTTCTTCAGTGTTTTTTAGTCTTCTTTTCCGAGGGAGTATACCCTTTCCTTTTTTTTTTAACTAGTTGTTAGAGGCCATTAATTACTTTGGACTACACACCCACTATGTCTAATATTTAAATAAATACTCTCATTAACTCAAAATATCATACCGCTCTTTAACCCTAATTTGTGAAAGATCACTTCTGCTCTTTCTTGGCAATATAACTAAGATAATAGATTTCTTTGAAGTAAATGGTAGATTCCAGTTTCAACAACCCACATTTATATCCCAATTACATTCAATTTAAAGGCTAAAAAGTTAGCAATAATATAAAGAATTCCACAAATCCAGAGAAATATATTAACTCCTGTCATGCCTGTATGATAATATCTAATATACCATAAAATACCATATTTAATATCTGGATTTGTTTCCTTCTTTTGTTAAAAGGCTGCTGTAGATACTGTGTTCCTACAAAAAGTAGGATGCAAGTCTTTGGAGAAATCGTCTTCATCTAAAGCTAAATTAAATAAAATACACCCTCACGCTGCATTATGCAATAAAAGCACACTACACTCGCCTCTTCTGGGTTTGCCTGAAGCTACACAGTCTAGTTATGGATTTGCAAATAGATTTATGCTCAGTCTCTGGGAGCTCACAGTAAGTAATGACAAAAGTGTTTGTACCTTTCCAGAATGGAAGCACTGGCTGTTCTTGAAACACATTTTAAAAGAATTATGTACATCTATGTGGGCCACAATTAAATAAATAACACATCATATTGTTTTATGCAGTATGAATAAGCTGAGGAAACAATGCTCATCTATTTTAAAATATGAATGTATTCTCACTATAATGTTATGCGAATATTGGCACATTCATATTTTAGTTTTATTGGAGTTCAGTTTCATTTAATAATAGGAGTATTTGTTTTATTTTTCCATTGACATTTCATTCCATTGGACACATTGCACAGGACAATGATCCAAGTCCTTTTTCTTTTGTCAGTTTTTAGTCCAGCTCTTTAGTGGATAAATCCACAACATTCTGTGCACACTAGAGTGGGATGTGATATCACTGTAGGTGAAGTCATTTCACCAACCTGGCAAACATGCAGTGTCTGTTATTATGCATTCACACAATAAAATAATTATTAAAAACAGCCATGACTGCTGAAAGAGACCTTGTTCTATTGAATTCATAAATTGAAAAAAACAAAAACAAATCATGAACCAAACACTCAACAGACGGAGGGGGAATCTAAGGAGCTGAGATAGAAAGCAATATTTCTGTGGGATTTAGACGACCTCAGTTTTGGCATATTGTGTTTTGTGAATTTGAGGTATATAAATAAAATTGACTTTGGACTGAAGGAGCTGTGTAATGTCAACTAAGCATGCAGTTCTTAAAATTGTTTTCACAAATCTGTCAAAAGACAACTGTCTTTTTAAGCCCTTGTTAGATCGAGCTGACAGATTCTGCCTTCAAATAGGTCTCCATTAACCTCCATTATACCTGGTTGGCAGCAGAAGTCAGCAGAAGTCTATCTAAACACTGCTGCTTCCACACAGTGGTGATTTGGACGAGGACACAGAGATGATGGGTGGGACTGGGCAGTTGTTTTGTCAGGATGTTCAGTGATGTAGAGAGGAGAGTAATTTTTCATGCGACCATGTGCCTCCAAACAATGTCCCCATTTCCCAAATGATGCTTTGCAGTGTAGTCTGAGCTGTGTTGTGTGTACTTATTTTAAAGGTGTTACTATGAAGTTGTGATGAGAATCCTGTTACTCAGTGTCCATCTGTAGATGTCATGCCCACCCTGAGGAGTCATGTGTGTTGTTCAGACGATTATATTGCACCGTAGATGCTGAAACAGTATCTCCTCTTTGCAGCATGATACAAGCCTTTTCATTTGTCCCTGTGTTACTGCTGCACAACTGGGCTAAAACCAATCTATTTAGCGGTGATTGATGTATTTTCAATTTTAGGCTCAGTTGTGCCATCGTATTTCTCATTGACATGAATGTGCCCCGACAGAGTGCTTTGTCAAGTTCGCCTGCTGTGGACAGGTGATTCTGACCTGGACTCAACTTACATTTAATAGTGAAATTCATGTCTTTATGTGGCATAAGCTCAATATATTAAGTCTCTCCACTAATTAAAGCATTCCTCCTCTGTGAATTTCATTTTTACCTTCTTTCCCTGACAACGATCTGACAACAGCAGAGCACTGACATGAGATTATAGCTGCTGTACAAAAGTTGTATTGTCACATGTCACCAGCTTTCCTGAGGCAAGTCATTCATAAGTGTTTGTAATGACTGCCCATGTATGAATCAGTCTTAGCCACTGTATGTTGACAATAGTGAAGTTTAGGGCTACACTGCATAAATTCCATGGAGTCTCCATATTAAAAATTCATTCATGTGTGAGGCCGTGTAGGGGCACACATAAACCAACTGCAAAACAGTCAAAAACACATCATCCACGTGAGATAAGAGGTAAATAAAAACATCCAAACCTGTGTAACATACATATAATCTACAGCAATTAAAGCTGGTTTACAAAACTCGAACATAACACTGACAGCAGGAAAAGGCATCTCGCCGTCTAATAGGCTGACTCCTATCTGCGTGAAGCAGGTAAAGAGAGTTGACGGTGACATGGTGTGCATCCGCTTGCGTGGTGAAATCCCCGCTGTGACGAGCATCAAGTCATCCAGAGAAGCATGAAACAAGGACACAGGTCAATGAGTGAGAACAGTGACTGCTGCAAAATGGACATGAAGGGAGTTTTGCCATCTCAGGATAACGAGAATGATGTCGCTGTTTTGTGAAACGCATAAAAATATATTGTCCTCATGATACTGTGTTCACATATTGTTTTTCTTGGCGTTTTGTGCATGTTGATATGAAGCTATTGCTTATTGTCTCGTTAGGGGTCTCATCTGTCAAAATCGGATTAAAAATTAATAATAGTTGAATAAAAAAGAACATATTAGGGAAGTGTTTGGTACAATTAGTTGGCTATGTACTGAGCTCTTTACTTATTCATATCGTCCAATGATATTACATTGCATAAAAAATACAGTTATTTACATTGTTTTTTTATGCACATGTTTAATATATAGTGCTTTTCTGTCCCAGAATGGTAGAATCCATCTTAACTTATCTCACTTATGTATAGTACACTTGAATTTCAAGAGAAACTAAACTGTGATCACCTCGCACAAGCCCTTTGCTGTATTTCTTTTGGCCAACTGCCATTTACCTCCAGCACCAAATTAGATACATGCAGCAGATGAAAATAGATAAACAGACACATAGACTGGCAAATTAATGAGATTTGCTGTGCCCTCTTATGGTGCTACAGTTTGTCATCTATCTTGCAGAGCTGTCAGTCACACTATCAGCTTTCTCACAACTCCCCTCCTTCCTTCTCACAACACTTGGCAGCTTGGTGTCCTTGCCTGGGCCAAACCGTTTGTGTTTCAGAGATTGCACTCCACGTGACAGATGCGGCTTCCCTGTTCTTGTAAGAGGAGGACGAGAGAGAGTAGAGTTTCTACGTGTGTGTATACAGTATAGATGAGCTTGTACATGGGTGTTTTTTTAAAATTTGCATACGTGTTGGAGCTGTGAGTGAGAGACACTGCTTGTGGATGGAAAAAACTAATCTCTATATCTTAATTTCTGACTGCCGGGGAAAATATTTTTTAACATCTTTCTATTTTGTCAGCCTCCTTGTTATCTACACAACCTGAATCTGTTAACTTGTAGACAGCAGCAACATCATCGTGCAGTATTTCTTTGAATAAATCTACTAATATTGCCAATCATAGAGCCTATTAAAAATCACTCACTATCACACTATCTGTAATGAGTAGATAATTAATGAATAATGTAGCAATGCCATAAAAAAGCAAAATTTGAAAGTTACTGTATAATTTTAAAACAATGTGGCTATCAGTCAGTAAATGAAGCTGTTTTTTTTTTCCATGCTGAATTGATGCAAGGGCGCTGGGTTTTGTTCTGAATAAAGCAGAGAGCAGATTCATGCTGGCACACTGGAGCTTATCCTCAGATGGCCTTGAACAGAACGCCGGAATTTTAGAACATCTCAAGACAAAAGCAGATGATTTCTTTGTTGCCCATAAAGACAGGCTGACACTGTCAGCACATACTGTCAATCACTGCATATAAATACATGCATGCTACACACACCCCACCATGCTCATACTGTATATTTAAATATACATTTATGCACAAAAAATAATTATTTTCAGATGCACAGCTGAGAATACATCAGCGCAGCGTGACATAGAGCACAACTGAAGTGCGGCAGTAATTATCATCTATCTGCAAAACTAATCTGCATAATAAGTACTGTTAGGTCTTCTTCCAATTCATTCAAGGATAAATGGGAGTTAGAGTGTAGAACTGCATCATACCAGAGGAAGACAGGTTTACTTTTCCTTAAAGGTATACAGAAACAAATACTCTTCATTGGCCCACTTTACAGTACCAAAGCAATTTATTCTGAGATATCCCTAAAACATTTGTGTTTCTGAATTTATTTTTGGAGCCATGACCTGAACCTGACTCTAAGAGTTTTATTAAATGTGTTTGGTGAAAGTTCACTTCAAGAAGTAATTTTCTTATACCGAGCTGACTGAAAGTCAATTTTAAAACCTTTTCTATAACAAGTGTGAGTTTTATCTCCCAAAAAATGTGTAAACAGGAAAAATACAAAATAGACATAATTTGTAGTTAAAAAAATAACATAACACAGACAGACCGAGACAGACATAAGCAGTTATGAGAAGCAATAAAAGCAGAGCCAATTATGCTTTAACAAAGCCAAAACAAACAACACAAGGACAGATATGAGCAACAAGTATGTTAAAGTAAATTACAGAACAGCCTCTCAGCAACAGACATAAGCAAAGACGGATAGGAGCAAAAACAGACCAAAAGGTGTCAATATGCTCTTCTTTATAAATAGTAGATATATTTTTGTTGTTGTTTTTTATACAGTTAAAGCATCACACTGTCCACGAAGGTGACTCAGTCTGGCTGAGGGATGGTCATGAAGTAGTGAAACAATCGTTATCATGCCTCTGCACTGCTCTTGGTGAATTTCACCTACATTATAAGGTCATACATTGTATTGATGGTAAAAATGCTACTCCACCATTACACCAAATATTCCATACTACCTGGAACCTTTCATAAAAGTGGACTATATGATGCCATTATGAGTTATCTATGCTCCAACTCTACTCTAAAACCCATTTTATTCATATGCGGAAGTTTCCATGTTAAATTATATTAGCAGGTACTTTGAAGGTGTTAGGGTTAAGTGAGCTGAAATCTTTTATCCCATTCAGATATCATGTTACTTTGCCACCCCACTCACCCACCTACCCACCTACCCCTGATTCCCAGGTGGGGGGTTTGGGGAGTCAGTTTTGGGACTCAGAGTTTTGCTGCATCTGCTTCATCGACACATTAAGTAAACGCACTGTACTTCTTGTGTTTCTATAGCAACACTTCCCACTCATGTCTTCAGGATACAGAGTAATGCAGAGAGTGAAGCAGAGCTGGAATGACAGCCACACCTGAGAGTTTGAATTGATCATAGCAACTGTTGGTAAATTAAGAGTTGACCGATATACTGTACATAGGTATTTTCCCAAAAGACAAATGTTTTTGGACTGAAGCAACCGACATGGGATATTTCTGCCTAAAGTTCAAAATACATTAAATATGTTGGTAAATAGTTGCTGAAAACATGTGAAAAGACTTTGAACGAAATATTACTGAAATGTGGAGTTAGAGGTTAAAACTGTTTTTCACCAGTTTTCAGTCCAGGATTCTTTGGGCGGTCCTAAAGGGTGGCTCGATGACACACTGAGGCCACCCTGAGCATACCCCTGCACCAATAGCAGAGAGATGGAGATTAATTCATTCATATCACTCAGAGTGTTTCAAAGTTAGTCATGTCGTATTTGGAACTCATCTGACACTTTCAGTCGCTTCAAAATTGCTGCTTGACTGCTCCCACGAGTGGGCGTGGCTTCAGTGCATTCAGTGGACATTGGTATGTTCATTCCACTAAATTTGAATCTTATTCAGTTTGAAAAGTTTCTCAAACAGTATTTAGACTATTGTGTTATAATGAAAAGAACTCACATCATAACCATACCAATGAACTATGTTAGACTGGTCCTGATTGGAAGAGCAGAAGTCACACTAGGGAATACTTCATTTGCTTCTTGAAAAAACATTCACTGCATTTTCATTGATTGTTATTGTGGTTTTAGGTGTACTCATCCTTGGCTGTACTTTGATTCTTTTAAGTAAGTCTTCAAACTTCCAGTCTGCCCTATTCTCTCTATTTCTCAAAATTTCTCTCTTTTGTTCCCTCTCCCTCTCTTTCTTCCAGGTGTTGTTAAGTGACAGAGGTGATGTGATGGCTGAGTTAGCAGGCAGGACAGATCAGAGCAGACTGTCAGCTGCATACTGAACCAACTGGATGCAACACGTTAGAGATTAGACAGGTAGGATTCCGAGATTCTTACTTTTAGAGTTTGGGCAGAGTTCTGTGGGCAAGACCTTGAACACAGTCTTTATAGTCCATTATCTTTAAAAGCACCATTTGAATGAAAGTTTTTGTTCCTTCACTTTGACATGTTTTATGTATGAAGTGCAGAATCCAAAATCATTGATTATAAATGCTTGAAAGGAGAAGAAGAGCAGGAAGTATAGTACAATTCTTGCAACAAGCAAATTTTATGGCACTACAGAAATGATAACTGATTAAATTCCCTGCCAGATTTTAACCAGATTAAATAACAACAAATGATGCACACAACAGTTGTCTTTTTCTAAAAAAAGAGATCCCTTTATGTCTAATGGACACTTCTCTTTCAGAATGGATTTCCCCAATTGCACTGAAGGAGTGTTTGCCACAAGCAGCAGTGGTAATGACTCACTGGAGACCACTAAACTCCCTTCCAGTAAAGTCCTGCTTACGGTGACCCTCTCTGTAGTTGCTATCCTGACGACGTTCTTCAACTGCCTGGTGATCACAGCTATTGCAGTCACCCGCAAGTTGCACCACCCAGCCAACTACCTCATCTGCTCATTAGCTGTCACGGACCTACTGGTTGCTGTGCTGGTCATGCCCTTCAGTATCATGTACATTCAAAAAGAGACTTGGGTTATGGGCCAGGTGGTGTGTACCATCTGGTTAAGTGTTGATATCACCTGCTGCACATGCTCCATCCTGCACCTTGCTGCAATCGCAGTTGATCGATACAGGGCCATTACCGATGCAGTGGAGTACTCTCGCAAGCGCACTGGGGCCAGGGCTGGGGCGATGGTGGCAGTGGTGTGGCTCTTGTCCATCCTTATCTCACTTCCTCCTCTACTGTGGCGGCACTACAGCGAGGATGCAGATAAGGAAGACCAGTGCATCATCATGCACCATCACATGGCCTTCACCTTGTACTCCACCCTCGGAGCGTTTTACATCCCCCTGCTGCTCATTCTCATCCTCTACTACAAAATCTACCGGGCTGCTCAGACCCTCTATATGCGCAGGGAAGCCAGCCGTGCTAGCCGTCACTCATGTATGACCAATGGGAGCATGATCCCATCATCCTACCCTGCTGGAGATGGCAATATTGATGGGGGACCTCGAAGTCCAGAGCCCATAAGCCCGCCAGAAAAGTCTTTCTCTGAACCCTCAACTGAGGAACCTCCACGTGAACGGGTGCGTGCATCTGTGAAGGCTTTACAACGCAAGACGCGCCGGCATGAGTCACGTAGTGAGTCACGTAGTGAGTCACGTCGTAGCCAGTTTTACCAAGGACCACGGATCTCAGGCTCACGGGAACGCAAAGCAGCATCTACATTGGGGTTGATAATAGGGGCCTTTGTCATCTGTTGGTTGCCATTTTTTGTCAAGGAGGTAATCGTCAATACCTGCAGTTCCTGCAGTACTTCAGCGGAGATGGCTGACTTTCTGACATGGTTGGGCTATCTCAACTCGCTCATCAACCCCCTCATCTACACTATCTTTAATGAGGACTTCAAAAAAGCTTTCCAGAGACTTATTAGGTGCAGTCATTACCTCTGATGGTTACAATTATGCATGATAATACTCATATACAACCACACATACGTATGTAACCAGGATTGGACAAACTAAACGCTGGAGGTCATGGAGTACTGACTGAAAACTGACTTAATGAGGAAAAGGAATGACATTCATTTCCAGACGCTCCACCTGGCACTCCAACAGCCTAAATGGCACAAGCTCAGCAATGAGCTTTACAGCAAAGTTCCACATTGAAAGCCAAGTCCCGCTATTAATAGAACAGCCTGATATTTCATTGATGTTAATTGGTGTGTTTGAAAGGACACTGACATGTTGGTTTTAAGAAAATGGGCAGTCTCTGACCTTTTTGAGGTTCTGTGCATTAGTGATCAGCACCATTTATAGATCTTGAAATAGCTGACCATTATATCTGTTCCATCTAATGACCTCCTTTTATCTAGTCCAAGCTGCTGGCTAAAATACAGATCATGTGTAAAATACCACAGCATACCAAGTTGTGACTTTCTGTGGCCATGACATGACATGACATGTGATTGACTGTTGCAGTGATTGTTAACAGAAATAGTTGTTGAATTTGGTATGTGTTCAGCCATGCAAAACATTCCAACAAATATGAAATAATCGGAGATTTTTTATCAGGTAATGATTTGTTAATTTATTTGACAATCCAAAAGCCCGGATTTATTGCCTGCCTTTCATATATTTCACAAAACTAAACTAACTATACCATGTTTTAAATGTTTAGGATTACCAGCAAAGAATTGCTTCAATGTGGAAAACATGTTTTGTTATCTAGGACCAAATCATACCATTAACAACACATTTTGAATTAAAAGAAAATACATGGGGACCAATATAAAAACATGTTTCAACTTAAACTACAAAAGCTAACTTTTGTATAAAGATGTTTTTGCACAACCTTTTATGTTCCTTATTATATATTAATTAATTTATTTATCTATCCCATTAAACGGCTCATCCCATCTCACTCCCACACCATAGCCAGCATTTGGTTGTAATGAATGTTAGAACCACTGGTGGAGAAATCCTCATTACATTAATCCCACTCAAGCACTAGGAATAGAACTACTATTTATTTACTGCCTCCAAGAGGGCACGGGGTGATGGAAATATTGTGGATGAGTCAAGTGTGAGGGTGTACTGTATGCTTGAGAGATAATACAAGGTGTGTCATGTACTTCCATACATCTGACAGTATGACCAGTATTTGTATGCTGTTTCTTTCTTTGTCTCTCACTGTCTCAATAATCAATAATAAACAGTCCACATACGAATGCTGTTCCACTGTTTTTCAATGAGCTAAGAGTAAAGATGTGGTAAGTGCGTGATGACTATACCCTTGTGTATGGAGAGAATGGTAGCAAGAATAACTGAAATGATAACTCACTGATAATCTGCATGTGTAAATGGATGTTGACAAGTCAGTATGCTGACTGTTGAATGTGAACAGACAAGATATTCTGATGTGATTGCGCCCCCTTGTTGCTAGCAGAAAGACTGCATCACTTTCACAGCACCAACAAAGAGATTCATGATACATGATATTATTAATTTGGCCTTTCTTATCAAACAAGTATAAGGCCATGTTTCAAAAGATATTTTTGCTAATGATAAAATAATATTCCAAAAGAGAACATCAAACCAAAAATTAAATGCATCAATTCACTCAAGCCTATTTGTGATAGTGAACCTTTTTTAATGTGTCTGCTTTTGACTGAGCCCTCCAATCCAAGGTCACTTTTATTCCCAGCTTTTCTAACATTCTGGATTTGGAGTTTCACTTCTTATTCCGCTTCTGTTTTACCTGCTTCATTAAAGACTGTATCAGTGGAAGTTTACCCTCTAAATTCTTTCCCTTATCCCATGTCCAACCAGTCGGCATCACTAGCACCGATGAAGGAAACCATTGCTTCTCACTCATGATTCCTGCCAGCCATCCTCACTGGAACACATAACAACCGCCACCGCCAGGATTAGAGTCTGGGTCTCAGCAGTGTTTTGCAAGTGTTTTGCCCCTGCAACACCCATTTTGGCTGAGAGTAAAGTACACAATTTCAGTTTTGCTTTTTACAGTTTGAAATCTAAAACTTATTTTAGGCTATTATTACATAGGGTCTTTGTCTACGTACACATATCTTTGCAACATGCTTTCACAAACCCACTGAATCTCTCCCCATAGAACACAAACAAACGATATCTTTGCAGGGAATGAGCAGGGTCAGGCACAAATAAGTATTTTCTCTTTGCCCAGCATGGTAAGGAAAACAGGATGTCTCTAGCTGAGGTCTCCAGGCCCTGAAGGAACTGTTAGTGTTCTCAGGGGTAAAGAGTTTTTGCTCCAAATCCCTCATCACCAACAGTAAGCAACGACAAGATGGGATATTGTGCACTGGGATCTCATGCTCTTTTCTGATGTTGATGTAACCAGTATTTTAATTGGCTGCAATTTAAAAGTGGAGTGCCTTTTGGAATGCTTTGATAACTAATAACAAGAGCTCATTTTGACAGATTGGACACTTGATTAGAATAGAGCCACGTGTGCTTTTCCTACTGTGCTGTGAAAATGTGCATAGAAATTTCATCATTAGTGTCTGCAAAGGGATTCTACATTTCATCAGAAAAAGTAGGTATTTATCTGTACGTGTGTGTTACTTATACATTATTGTGCATGTATGTGAACCTTATTTTGCTGTCTTCCTATTCATGTAGCATGGCTCAAATGGTAATTTTCTTCATTTGTGAGAAACTTTCCTCTACTTTCCACCCTTATTGCCTCCACTGCCTGTCCAAAATCTCTGTCTATACTCCAGCGTGAAAGTGACATGGTGTATACTTAAATATGGGGACACTATTTCTATTGCAACTGTAAGAGATCTAGAGATTTCTAACATTTTTTTCTACGTTTCTTTGTTCCAATTAAATTTAGACCCAGCTAAAAATAATATTTCATACACTCTAAACCCAAAGGAATATATTGTTGTTTCTTGTTAGTAATACTAATAATACTAAAAAAGAAACTTTATTTATTTATATAGCACCTTTCATGCATGCAGCCCAAAGTGCTTCACAGAGCAAATAAAAACAGAAATAGACAACCATGAATAAAATCCAGCAGAATAGATAACACATAAATCAATTCAGGACTAATTCAGCAAAGCTAAGACTCATAAATTAAACCTGGAATACTCAAAAATGCCTGATTGTAAATTCTACAGTCAATATTTCGCAACAACATTTTGCTTCATGTCTAAGTTAATAGACTTTTTTCACAACTTCCATTTGACAACAAGCACAGGTGTTACCAGTGATTCTAATTAAGGTTCATTCAGGTCAAACCGAGTCGGGGTGCTGCTGTGGAACATGTTGGCTCACTGGAAGTCACTGGAAAGTCTCTGCTGCACTAAATGAAAGATAGCTACTGTGAAAAAAGGTCTATGGACTGGCTGCACAGCAGATATTTCGACATATTACAGCGGGAAAAACAGAGACGGACTTAATGAATGATGGCTCATTTCCATTATGTCCCAGTAACAGCGACGTTGAACCAGCCAACATGAAATTAATTTCACAGGAAGACAGTTTGTTGGATAACTACATAATTGTCCATTTGTTTTGAAATTTGAACTGCCATCCAAAAAATAAAAAATGAACCAAAGTTGGTTGAACGATCGGTGTAGTCTCATCAATTTTGATGTCCTGTTTCTAGTGCTATAAGTCATAATTAGAAATAATATTTTTAAAATGAGAGTTAAAACGGGTTCACTGTGATGGAATAACTATCTCAAGCAAGTTTTTCATGAACACCGAGATCAAAGACTCTGCAAGGTAGGAAATCCATAAAAATGCATTGTTGCATAACTTATATTATATATTCCTGCCTCAAGTCAGTGGTAATATGTAACAATTTGACATTCACCTCCTATAGAGGGGCCAACAGGTTACAAATAATTTACTGATTCTATCGGACCCATCTGTCAAATATCAGAATCAGAATCACTTTGTGTACACACACGAGGAATTTGACTCTGGTTCATTTTGCTCTCAATAAGTACAGTTTAAAAGGACAAGGTGCAAACATAAAGCATAAAAACATAAAGCATAAAAAATAACTATATACATATTTAAAATATATATAGAGATATATAGATATAGATATAGATATAGATGTATATATAGATATACTTCTATATTTTAAATCAAGTGCATTTAAAATTGCTACAGTTGATTGTTTGTTGTACACATGACTGCTCTTGTAGTACGTCCATGGTTGTACATTGTTAATCATTTTTTAAAAAAAACTTTATTAGTACGTTTGTAATTGTGAGGTTGCCAGTTTGGTGGCGTTTTATCATGGCGGGATAGGAGGATGCTGCCTTGCAAACCTGGCAACTGTGACTATGCGCTGGATACAGCAGACAGTATGGCGGACAGCGAAAGTGATTTGGAAACAGACGGGCTTGAATTAGCTCTGGACACTCTGTGTAACAGACACTGCAGCGATGAATCGTCTCTGAGGAGCAAAAGCTATTGCTCTGAGTTTTGTGAGGTATGTCGGACTCGTTTCTAAGCTGCTCTACCTGCTCGGTGGCTGTTTGTTGCTATCGCTGCTAGCATCACTAGCTAACGCTAGCCCCCCCAGATTAGCTCTATTTATGAGGTGTAGCTCACTGGCTCGTCAGATACGCAACAGAAATTTCTAACACAGTGTAGCTGAATGCATGCTTTGCTCCTGGTTAGGTAACTTCATGTAGTAACTACTTTTTACGAGATATTTATTTGATAGTTCCTTGATTTAACGTTATAGCTAGTGTGGCAATTAAGCTAAGCTAACGGTATGAGCTTTAAACATGGTGAGTTGTGTATCGTTAAACTACTGGCCAGTATAACACTTCTGCTACACAGTCTGTCTCTAATGCTGGTGCCTTATATTTCATGTTAGGTTTACTAGCATTTATAATCACCAATTGATGTTTGGCAGTCATTTGTAACGTTAGTTGAAACACTACAAGGTGATAGTGAAAGCAGTGTATGTGCCCCTGTTGAAATCATGCACAGGTCTGATTTAAACCATGTTTATAAGATGTAGTAATTAACGCTAATTCCCTTATTGCATCTGAATTACTACAGCATCCACGATCCTGTAGAGTTTGAACCACTTTTCTGAGGCGTCACCTCAATGATTAACTGTGATTAACATGTTATGTTATTGTTGAGTTTAGGGATGTAGGCACACCCAAGTCAATACCTGTATTTGTGTGCACTTATTGAGGCCGATCCAAAACCAATACCTTAATGTTTATTAATGCCAAAGCCAGCTTACTGTGCTCGGTGTGCAGTAGGGTTGAAAAAGGCTAATATTTGTATAGATGGTCAGTGACTTGATTTGTTAACGCCAGCACAAATAACAGTCAACACTAATGGTGTATTAAGAGTGTCACACTCCTGAAATAAATCTTTGGACAGATACGTTTTAATATAAATAGATTTTCCCAACCAGAACTACCAGTTGTATATGTAATAAAGTACAACACTAACTACGACTCAAGGAGATTAATGTGCTTAAATTGCAGCAATAACAGTATTCAAAGCTGTGATGTATTTAGCAAATGAAGCGGCAAAAGACTAGAATACATTTCAGGTAACATTAAATGTCATTAAAATGAATAACTAACTAGTCTCCTCTGAAAACCTCTACCTAAAACAGAACATATATAGTGTTTGGTTGTAAGACTGATAAGATGAAATACTGTTGTAATGTTGTTAATGTTTTCGTGGTGTAATACATTTCTGTGTTCTTCCTGCACAGTTGGTTGAGGAGTACACAGGACAATGGCAAGTTCCTCTTCCTCAGCTAAAGGTGCTGTGGACTGCACTCTGCAGTTTCACCAAAGCCACTGCTGCCTTCCCTGATGACTGTCAGCACGTCCACTATGTTCTCAGCAGTCTGGCCTTGTAAGTCATTTTTAATGTGGAAATTTAATAGACACACTGTATTTTTACACATTCCATGGCGTGACTGGGCACTAACCTTTTTAGGTACATTGTCCCACAGGAATACATACTACATACTGATGTTATCTTTCAGCCTGTTTTTTTTTTTTTAAATCACTACAACTACACCTCAAAAGGTTTTTACTAAAAAATAGCTGCTATGTAGTGGCACAGCATATGGTCATGATCTACTCTTTGACAGTAACACATGTATGGAAACGAACTGCAAGGGGTTTGATGAGCTGAATTTTCTGATGAAGCTGTTGTCTCATTTACTGCATCATGTCCCTCTCGTTGTCTTACAGGAGCTTCTTCGAACTGATGCTGTTTTTTAGCAAAGAAGAATTTGTGGAAAAGCCTTTAAAAGACATCCTTGATTCCTTTCAGGTGACAAAAAACTGACCCCTTTCTTTCAATCCTTAGTTTTCATATTCACACAACACAATTTCATCAGACCCAGGTGCTTTAGCTACAATTACTTATCTGTGAGTGTTGAGTAAGAGTGAAAACACCACAAGACAGCCAGTCTCCCATGTTTTACCACGTCCATCTATTTCATAAGCAATTATGAACCAACGTATATTACAAATCATTGTTGTGATTGGTAATCTCATATTACCATGCTTTTCCCACTCTTTGCAGGCATGCCACTCTCAGCTCCTGCGGCACAGGAACATCTACCTTCAGCATGTGAAGCAGATCATCAAAGCAGGAGGCCCATGGGAGAATCCAGTCCTCCAAGGAATCCTAAAGGAGGCAGACTTGCCTCCAAAGGAAGGTATGCTTATGACCATGTTTAACAGCTGATCTACACAGAGAATGCTGCCTTGAGGGAGCGTGACAGCTTGTGTTCCTTCCTTCCTGTCAGTCATATACTGATCACTATCAGTGTGTCAGACGGAGCTCATCTGCTGAGATACAGATCTGAATGACTCCAGCAACGGAGCCCTAAGTGTCGGGTGGTAGAATATACTGGAGACTCAGGTTTGCTGTACTTTTAATTAGTTTCAGGATGAGTAAGGTGTTTTTCCATCCTGTTGTCCAGTGTATCACTAATTGCAGGCTCTCCAGCATGACACTGCTAAACGTTCACACCTATCAGAGTGTTTGCTATTTCTCAAAGTGAAATTTATGTTATGACCAAAAAACATCGATCGAACACTTGCCATCTTTTACGCATCTAATTTTACCACCAACCACATCACCACATATTTGTAAATACCCCTGTATCACATACATTAACACATGTAATTTCCTCCCCCACAGTTGAGGACTACTTAAGCTCAGAGTTGCCAGTATTCTTTGAGCTGCGGGTTCGCTATCTGCAGGCCTGTGAACGAATTCAAGAGGCGAAGGCCCTGGCAAAAAGCTGCCTGGAGAATCGTGAGGCTGGAAAGCATCTGTACTTCCATCAAGCCTACCTGACCTGCCTTTATAAAGCATCACTACATGAACACCTCCACAAGGAGGTAAGAAACAGTGGCCAGGTGGTGTGAGTCATTGTGGGACTGTTTGTCCCTTCAGATGGCAGAGATGGGGTTGGTGGAAGGGATGATACAAGAAACAGATGCTTCTTGTATCATTACCTTGTATCTCTTGTAGATTGTGATGCATTTTATTGTTTTTTTTACACGTGCTTCTACATGTCTTCCTCCTCAGATGGCAGAGATAGATGGCCGTGATGCAGTAGAGATAATCTGCAACACAGAGAGTGTTGAAAAAGATGAACTTCTGCTGTCACTGTGTAAAGCTTTCCTTACACAGCAACTACACAATGGAGACATGTACTACATCTGGTAAGAATGACCTTGTACCACCAACACTTCACTAGACTATCCTCCTCAGTGTTTAGAAATTATGTTAGTTCTGTAAGTTATCCAATGTTTGCTCAATGTGTGTGCAGTGAATCTTGTAGTAAAGGAAGCTGCAAGCAGAACACACAGTTGGATTTTTTTCTGTTTAGTTCAGTGTTTTCTCTGTTAAGTGACATACATAGTTTGTGCTTATTTAACATATAACTGAGCTGGACATCTTTGACCCGTCATCTGCTGCCTCCTTCAGGGACCTGGTGTTCATCTGGAGCAGGTTGCATCTCAGGGCCCATCCTTCCAGAGAAGGCTTCTTGGCTGAGTGCTTGCAGTTGGCTTCGTCTGCTACTAACGTCAGAGCCATCTTCCCCTTTATCAAACTGGTCACTACAGAGGTGCGACTGACACCAAAGCATCATCTTTTTTTCCACGTTGTGTTTCTCAGGACAAATGATAATTAACAAAATATTCTGTTGTTTGAAGCTTGCATCTGAAACATGTGTGAACAAACAGACAACACTTCGATGTGAAAAGGAGGTAGATATTTGTCAGATTCAAATATCCTTTAAAGCACACAGCTTCAGTTTGTCTCTTCATAGGACAACAAAGCCTTACGATGTTAACTGCTAATATGGTTCTAATCTGCCAGTGATCATGAGTAGAGAAATAAAAATACTGTTTGGTTTTTTTAATATTGCTAAATATATAGTTAACTTGTGCCATTAAACTAAACTACTAACATTATTTTATCTTTGCCCTAGTCATCTGATTCTCTTATCTACTATTTAACCTTGAAATAATCACTATTGTGTTTGTTTTTGGGCAGCTGGGAGGTGAAGGAGTCCATGTCTGTTTGGAGCTTTGTGCCAGGTCCTTGCAGCTGTGTGACATGCAGGCTGACAGTGTGACTCGGTCCCTGGTCTGCAAGACCATCGCCTTCCTGCTGCCCCATGACTTGGAGATCTGTCGAGCATGTGCCCTGCTGGTCTTCTGTCAGGAACGCAGCCTGGAGGCTTACCGAACTGTCTGCTTGCTTTACATGCATCCTGATCAAGAGCCGCATCCCCACAACAGCCCAGTCCGGACCAGTGTTCGCTTCCACATTCTGCAGGTTGGAGGGGTCGAAGAGGGGAAATATATTTACAAATGATTTATTGGCACTATTATTTGTGCCTAACATTGTTGTACGTCTTTGTTTTGCAGATGCTCAAAGAGCGCCTGTGTTTTGACCCAGAGTTTTGGAACCTCCTGACCCTCAGGACCCATTGCTTGGAGTTGATGAGTGACAAAGTCATGAAAGATGCGGTTCTCAATGAGATGAAGGAGGAAGAGGAGAAGGAATACAGCGAAGATATGTTAATAAATAACTGTGTAAATGACTCATGCACTCAAGGTTTCAATTCCTGCCAGTGCACTGAAGCCTTTGTGAACAAAGACCTTCCAGAAGAGCAGACCATGGATGGAGAGACAGGTGTTGCCCGATCCAGTAATGCTCTTCTGAAGAGGAGAACATGGAGGAGAGGGTTGCGAAGGAGAAAACAATCCAAGTCTGATGACGACGTGGAATTTGGTGACGATCCGGAGATCAAATACAATCTCAAATCCACCTCTGCAGGCAATAAGCCTGTGTATTCACTAAGACGCAATCACACTAACATGGAACATGCTGCTGCTGTAAAACTCCCTCTAAACCGCAAGAGAGAATACTTGTCTCGATGTGTGAAAAGCCAAATTTTGAAAAGGAAAGGTCGAAAGAAAAGATGGTTGCAGGGTCTTCCAAGGGTGGAGCAGGTGCAGACAATTAAAGAGAAAGTCAAAGTTAAAGGGAAAAAACGGGGACGAAAGCCTTTACCGAAAGTGGAACTCTCCTACCCTGATAATGAAGTATCTCTTTCAGAGGAGGAGTCTGGCTTTGAGGAGATAACCGACACAGACGACAGAGAGCTGGATATGCCTCTCCTGGAGAATGAACTTGAACTAAGCAAACAGAAAGAGAACCAACTTGAGCAGATGAATGACCTGAAGAAGGAAAATGGACTTGCGAAACACATTGACTTGTTCTGTGGCAGCAGTGAACAAACCCAAGAGGAATTTGGTCCCAAGCTTTGTGAAGGTTCTCCTAGTGAGCCTCAAGCTCCTGTTCTTGTTGCTGAAACTGACCCTGAGCTTGATGGCCCACCCTTGGAGTTGTTGGACTGTCCGATAGAACTGTTACATAGCTACTCGCTTAAATCCAAAAAGCCTGACAGTGAGAAACCAGAACCTCTTGAATCCTCTGCATCGGACGGGCTTAATGGCGACACAGAACAAGAGCCCCAACCAACAGTGAAAACCGAAGTGTCAAACACAGAGGTCAGTTGATTGTAGTTACCCTACCTAGGAATTTCATAATTACTGGGCACAAATATTTCAAATTTATTGTGTTTAACTTGTTAGATGATGCAAAAGATTACTCATTTAATACTGGCGTGCACTGACACCACATATCAATAAGGAAAATAGAAAGATATGAGGGTTAAAGTGCCTGTTGTTTGTAAATTAATTTGATATTCTGCTTACTTTTTCTGTTGAACCCGTAGCACTAATTGCAGTGGTTTGTTGTCTTTTCTTCAGGTAATGGCCAAGAGAACATGGAGGGACAGAGTACTCCGTACTCAACAATATGCTCACTTGATGTACCACTGCAACTTCTGCCGCAAAGACTACAAAGGCTTGAATGTTATGAGGCATGCTCTCTCCCACCTTAAGAGCAGGAAACTAAGATGTATACTCTGTGGAAAACGCTTTAAACAGCTTCTGTTTGCCAAAAAGCACATTCTGGAACACATTGATGAAATGTGCAAGCAGAAACCTCCTCATAAGGAGCCATGCACTGTTGATATGCCAGCTGCTAATGGAGTAGTAGATAATGTGGGAAATCGGAGCCAGTCTCAGAATGAAAATCAGACTTCCATAAATGATGAGGAAACTCCTGAACAGAGATCCAGAAGCAAATCTAAACTGTCGATCCTCAAGAGGGAAGATCGAATCATCAGGAACCTCCGCACCCTCATCAAAAAGACATCAGTGCTTCACAAAAAGTGCAAGAACCCTAACGCTAATATATTCAAGCAAGTAGACTTTAAGGATGAGCAGGTAGTCATTAAAGATGGTCTGGTGATCGTAAAAGATCCTTCTGTGATGGAGAATGAGGGAAAGGGAGAGGAGAAGGAGAGGCCACCAGGAGAAAATGGTTATGGTGTGGACATCACGTATCACTTGTGCCCTTCGGAGTCCTGCGATAGAGTATTCCTCAGGATCAGCACCACACTAACAAAGCATGCTATCAAATGCCATATTAACGAAGAGAAGGTGCTGGAGAAGACTTTTGTTTGGGCCAAACACAAGTGTACTCTGTGCCTCAGGTAAGACAATCTATCGAGCATCACAAACATCCTTATGTGAAATTTAACATGACAATCTTCACATGTTTATCTGACCGTGCACAGGCTCAAGTAAAAAGCAGGAAATTAGGTGTCTTATACATCAAAACATCCTTTGCATTAATGTCTGGTATAGCTGACCATATTGATGCTGATTGCCAACTCTACATCAAGTGCCTAAATCACGAATTGTGGAAACTGATTGAAGTTATCAGTCAGCAACACATACCTTTCCTTATGAGTAAATGCACATGGGACAGTAGACATTAAAGCAACGTTTTCCGAGTTAAACAAAATTTAAAAACAATTTCTTGCCAACCGAACCTGCCAACTACAGGTTTAGTTTGCATGAGTAGTTCATACACAAAAGTGTTATATATATGTTATATATATATATATATATACTCCTTTTAGCCAAATGTGAAGAAGTGAGAATTGTGTTCACCAACTTCCCATTATGCTGATTGTGCTTTTCTCCAACAGGCAAATACAGTTTCTCCAGCATTACAAAGACCACATGAAGCTCCACAATACTGCTCTCCAGCACTTCTGCTACCATCTGGAGTGTAACCAGCGCTTCTTGACACAGCAGGAATTAAAGGATCATATCAGTACCCACCAGCCCTTCAGACCTCAATGTCCATTCACAGACTGTGAGAAGCTATTCTGTAGCCTTCAAGGTCTCTATGACCATGAATGGAGACACTACAACCCGGTCCCTCAAAGAGATGAACTTGAGTTGGGACCCAACAGACAGAAGAAGCAAAGTGTTGAAGCTCCGTGGAAGCAGAGAGTGAAAGTTGAGGAGATATGGCTGCAGAGTAAAAAGGGACAGAGGGAGAGTCCCACCTTTGATCAAGTTGAGGCCTCTAATGACAATTTCACCATCATTATCAAAAAGGAAGCTGAGCCTTGGCAACCAAGCGTCTCAGACAGCAGTCAAGACCTGTCCAAATCTGATAATTGTTCAGAGGAAACCATCAAGCATGAACCCATGGATGACAGCAAAACCGCCATCAATGGATTTAAGGATGACACAAGAAGCCAAGTGTCAGAGGGACAGCTCTTTTCCACTTCTCATACTGGTGCTACCGCAGCAACTCCATGTAAGAAAGGTCGAAAAAAGATGCCCGTCGAGTGGGATCCCTTGAATGTCCGAGACCTTGAGGATTTGTCCACTTTATCTGAGGGAGTCCAGCAGAAACTGGGAGAGCCACACATCACAGAGCACAAAACCTTCAAACCTGAAGATCCTTCCTATGCGCCTTTTGTCAAAGCCCCCTTCATCCGGCCGCCACCCTCCACCTACCTAGACGAATCTCTGCTCTCGATGCGTAAGAGGAGGTCCACCAATGAGGTCACTCCAAGGAAAAATGTTTACTGGAGCAACAAGAAAAAGGAGCCTGTGCCAGAAAAGGAGCAGCAGAAGAACACTGTGTCCCCCGAGCAGAAGATCAGGTCCCGCTGTGATAAATGTCTTTCCTCCTTCAGCAGCTTAGAAGAATTACAGAAACACCAAGCTCTCAACACCTGCTCTGCACTCTTTGGCTTTGATTCTGACGATGAAAGTAAGTATGCTTGAGTCACTGTGTATCAAGCCATTAATGTATGAGTCTTTCCAACCCAACTGAACCAATCAATAATTGATTTTTCTTTTTTTTGTCTCTTTTATTTTAGGTTAGTTGTGAGTGAAGATGAGCTGTAATTGGAGTGACCATTGGTGCTCTGCCACCTGGCTCAAGAGAATACTCAAGATAAAGGAACACTGGAACCCTTTCTTCATACTCAGATTAATTCTTGGATTTTATCAGTTCATCAAAATGAGTAATTGAAGGATTTGTTAGCCTCTTAATTTAATTAATAGAGCCTTTTTAAAGCAATAATTTTGAAAGCTAAAACTAGTTTTAAACAAGTTTTTTTTCCTGAAAACGCCATCATGTCACAAATCTGTGATAAATCCATGTATTCTCCTAATCTATCATTATTTTGAGCAAATCTAAAAGTAATGCTGAAAAACGCCTGAGAACTGAGAAACCAAATATGGGCTAAGACAACTTGCCTTGAATAAAAGAAAAAACAATAATCATCCACGTAAGTTACTTACAGCCTTAAAATGGCTTGTACTCACAGTACTCCTGTGTTTGTAAAGTCAAACCTTTGTTGGACTGACCATATTGTGGTAAACGCATGGTGTGTGTAACTTTCAGGAAAAGTTACACACACCATGTGTGAACTTGTTATGGGAAACAAATATTGCTCATCCATGCATTTGCATGTTTCATTATTGAAGAAACTACACTTAAACATTAGAAGTTTTAAAAAGGGCAGAATACAAAGCAATGGAGAAAACCTCTTTTTGGCAGACTGCATCCACATTAGCCATATACCTACAAAAATGAATGACTTGTCTAGAAGCACATGGTGATGCATTTTATCTATTTTTGGTTAAAACACATTTAATTAAGCCTTTTTAAATCAACTGGATCGATTTTAAGTGTCTACTTTTTTAAACACTATAGACAAAAGTCCCTCAACTAATTTCATCCATAGACAATAATCTATTTTGGAAAAAAATATCCATCAAAGTGTCATCATACTGTGGGACTTCTTGAGTTTCTCACGTGGTGTTCAAAATAATGCCAGAAATGTTGCATTATAAAGTCTTATCCTAGTTTGTCCTAAGAGTTTGGATTTGACATGCAGTGTATCATGAGCACTGTTTGCAACTGTATGAAATATTGTGAAAAAACATGTTAATTGGTGGAAAGATGAGCTCAATGCGTGTTTAAGTATTGTAGTCTTCCAGCATACTTTGGTTGAACTGCTGTTTTTGTTGGTAACCTAACTCGTCTTCTGGTCATGGTATGACAACAGGAATAATTCATCAAAGCCGTGACCAAAATGTTTAAAATCATGTGAAGCTGCCTTCATACTGTCACACTATTATTCTGTACAGTATATGAATTATTCACAGTTTTATTAGTGCCAAGACTAAATCACAGTGTTGGACTGTAGGTAAATATATACATTAAACTCAGTAATACAGTATCAGTTTGCTTTGAATCTCAAGTTTTCAAAGTTTCTCATGTTTAACTCTATGCTCATGTATTTCATTATGTAGAATATTTCACATGGTTATGTATATACTTTTGAGATGATTGGGTCTGTTTAATAACTTTTTATTGTAATGTTTTTATGGGACTGTGCACTTAAACCTGATTATTTATATGTAAAAATGTTAATAGGTTGGATTTGTAAAGGCAATGAGTCCTCCTCTATTTTTCATAAAGAAAAAGTGACTAAATTTGTTTGAATAAACAAATGAAACTTAAAGTCTCTGTTAAGTTACTTATTTCTAATATTTTTTGCACATTATTGACATAAATAAACACCCAGACAGTTTTTCTCCCCTTCAGTGTTACCTGCAATGAGATAATACAGCAAAACAGAGGCACACCAAAAGCAGACAGGCTCATAATATATTTTATTTTGTAGTTCGGCATTGCATATTCACTATTCAGAAACATATTGCTTCATTGTTAACCCCAGGAAAGTGGAAAATAGAATGACTATATTAGAACTGCTTATTTAAAAAAGTTTTTGCATCACATTTTCCTGACACGTGAGGTCATTTTGAAAAAAGACAGAGATCATCAATATAGTCAATAAAACTTGTTTGTTCTGTTTAGTTTAGCCCACAAAGAGTCTTCTCCTTTTATTTGGCTCTCATTCACTCAATAATGGAGTTAGGTGTAGTGAAGCCAAGAGTGCACTTGTCACTGAAGGCGTATATTCACAGTCTATTGTTAAGACTAGGCGATTCACATTTTAGTTGACAGTTTAATGATGGCCAGCTTCACCAAATTTTGGTTTGCACTATTTGTGTCTTGATATTGGCTAATTGGGGGGAGCAAGTGTTAAGGTCCAACTATTACTTATGATTGAACTTTCAGGCCAGCATTCAAGATTGGAAAGTTTTTCAGTATCTCATGCTGCAAATGCATTCCAGTTTTAACACATGCTAATTTAATGATGCTAATGCTAAATTTAAGCTTTGGTGCTTGTAGCTTAAAGACAAAGAAACGGACAGTTACAGTAATATGCATGACAATGTCGTAGCAAAGGAATATGAACTGTGCAGAATGAGCACTAAGACTATACACAACATGCAGCATACAGTGCACTGATTGTGCCAAATAACTTGTTTCCAGTCACATTTTCCTTTGACCTGAGATAAGAATATCCTCGTTTTATGGAAACAGAGAAAGCCCCCCCTAAATAGACTTTTTGTTCTAAGCCACACACTTGTTGATCATATAAAGTAATTATGTTACATTTTTAAGGCCAGGTAAAATGGAAAAAAAAAGACAATGAAATAGATTTTCTATGTTGAAAAAAAGGATGTACAGTTTTGTAGTCCTCTATAGGCAGTGACTCAACATACCAAAAACCTGCAACCATAAACTGCTACATTTAACTGTATTAACGATAACTGATGTGAGTAATGAAAAATATTTTAAAGACTTTTTTTTCAGTTCCCCCAAATATCTGAAAAAATAGCCCCATCATATTCACATGAACCAACATTTTCCTTTGTACAAATATGTCTCGACAGCATTTAGAGTTGGTGATAAACATGCAAAGTGTCAGAGTGCATCCCGAAAGGGTGTAGTTTTGATAAATATTTTTAATAATTCACAAAATTACATCTTTTACTAAATAACTGTGCTAAAAACACAGCAGTAGCACTTTTTCGATTTTTAAATGGAAGACCTGGATCAAAAAGAGGGGTAAACAGCCATGTAGAAGGGGGAAAAACAAAATATCACAAGGGGTTAGAAATTAAAACAATGCTATCCACAAAGAAAGACTTCAGTGGTTGCAGCCCCCACATAACCGATGCACCACACTATAATTCCAGTCCAACCTGTGCCAATTCATTGGGGAGAAGAACAAGCTTGTTACCTGGGTCATAGATGTTTAGAAAAGGAAACGTTCATAAATTTCTTTACAAAATCTTTTAAAGGCTAACATCTGGTGTCTTACAGCCACAAGCGGAGTTGTGTTTACATATTTTAGTATTTCATATCCACTGGGCATAACAATGATGCACTAATGTCACATTTCCGTTAAGTGTTAAAACTGCGACAAGCTATTACTTTCTATCCCTGTAGAAAACATCGACTTGTTTACATCTGCAGGGTAAAAATGGTGCTGAAATGATGGAGCAGCTTTGTGTGATGAGCGCAGATGAGTTTGTAAGTTCAACGGGTTTAGATATGGCTTGTAAAGGCAGTGTGTTTGGATCAGCCAAGTTATCATCTCCATCGGCCCTGTTGTAATCCTCCACATAAATAGCCAAAAGGGTTCTGTGTTGGACAAAAAAAGAGAACTTATGACTCCTGAGTTGCTGACATGATGTCTTAAAACTAGGACTGGTGGAAGCCATTTTGATGGTTATTATTATTCTTACTGTACCGTATGCTTTTGGTTGGCTTTCTCTGTGACAACAGAGCTTTTTCACAGCAGCCATTTTGACATGAAATAGTAGGGTCAGCGCAGGTGTTTCCAATGATACTAATTAAGGTCCTGTTCCATTTATTGCAGCAGAGCCTTTCACATGCACCACAGCAGCACCCTGACTCTGTTTGACCTGGATGGAATGGGACCCTAATTAGTATCATCTGAAACACCTGTGTTCACCCTACTATTTCAAGTCAAAATGGCTGCTGTGAAATAGCTCTATTTAAGCTAAAATATGTTCAGGCTTTGACATTTTTCGTAGGTCATTAATAACAGAAGTCAATAACGTGCTTAATGGGCAAAACACACTTCCTATTAATCATGCTGCTGCAGTAAATAGTTTCTGTGTGCAACTTGATTTCTAAAATAAGTTCCCAAAACTTGAATGTACAACTCATATGCAGTACATGACTTCCAAACATAGGTTGTAGGAGCTTATAATAAGACCTTAAAGCTAGGATAAGCCTGCAAGAGAAGTATGATTCTATGGTACAGTGCAAACGCGCCCCTCTGACCACTTGGATTTACAGTTTATTTTGCATAAAAACATTTGCATGGTGCATTTGTCATCACCAACTTTCTGGTTTTTAAGTAGATGCAGCTCAGTAGAAAGTGGAAAAGACGCAAAAAGACATGTAGCTAGACATGTATGTATATATTTGTGTGCGCATGCTCAGTGGGTACTGTTGGTGCTCCAGTCATAAGGGAGGAAGGTGACTTTGGTCTTCCCAGCAGAAAGGACACCCTGCAGGCTGGTCTTCTTGGGAGAGTCGCCCATGTGCTCCACCACCCACTTTAGCAGCTATAAGAGAAGATGAGGTGGAAGAGAAAACACACAGTGAGGTTCATGGGTTGAAGGTTACTGGAGTGATATCTGTGTTATTATAGCACCGTGTCTTTTTATCCGTGCTTTTTATTAGTGTGCTTTGTGATTGGTAAGGCATATCATAAAAGGACATCAATCAATGACCAAATATAAGTCCCCAGCCATCATTAGCATAGTGTGTTCATTCATTGTCTCTATGTATACACACAAAAGGCAGTTGGAAGTCAAAACTACCTTCTCATCAGTGCCTCCAAAGTCAGCTTTGTACCACTTGAATATCTGACTCAGTCGCACTTCTCTTTTCCCAGAATCCACCACACAGCCGTCGTCGTTCTCCAGGAAGGCCTCAGCCGCTGTGCGGAGCTGGCTGTCAATGTCCTGTTTAAGCAGAATTTATTTCAGAGCATTCAGTCCCCAGAACATTCCCACTACTAATTACTTAATCAAAAATTACATATTGTCTTTATTTATAAAGAAACAAGCAATGTAAAGATATACTGGATTATCAATTCCAAGTCACAACTTTGCTAAATGAATATAGTTCTTTTTGTTTGTATGTTTGCTTGTTTTAATAGAAAAAAACTATAAACTAACTAAAATAGTACTAAAAAATAGTACTAAAAAAATTTTGTAGAATTATTCAAATCCACTTACCTGTGGAGTGTATGTTTTAATTGGTGGGCAGCCCTTTGCGCCACAGTTCAAGGCAAAATGAATGAGTGGCTCAGCATCTGGAAGGGCCACCTAGTGGACAACATGGGGGATTGAAGTTCCACGTCACATTAGTTATTCCACACAAAACTTCATTGGTGAATCAGTGAAATGTTCAGTTGTGATTTAACAGAATTTTTTGAATACTTGTAGTCGTGGGTCTGTTTTGGAAAAGGGCTTCAGGAGCTGTGCGACGCCTTTTCTGTTCCCTCTGAGAACACCATTCTCAATGTCCTGTAATGTGAACACTTCGCCTCCAATCAGGTAGCTCACATAGTTAAAGAACTACAAAATGAGACAGAGACAACAAATGTTGTTAATGTAATGTTCATTCCTGCTTTAGTAAATGTTAATTTAATTAAAACTGAAGACTGAAGAAGTGTTTCCAAACAAGATTAATGATTTCCCTGACAGACACCAGGAAATGTGGTTAGTGGTTCCAGGAACACTTGTAAAGAAACTCTACAGGGACTATTGAACGTGGTCAGGTTCAGGGATATGAAGCTTTTGTGAAACCCTGTAGCATTCTGAAGTGCAGCTGTGTGATCCTACTCTGTATCTTTGCCACATGTTGGTGGGGGCCCCCAGGCGTAGGTACCCATGGATGACCAAGGCATTGTAGATGTTAATGAAGAAGGCCAGCTTCTCCTCTCGACTTAGCGAAAGCAGCTCCACCCTCTGCAGCTGAATGGCCAGCTCAGCGTAACGCTCAAACACAGGGTTCGCTGACATGCCTTTGTAGTCCACAGACTGTGGGAGCAAGGACAACATGTAACAGTACGCACACTCATTTTCTCCAAAAATAAAAGGTGTAAAGTAACTGCAGAGTCACTTGAGAGAGTGTGTGATGTATTTTGTTATTTGGTTGAGCCATACCAAGTACAGTAGGGTTATGTTAATAACAACCAAACATACAGACGAATACACCTCAGTCAATAAGGATATTACCTTGCCATCAGCAGAGAGATGATCAGAGAACAATTTCAGAATCATCTCTCGTAAAAGCAAAGAGAGCTCAGCAGCTGCGAGAGACAGAGAGACATACAGAGAAGACAGACAGACGGAGAGAGATGGTTAATGTTTGACACACATTCAATACCGTTTTCTGGCAAGACAAGCCCAACCGATCTATGAATGGCAGCATTGATATACTAAGTGCAACTTAGCCTCAGAATCTTGACAATTATTTTCTATTCCACATTTTGTTATAATGTAAAAACAACACAGTTCATAGCTGGATTTCAAAACATTAGCAATGAGCTGGGAAAATCTGTTACTGGCACTATAACTATAATAAAAAAAAATGACATAAATATCAGGCTAAACTTGAAGTTGTACAAATGAGATTATTATTAGGAAACATGTGAGAAAAGAGCATTGCAGTTTAATGCAAGAGAAAAAAGGCCAAGCATAAATATGCTTACAAAAGCAGTGATATTAACCACCTGTGTGTTAGTTAGCCAAGAGATTTGTGCAACATTCAGTTATGTAAATGCGACAACATCGAGCCAGGCAATAGGTCTTACCACCATCACAGTACAGAAAACTTTTGAGAAGTATTAATCTGTCAAAAGAGGACACCAAACCCACAGAAAAGCAGAACAAAGAAAAGGTTTTGAAAGAGGGCTTCAATGATATATATTTTCAGCACAATTCCTTCATGTTTGTTCGGTTCCTTCAGAATCCATTCAGGGGTTGTGATAAACTTTATAACAGAATTACAGGACCAAAATATTTCTTATACAATATATTATCATACATGCTGCATCATTTTTAACCAAAGAATCCTCAAGATTCGCACTTATTCGCTTTTTCTGGAGATTTCTACTGTATCTCTTGGCCTTCATCTGCTCAGTCGTCTGAGCAAATCCCATCAACACCTGAGGACTATGAATTCCAGTTGAAAGCTCTGCAAAAAGGTAGTAAGTGGACCTTGAGATGTGGACTCTTAAAATTGGAAATTGGAAAGGAGGAGAGGCCATTATGAGATATATCATTAACCCTTGCTTTCAGTTCGTACCACCACGAAGCTCAGTGACATAATACATAAACCCAAGCGAACCCAAAAAGATCATAAACCAAGCCAGCAGCAAACAAAGGAAAGGGTTTAGAGCGCACTGAAGGACACCAGTCGGCGTGAACCTGGGATGCGATGCCCCAAAGCCTGGTCCAATCCTGACCTACCCTGGATGGGAGTGCACGCTGCTGTCTGTCCTGCGTTGAGGGCTGAATGAGGGTCATCCTCCAACAGCCTGTACAGTGTGTCCATGGTGTCTTTCCCTTCTCCAAACCTGCCATCCTGTTGCCCACCGCCGCGCACACTGACCATGTACTTCTTCTGCAACAATGCTTGGCCAGTATTACAGGCCTCAGCCCTGGCTGGCACACACATGGCCACAGTCAAGGTGTGACAGATCTCGATTTGACTATACCTTTGAGCTAGTTCAATGACTTTCCAGATTGTTCTAATAACTTCTACAAAATCAAAGCCTTTACTGCAAGTCTCCAGCTTTACTTACCCATGCCCTTCTCTTTCTGCAGCCAGTCAACCAGTTGATCACCTGAGAAGCTCTTTTTGTATAATGTCAGTCCTCTCCTATGACTGCCAATCACACTGCCATGTTTGAAGTCCTCTACCAGGTCTGCCAACTCATCTCTCTCACACATAAACTCTGTGAGGGCAGGAATGTGTCAAGCCACATACAAACAAACACACAAAAATACACATACTGCAAATAATACTAATACAGTGCTGTCCATTTATTTTAAATTTGTGGCTATATAGTGTCCTATATGCGCCTCATAGCAGCGAATGCTAGTCAGTATTGCATAAACAGGTCCTGTGTAGTCTCATAAAAGTTATACTGACTGTCCAGGGGGTAAGGAAAGCGTACTGTTAACTAACCAGCGATTATGTTGCTACCAACACATCAAAGCTGTGTACACTGAATCAAAGCAGTTCTCCACAAAAGGCTGTGTAAGGTCCCCTTTGGATCGAATTTGTTTACACCATAGGGAACTTAATAATCACATATAATGAGGTACTGTGACGCAGCCTGGTGCTGCTGGGTTCATCCAGAGTATCAAGTATCCTGTATCAACTGTCAGGAGAAGAGCACACACACACACACACACACACACACACACCTGCTGTTACTCAAACATGTCATCATGCCCATATATGCCAGCACTAGTTGTAAACTATAGTTCATTAGAGTCATTACCTCACATTAAGGACGTTTGACACTCAGCAGACCAAACCAATCTAAAATGTATCGTGTTTTCAAAGTTATCCTTCAATATTAACCAATTAATCTACCCCGATGACAGAAAACAAACACTGCACAATAACAGTTTAAACACACCATGAACTGTGCATTGAGAACAGGTTAAGGAATTAAGGGATGCAAGTGTTTTTCTGCACTGCATTTCTCATCTGTGGCATAATTTCCTACACGCGGAGGCAACAAAGTGATCTGGAAAAAGCAAAACCTTTTTGTTGGACCAATAAATCCCTCACCTTGATCGGCGTCCCCAGCTGCGTCCTCTGATTGGTTCTCCTCTGGTAGTGGTGGAGCATCTGCTGGAAGAGGTTGTTCCTTGACCAGATTCACCAACCTCTGAAGCTCCTCAGGAGCCTGAGAAAGTAAAACAGATCAGCATGTGCATACAACACAATCTCGGAATACATACTCGATAGTTCGCTGGTCAAATGGGAGAGTAGCATCTTTAGGTGTTTCCTCCCCTTCTTACCAATTTCTGTAGGTCATCGTTGCCCCCAACATGAACGTTGTTGAAGAAGATCTGAGGGACTGTGCTGCGTCCTGTCAGGTCCTTCACCCTGGGTCTTAGCTCTGGATGCCTCCCTATATCCACGTCACATACTGTTACTCCCAAACGCCCCAGGGTGGCCTTAGCCTGCATACAGTGCGGACAACCCTGGATGGAGTACACAGTTACCCGGCCCGGAGAACTGCTTTCAAACTCCTCCATCTGCAGCACTAATGGAAAGATAAGAGAGCAAAGAGTTTTAAGCTTTAGCTGTCCAGAGAAAATTGGCAGAGCTCCATGATTTTCCAGCCACATTCTGTTTCACATGCATGCAAACATAACTTTAGCAAGTGGGCATCACACAGTACATGCTGTATCCAGTACATCTTAATTATGTTAAGTCCCTATTTAAACATTATTGGATAAACCTTTTGGCCTGAATGAAGCCTTAAGACTTGAAACTAGTACTGTTTTCTGGGTGAGTGGGTGGCTTCACATGTTGACTTTTCCAAGACATGCTGATCTCTTTATATTATAAAGCGTTGTTATTCACTGTATGTGTGTATAAGTGTAAGTGCATAGTGTAAAATAAAATACTGTAAAGTGAAATTACCTTTATGTATGTAGACACACATATGAAAATATTTCAGTTTTTCTACATTTAGAGGCAGATTTGATTGTTTATACATTTTGAGTTTTTGAAATTTGTTTTAACTTCCTCCTTTGACGATATCTGGCTATCTGGTAGGCTACTACCTGAAAGAGGATTTGCCATTACCTGGTTATAGTGTGCGTAAAGGATGTGGGTTTGGTTTATTTGTACGTGTTCTTCCTTGAGGAAGAAGACAGTTCTCCAAATGCTTTTGTTCAGTGCCAAAGAAGGAGTGATTATGAGGAGTTAAGGAACTCTTTTTGCCTGACCTGGGAAGTATTTGCCATAATTTCCTCCTAGCTTGTTCTTGTGTTGAAAACAGGTCAGGGTGATGTGTGTTTCAACTACGTGAAATGTTAGTGACTGGCAATGTATAAGGTTAGCCAATGAGACAGTTCCTCATTCATTCTGATGCAACTTTGTGTGGCAGCAGTCAGTCAATATTAGTCTAGGTTTATCAAGTGCTGCATTACACCACATGCATATTAGTTTCAGATTGGAAAACAGAGCAAAGTCCAAGGTTTTACCTTCTGTTCTGTTACCACATTCATCTGTAAGTTGCTTGTTAATAATAACTTCTGCCTAATCCGGTCTTTATTGTAGAATAGCACTTATTGTTTTAGAAAAATAGCCTTTAGTCTCACTAAGGGCGTAACCCGTTACTTAACAAACAAGGCTTAATTAATTAACACACGTTTCTATGGAGTTCGCGACATGTTTGTTTCTATACATGAACAGCAACACAACCGACACAATTAACGACTAAATCATTACACAACTCACACATAAGTGACACCATTTAACGCTGGATCTCGCGTTAATTGTACACAAACAGATAACGCCGGTCAAATTATGGAATGGCGTAAATATGCTAATGTATGTAAGGTTATTAGCAAATGATAACACCGGTACGTTACCTTTCAGCGACTCACTCCCTTGCTTGGTTCGGGAGAGTAATTTTTAAACCGCACAGCTGTTCCCTTTAGTCCAGTTGATTAAAACATATTAGTGAATATGTTAGGTGTAACGCCAGCTGAGGGTTGGCTTGTCTTGCAGGTAAACTCTCCAGCTGCACTGACAGCTGCACATCATCACTGCGCAGGCTAGCTCAGATTAGCTGCTCTCTCAGCTAGCGAGCTTGTCATATGATGCCTTCAGGGATCCTCGTAAACTACACATTCTAACGCCGTTGACTACATATCATAACACCCATAGCTCAGTTACCATCGCTAATCAATGACTGTATATGTCATGGGTACAAAGCATGTTTTGACAGTCATATTTTTTTTTTTTGGTGCTTGCTCCATTACAAAGAATTTATTGGTGACACACATGTAATGAAAAAAAAATGCGTTAGGCAAAACACGTACATGAATTAAAAATCCATGTAAATTTAGTTCTATTTCATTTTGAAATCCGTTTGAAAAATCAGTTTTTCTTTGGTGACCTTATACGTAAATATCCCTGAGTAAGCAGTGGAAAGTAACTAGATAAAACTGAGTAGTTGGGGTTGTTTGCACATATTACAACTTAAGACACTTATAATTCCTATAGACTTAAAGGCAGCAAAGGGCCCTTGTTTATTGCTGGTTGTACTGTTGCGCGGAACGTTTGTCGCATACTTGTTTCGGTAGGGAGAATTTTCTGGTAGGGCACGAATGGCGGTGTGGAAGATGTCTGGGCTGTCAGACACAGAGCGGGCTGAGTGTAGCAAGATATTAAACTTAATGTCCAAAGAAGACGTGCTGTCACTGAGCGACACGGTCACGAATAAGTTGATAGTAGTGGAACATGTTACAGGTATGCTTTCAGTCTGTAACCTAACGTTACCAGGTAGCAGAGGCTAGCTAGGGTGCCATTATCTTTGAGTAACAGTTTCTCTCTCGTCGAAACAAGTTCATACTACACATATACCGTCAGTTTTACCTAAATTAAAAGTTTGTGCGAGTGGTTATTATTCATTTCAACCGTTGTGAATATTCTCAACGGCTCTGGTCTTAACAAAACAGACGTGGTGGGCGGCAGAAAGCTGCATGAGCTAGCTAATCCTTAAATATAGATGTCTGTTAAGCTACAGGGGACCTCAGCGACTCACACAACAGTACCTCGGTTAGGAACTAAGATAGCCTACATGTTGCATAGGTTTACTGATAAGGAAAGATTATTTCACTTCTTAATATATTTACATAATCAAATAATCAAATTGCCTTGCACCTCATGTTCATCTGTTTGTATAGAGGCTGTAGAAACAATACTGTCCTTCACTAAAAATGCTGAGGAGTTCCTGAGAAGGAAGAAGGTTTATCGCGAACTCATATTCAAATACCTGGCCAAAGAGGGTGTGGTGATGCCCCCGAACAGTGAGAAACACCAGCTGGTAAAAAGGACTTTGGAGCTTTGGTCATCTGGGAAGGTAAGGACAGGAGGTCAGGTCAGGCCAGTCGTTCCTAATATGTTAACATCCATGTAGGAAACGTTTAGGTAAGGTGGAAGACATGTGGTAACAGACAAGGAAATTACACTGACTTTAAATAGAAGACATGCCACAACAACCTGGAGCCTGCTTGGAAATGATGTAATAATAATAGGGTGTGGAGATTGTAGTGCTTATGGACTGTGACATGTATGCAAAAGATATAAATGACTCAAGGGTGGACATACAAGATACCATACACTGCTACCAGTACTGTTGAGTTGCCTCATCGGGGTATTGGAAAGATAATTTCACCTGATAATGTAGGTGATTTGCATTTCCTGGAACAGAACAGGTTTGATGGGTAGCCAAGTTTGGATAATTTGAATGAAAAGGATAAATTTTAGGTAAATTTAGTACTACATGCTAGTGTAAAGAAAAGAACATTAGGGATTATTCTAAAAACATTTTTGTGGTTGTTTGTAGTCTGATAAGAATTTATGTCTGTATACTAAAACTGAGGTGCCAGTTACTCCTATTAACCAAGTGACCTTCTGTGTAAGGAGCTGACTTATTGAATCACTAAAAATCCAAGTGTTGTCTGGTCACTAAAATCTTCCTGTTGCAAGCTTCAGATAGTGTGTAGGACTATTTCTTATTGTTTTCCATAAAGTGATGGTTCATCTTGCCCTTTGATGTAAGAAGAATTGTGTTTCAGATGGGGTGTAATGTATGTAGTGTCCTTATAGAGAAAATGTTAATTATTAGTGGTTAACAGCATGTGTCATTGGAACATGTTTGCTAAAAAGTACTCCAGGCACAACTTGCAATGTATCTGAGAAAACCAATAATGTCTCATTCCTTTAAGGTCATTCCAGGAAAAACGGATAAGACCAGACAGAGACCGTCCACCGAGACAGCGTGTGATTCCACAAAGGTTGAGGTGGGGTTTGACCCATTAGTCCTCGGCCAGCAGTTCTGCCAGTGGTTCTTCCAACTGTTAAATAGTCAGAACCCCTCGCTGGGCCAGCAACCTCAGGACTGGGGACCACAACACTTCTGGCCAGATGCAAAGCTACGCCTCCTCTCCAGGTAGCAATACTATAAACAATAAGGGAACTGAAATGAAGCAACTAGTGATGTTGTTAGCTTCTCAGGGTTCACAGCAGTTGATTATTTTGTGCAGGACATTTGTTCATTACAAATAAGCTTGTGGAGAGACTGTCTGGTAACATGTTTGCTGAAGTTTTAGATTTTCTACACAAGCTTTTAATTTGAGAATATCCATTACCATTTCATTAACTTGTACCAGTTTCCACTTTCAGTTTCATTACAGCTGAACTAAAACCTAACTGAAGGTTTCTGCCTTTGGTGACTCCTATTGGTTGGTTAAATAAAACCACAGGGGCTTATATCACTGCACTCCATTGTCTGACAGAGATTAATGCTCTGAAAGCAACACCTGAACTGCACCAATTATAATAACTAATTCCATCAGAATAATTAGAAAGATGTGATAATCACACACAAAAAATATCTACACAGGGGCTTGGACTTAACATGTTTTTTTTTTTGTTTTTTTTAACAATAGTTGCAATCAACTTGGATAAAGCAACCCAAAACTAAACCGTGATGACTGAGCTGTGTCTCTCTTTTTCAGAGCTGGCAGCGAACAGATGGATGAATTCCTGGGTGCTGAACTTGTTAACCTTCGTCTTCTGGCTTTGACCAGGGATGAACGCCTCCTCCTCAGCCCAAACCTGGATACTCAAGGCCTCAAGGTCCTCACTTCCCCCCATGGCCTGGTGCTGGTGGCCGTAGCTGGGACCATCCACAGAGATGAAGCCTGTCTGGGTGTCTTTGAACAAATATTTGGCCTCATTCGTTCCCCGCTGGAGAACAACAGCTGGAAGATCAAGTTCATCAACCTGAAGATTAGAGGGCAGGACGCTCTGGGTGGGACTGAGGTGGCAGCGCCCTCCTTGAGTTACAACTCCACTGAATTGCAGCTTCTCTGCAGTTGATGACATTATTTCTTGTACATTATTTACCCAGTGAGGGTTTGACTTAGTTCTCTCTCATCCAACTTGCCCAAACACACTTACCCGTGCAGTTGTTTTTAGGAATTGGATCTGGCACCTTTATTGGCACAAACCAGTCTCGTAACTTATGTTTAGCAGTCATATTAGGGTGTACAGGTAGGTGGACACTATTGCATCTAAATCTTTTTACTTCAGAACTTCTTTTATTGTTCTACTGCTGTCTTACTGCTTTCCAAAAAATGGAAAGTCACAGTAGACTGCTGCTGGTTATGGAAACATTTTACTGTACCTTCATGCAAAGCAAGTTTTTCTTTTGCTAGTGCCTTGTGTAAGAGAGCTTTTATATATACATACATGGATGTGCTTTTGTAAATATATATCATATCAAATATAAAGGTTATATTAAAACGTGTAAATTTGGAGAAAGAAGAAATGTTGTGTTCATGTGGCACTACAAAATCAATTAAAACTGATTTTGAACATAATCACTGCACTTTAATGGGATGATAAAGGTCAAACCATAATGTTTACAGGTGTATCTGATTAGTATTATGCCAAACATGCTAACAAAGTGTGTGTAGTCATGCAAATGTCTGTGGTGGATAAATATTGATGTCCCAATATTTAAGCAGTGAACAGACTGAGGAGTTCCAAGGTGCTGAACTGGTGACTACTGCATTTTGCTTAATCGCTTGTGTTGTGGAGCTACTGTTATTGTGGGCAAAACATCGTGACATGAATTTATATCTTTCCAGCAGTGGTGTAGAATAGCTGCCTCAATATACTGCAGAGTATCATTTTCATATTTCACGTTTTGATAGCATAGTACACAGCCGTAGAGAGAATGACAGCTTAGTGGTTAAGTGTTGGTGTGTGTTCTGGGGCAGTTTAATTTACATGATGGATATAATTCTCATTTGGCCTCAACTTAAATGGAACAAAGATTACTTTGAACTACTTCACTTATTCATACGGAGTCCAGATACTTTGCAGTCCTATGGCTCAGAGCTACGTGCGCCACATCAACTGAAGCTGTATGAAGGCCCTAAAACATGTATAATTCCTTTGATTCAGCAACGTATTATCAAGATGAACACATCCTTTTTTCTATCTCTCAAAGTCCAAACCTTTCCCACGGATGTGGAGCTCTATGTTCATTATGGTATTTCACTGCCAAGAGTGATAGTGATAGTAGAATTAATTTTTTAGCATATTTATGTGTACATTTTGTGATTTCCCCTCTCATGCGCCAATAGAGGGCAACCATGTGTACGATATGTCGTGGTTTTTAAGGCCTACATGTATATATTTTGGATTGGCGGGGCTAATATTTTGTGCTAGTATTCAATATCCATAATTTCCACCATTTCCATGCCATTTAGACAGGTTTAATTGCAGGCATCGTTACAGGCTGACAGCCTCCCATTCCACACTGGAGGTCAGACAAATTCACCAGCTGTGGTCAGGGAAAAAACCTCCATCATATCTGTCATTTCATTTTTTTTTTTTTTTTTTACAGGCCAAAATGGCACAAAATGTGCAGATCCAGCCAGTTCACTGATGATGGTCCAGCTAAAAATGGTTCCTCCTCATCTGTTTGACGGGACAAATATGAAGAGATCAGGGTGATGAGGGTATGAGTCAGAAGGCAGTAGAGGATCTTCATCTTTAACACAGCTGAGAGGCCTTAACAGACTCAATCATCTTTGAAAAGACAGGATTTGTCCCCATAGCAGCATTTCCGTTCCCACTGATATTTTTCACATTTTAGTTTAGAGCATTTTCACTGATATGCTTTATGTTATGTGCAAACAAATTCATCTACAATACATTCCACAAGCTCCAAATTGACTCCTACTTAATGAAGTGAACTTGGTTTTCCATTGATTCTACTCTGTCATCCTAGTCAGGGTAAAGATGGTCTGGTGGGGCACAGATTACGCTAGTATGACTCTGTGGCTTTAGTGGGAAATGTTACATGTGGGAAATTATTCTTGGCAGCTGTTTTCAAAGGCCCCTGGAATAGTTAATATCTGTGACTGAATGGGTCGGAGCCGCATGGCCCTTTGTGCTTTACTGGGCCATAGTTGTGGTGAGGGGAAACCACTGCAGCCATTGATCTCAGCCTGTTCACCTCTCAGAAAGAATAATAACAAGCTGCTCGCCTTCTGTCTTTATGGCACTTGGCTTCTCTGCGTTTTAATAAGCGGTTTGGCCACGGGCGCAGCTCTGACGCACGGGTTCAAAAATACCGCTGCAGTGGCGTCTGGTGATGGTTTTGACTCAGAGAGTCTCTTTTTCTTTCCCCTCCTCTAATAGGAAAGTGTGTTTTTCATAAAGAAACATGCTAAAACTGAGATCCATGGCTCTTTGAAATAGCTTATGGGTGGTGAACCATGAAGACTGCTACTTTAATTTTCAGTCTTTTTTTTTTTTTTTCCAACTTTAATTGTGACTGATTGGATGTTAGGTTTGCTCTTAGAAAACCTCATTAGTTATCAAAGATTACTTTATTAAACACTCCATGCTATAGCCATTTTTCATTCTCTGACAATCTGATGGCTTTACAGATCCATTAATGCCAAAGTGTATTTTTTTTAAATACCTACAGGGGTAATTCTTAAGTGGGGTCCGGGGACACCCAGGGGTTTTCTCTGTTTGAGTATGATTTGGATTGACACATATTTAACCTAAAACTAATATGTTAATATGTTCTTGTCTGTCAATGGTAAGTCAATATGACTTGACCCCATAACAACATGAGGCCAGAAGAGGGCAGACAAGCTACACCAGAGAGAGGAGACTTTGATCCCTGGCCAAGAGAAGTGAGGGAGGAAAAAATCCTTTTAACACTATTACGTGAGGAAACTCATCAAATCCTAAGAGCAATGTGAGTGAGCTGATGTTACCAGGCAATTTCTGTCTGGCCACAGCCATGAGGAAAACTGTAAATTTTTCGAGTTTGAATTGTCCTCCATTAAAGTAATGGGGTTCTAAAAGAGAGACGCTTTAAACTGTTGCCTTTCATAGGCACGAGAGCGCATATTTCACAAGTTATTGAAGTGTCAGTAATTTATCGGTACCCGTGAAGGTGTCAGAGACAGCTTCAACACAATCCTCTCCGCGGTCTGCACTCTCTGGACAATAAAGAACAGGATTTATGAAATGGTAAGAGAATCAATCAATAGGCAATGATATTTCTCCTGCTGACAAAACATGTTAGAGGAGAATTCAATCAAAGTTTGATGGAGTTGCTTTGTCATTTTGTTGGACTTGCCCTCCAACCTAGCGGTGTTTCATGAACCAGTACACACTAAAACTGCACAGAAACAACCACATAACTCGTGGAGGAGGGAATGAGGACAATAACAGTTGGCACCAGTGTTAAAACCACAATCCACAATTCTGCAACCTTATACTTTATCTTTTGCTGAGGAGGGGTTACATTTTTTTTTACTTTTTGTTTGGGTGTATGCCACTGACAGAATGTTGCGTCCTCTTGCAAGGGTTTTGTTAAGATTGCCGTACTTCTACACAGTTTAATTATCCTCACATTTTAAGTTGATCTGAACAAAAATAACAATGTTTTGAGCGTCCCCACATCTATTTGGTTCATACCCAAAAAAGACATTACATCACAACATATTGTTCAGTCACGTCTTGCCACAAAGTGGTGGTAATTTCCTGGAAAGGTCTACTTAGAGTCAAGATGCAAGCAAAGTAATAACATTTACATTTTAAGGGCATTACACAAAGAGGGAATGAGTTCAACAACATTGTGGCATCTGTAGAATCAGGTTTGGCCTCATGTTTGTTTGACCTGACATGACCTTTCAGCCCTTGTTGGGAGTGTTATTTTCTGTGTGCATCACAGATTGCCTCTATAGCAACTCTTTTCATTACATTCCCCGATGTCAGAGCTGACATCATTGCTCCGTTTCAACACAAATTGGTTTGGACCGACGTTGCAGCCATCACAGTCCATATCAGCCCCCTTCTTTTGGCCTGGGGGTGTATCCTTACACATGCATCATTATCTCATGTAAACAGTGGAAATGCGAGACAGCCAGGGGAACAAACGCCATTCAAGGCAATAAAGCGAGAGCTGAGTGAAAAGATCCTGGGCGGTGACGCTCTCGTTTAGTGTCAATTAAAGAAAACAACAAGCAGAGCCGTTTCTGAAGGCAGCTGGGTCCAGTGTGTTTATTTATACTGAAACAAATATGTATGCTTGAAAGAATGCATGTAGCCAAGGATGTTTCAATCACGGGTAACAAAAAATGTCCCTCACATTGAGATGTACTTGAGTTGAGCTTGCACACAATTCCCTCCCCCTCTTTTCTCTCTGTCTTTATCTCTTTATGTTCTCCTGTCTCTCTCCCTCTCTCACACATAGTAGATCCACTGTGCAGCTTTGCGCAGAGTCCCTTTCGTATGCAGTACAGGGGCCCCAGTGAGGGTCTTCCCTTGGCTCTTGAACTAAACAGAGAAGATGGTGTTATCAGAATGCTGCCAGGAGGCTGTCAGCTTGTATTGGGCCGGGCTGACCGAGTGGTCGGATGGCGGATGCATGTTGATGCCAGGCTCCCAGCGCCTCCCCTCCGTGGACATCTGCTGTGTGTGGAAAAGCTGCGGAGTTTGTCTGTGGTTGCATCTTAATCCTCCATCTCTTCGGTTCCAGCCATGCCTGGCCGAGCAAACCAGCAGCTCTGCTCGCCTTGCTTGTATTAATTGCCCTTGCCTGGCTCGCTGTTTGCTTCTGATTACACTCATTAATTTCAATTCCCCAGGAAGCCACCACCACCGTAGCTGCCTTTAGACAGGGGCACACACACAGAAATACACATACGTGCATGGACAGGCATGAATGCATATTTGTGTGGACACAACCTTCCTTTCCTGTACGGCGTGAAATAGTCGACATTCTTTAAATTGATTTCTTTGTCTCACTATGTTCTTCTCATTCAGCAACACCACATAATAATGCAATTATGGTTCAAAGTAAGGAGTCAGCTATAAAATAACTACATCTACATGGTGGGCAAAAGTGTGTTTGGGCAGTGCTCTAAATATCACACTCCATATCCATCATCTAAAATATTAGTTCAATGTTATTGTATCTATTAAGACTGGTAAATTATTGTACGTCTGTGAGTCTTGTCAGGAGAGTCATTATGCACATATGTTGACTATCGTTAGTTCCATGTCGTCAGCTTCCTGTGATGCGCAGATGCAAACACACCCTCTGTGTCATTACTGGTTGGCTATTTGTATGTCATTAACATCTCTGAGCGGTGTCTGTTCTCGACTGGTCTCTCTCTCTCTCTGTAAGATCAGGGACAAGAAGAAAGTGGTTTTGACCTGCTGGTCATAAGTCAGTGTCCTCATCCCAGCAGGTGGACCACATCTGGTAAAATCCCAACATCTGGGCCAGCATGGTGGCCTCAAAATTATAGTAGTGCTGCAGAATAAACTGAAAATTGCTTGGAAAAATCAGTGTCAGACCATATTATTACCTTTGAATCTTTACGTTTTCAAGATCATAAGCAAACACTTGCCTCATAGCAAATCTATCATAATCAGCTTAAGTACAGCAGCTTAGTGGCAATACTAGAGAGAGCGACATTTTTTAAAGCCTGTCTTTAATGAGAAAACATAGATCTAGCTGTGTTTTTATCTAAAATACACAAAAACATCAAGAAAATAGTTTCCAAATGTGTGGCTGTGTGCAGGTGTGTGTTGCTGTACACATCGATGCCCACAGGGTGCATCATCCACGATACTGTCATCACTTTGTAGTTTGTTATCCTTTAAAGTTGAGACTGATGTACCAAGTGTGGCTGCTACTTCTCCTCAGCAGCCACTAAGCTGACCTAAGGAGCAGTAAAACTCTCTCATAATACCAAGTTGTGTGGCCTCTTGCCTTCTGTCACCCTATCACCTCAGAACCTAGGGTTTTCTGGGAAAGTGGGGCTTCTGGACTGACTCATCAGACAGCTGTACCTTAAAGAGCCTCGTGGGGGCGTCGCCCTGAGGGTCACTGCTCTGGGCTGTGATTTGACGGCCAGGCACAAATAAAAACCCCTGAAGCTTGACAACTTCCTCGCTGAGCCCACGTAACCCAATTAGCGAACCATTCCTCGGTCGGAGAAAATGAAAACATTCCGGACTCAAATTCCCAAGACGACTGTAGTCGTTTATTAAATCCATTTCTTGTTTCACCCTCTTCCTGAGATTTTCTAGGAGTCATTTTAATGGTTCACCAATGAGTGACTCAACAATTCAATGTCATGCCAGTGGGTTGCAAATTTACTCCACTCCTGGCTGCACTGAATGCTGCAGACAAGCTAGAAAACCTTACATCATTATGTTAACCCAGTAAAGGACACCCAGATAATGAGCACAGATTGCCTCAGCTCTGTGGGTGTTAAAAGCCTACATTACCCAGTGGGCAGTGGAGGCTGCTGAAGATGCTGGAGGGTGAAGGGGAGAACCAGTGCTCTAGCAGAAGGTCATATTGATTGATAAAGCACCCCATGGACTGGCCTGTGGATTGCTCACCCCCATAGTGTGTTTGTTGTGGGATACTAAACTAGCCCTGAAGGCCCTGAACAACGAAGATGGGCAGAGAAAGACAGTGAAATCAATGACTGTCTCACACAGGGCTCTTATATGTTCTTCCCAATCATCTAAAGTGGCTCCCTTGGCACTTCTAGTTTCACCTGCCTCCACCGGAAAAAAAAATTGTATGATTTGTTAAAGACACTAGAGGTCAGAGAAGAATAGCAAGCACATTCTGCACTAGCAATTGATGACTCAATACAAAATAATTTATCTCAAAAATAAAGGCATCCTGGCAAAATAGTGCAACTTAGAGACAAAAATACCACAAATTCCACCCTGTGAATGATGAAGATGACGACGAATGCATGTGAGGAAGGCTACATTTGCCTATTGAGACCAGGCCTCTAGTGTCTTCACTCTCCCTTGTGGACGTCTGACAGAGCCAGATAGGCCTCCTCACTGCTGACAGCCAAATGTCCTCATCCATCCTCATCCAAGAGGCCCGCAGGCGTCATCAACCCCGTCTAGATTTCCCCCGACGAAACCCCAAAGCAGAAATCTCTTGCCCCAAGCCCAGCAAAGCGATGGAGCTGGGAGTGTCCCTGTGGAGCTTCTGTCAATATGTCATCATCGTCTCAGCTGCCAGTTGGCAGCATTGTAACCCACTGCAGATGTGTCAGCAAAACAGTCTCTATTTTATTTTTTTTTTTTTTCCACTGAATATCCATTGCAGGGTACAAGCTTTGTATTCACAAGAAGGGTCATAACTCAAGCAGCCCATGATGTGCTTCCCATTCTTGTGACGGAGAGGTATTTGTGATGATGAACAGACACATGAGGGGGCGTTTGTTTTGTACAAAGAGGGGGACTCTTAGCTGGGTGGGGCTATATAAGCAAACGTAAGCACTTATGGTCCAACCTAGCTGTGCTGACAACACAATTTTAGCTAGTTTGGAGACAAACTGAACGTTTCATAGAGTGATACACCTTCAGTACAAATGTAGCATATGAATTATTTAGTTTTATCTTTTTGTGTGGAGCTTCAAGGGAAAATGTGAGGCTTTGGCTATAAAAAAATACTTAATAAATATCCTCAAAAAAGGCACGTTCATAAAAAAGTCTAAGAAAACCCTGTATAGAAGTATAGAAGCATCAAAGCCATGCGTTTAGAAACAGACAATGTTCTGACTGTGCTTACTATGCAATAGCTGTTATTTTTAATGTCACCATCCATCCTCCACGGCAAACTACTGCGATGTGCAATAATAGTCCACAACAGTATCATCAAAAAGAATTGCACAATATTTATTCATTGAGACCAGAAAGTGCACTGTAAATATGAAGCACTTTGCTAAAAGCCAGGAAATCACAGCAATATCATGGCCATTTGGAGAACAGAATCATACTCAGTGGAACATTTCTGGGCTTCATATCATCAGGCCTGAGACAGTAATTGTTTATAGTGCATTTAGCAAGGGTCATAGAGAAAGTGATGGGGAGGAAAAAGGGACAAATAAAGAAAGAGGAGAGGCAGAGGACAAGTGAGCAAGTGAGGGCTGACTTCTCCCTAAAGAGTCCCCAGTAACATGTGCCTTCCTAGCAAATTAAAGGAAACTCCAACTTTGCAGCTATTGCTATGAATTAATTCTGTGTGTCAAGGCGGAGAGCAGAACAAGTCTACACATGTCACCTTGACCTTCCCTAGACTGTAATGCAATGCTCAGCTAATAGGGGACAAGATGACTCTGAGATTTCATTTCACAAGCAGCAGCGGTAATGGCACAGATGATAATCATGACTGCATTACATGCAATTGGATTTAAAACATTTGAGATATTTTGTTTACTTCCCCTCAGTAAATAAAGCTTTCCTCTGGCTTTGGGAGCAAATAAGAACCTTTTGAATATGTGCATGTTTGACCTGTGGTCCTATGCAGTGTTGGATTATTGGTTAATACTCTGCAAAGATAAACACTTTCCAACATTGACTTGTATGGGATTGTGTTTGTATTGAGTCTAGCAGAGTGGATTATGGGTTGAGAGAGTCAAAGGCTGCATGTGAGGTGATGTGTGACCTTTGACCGTGGAATGTTTTTCATAGGCGGGTCATCCATCTTCATTTTCTCCGTGTGGTTACTGTGCCGTACAGCATTAATTCAAACAGCTCGAGGTGTTTGGATAGCTCGCTCCGCTGGAGTACACACACCCAAACTATCTGAAATGACATCCATCAGTCAAACTTTGTTTCAATAAAGGATCAGGTTAACTTCATGTTATCACTTACAGTAATTGAACTTTCAGGGATCAAATTCTTCAGCCATGTAAAATATGGAAAACAGCTTGAAAACCCTCAAGTCCTCTAAATTTTAATTGAAAGTCCATCAGGCAAATACACACTAAAAAAGGGCATTTAGTTCCTATTACAATCTTAGACTATTGATACATTTCCTTGCATCTATCTTACTATTGGGTTCATTTGCAAACATTTGCATTTAAATATAAACTACAAACTGCACTAACCTGTAGGAAAAGTGTTCCAAATCTGCTCTAAATAATAGAAATATCAGAAGCAACCTCCGTGAGAAGCATGCAAAAGAAAAACCCAGGGTAACATTTCTCTTCATTTTAATAATCTTAGACGAGTGCAGAGAATCCATGAAAGTTAAACAAATTCTTTAACTTACAAAAAAAAAAAAACATTTTCCAGCTATGAGTGATTTTGCATTGGGCATTAGAAAGGCCAGCTACAAAGAACAAACACAACAATGTGAATTTTAATGGCAGTTATTGAGTGAAAAGATCACCGACCTTCTTTGGAGACTCTGAAGAAAGACACTTTTATAAATATCTCTTTGTTGGTAAAGAGATGAACCATTATTTGCAGTGTTTTTTTTTTTCTTTCAATTTGTCTGATATAAAGTCAACTGTCCTTCCTGCCTCTATAAATCCTGAGACGCTAACAAAGTAAAGGAGCATTCAGATGAGTTTGTTCCAGCAGCAGTCGATGGCCAGCCCTCAAGGACGCTGATTGACATTTTATACAGCGCCTGCAGTTTAGTGGTATTGATGGCATTCAATTTAACTGTATATTTTTTTAATAAGGGTGCTGCCAGATGCCTTGTGCTTCCAAAGTGCTCTTTAAGAGACAGTGAGTTGCAGAGTAAGGGAGGGAGGCACAAAGAAGATCAGAATTAAGTGATGTGCTTTCTCTAAAGCAATTATTTTAAGATAGGCTGGGTGAACGGTGTTCGGACAGTGGCACATTTTTATTATTTAGCTCTGTACTCTAGGACATTTGTAATGAAACAATGACTATGAGGTTAAAGTGCTTACTGTCAGCTTTAATTTTCATATCAGACGAAATTGATATAATTGACATAACTGGAAGATAACATAATTTGTTTGGTCTCTTCCCTGGTGACGCTCTGCCAGGCCTTCACATCTTTATCTTTTGCTTGTTTCATGAACTTTCTGCCTTCAATTTGCTCTCAGCAGGTAAAAAAAAGAAGATTAATGCCATTTTATGCCATTTTTGGCCAGACAAGAATATTTCTTTCCAGAGACTCTGAATACAAAGCATTGCTATACACTGTTCATGAATGTGAACTCCATAAACAGCCTGGAAGGTGGGATCAGTCATACTAGAGGAAGACTGGTGATTATTGAGTCTCATTCCCAGGTCATCGAATACCAACACTTTGGGTTGAAGATAGTTGATTGTCTCATTCCCAGCATGGACAATCAACTCTCTTTCTCTAGTATGGCTGACCCCACCTTTAAAGCTGAAAGCCAGCACTAAACATCACTTAAAGGGTAATTTTGACCTTATTTTCCCACGTTTTTCTGTCAAAGTGACTAATAGGGATAATAATTTTTGAATGAATGAAGTTTATGACAACATTATGAAAAGGACTCTAAAGAAAAATCAAACATGTTCTGTACCTTTCATATGATCCGGTCTGTGAAATCTCATCTGTGGGCATACGCTCACAGCACAGTAATGATAATAATGATTATTATTACAACACATTTAAGATTAGGAATTTACACATTTATAGGAATTAAAGATCACACATATCAGCAAATGTAAGAAGTAATTTAAATGAATCGTGAATAGTTACTTTGCCTTGTGTGTCAGGATGCTCTAAAACTTCAATATCCGTTAACATTGGACGGTGTGGGGTTCTGTCGCACCTGTAAGTCCTGAGCCAAAACATTAAAAGTGTTGAAAGGCAACATTGTCGTCCTCTGGCTCTCCAATCAGGTCTAGGGTACAACATCTATTCTCAGCCATGTTTTATTAATCCATCTGTATCCCCTAAAACTAGGCCATTCAGAGGCAGAGCCCGGACTATCCACTTGTCCTTTATACAGATGGAATTGTTGTTTTTTTTTCTGTTTTCATACTGGGGTCAAATGCACAAAACAGTACTTATTTCATTTTTGAAATAAGAACCGTCTGTCTGAGGGGCCACGGAGCAGCAAAGAATGGGCTACAGATGCACAATATGCGATTGAATGTCTCTGCTGTACAAATACACATTCTATCAATATGACCATGCACTTACAGCAAAAGAGTTTGCAATGAGTTTGACATGCTCTTGTGTCCAACAGTGAAAGGCTTCCCCTTTACAGTATAAATGCCATCGGGCATCCACTTAGTCTAGACGCTCGACCACACAAGGCGACACTGGTTGCCCTCAGTCTTAGACACTGCCATCTGTGTGTCTGTATACCAAGCTACTTACACGAAAGGAAAAAGAGATTCATGTGGCACACATGTGTACCACGTGGCTCTGACAGAAAGAGAGCGAGTGTGAGACGCCCCCCTTCTCCCACCCATGGGTACGAGGAATCTGTGGCAGACAGTGTCACCCGCCCTGGCTACTGCTTTAATTAAAGCCCTAATGATAGGCTTTCAACTGAGAAGCAACTTATCATCACACATAATCGCTCGGCGCTAGTTAGCGCTGGCAGAATTGCAACCATCTGCTCCGCTAAGAACACATTCTGATCATTCTTTATATAGCACTAGTGGTTCACGTACAGTATTTATATTAGGAGACCCCCATTATGTGAAAGTCTGTTTAAACATTGTACATTAATGGGGCACATCTGTGTTAGAGCCGCTTGGATCAGCAACACAGATGAACAGCCAAAAATCCTCTTTTATGATATTCGGCTAGATAATTGGAATAGACTGTAGGTGAGTGTTACGTTTTTTTTTAATGCGAGCTTTTCATAACTTTTGTACTTGGATATTTTCACCATTCACAAGTTGACAGCAAGTAAAGGTCCTGCATTTAGTGCTGATTTTATGGGCATAGTCAATCATGTCACTTTCACACACAAAATGCATTTGGGGAAAAAAATTTAAACCTGAAACTGAAAACTGACATTTCCACTCTTTCCAGCAGTGAGTGAAATGATTGACTTCAGAGCAGAAATGTCAGAATTCTTATGAGACATCAAATTCAAGATGCACCACCTAATGATGAGACTAGGACAGGTGCAACTCAACAAGCAAATTCGCGGCACACGTTTACACGTGCAGATTTGTGCATTTCCAAGAAATGCTTGTTTTTACACTTCAGTTTTTGTGCAGAATAAACAAACAAGATACAATGTGCCGCTGATTACCTTTGGGCAGAGCCCAGCTAGCTGTGTCGACAGAAGCTCAGCACTTGTGGACCAGTCACTGCAGATCGTGGACTGGTCAGGTGCCAGTAAATGTCCTTGAGCAAAGCACTGCCTGACTATGTGGCAGGACGTCGCTCTACTTGTCCTATTTGTTCTTGTGTATATTCTGGGCCTCTGCGTGTAAAATAACAGTAAAAAAAAATTAAATTTCCCTAGAGAGATTAAAGTGTGCCTTCTTCTTTTCCTTCTTCACCTGTTTCCCGTTTTTATTCTAAGCTACGTTAGCCAGCTGCTGGCGGTAGCTTTATTTTTACCGTACTGACACAAGAGTGTGATCGACCTTTTCATCCAACTCAAGAAAGTGAATTCCACAAAATCTCGTCGTTTTCTTATTACTATACATGGATGATTGATGAACTGAATATGGTTGATTGGATGGATGGAACAAAAGTTATAAACTGATAAGATAAAACACTTTTTTCCAAAGAGGAGAAACTGTAAACTGGGTATTTGATGTGTAAAGTTATAAAGTGAATAAGATCCTATATGTTTAAAGAGGCTTTAAATTACAGTCACTTAACATGCTGTATAAACAGGACAACAGTTTGATCTACAGCACGAGAGAAATGCTAGTGTTGTTTGGAAATCTCCATATTGCAGGGTGAATGCATTCATTTCCATGAACTCTATTAATTTATATAACGCCATTTACGAAGCAGGTTTTATTATTTTGTTAACGTTTGATTTGTTGACAGCAACTAAATTACTAAGCTACAACAAACTGTTTTCACACTTTCATTAGAGCCTTTTACTTTTCGCGCACACAGCAGTGAGATTTACTTCCAACGAATCAATCTGAGGTCAAATAAGAAGCACTTAGGGATTATTTACTAGCTCTGAGACAGCGTCATAGTTTAGCTGACAGAAAAAGCTGCACCCTAAGAGCTGATGTAATTCTCCTCCATGTTGGGTGCCTCAAATGCTCTGCTGATAGAAAAGGCTTTGGCACAGCAAAGTGATGAGAGCAGCTTGCAGCAACTGATGTAAATCCTGCCTCTGTTTACTGAGGGTTCCTGATCAAAGCGAGGATGGAGAGATGGAGGGTCGCAGGGAGAGACATGAAATGAAAGACGAAGTTGCAGAGTTGCAAAGCTGAGTCATTGTAGGTGTGTGTCTGAGGTGTGATGTTGGGTTAATAGTGTGATGCTGCGCAGGGGTTTATTGTGGGGGTCTAATGGCCCGCATTAAGATGAGAAGATTATAATGTTTTGGGTTTTCACGCCATTCTGAATTCATATTGGAGCATGTCACTTGCCAAGGCCTTTCAAATACGCCTTACAATTACTAATCCTGCTCCAAACTTCCTACTTTAGTGTTCTTTCATGGTGGGATAAACCTTTATTTTATCCTCTTTTATTATCTTTGTTTATCTGATTCTGATCTGGCAAATTTGTCTGGTCTCCTTCAAGTTCACCCTCTTTTTTTCTCTTTGTGTATTCCCTGCCCCCCAGCTGAAAGTGAATAGAGGATGACACAAATAAGAAAAAGGTTTACTGTCTGCAGTGTTTGACAACCTCTCCCGGCGGGGCTCTTTAATCATTCATGCTTCATTAACTGGCTATCTGTTATCATTTTGCATCTCTCTTTTGAAAAGGATGAGAAAGGTGGAGGGCTGTGTCATGTGGTAATAATCAATTTTCCTGTAACACAACAGTGGCGTTCTTATCAAGCTGAGGAGCTGAGAAGAACATTCAATAGAGCAAACTTTTAGACCTTAAAACAGGTCAGTGTGTCCCAGTATTTTGAAACGGTGCCTATCAGGCACAGATGTATACAGCGTGTACACAGTATAATGACAATTGTTCACAATTCTTTATGGCACAGTAAAGAACTGTTTAAGTTAGTGAGTTTGCTGTTGCTCCTTCCCGAGTAGTTCTATAGATTTTTTTTATAGTGCTGTAAGGAAACAATTAAAGTGCTAACCACCACCAAGTCTCACATTTACAGATCTTGTGCTTTAGTGCTGTGCCAGCATGTTTCACTGATCTTTTCTGGTTAAAAAGTGTCAAGTCTGTTGCACCTGTAACCACACCCAGCCTCACTCTTGGTCAGAACTAACAATCCAACAGTTATGCGAAGGTCATATTGAATATTAGAGTTTGAGGACTGGCATCTGTAGGGATCAAACACTGCAAAAAAAGGAAAACTTCTTCTAAATGTAGTGTTGAAGTATTTAGTGTGAGTAAAATTAGATACACATATAGGACACAGATTTTGAAAATGGTGTCATGGAGTCAAAGGTACAGTGACTTTGCTCCCACTCCTTTCAGTTAAAGTCAGTGTAAAGGCAAGTCTGAGATTTCTTTAAAAACACATTAAATATGTTGGAAAATAGTTGCTGGAAACATGTGAAAAGACTTTGAAAGATATATTACTGAAATGTGGAGTTAGAGGTTAAAACAGTTTTTCACCAGTTTTCAGTCCAGGATTTTTTGGGCGGTCCTAAAGGGTGGCTCGATGACACGCTGAGGCCACCCTGAGCATACCCCTGCACCCACAGATAGAGATTAATCTCGCTCAGAGTGTTTCAAAGTTAGTCATGTCATTTTCTGCGCTCATCTTACACGTTTCAGTCGCTTCAAAATTGCTGCTTGACTGCTCCCACAAGTGGGTGTGGCTTCAGCACATTCAGTGGACGCGCCCCACAGTCCTGGAGTTGAGAATACTGCTTTTTACCAGATTTTAACACCTGATTTCATAAACTTTAATCAATCAAATTTAGCTGGGTGGTTAATAACAATTCTTCTTTGGTCTGACAAACTCAGAACACAAATTTATTCTTACTTTACACAGACTTTAACATGGATAATTGAAAAGTAACATTTTAAAATTCTCATTCTGATTCTTTACTTGTACAAATCAAGAATATTAGTTTTCTTAACATGTGTTTTATTTATTAATTTAATCTGCATGATCCTGACTCAGGTTTAAAATAAACACTGGATGGCTGTACCTAGTAAAAAGTTATATCCTGTATAGTTCATGAAAATAAACAGTATGTTGCTTTGAGAGCAAAATGTTATTTTATGTTATGTTTCAGCACTTCCTGACAGTCCATACTGTAGCTAAACAGTTACTATTTTTGCCTAAGAGACTCATGTTTGGACTGTAGTGTCACTGTACACAGGTCTGGTCTGTGTACCCCCTTGTTCCTCCTGTCAGGCACCTATAGCTCAGTTTGGGACTGTCTACTATAGTCCAGGATGCTTCCCATTAAAAAGCTAAAGGAAGCAGCTGTACACTGCACTTTACCTGAGGTGAAAAAAGTTACAAAAAGCCACACAAATATGACATTAATGCCTAATTAGAAGTGTTTTAAACAGTTTGTTTCTGTTTTACAAGAGGAAGTGCTTCAAGGATGAGGACGTAGTTTTGACAAATGTACATTTTATTACCTCTCCAATAAAGAGGAGGACAGATCAGCCCTCTAAACTTTGTCTCATCCAGAGAGATAGTCCCAAAAGGAACTCGAGGGGATTCCGGCTGCTTTTCATATATTTTTCATAAAGCTCACATTAAGAGCTTTAATCACTTTCTGATGCCATGACTGAGCTCTTTGGCTCAGTTGCAGGAACATCAAGTCCCCACTGTGCTATAGCCGCTGCTCCAAAACCGGTCTGATTATTGACTCATATATCATGTAGCTGGTCTTAATTTCATTAATTTAATATACTGAAATCTTTAAAGAGGTTCTTATTGGTGAAACCTGTAACCTCAGATCATTTGACACATAAAACCTAACAGACTGCTCTCACCTGTTTACATAGCAGAGAATTATCTGATAATATTAGGCCTTTATCTATTTTCTCATGAATTCTGACTTTATTCTGTAAATATTTCAGCTTAATTATTGAAATATATTCTATTTGTCTCTGTATATTTTTACTGGCAAAGCAAAAATAAAAGTGAATGCTTCCAATGTTTTCAGATGATATCTTTGTTTGTGTGTATTTTATTTATTCACGTACAAATCTTGCATGAATGATCTTAAACAGCTTGAAAGAATGTTTACGCCTTTCGCTCTTCAAAGATGGTTCTTAACCAATGTATCATGGCAGGCAATTGACTCTGTGTGATCTCTCCTGTTCCTCCCGCTGAACTGTAGAGATATGATCAGAGCTGGGGTGCAGATGTGAGGCTGGGAAACAGTGGCAGTTCACTGGAGTTGAATTGTGCCCCGGAGAGGAGGAAGTGTAGTTTTTCTATCAGATGGAAAGATCAGAGGAGACGGATAATTCAGTTATCACATCTGCAGTGATTAGGCGGACAGGACGCGGTTTGCCGATAAGGATCTGCAGGCTTCTTAGAGACTGTACGGTTATTAGGAAACTGAAGAGACTCTGTCTTCTTTTTTGCTGTCTCACCTTGGTTAATTTTTTTTTTGTCATTTCTCATTTTGCCTCATGGATTTGTTATGTAATTTATTATGTGAACTTGCAGAAGTCATATGCATATCAGCACATGTCTCATTGCGGCTTATTCTCAAATTTGTTTTTTGACCCATCGCATTTTCACATCTTGTTTAATACATAAGGCATTGGAGGAAAACAAATAACAGGACTGCATCCTAATAGACAAGACCAGTTTGCTGTTTCATGATCTTTCTTTTTTTCTCATCTTGTATAATTTATTCTCCTCTTGTCCAGATTTGTATAAGTGCCAGAAAACATGCCAAGAAGAGAAAGAAATAATTTGCAAAAAAACCCCCCAAACATAATAAGCCAACCAAGCCAGCAAGATACTTTCTCTTCTTGGAATCATTTTGTGTCACATTCTGGTGACTTTTTCTTGCCTCTTACCATACCTCCTCTTATTTTACCCTTTTATGCCTCATTTAGTGTTATCTCCTCTAACATCTCATGTCATCTCTATATATGTGATATATGTGATGACATGTTTGTCTTGTCGTCTGGTTTTACCTCTCAACTTGTTCAAATTGTTACTTCATCTCATGCATTCCATCTCATCTAATCTTGTCTCACATATTTGGCTTAGTCTCATATCATATCATTTCTAGTTTAATCTTGATTCTAGTTGCCTTATCTCATCTCTTTTTATTACAACATATTTTGCCTTGTCTCATATTTAAACTCCTCTGATCCTGTTTTCTTATTTTACATCATTTAATCTTAATGTGTCCCAGACATTGTTCCTTGGTCTCCTATTTAATCTCTTTTTGTAATCTTGATAATCTAATCTCAATTTGTCTCACATTTTGTTTTGACTCATATCTCTCTCTTTTGTTCCATCTCATCTCGATTCCTCTCATTCAATCCTTCTGTATATTTTAATTTCGTTTCATTGTTTTACTTGATAACATTTCAAATTAAAAAGCAGTTTCCCATGTTTAGTCCATTTTAGTCCACACACACACACACACACACACACACACACACACATACACACACACACTACTTTTGAAGGCATAATCATCTCTTTCTACCTGATGAGCCCTCTATATCCTTCTATCATATCCTTCACGTAAATCACCTTCTATTGTCAATGCCACCTGGGGGCTAACGTGACAAGCCTTCTCACTCCCTCTATCACAGTAATTAACACCCTCCTCTGTCCCCATGCACACACACACACACACACACACACACACACAGACACACACACAGACTCTGAAAAGAGCCAAAATCCTCTTCTTCTTCTTCTTTTTTTTTTTTTTTTACCCATTTCTGTTTCTTGTACTGCTCATACTTGTCAGCCTAGTCATTATCTTGTCATGTTGCCCTGCCAGATCTCATCACAGACCGCTAAATTACTGCTGAGAACAGATGACACAATGTGAGTGTGTCTTCATTCGTCCCTATGTTTGTGTGTGTGGGTGGGCCTGTGTATGTGTGTTTGTATGCGGGTCTTACATTATTATGTGCATAGCGTCTGCTGTCAGCAGAGTTTGAATCTGGAACTTTTGGTGTCAGGGCCTGTTGAGTCTAATGATGAATTGTGTTGCATGAATATTAATTGGTGCAGATATATAACCTTTTTTTTGTTGCAAATAGACAAACTCTTATCTTAATATCTTATTATTAGCAGTATCGCAATGCCAAGAGATATATGGTGTATGGTAAAATAGTGTTATAATTTACATCCACATCAAATTTTACATTTTAAATAAAAATGCAGATTTTCAGATCAGGGAGCTATTAAATAACTAATCATATATAATCATTTATACTGGGGATCTCAGCAATTTGGGTTTCTTGTTTAGTCTTTCCTGTTTTATTTTATTATTCTCCTCTCTCCACATGTCTGTAACTTTACATCCTGCCTTTGTTGTATTTCCCAGTTTTGATTATCTGTTGTTTTCACCCGTGTCTTGTTGTCCTGCCTTCACATTTGTATTTAGTCTATGTATTCCTTGATTTCAGGGTCAGTTCATCTTCATTTCATGTTCAAGCCTACATGACAATCCATAAGCTTTTCATTCACTTTTCCTAAATAAACCATTGCTCTGCACCAGTTGGTCCTGTTCCTGGTTACTCTGTTTGAACTGTCGGGGCACTTTCACACCGGGATAGCCCGGGGGACTCGGTTCAATTGGGCGGGGTATGGCGAAAAATTTCACACCTTCATTTGGTTTGGTTCCCTTTCACACTGCATGCCTGGACAAACAGTCATGCAGTTACAACAGCTGCTCATTTGGGGTGGTATTGCCCGAAATGAGCACTGACCAGGAAGAGAAAAAAAAAAAGCATGAGGGAAAAGAAAACCTGGCGCATCGATTGGCCAGGACCAAAAACAGAAATCCATCCCCTTCAGCCAGTTGGACTCTGGTCCGTTTGAAAGCTCTGGTGTGAACATATCTAACTGAATGACTTAAAACCATACAACTGTAGGTTAAGATTCATTTTTGGGAAAATTACTTTTGTAGAATACCTTATTTTTCTCAAGTTTGATAGAATTGGCATAATGTAATTAATGGTAACTACTTGTATTCTGTTGCTTAATTTAGAACAGAAACTAAATAATATGGCACACCTTACCTGTAATGTGAATGATGGTTAAGATTGGTGGAGTGATGATGCAAGGGAGTAAGGTGATGTATCACATGTGTTGTCTGTGTTCACTTGTCCTATTGTTGACATTAAAGTGGACCAAGTTACGGAGAGGAAACCGGAATCAAGCCATTTAATTCAGTAACAGTCAAGTGTGTAGTTAACACTAAGTGTAACCAGCATTACACAACAATCAAAGCCTTTAAAGGTCATGTTAACCCACTGAAGTGGTTTAAAGAATGAATCCCCACCAGTTGCTGTGGTACTGACATGAAGCACATCTTGACCTGTTCATGATACAAGAAAGGGAGGTTTCCCCAAAGGCATAAGTACATTTTGAATTCATTATTATTACAAGCAGCACAGACCTAATGATACCATACAGTGAGTCATTGCTCTTCTTCCCCTCCCTGTAACACACTTTTCAAAACACACCACAGCTGTGTAGATGTGTGAGATATCCCAGGTCTTCGCCAAAAGCTGGCTCACAGTTTGGTCTATCATGTCATCATGAACAATAGGTCTTTTAGTTAGAAGCTAGAACACCCTTAACTGTTGGCCACGTTGATGGAAAAAATGTTGGTACTCATCACCTTTCCAGTAAAAGTAGTTGTTGCCATGGTAAGAACTACTGGAGATTCAAATAAACAGTATCAAATAGATACAATTATCATCATACTTTGTGCTTTTGCATGAATGACCAGGGAAGCCATTCACCCAAAAAATTATGTTGCAAATGATGCTTAAAAGTGTGTTCACACTCAACACAAACCCCCTTTTTAGTTTGCTATGTTTACTGACATGCAAATGAACCTAAGAAGCATTTAAACTGTACATAAACACTGAATCTCTCTCCCAGGAACTTAAGTTCTTCATACAACTTTCCTCCAGTATTTACTGTACTCATAAATTACTCAGTAATGTGTGTCTGTTCCCTCATACTGAGAGGTTTCACTTAACTGGACTACACTGAAGTAGGAAGGCCTCATGTGCTTGTAATACTGAGCTGGGTCAGTGGGAACAGGACATTCCTGCAAAATAGAGCCTGACTCTCTGTGAAACTTCCCTGAATAAATAAAGATTATGTGCTTTTTGGCAACTTCCACAGGCATCCGACATACACCAGTAGCCAAGCAGTCGGAGAGCATAGAGATGAAGTCAGTGAACACAGATGAGGAAAATAGAGCCACAGAGCAATGACCAAACATATGGTTTGGGTCTGACTAAGCACTACAGATGGGGGCTGCACGCACAGATGGTTCGCCTACTGTCAAGTGGGCAAAGGTTGGTGGTCAAATGCAAGGTGTTTACTGTGTCAAGGAGAGGAAGACTAATTTGTGCACACAAATTAATAATTTGAGGTCACGAATGACATGCTCAATGCTTTCAGTGCTCTTGAAATAATATTTTACAAATAGAATATGGTATTAAATGTGTTTTGATTGTTTAACTGGCAAAATGAATCTCCGTCCATGTGTATTCAATTTGTGAATAAAGTCACAGGTTATCCTGAGCAGATAGTGAGGAGTGTTAGCAGCTAGCTAGCAGCTTTTGTTTTGCTTCAGGTGCCTAAAAATATCGAATACATTACTTTTACCAATCACATCACACATTGATTACAATTGTCGTTGTTCCCTCAACGTTTTCATACAGTTAATTACTACATACTATATCATTCAAATATACTGTCCAGCTATGCCTGCTGCACATATATACCATGGTGTAGCCTAATGCGGTGATACAAAATAAATGGAAATTTTATTTGCAAAATAAGCAGGCGAAGTTGTGTGGCCATGAAAGATTGAATCCAAGTGCCGTTTTATTGGATTTTAAACAAACGTACATACGTGCACGTACTTGGTAGATTTAGGCTGTTAGCCTAAATCTTTGACATGCTGTATGTTAAAATGTCAGCTATATTCTGAGAACTCATAGAAAAACTACAGAACAACTACTGTAGAACTGTAGAGATGTGTAAATGCACTGTTGTAACATTGCAGGCTATTCTTTTTTTTCTCTTTCCGGATACCTCAGATTGGGGAGCTTTCTGAGCAAATCACAAGCTTATATTTACTAACCCCCCGCTCAGTTTTCATTAGCGAGGTTAAATCCTCACACCGCTAATCAACCATTCCGATCATGAGGCGAATTGGAAACATAAACATTTCAGAAAGCTGATGCATAATTATTTCCACACTCCTCATTCTAAACCAGAGCAGAGATTCTGAGCTGTTTATAGACCAGATTCAGTTGCAAGACTTTGTAAAGATCAAGTGAGATTTACTTATTAATAGGCACTGCAGTACATTTCCTTCTTGATTAATTTGTTGACCATGTGGATCTTATTTTGATTGCTGTAATTGGTGGAAATAATTATAGATCTAAGGTGCCAACGCTGCAATCAGTTCATATATTCATGGCCTGTGAGCCTTCACGTCATCAGACAACTCAAGATGGTTACATGTGTGCAGAGTTGTTGGCGTAAGGATGAAAAATAATATACACTGTCAATATAACACAATACCCATTCAGTTTGCTTTTACTTATGTTAATCAATGGACGCTGGCTTATGTGGGACATCATTAAGTGCCAAGTTGGATATGACAGAGGTTTTCCAGTTATAATTATGACCTTGATGTTAATTTCATTGCCTTCTCTCGTTGGAAGTTCCACCCAGCATCAGTGATGGGTGTGGCTGGGTGTTGGATGTTGTATCACATCACTGCCGCAAAATGAGAAGTTAAACTATTCCAGCAGAGCAATTTTTTTAATTGTTAAGTGTTCAATTACTCTTTAAAAATAGGCAATGGTTACACCCTTCTCGACGGACAAAACTGTAGGAAACATATTGACCCCCATCATGTACGTTATATTGAACCTTGCTGCCATGAACCTTCAGGGATACAGTGGCCCTCTGGCTGATTGCTACATTTACTATCATGTAGCAAGTATGTTTAATGTCTGATAAACAGTGAGCAGTATAAAGTACAGGTGTGGAAAAGTAACTGGTGGATGGGTGTACAAATTGTCTGTCTTCAACAATGGCAACACACATATGAGTCCCATTTCATACTAGTATTTGGCACTAACTTATATTTAGCAATTTAGCCAACTTTAACTTTTAAAGCATATCTTAACCTTGGTAGAGCTGGTAAGTTTTGCTAGTTCAAAATTTGAACATCTGTCTGAGCTTTACATTTCCCCCAAAGTGTATTTTGCTAATGCAAATCAGCTGCATAGGAGCGTAATGTGTAAAAGATAACGGCTGACCTGCAGCTAGCTCAGAGATGCCAGCCTCTCCTTGGCTGTCTCTGCTCTCTCCTCAGCCCCTCTCTCTCCTGTATGTTTCAGTGTTATGGTGTTTCCGTGATTGCTACCAGTTCCCAGCAGCCAAAACATGAATTTGTCATTGCACTCACCACTCTCGTGAAAACTAATGGAAACAAGTGAACTGTGCCCACTCAGGAGGTTGATTGTGACAGTTGGTGAGTTGGCGGGGCGTGGGAGTGGTGGGGGGGGAGTGCGCATGGGGTGGGGGGGTAGTGGCACTGTGGTGTAATTAGCAAGAGCTGCAGTGTCGCTCACCTGCCTGTCGCCTGCGCAGATTTGGGCTCGCTAAGTAAGTATTTGCACGCAAACTGGTGTTATTTGATCCACCTCAGTGTCAAGTGCTTCCATAAGTTTAAAAATTGAAGAGGAGGAGGTTCTCTCGTGGCTCTCAGCTGGCAGTTTGATTCAGATTTTATTATCCGTGCTTGGTTCTATAATAAGCAGGAACTGTCCTGTCCGATTAGGCACGCTCGGCGGCGCTCTTCGCCCCCCCCCCCCGACTTGCTCCACCCCCACAACCCACCCACCCCATCCCACTCCTTACTTAGTGAGAGGAGGAGGGCTAGGCTCCCAGCAATTGCCAGTCTCTCTCTTCCTCACTCTCTCTCCCTGTCTGCTCGGGTAGGGAGCAAGAGGGGAGTTACTCCATAGACTTAACCCATTAACTGCCATAGTTTTGCCATGGTTTTGATCTTTTCACGTTATTACTTGACAATAAGCAGCTATTGATACACCTGAATTAAGCTTGGTCAATATCCTGCAACTGTCAAAATGTTTGGTATTAAAATATAAAATGTATTTACTCACTTATGCCTACTTGCTTACTAATTACTTAAAATAACACTTGTTGCCACCTTTGATGAATTATTGGTGAAAACCATACATCCACCCATGATTGGTGTATTGATCTGCCGGAAAAAGTCATGTTAAACCCAGCGCTGTCCAATCATTGCACAGAAGTGTTTTGTTTTTTTTCCCTTGTAAAAAATTACTGAAGGCTGAAAGAATGATTAATATATGTGGATTTACCAAACCTTTTAAACCTGTGTGTAACTGTGTAATGTCATTTAACAGAAATGTGGCAGCTTGTTTTGCTTACATGCACTAAAATTGTAAGAGATAATGTAAAATATTAATTCTACCATTTTTTTCCAATTCATCATTCTATCATCGGTAAGACAAGAAGAAATGTATCATTTAAATATTCTATATTCAAGTCAGATTTTTTTTACATTGCATACGCATGATGCAGTCCTAGAATGTTCAAAGTGGTGATGTAGTCCTGTTTGTTGTTTTTCAGTGAAGCTGGAATGCCGATGTGTTTCTATTGTTGACACCCAGTCCAGTCAGCAGCTGTGCTATTGGCTGCCGGGCTATGATCAAACCCTTGGGAACAGACTGTCTCCACCGGCACTGTGTGTGTGCGTGTGTGTGTGTGTGCGTGTGCGTGTGTGTGTGTGTTTGTTTGTGCACTAAGCTAGAAGAATGCTACTGTATATTTACAGCTCCACCTCATGAAATAAGATCTTTTCCTGTTGTGAACTGATAGAAGAAGAATTATAAAACTAAAACAACAATGCCAAGACAAACTTGTAAACTGTAAACAGCCATTTAAAAATAGTTTTCTTCATAGCTGACAGTGCCATCTTTAGAAAAATGTCAAGGGCTTGTTTCCTTTAATTATTTTCATGAAGTTCTCTAAAAGCATTCTATATTAATCATTGTCTTTTTTGAAAGTACACTGGGTGACATTTTTGATACATGACTTTACACAAATTCATCCAGTAGCTGCAGTCAGATTTCATTTACTCTTTTACAAAGACCTATTTTTTTGTGCCCAAGCCTAAAAAATTTAAATGCATTCATTTCAAATATGCTCTTTCGATATTTGTCTTCAATATTTATAAATCTAGTTCTACAAAGTGTTATTTAATTAAAATTCTGGTGGTGTCTTGAGTTGTGTCTGTCAGTGTTTGGCACTATGAAGGCATAAGAAAATGTGCTATATATAAAGTAGCCTAGTGAAGTAAGCTTCTCCCTCGTGCAGTGTGAGGCTGGATAGCCTGAGGCAGGCAGGCAGGCAGGCAGGCAGGCTGCTGATGTGGAGGATATACACCAGGATGCATATCTGCATATCTGTAGGCTACACACCAACAAGTTCTCAGAGGGCCAAACTTAATGTTACGGTAGGCAAAAAAAGATCAGTACAACAAGAAAGATGAAGTTACCGTCTGCACAGTTTATCTTCTCCACCAGGAGAAAGTAAGGCTTGGGGGGGGGGGGGGGGGGGGGCTCGTGTGTTTGGTTGTGCATGTGTACGTGCAGGTATCTGTCCAAAGCTAATCTTGTGTTATAGCCTAATATTTTTTGTGCACATTTATGACTGCATGCTCAAGGACCCTTCATGGTTGAGGTGATTCACAATTTTTTTTTAACCTTATTTCATCAACTGCAGTCACCTTACCTTACCAGCCGGTGGAGGCTGCAAGTGATCAACAACTGCTTCAGTTTGGAATCTTGTTTCTGCTGGGGACAACGTTCATGGCAATCACAGGAGTGTTGGCATTCGGTGTACATGCAACACCATCCTCTCTGCACAACTTACACAACATGTATGCCCGCGTCCCACATTACTTTTGGTTGTGTTCATCTCCGTACAACTACCACTGTCTTTTTGAAGCAGGCAAGAAAAGTAATATTTATCTGCTTCATGTGGATATTGTGTCAGAGGTTTGTCCCCACCTAGCCTAGTCTACTCTGGTTGATAACGTAAACCTTGTCTCCCCTTCATTCTACTACTGTCATGCATGGATGCCAGACACACAGCCTGCCCTGCACTTCCAGTCACCCACCCACATGCCCCCAGACACACCTGGCATAGATCTGCACTCAACTGAGTGCACTCTTCTAGTTTATGTAATTTTTTTTTTTTTTTTTTCATGGCACCAGAAAATTGACCCAGGACTCATTTTCAGTAAATAGGACAAGCATTGCATATGCTGTCTGCACATTTTGTCGTTTTCTGAGAGGGTGGGTTATGCAAGCCCTCTTTCACTGCTAATTCCATCAAAGCTTTGGGAGCAGTTCTAATTGGGCGTCTCTATTTTTGGTTGTCTTCCAGCCCTGTTTTGCTGCCTTTGAGTAAAGGCAGCGCAGCGAATGTAAAGCTGTGTGATAACAGGGCCATTCGCCACAGTACTGAGTTTGACCCTGCAACCAGCTTCCATGACGGATGTGAGATGATTCCTAGCCCTCCAGCTCAGCACGACACACTCAGCACAACTCGAATGCCCTCTCCCAATCTCTTACTTTCCCGTGTTCCCAGTCTTACTCCCCATCTCTCTCTCGCTCTGCTTCTGTCAGTCTCTGTTACCCTAAAGATTGACTCCATGCTATATACTGTCTATTTAAAGCTGGTGCCATAACCACCCACTGCTTCTTTAAGAAGTGGTGACTCACCTAAACAGATCAGCCCAGTAGACTCTGTGTGTGTTTGTGTATGCGTGTGTGTGTGTGTGTATGTGTGTGTGTTTTGGGGTGTTATATCATCTCGGCTTTAGTTCTACTTCGCTAGGGCCTTCTCTGTTTGGTGACAAGTGCAGCTGTTTTCTAACGATAGCACTTGTCTGTGTGTCAGACTGGTATCTGCAGGATCCCCAGATTAATGCAAACACACACACACACACACACACACACACACACACACGCACACACACACACACACACACACACACTCAAACACTATCTGTGCACTTAGTGTTACTGAGTTATGTGCTATTCTGGGTGCATCCAGGGGACTTCCAACTTATGGGGAAAGCAAATGAGCAAATTTGCATTTCCTCCACTTTGCTCAGTAATGGGATATGTAAGGGACTATATGAGCGCAGAATGAAGGTATGTATGGCTGCCAATTAGAAACAAACAGGGCAGTACATATGGCGTGTTCTGTATCTGTGGCAAGAGCTTCCAGGCAGCCAGGCTGAGCAGTTTTCACTGCCATGGTTTTAAGTCTCCCCCTCACTTCTTTGCATTATTAAATAATCCCTGAATAATTCACCGCCTTTCGTATCAAACAAATATTTTTGCAACTTGCACCTACATATAGGTGAGAGGAGGGCTGCTCTACCATACTGTATGTAGTCCAAAGGAAGGTGACATTGTGATGAAGTGTTTATGTTTGTTTAGAATCTGAATACTCTGTCCAGCTGCAGGCAACAGTGTGAGCTGCTCTCTGCTGCTGAATGTCATGAGTCATGCAGTGAACTTCTCTATCTACACAGGCAGCTCATGCGACTGTATGTTTCTCAGTGCCAAATTTACATTTGTATGTATATTGTCTCTATTTCATATCGCATCCACAGCATATAAACATTTCTCATCTGCTTAAGATGTATTTTTTGTTTTGCTTGGCAGTGAGACACAAACAGAGTTTGATGTTGTGATGCAGCATCTCATCCCATCTATATATATAGTATAATGACATGTATCATCTGCTTGAAGTGCATTGCTGCAGTGTGTTACTATGCAAACTCTGTGTGCTGAAGATTTTCAGAGCTTGCCTGAGCGATGATAGGCGACATCTAAATCCCATCGATGACGCGGCGATGTCACGGCGGGCAAGGACTGACTCGTGTGCTGACTTGTTAGTCATGCTTTGATGCACAGTGTAAAGAGGACTCCAGGAAGCCTGTCGAATGCGCATGCGCACTTGACACACACGCGCACACACACACAAACGGAAAACACACTTTTGCACATTTGCACAAAAGAACACACGGCAGCTGAGTGCTTAAAAGGAAAGCGGCTGCATCATTTGGTAGTCTGACATGAAACCTTGGTCATGTGTTTATATGAGGTGACTTCAGATGGAACAGTTTGCTCGTACAGTTACAGAATTCATGAACACTATTGAGCTACAGCATTAAAAAGCATGAGCCTCAGAGTCGGGACATCCTTTGTAAAAATGAAAACTTACAGGCAAATAGCAAATGTTTGTTTCTGTCATATTACAGCCAATTGTTTTATTCATGACTTTGCTTTTAAAATGTGTGTATCCCACTGTAAGCTAAAATATGACGGTTGACACAATTCCTGCTATGTTCCTAAAAAGCTTATGGAAATTATTTTCTACTTTTTAGGTTAGAACTGTTTAAATTTTACCATTCCCAAAGAATCACTGCTATAAATTATTATTTACAAAATGAGCCCTGCTGTCTCTCTGAACCTGCCTGAACCAAGATAAGATGTTTTCCTTAACACGCCAGTTAAAGTCAAGTTAGAGTCAAGGTATGTGTTTTAAAAAATAAAAACACATGCTGAACTGCATTTATTTTATTTAGTATAAACATAAAATAACTGAAGTTATAGCAGTTCAGAGCACTTGTACCAGGGATTTCAGGATATTTAAAAATAGAAACAAGTTTTATATTATAAAGAATGTATATGCTACATTAGTAGCATAACAAACTGGTTATGAAAATGATTTTGAATCAGGAAATTAAAAAAAACAACAACAACATTTAAGACATCCCTCCATCTCCGATTATTTCCATGATACGTGATGGAAAAGTCTTTAACATTGTAAATAAAGTTGAAAACATTCAAAACATGCTGCTTTGAAAAAAAACAAAAACAAAAAAAAAACATTGTACTTCTGCATTTCTGCTCACGGCTTCTGGTGGAAAAAATAATTTAGTGTAATTAATATCACTCTGAAACTAATTTAAATAGCTTAAGGCCACTTTTTGCCGTCTTCTGTTTAAATATAACTTTGTTTTGTGACGTTGATATATCTTATTCAAGAGAATTTAAAGTAATATCAAATCAATACACTTCAAATCAATACCAGCAAGATCATCAGAAACAGGGGTATTTTTCTTTATTTCAGCATTACCAATAATAAAATTATAAATATTAAAAATAATGATACATATTTTCTCACTTACTTTAATGAGTCTAATATGAAAAAAAGGTAAAACAATAAAATAAAATAAAATTGATACATTATTTCTTAATGAAAAATATGTACTTTTCTCATATTTTTCTCACATTAAATATATTTTTTGTTTTTATATCTGTTATGTTTTTATTGTCCTTGTCCAGAGAGTACCCCACCTCTCTCCCTAAGTCAGCTGGGATAGGCTCCAGCTCCCTCGCAACCCTAATGAAGATAAGCGGTTACAGAAACTGGATGGATGGATGTTTTTATTGTAAAGAATGATTTCTTCTTGACTGCAGTATTTATTTAAGGTGACTTCTCAAAAACAAACAAACAAACAAAAATAATGCATGAAAGATCATTATATAAAACCTGTAAATCTGCTTGAAATATTTTCAAATAAATGAACATTAAGTGGAAATACGTTTTTATCACTTCAGCTTTTTTTCTTGCGGTCCAACCTGAACTCCATTCTGGCTCAATGCCAAATATTCAGCAACAGAACTCTACACGGTCCATTTATTAGAAAGGTGCTGGCTCATTATTTAGCGAGACGGAGTGAAGGGACTCCAGCAAACACTCTGCAGCTGCAGCCACTCTTCACATGCAATAAAGTTTGCTGCCTCATGTGGGGGATCTCTCCCTCTTTTTCAAGCAGACTTTTTTGGTCCATAATTTATACATTTACCTTACTTGCTTCTGCGTGCATTGGCCTCCTGCATTTTTTAAAGGCCGGGTATTGAGGGATTTTCTGTCATGCTCTCTTGCTTTGTTCTGATCACGCAAGCTGCTGCCATCCCACATACAGGAACACTGGCAAACGCTGAGGCCTAACTCATGCCCCCTAACTGGAACAGGAACGCCCATATGTGCACGCACGCACACACACATGCAGATGTCATAGCAGCAAATAGTCAACACGCACAAACACAGAAAGAAGGCCCACTCCCTTTAGCTAAGACTCGAGGACAAACTCGTGCCGAGTATTTTTCACACACAAACACAAACCGAGCTAAGCCATTCATGTGTGTCTCAGCGAGTGAAGGGGTGTTGAATCTAAATGCAGAAGCAGTCTACCTCGCCTGCTCCCTGTGGAGGACGCAAGGCAGACAAAAACAGAGGAAGAGGGAGAGTCTGAGATAAACAGATAAAAAAAGCAGACAGATAGTTCCTAGATAAAGTTCTATTACTGAATTATTCTCTCTTCGCAAAGCAGTACATCACACTACAGAAAGAAGAAAAAAAACATAGAAATTCATAATCATTTCAGCCTCAATATGCCTTTAATATGATGCATAAATGTAGCTTTTAACGCTTACATGGGATTTTATGTGATAAATGTAACAGGAAATGACTGGAAATGACTTCATGTATTGTAGAAAATTAGCCTATCAAATCAATCCATCTGTCACCACATTAGACATCAATCTATTACGTTAAACTACCAGGTATGGTTTATATATGTTATGTATGAAGGATGATAATGACACATTTTCTATCTTTCACTGGTTGCAGACAGTGAGTGTGAATTCAGGCTCCAGATTCATTTATTGACCGCTTGGTTTTAATTCATAGAAAGTTCTGTAGTTTAAGCAAATTAATGTCAAACCTTTGATTAATGGATGTATGATCGTGACATAACAGGGCGAGCACAGTTACAAATACCTAAAGTTACAGTTAAATTACCACCAGCTGAACAATTTCTAAATAAAATATTGTCCAACATTCTGAAACTTCCAGTGGCTCGCTACCAAATTGCAATAATGTAATGTTATACTAAAATGTCATATTATGTTTGCAGTATTAATCACTAACTGCATTATTTTGTGTCCAAAAAGTTACTTAGACATTGTGCAATTCCATTAAAAATAATATTGAACGGCCAGTTCATAAAATAACCAAGTAGATATACAAAAAAAACACCATCTTCGATATTGTGTACACACCAAACTAAACTTTATTTAAATTCTGTTCATATATTTATATTTATAGTAGAACACAATTACATGTAATAAATAACCAACCTATTGAAAAAAAGGAATGATAAAGCAACATCTCAGCTGTGCTAACATAGACATGTTTTGTTCCAGAGATGGAGTTATCCTGCTGCAAAACTTTTTTGTAGGTTTTGTATTGTGATTTTTCTTTAAATATTCAGCTCTTCTATCTCTTTGCTGCGCTATAAACATGTTGAAAAAACAAAGTGAAACCAAGAAAAAAACAAGAAAAAAAAAAAAACTACTGTGTGCAAACTATAATTGTTTTTTTGAAAATAAAATACAGAGTGCAGATTTCAAATCCTTTTCTATCTTAGTGTTTTAAATTACATGCCATCATTTTCTATTGTTTCTTGTTGTATTCTGTCCAATAATTCATTTTGATGTTTGATTTCCCCAAACTTATTTCACTGTGTTTATTTTTTTGCACCTTTGTGCCAATTTATTTTCAATATTTAGTTAGTTCTATAAACTGATATTATAATTATTTAGAAATGTATTTAGACACCAACCAATCTGATCTCTTTCTTTCTTTAATAATGTTCATTATCTACTATTACCCAACTTCATTGTTAAACTCAAATATAATCCAGACAGTTGTTATCTCAAAAGAAATAAAATTAAATTACACACATAATTGGGAATTATAATTTTCACTTTTGAAGATAATCATCTGAACAGAAACATAGATTCTTACTGTCTTGGTCTTTCTCTCTCTCCCTCCTCCATGTGCTGTCAGCTAGATTCCCTCTCTAACATGTAAATTTAGGTCAGGCCACAGCCTCCTCATTGGGCTTCACAGGAAAATGTGGAAATGGATTCTTTCACACCACTTAATCTTATTGGGAGAGAGGGAGGGGAAAAGCGAAAACAACAGGACTAATGTGGAGGGCAAGGAAAAGGAAAGGAGAAATAGGAAAGGTCTGATGAGTGGGTGTAATTACAATGAAAGGGAAGGGATGAGAAGTAAAAAGAAAAGCAAATGAAGATGGAAGTAAGTGGAGGATGAGTAAAAACGAGGCGGGCAGATGAGAAAAGAAAGTACATGTGAGGAGATGAGAAGAGAGGGGTGGAGAGGCGATGTTAGGACAGAGGGATGGGTAGAAGACAACAGGAGGGAGGAGGAGGAGGAGCAGAGAGTAAAATAAAATGAAGGAGAGAAGAGGAGAGAAGAGAAGAAGAAAGGAGTATGCCACTCACATCTCATCTCGGTGCGCTTTGCCAGCGTCACAGCTCCCAGTGCTGGCAGCTCGCATGCTAACAGACAGGCCATATGGCTTCATTATGAGACGCACACAAACAAACACAAACCCACACACACCATGCATGAAGACACACCAGCCTCAATGAACATGCATGCACACACACAAACACACACACGCATACAGGTGCAAAAAAAAAACTTGCTAGGGAGAAGAGGAGGTGTGTGACGAATTGAATGAAGGGAGCGAGGAGGAGGATGTAATGGCACGTTGAGTTTTTCTACCTTCGGGGGCTCCGAGGGAGAGAGGAGCTGGCCCAATTACTGAGGCATACACGGACACACACACACACTTATGTTACACACTCAGCCACACACACATTTTCAGCAATCTGGGAAAACTGGGAGAACATAATTTTCATTACCAGATACAGGGAGAACAAATATTTGGAATACATAAGTGCAAGTCACAGTCTTCATAGTAGATATAGTAACTCCAGCTGTTACACACATACTGCACACACACACACACATCAAGAGGACACCAGAGAGGATCAGCCTTTCTTACAGCTGTGGTGGAGGTGTTTAGGAAGAAGTGGCTGGCTGGATAGGTTGCAGTCACTGCTGTGTAAACCACTTGACACACATTGCAGTCATTAGTGTCATGATCCAGGGGAATGGATGATCCTGGTCACGAGACCCCTGGGAGTTAGAGCCTGGAGTTCAGTGGGGCCCTTTATGGAAGTGTTCTCTGTGGACTGTGTCTGCGTTAAGCAACCTGCTACAGAGCAGAGACAACTGTAGTCCATGGGAGGGATGTTATTAACTTGTACACTTGACATGCCGCCAGGTATGAAGTGCTTCAGTGAAGGTATTGTTGCATTCACAGTATTCAGTTCAAATTTAAGAAATGATAATAATAATAACTATCAAAAAAAAGAAGCTACTAAGCACTTCACTTCCATGTTTACTACCTTTGCTGTGGGCCTGTTGATAATTATGGAGAACACAACCACTGCATCATATGCCAGTTGGCAAGAAAAATGTTAGGCTACAACTGCAGTGTGTCGTGTCTCATCAAGAGTTCCAGCAGGTTGTATAATTTCTCATCCACACTACTGGTTTCATTACTTTGCATGTTGCCATTAGGTAATGGTCATCCGATTTAAAGCAAAACATAAAAAAAAGCTTGCCAACATGGATTTTAGTCTTGCAATCCTTTGTCTGCAGACTTTTACTGGTGTTCTCTGTTGTTTGAGACAGTAAACAAAAGCACAGCTACGTGGAACAATCAAATTGATTGTCCATAGCTGGCATTGCATTTTTTTTTTTTTACACAAAAATGTAAGCTACATTTTTCATATTTGGTGATTGTTTTGTTTTTCATGGTGCTAAGGTTGTTTATAAAATGTTTTGATATTTTTGTTAAGACTGAGTAATGTAGTAACAGCTTGTTGATTCGTTTTTAAAAACCTACAGTAATTGATAAAATGGAGCATTTGTTACTTACTTATTATCGATGCTAACATAATTAAAATGTAGTACAGTGTGTACAATAAATTTAAATATAATAATTATTATTATTGAACTAGTGTAGCAAAGTCTATATTATCTCAGAAAACTGAGACAGTGACAAGCAACATTTTTGCAACATACACTGGCCCAACAGACTAGCAGTTCCCACCCCATTTGCCTTGATACCCCTTAAAAAGAGGCATTTTGCTACTTCTACATACTAATAACTGCATCCAAGCTACATGTGACCAACTGTCATAATTACAAATGTCTTTGGGTTATAATCTGTCTCAACCAGAGCACATTTTATCAAAAAAATGTTCAGGCCTGAGAATGTAAAAGTACCCAATAATTCACAATAATTCACAAGAAAACAACAAAGATTAGAGAAATGTCTTAAAGAACAAAGATAACTTTGTGGTCTTTAATGATTTTGTGACCCCTCAGATATATCTTTTGACACTTTTGGGTGTCCTGAGGCCCAGGCTGGGAATCAATGCAATAGACTTTATATAAAACATGCTGACTCCGTGTAAACCACTTGCATTTTTGCACAAGTAGCACTTTTCAGAGTTGTGTTGAGTTTTTCTAAAAATAACCCCATGCTTCCGAAGAGTTCAGCAGACAATGACTAGAACGACACGTCACTTATCTTTACTTGAAATAAAACCTTTGATAAAATTCTATCCATCAGGCATATCATATGAAAAGTTGACCAAATAAATCTATAATTTAAATTTTTTTTAAAAAACAAACAAAACAAAACACCACATAAGGTAACACTGCACTGCTGGTAATTGTTTCGGCAGCCACAGATGACTATAGAATTTTTCCTCTCAAATGTGTGTGATATTATAAACGTGAAGTTCCCCTTGAAGCCCCATTTTTCTCTCCCTCTGACTTTAACAACCTTCTGCATGGAAAGATCATCGAAACAAATGCATTTACTCCTCAGTCTGTTTCTCATTTTTTTTGTCCCCACAGACACACAATGTTAATGATCCATAGTTCATGGTGTTTTTAATAAGTATTTGATTGGCGCAAGATGATTTACCACTGTTGTCTGGTATTGCTCTTTCGTAATCAGCATATTATTGTGAAATTAGCAGGAGAACAAAGTGTTTTCGATAGATTTAACAGAGTCCTGCAGAGCAGCGAGCAGACATTTTTATCAGATGATGTGGTAAGTATGGATTTTTCTGTGGTTTCCTATTACAGTATACACCGGCTTATTGAATTCAACTAAGCATGTAATCCTGGAATCGCTGACTCCTCTTCATTGCAAATCACTTTGTAATTCACTTGACATTATTAGATACCAAGTCATATGTTATTCTAATATAATGACTTATTTGAATAGCTTGAAAACATATCAGCGGGAGATTTTGATGGCTCTGCACTGAATTGACTCAGTGTTCGTGTCTGCGAATGTTCTGGCCTGTGATGAAACGAGGTTACATTAAGTTTAGTGACATTTAAGTCATATACTAGAGTAGACACACATGATGCACACTGCATCTGAGGTGGAAGTATTTATTAGGTTAATGCTAATATTTCCTTGTTGTGAGGAAATGGACCATGAATGTACAGTATATAAAGAGACCCTACATTTGTGTGTGGTGTAGAGAAAGACAGACAGTTTTGCGTTCATATTAAAACACATTCATTCAAATAAAATGAAAGGACCCAACTTTCCATCTGCACAGTGTGTTCACAAATTATTTGGCATTAAAATTGTTTTCACCCGAAAACCGCGCAAGCTGAACATTGTGTTTAATTGCTCTTCATGTTGACAATGGCGAACGCTTTACTGACCCCCTGTTTCTATTGTTCAGGTTAATTCATCTGGGCCAAGTTATAGGAACAGATGAATTGAAGCTGATGAATGGAGAATGGAGCCCTGCAGTCTCAATCACCACGAGGATGGGTGCTCTCATGGTTCTGGGTAGAGGCGGGGGTGGGGGGGGGTTGGCGGTGCCTGTTGCCAGGAGACTGGCTGGATCCAGTCTGGAGGTCCCGCTGTTTTATTGGGCAACACGCTTGACCCTCCGGTGACCCCAAATTGGCCTCTGACCTGAGTAGTCATACCTAATCAATGCAGCCATGCACACGCTGACGCAGGGGAAGGTTTGTTGCTGCCTACCTGCTGGTAAAGACATAGAGCGCTGAACGGCACCACGGATCAATATCATACAAAGTGACATCTGCAACCATTTAAAATCACATTTAGTAGAATTACTCTTTGATATGTTGTCATCAACATGACGTGCGGCATCTCGAAAATGTGTTTTAAGTGGTTCCTTATTCCGCTAAAAGAACCAATGGGAAAATATATCATGTGCTCAATGTGTATGTATTCCAGTGGAAACTGCATGTGCACATATTTACAGCTATACTTATAAACTTATAAATCTAATTATCACTTATCAATTAGTGGAACAGAGATTGTGTCAATTTATACAAAGGAAAAAATAACAAGCAAATAAAGTCTGAAGCAGGGCCTCAAGGCCGATAGATCAACGTGTGACTATAGACTTTTTGGGGCGTCCTGCCGTCCTTGTGATGAACATGTCAACCATATATGACCACAATGTGTTCAGTTCAGATCTGATTTCATCAGGGGACTTTTATTCCATGTCGTACCCATTTCTCCTGTCTGTATTTTCACTATCAACCTATCCAATGAAGGCCCCAATGGCAAAAAGTAGCTCTAAAAAAAACATCACTTTTCAATTTGATTCAGTGACTGTCTGTGATGAAGTGTTGGTTACTTATGACTGCATTAATTTAGTCGCCAACTCACACAGTGCTGTCATTGCTCTCTCAGACTCATACTAACAGAGAATTATGGGGTTTTTAATCATTTTAAACAAGAAAAAACAGTACGTTTTGAAGTATATTCCTTCAATATGAAGTTGTTAAGCCTTTAAAAGACCAAATATAGTGCATCTGACTGCCGGGCGTGGTACACTGAATATGAAACCCTGCCTCTCGATCTGGCCTGTCACCAGTCTGTCAGCAAATACAAACCATGCACTAATCCCATGGATTTCTTCATTCTGCGGCCTGACATGAAGAGAAATAGGACGACACGCCCAGTGATCTCTCAGATTGCTTCAGAGTGGCCAGCTGTCTCAGACGCTTCAGACTGGTGGGACAGACAGGCCCGGGCTCTCCAACCGAACACACACTTTTAGAAAAACAAACTTACACCTACGCACAGATGTTTAGAGGGGAATTATAAAGTAGGTGAACTGTGATCATCGCAGGCAAACAACCACCTACACAGCCTAAATCTAAAGAGTCAAAAAGTGGATGACATGATATATTCCTGCCAATAAAATGCAGAGATAATAATTGGGTTTACTCGTCTATTACATCTCTGATTATTGTCTTTTGTTGAATCTTGTTTTGGTTACAATTAAATCTTTTCAAGAGTGTATAAAAAGTGCTTCCAGTAGCCATTTCCTAACTCAACTGATACAAAACACATGCATGCACACATGCTTATTTTCATTTGTTTTGTTCAAATCATTCATGCACATTAGTACAACATAACATATAGATCATCTTCATTTAACTATGTGATGTTAATGTGTGTTGGGTTCTTCCCTTCTTAGCCCCCTGTGGTCTGGGTCAGCCTGGATATTCTTCACATGCTGCTGGCAGTGTGACATATCACTCAAAGAGTTTTGTTTTTGCAAAATCAAATTCTTTTGATTGAAGTCCAACTTTTTTTTTTTTGATCATTAATGAGAGGGTTGTTGAGTCATTATGGCTCTGTATTTTACAACAATCATGTTTGCACACTAACCAGATGTGTTGGAGTTAAATTTGTCAATTCTTTTGGATGAATAAAAAAGGCGCAATGGATATTTAAATGTGGTTTTAACAGCTGCTTGTTTAGAACGTTTCATTTGATGTATGTATGCGATTGTTCACTTCTCATATAGACCTAAAGAATCATTTTCTGGTGCACTGGAGAACCTTTTTTGTTGTGGCTCTACACTAATTATGGGAGCTTTCCTGAGCCGGAAGGGATAGTTTACTTCACAAAGAAGTTTCCAGTTATTGTGGCTGAAAAAGCAGAGTGTGGAATAAGAGGAGAGGACCTGGCAGAGATCCTTTGGCAGAAATCTAATCTGTTTGGATAAACACAACATGCACCCAGCATGGACAATGCCAAGTGCTCCTCCATATTGACTCCATACGCAAAAAACACAGATTACCGTGGGGCCTGGTTAACATCCAGCTTGTCCGTGCTTCATCTTTATCACTCAGTACCAGCTGAATACATGTTTGGAGTCACATTCCTGTTTTTACTGTACCACATTAAGTGAGTCACAATAAAGTAAGCAAAATAAATGCTGCCACAAAGAGAAAACAAACAGCTTTTCTTTTTGATGTTTTTGTGGTTTATTTTCAGAAAACATCTTAAACTATTATATTTTTAATAAACAAAATTGCTGGTATTTTTTCACGTTTTCTCCTCCTGTTTTCGGCACTTTTTTTTTTTGATAAAACAACTCGAATTCAATGGACAAATTTGAAAAAAACAAACACATGTTCACAAAATAAAATATATGTGTGGCAGATAAATTAGGTAAAGTTAGCTGAGACAGCCTCACATGAAAATCCCATCAATCTGAGGGAGACTGATTTCTATTCGACATACTAGTTTTGGCGGCCCGCTTATTTTTCCTTTTCCTGTAAGAAGATTTGAAACCTCACTATGGATATCTTCTGGTTGAGCAGAACTGCTATTGCGGGTGGATTTTTCCTCCAGATACAATTTATCAGCATAAATCAGCCAGCCTATTGGAATGATTAGAAGATTTGTCTTGGCCACTGAGGCAACAGAACCCACCCACCTTGCCAGCTAACCAATCTATTCACCTGACCACAGCACCTCTGCTCACATAAATCTATTGAATTGCCCTGCTTCTGCCTGTTGGCTCTTTTTACAACGTGCACGTCACTCTGTGTGGTTTTGTGTTCATGTATATTTGCATGCGCGGATGTGTCCGTATTGCAGCATTTCTTCTCGGAGAGGGATTGGAGGTTTCCTGATCCGGGGCGTGCCACTCACATCCATCACAGCGGCGGTCTGGTTTCCTGGTGATTTAGGACTTACCGAAGCGGCCCTGCTAGTCACTGTGCTTTGACCACAGCCATTCCATCACACTCCCACCTACAAGTCTTAATATCACTACACAGGCAGCCAAGAGCTCTCTGTATCTCTCTATGTGTGTGTTTGTTTTATCAGCAATACTGATAAATCTGAATGTCTAAGTAAGAAGAAACTGACCGACTTGGGCAAAAACTGAATCTGGTCCAACATCAAAGTTGGTTTCTATGGAAGGTTTTTATTATATATTGGTTGTGATATGATTTTTGAATTAGATTTGTGTTGCATAATCATTAGTTGCTTTCTGTACAGTGTCCCAGGACAGGCTAAGATATATTTTAGAAGCTCCTTGGCAACAAGCAAACACCATATAAGTGTAAATGCTATGAGAAAAGGTGTGGAATACAACTAAGTACATGTACTCAAGTATTTAGTAGGTACAAATAGTAGTAATTATTTCAAGTATCAAGTATTTAGTAAATAGTAAGTAGGTACAAATTCAAGGTACTTTCTACTTCTACTGCACTACATCCCAGAGAGAAACATCCACTACATTTAGTAGCTTTAGTTACTAGTTACTTTACAAATTAATTAAGCTTTTACATACAAAACATATGAAGAGCTTATAAAATATGATGTTTTATTGTAAATTAAACTACCAGTACATGTACATTTGAAATAGTTGAACAATCAATTAGCTTGTAATTGTTTGTAGCAATTTTGAATTTTGGTCTAATTAAAAAAAAAAAAACATTGTGAATGTATCACTAATCTAACTCTAACCAGAGAAAAAAAACAGCCCATTAATCCATAATAGGAAAAAAAAAAAAAATTGTTGCAAAAAAAAGTTCTGATCCTAAAAGTCCTAAAAAATAGTTTAAAATGAACTCCTCTACCAGTGAAATCCTGCTTTAACATTAATGCATGAATCATAATAATCAACATGATATTGAGAATTATATAAAATTGTAAAACAACCACAGGACATTTGTCGGCATTGCATACTTTTACTTTTAATACCTGAAGTACATTTTCTTGATTACACTTACTTAAGTTAAGTCACTTGTAACAGAATATTTTTGCTGTGTGGTATTAGTACTTTTACTTAAGTAAATAAACTCAATACTTCCTCCACCACTAATAACAGCTATTTGAAACTTTAATCCCACAATTCAGATTCGGATTAAGAAACTGTCAGCAACATCCTATGCGTGAGTGTGGTCATAACATAATAATTTGATTTCATTTCGGTCGGAGTTTGTTCATTTGAAGTTGGAGTGCATACACTCACACGTCCTCTCTCAAGTCTGTTTCCAGTAATATCAGTTTATTGAGAGTACAGTCGAATCGTCCTCGGCTCTCGGCTTGGATTTTTCTTTTCTTTTTTTTTTCTTTTTTGGAGTGCCGGCTGTCCATTTACACAAAGCGGATTTTGCATCAGCCAGCTTAGAAGTGAGCATCGCTTTGAAGTGGTCTAATCCTTCCTCTACCTTCAGACAACCTTTCCTGACTCACAGCAGAGTCACAGTGCCAGTGAACTGCACGATGGGCCATACTACTTACCCTCACATCCACATATATACATAAAGTGTGCATGTACTTGAGAGTACATACACATGTTTACCTACTGACAGTGCTCCAGTGGCACTTGGAGAAGTAGGTAAACTCCTAAATGTAGGCTACTCTTACATATTTAGCTCACACCAAAAGTGGGCCAGTATTATTTGCATGTTGTCACTTAACTTAAGTATCATTGTGAAATTATCACAGAAGAGCTGCAGATTTTGCAATAAATTCTGACCCACATATGGCCGAGAAAACTACGTAGTCATGCATTCCTTATTCCTTACTCCATCTGCTCATGAGAATTAGACTGTGTCATACCTTCGCCATCCTTAAAAAAAAAAAAAAAAAAAATCACAATCAAAGAGGATTTAGAAGTGGGTATAACCAATGCCAATGTCTACTCACAACCAAGACATTGACACTGTGTAGTATATAAGTAAAATATAAGTATAAGTTAATGGTTATTTGGAATTGTATGCTACCATTATTATTATTATTATTATTATTATTATTATTATTATTATTATTGTTGTTGTTGTTGTTGTTGTTGTTGCAAACATAGCAGATTTGCTTGTTTTATTTATATATATTTGAGGCTGAAGTACAGTTAAACCATTATTTCATAAGAATAAAATATATAGCAAAGACAGAAAGAAACTGGTATAATAACTTTGTCTGTGTGTGGATGAAAGTTTATTTTATTTTTCTCTTCTTTCCTGTTTGATTCCTCATTGATTTCAATAAGATTACATTTTTTGACCATTTGAGTGATACTGAGATATGGGAGCACTGCTCTATGTCACTGTGCTAAAATTGATCTACATATGGTTTTATGTACTATGGTAAAGATTTAGTATTATATGAAATATTATATATGTATATAACAAGCAGTACTTTTTCATCGTGACACTGGTTCAATTACATTGTTTGTTTTTTTAATTATTGTTTTTGCTTTTTGCTGTTTTTTTATACAAGTCAGATAATTCTCTCTCATAGAGCCACTGTCATGACCAGTACCACTAAACAGCATGAATTTACATAAGCACACATTTGCATGTGTATATGAATATGAATAAGAACCTACAGTACAGTTTGGACTTCCTCACTAGCACATGTGACTACACACCAATGCAGGCAGAAATCTTACATCAGATCCAGCCGAAGGCCTCAGATTCAGTCTCGGTGAAACTCCTGCGCTCCATTGAAGAGGCAGAGCTGTCAGAGTGGGTGGCATAACCAAACTGACAGCCTGCTGTGGGCTGCTGCTCTTTATTCGGCAGACAGAGATCAGCAATTTTCAATTTCCTCCTTGCCGCACGCTTAAGCCCACACACTACCGAGACACCCTTCAATAACAAAGGCTAACTTCTTTGACTTAGAAAGATGACTAACAATTGGACCAAGCTGTGGATTATCCAATCGGAACTCCTGTTGTTGGTGGGTGGTCTGTCTCTTTTCATACTCCTCTCTCTTTGGCTATGAGTTTTAACCAATCCCCTGCCAGATGGGGTCACTAAAGTCTCACCATCAGCACCCCTATTGGCCGGGGTTCTTCGTAGGGCAATGGTGATGAGAGAAGAACAATGAATGACATCAATAATACCACATGCCAGGCCTATGGCGTGTGTGTGTGTGTGTTCTGGTCGATATATTTCAATCCAGCTGTTCAGTAATATTGTAGACTCATGAATAATCCACATTCCTCTTTTGCTGTGCTTGTCTGACCATTTGTGTGCGTGCTCATTGCCTACCCGGTGCTGGAACCAGACGGTGTATGTTGGCTGCCTCTCTCTTTCTCCTCTGTGCGCCAGTTCTCCGTCTGAAAGGAATCTCAGGCTTTCAAGGCTCTTTTTGTGAAGTGCTCATCAAAGCCTCCGCAAACACTATACTGCTGGTTTTGAAGTCAGAATCCTATTTTTTATTTTTACTTTGGATGAGATCTAGTCATGGTTCTGCGGCTCTCTCTCTGTCTCCACATTTGATTAAATTACATGTATGAACTCCAATGCAAATGAGCAACTGTTTTTCTGAAGGTAACAGATTGATTTAAACTGACTGTTTCATAATTCATTTCCAGATCCGGCCTGTCTTTTCTACATTGTACTCTTTTTTTTTTCCCCCACACTTTTTAAGATCTTTGTGTTGCCTTTGTATTGCACTGAAACCTTCAGTGAAAACCAAACTGACCTTCATGGAAACTTTCAAAGGATGGACTGCATGTTTTATTATAATTATGTTACGACTTTGACTCACTAAAGTTTGCCAGAGTTACTGTCTATCTTATAGTTTACCATGAAAATCCCCAAACAACAAAATATACAGTAACATTTAAAAACTAAAGTGAAATATATGATATAATATAACATGACATGGCAATATAGTATTTTTACCTCATTTGTGGTAATTGCTTCCCATTATAATGATAAATGAATTTCCCAACCACCTTGCTATTATACTAAATAGAGATCCATGCCCACTCCCAAGCCTTCTCTGGATCCCAATCCCAGAATTTCTCTACAGCAGACGGATAGTCAATATGGTTGAGTTTTTCCTCCCTTGCTGGGCTCTCTGATGATTTGGCCAGACAGCCAGTGGAAAATTGGAAAGTAAAATCTTTGGGGGGTAAAAAGGAAAACACTGGCAGGATGATAGGGAATGATGGAACAAGCTTTTCCCCATGAACACGCAGGCAGTAAGATGACACTTCCCCACTCGTTGAAAAGCTGAAGACTGCTTTGTCATTCCCCTAATTGGATGTGATTACATTATAACTGGGAGGGAATGATCCCATTCGTTGGCAACAGTGAATCTGGGTGCTTGTTCTACCACAAATTACCTCTTATTGAATTAATTTTCTTTGTATAAAAGTTGGCAGAGAATTTGGCTATCATCAAATAGCATCACTGCATTGTTTGGACACAAATGGGTGACAAGTGGGTGGGATCATTTGCTGCTCGCAAACAACAAAGTAGAACAAAATATGAGCCTGATGCTTTACCTTGAATGAAATCAGTTGTGATGAAGCAACATCCCTCTGTACTCATTAATTAGGTGCCATAGTCTGCTGTTTCAAATACGCAAAACCTTGTTGTCCTGTCTGTACAATATGACCCTTCCTGTTGATGGTGGCACTACACCAACTGTCCAAAAGTCAGCAACATATGGTACACAAATAGGAGGGGCATCTTTTGGATCATCACTGGATTTAAAGGTAACCATTGACCCATGACCCTTTCTGAACAAAGAAGTAATTTAATCTTAAATAGACCACACACTACAGTTTGTTACAAATCTGCTGCGTGTGGGTGTGCATCACTTTTTAGTGTGTCCTGGAAACAGTTTCCATTATCATGTTTGGTTGCAGTTTATTTAGCTCTCAGGGCCGCCGTATGTATGACCGTCTGACAGCTTTTGTTTTGCCCCTTTGGACCTATTTTTATTGATGTTGCCTCATTTTAAGACCTCAGCAGTTACTTGTGTGAGTACAGTGTCTTCATTCATAACTGACAGAACCGATGACTTATAGAAATGAAACTCAAGACATAAAACTAGCTTATTATCATACCTTATCTTGCTACCTCACTGCATGTCTCCTGTCCTGAGATTTTTTAAGAAAAGGGAAATATTCTACCATATCAGCACCAACACAAACATAGCCGTAGCACAAATGATTCCAACTAACTATTGGCTAGTTCTTCTTGCAAAAATGTTTTTTGAAGCTCAAGCTAAATGTGGCAGATCCCAAAACACAACAATCAGCTGTTTCAACAGCCAACTTGTACTGGTCGATCGTACCTCATCACACAAAGCTCTCTGTCGGCCTAATAGTGAAAGCAGGCACCGTCAATTACTATCGCAGTTAAACTGTCATCGTAAACCTTCAAGTCTTTCCTGGCAAATAAAAGAAAGCATTTCTGTGTCGGATGCATCTGTCAGAGGCAATTTCCTCATCTGCTGTAATAGATGAGGAGAGGATGATAAGGAGGAAAGGAAAGTATCAGGTAAGCAATTAAACTGAAGCGCCCTCTTGTCATCTTCTTCTCGTCCCCTTCAGTTCTTTCTCCTCCTTCTCCTCCACCTCCTCCTCCTCGTCGTCCTTCTCCTCCTCCACCTCTTCCTCTGTGCTGCTCAGCATTCATTAGACCCAGCTTCCCCAAACACTGTTTTATCTACAGGAAACTTTACTGTGTTGAACTCCTGATCACCCTGATAAACCGCCGGGCTAATTAAACAGAGGCTCACACAATGTGTTCCTGCATGTGTATATGCATATTTATGTGTGTTTGTGCCTGTGTAATCCATGGAGTGTGTCTCTTTATCTCCTCTCCAATTCCTCCCCCTCTTTCTCTCTCTCTCGCTCTCTCTCTCTCTCTCTCTCTCTCTCTCTCTCCCCCCTCTCTCTCTCTCTCTCTCTCCTCCCCCTGTCTCTCTCTCCCTTGTCTGTCGGGCTCAGGGAAATGATGCTGAATGCTGAATGCTGAAAATATGGCACACGCTGAAAGCAGCATTTAAATCTTGACAGTGGCTGGGATTAGCTAGGTAACGAGGAGGACAGCTTGGGAAAAACAAGCCAGAAAGGTGAACTCGAGGACAGGAAGGCGGAGGAGGAAGATTTGGGTTCTTGGGCGCATGGAAAAAAAAAATGGGACAAATTTCAGCTCTAAGTTTTATAATTATCCCCAAAAACTATCTCCAGTTTCGCTTTGAAGTTTTTCTCACTTTTAACAATTGTCAAGCTTTTTATAAAGTCCTCCTACACCAAACTAAACTACACTAAACTTCAGCTCCAATAGCCTGATGTTTTAAAGTCCTCTCATGGCCTTTTTGTGAGACATCATTATCTATTTTTTTTTTTTTTTTTGAACACGACACCAAAGTGACTTACAAAAACACTTGAAGAAAAGTCTGGCTGACTTTCATGTTCTACTTTGTTCCCCCTGTTTTTTAATCAGCTCACATGTGCTGTGCTGAAAGCAAACACAATCCTGGTTGTGTCTTTGTCCCCCTGATATCGCCTTTGGATTGCAGCATATACTAAATCCTAATCCTCTCTCCTATGAGTCCTCTGCAGACCTTGAGTTGATGAACATGGGTTTCCTCTTTGGTCCAGAGAGAGGATGAGGTGAAGAGGAAACATGAGTGGGAGAAAGACTGAGCTCTCTAAGAAGGGCACATTGTCTGACATGAACACGTGCACATAAGGGCAAAAATGCACATACAGTAAAACAATCAGCTCCATGAACTTGTGGTTCCTTGGCTGGGCAAAAAAAAAAAAAAAAAAATGGAAATAGGGAGGTTACACCATATGCCCACCTGCCTGTGTGTGCATTGCATATGCATAGTTTAATGTTTTATGTATGAGCTGTTATGCAATCTCCATGTCAAGGCCTTACAGTGTGGCTGCATTTCTATGCAGACAGCATAGGTGTTTTTTTTTTTCTTTTTTCAATTTCATATTCGAGGCTTCACATTGACATATACTTATATATATTCCATCATGTCATTCACAGTAAGTGGTATGAAAGGGCAATCCAACCTCAACTCAGCTGACACACATTTAAAAGTGTATATATTACAGAATTGTTTATCATTTTCTGTGGCTGAAATAAATCCATGTAGGTTAAATTCTTTACTTTATTTAGCTAATAGTAACACTATTTATTTTCAAAAGGAATAATGATTCAGCTTTTCATGCTTTTCAGAAAGCACTGAAATCAAAGAAACGTTTTTATTAATCTTCATTCCACATCACTGGCAGCATGTGATTTCAGTTTTCTACTAATGTGGCCATATTTCCATTTTCATAAGATGAAGATTTCTATAGAGCTCTGACCTATGTGACCTGAGTCACCCTGTACTGTATTTCTCTGGAGCCAGCCTAAACTTTTCTAACTATTTTCCATTGCAAATGTCTTTTATCAGGTCATTTAATTCACAAATGAATCTTTAAGTTTTATTTCTCGCCTTGTTGGCAGACCTGATATGAGTTGGACCAGGTAATTCTTCCTGTTTCATTATCTTTCAATTTCTTCTGTTCATCTCAAGGCAAAACACTATTGATCTGGTGAGATAGATGTATCGAGAATAAATATGCTTGTTTGCTTGGATAAATATGGTCGTAAACTTGTTGGATGGCTATTCTACCCTCTGACAGACAGATCTAACATACTGCCGCCTTCAGATAAAGTGTTTGGTGGTGTTAGATGTGGTTTGTGCTGCAACCACTGATCTCTCTACTTTAAGACTCTATGGGGATTGAAGTCAGGAAGGTCTGATCGTTCTGTGACACCCAGGGTTCATTTCGCTCACTGATGTTGTGCAGCCTGGTATGGAGCCTAGATATGATGTGTTTCATGTGTTCATGTTTAGGGTTTCTAAAGCACTAGTAACTACATTACATTTAGCATTTTAATGATGGGAACACTGACAGGTATATCCAGTTTAAATGTAAAAAGACACTTTTGGCCCCATTTATCCATCTAACCTTAAATGTCAGTGATGTGTCAATGCTTTGGAGCTGTCACTTTACCGTCTTGTCAGGGAGAAGCCCACAGAGAGAGCACAGACGAGCCCTCTGAACTCTACCACTCACTGGTTCAAACCCTGACACATCAAGAACACACACACACACACACACACACACACACACACACACACACACCCACACTTACACTTGACAGACTGACAGAGTTGCCTGTTAGAATACTGACCAATAGATGACCATGAAGAGTGATACACAAGGTCACTTTACCCTCAGCACGCTGTGTGGCGTAGAACCTACAATTTTGCAGAAGAAGTAACTGACTGATGTATTTTTTTTTCTTTTTTAACTTAACTTTTTCTTTCTCTTGCTTTCTAAACTAGCTTTCGGTCAACACATAATTACCATAACTGGTTTACTCTCGACTGGGTCTAACAGCCATCATGTCTCTGCAAAAACCACATACATCTCCAACTTTGGTAAGTAAAACAACCTTTGTTCTGTCTTCATTAGCAACATTGGCATTCATTTGGAGCTATGTATTTGGTCGCCTGATGAATATAACTCCAATTTATTCTCTTTGACCTATGTTTATGGTCTCTAACTCCTGAAGAAGAGGACTCCTGACTCCTGGACTCCTGGTTGTTTAGCTGCTAAATGCTCCACTATGCTCCAGCTAGTAACTAACTGTGCAAGTCGTGTACAGTGAGACTGGTGAGAATGAACCAATACAGTAGATGCGCGGGCCAGTTAGCTAAATTATAGCTAAATAATAGATTTCGGTGGTTTATTCTCTGTAGGTTCATCACCGCAAGCATTATAAAAATATTGATAATAGCCGCCTTAAACTGACTTAAAATTCTGTAGTTAAAGTGAAACAGTGTCACCAAACTACCAGAAGCATTGCTGATCTTCAAACACTTCCTGATGTGATTTCTTTAGACATTTTTTACATTGCAAAGAAAAAAGCATACATTCTTATCTGGACTTAGCACAGCACATAGCAAGAGTTGATATTCTGAACTGACATCAACATGTGAGGTGGAGGGAGGCAGAAAATGCGATAATGACAGAGCAGTCATGAGAATAAGGATGGTGTGGCTTGTGAGAGGTACATTAGAGGACAGGACCGATGTAGGGAGGCGTTGCTGTGAGGCAACAACAACATAATCGACTCAGGAACATTGAACGCTCCCCTGTTACCGTGTCCTCTTATCCTTGTTGCTCAGCAGCAGCCTTTGTTGTTTCTACAATAGTGGCGTTGTGCTGGCATGTCATCCTTTCACGGTCATTGTTTCTCACCTTTAGCTCGGCGGCGAGGGGGGATGTCTCTGTGGAAAAGACTGTGACCTCTCATCACATTCGTTTGTCATTAAACCGCTTTCTCTTTGTTTGAGCCCTTTTCTCTCCCCAAATTTTAAATTTAGAATACTTTAGTGTCATGAGCGTTTAGGACAAAACATTTTTCCCAAGCAGCTGTAAAATATCTCCCAACAAAGAAGCATTTATGCATCCAAACAATACTGAAATCGACAGTAATGTTTTGAAATAACCACACAATGACGCAGTCAATACACAGTTCCAAAACTGAAAACATGTTGCAATGCAAATCATTCAAAAGCCACTCATCCACTGGATTATAGATTGTTTTTTGATCCTTCAATTAGTCTGTTCTACGACAGTTTCTCTTTCCAGTCGCTCTCTTTCTCTCTGTGTCCTTTCTTGAATATATCTTTCTTTTTGGCTTCCTCTCACCCACATCACCCATGTGGTGCTGGCGATATCTCTGAGTCAGGGGACCAGACACATTCATACACACACACCCACACACACACATACTCATTACAGAGCAGCAGCTGGAGTCTAAGGCAGTATTAATCCTATTTCTGCTTGTTAATGGGATTATTTCTTTTAATTAAAGGCAAGTGGAGAGCAATTATGAGCAGTGAGAGGATGTGGCACAGTTCACTGTCGTGTCATCATATTCAAGGTGCTCTCGTGCAGGTGGACTCGGATATGATGCAGCTTGAACTTCTTAGGTGTTGCAAAGAAAGCTCCGCTGCTTATTAACCTTTAAATCTTCATCTTTCTACATAGATTTACTCAGCAGCGTTGTACAGTACATTGGTGTATTGTTTTTATAGATTTAATATGTGCAGCTCTAGGTTATTCAGGCACCAGTGCTGGGAGTTATATCCATGCCAGTCACTGAATTGAGTAGGTGTGTGAGGAAATTCAAACAGCTCCCAGGAGAAGCTCAGCCAGACTTTTTCTCTTCTGTTTGTTTCCTGTTGGCAAACCCTGGTGAAGAGATATTTAAACAGAGGAGCAGCTGTGAAGACAGGTGAGTGGCTCAGGTGATGGGCTGATGTGGGTACTCTGTGGAGACAACTGGTAGGCAAGTGCGGGTGGGTGGGCAGGTGTGGAAGAATGGAAGAAGGGTAAAGGATAACAGGAATTAAACAGTTGAGTCAGATACAGAGGAGGAAAGATGAGAGGATGGAGCAGCTGTCACGTGACAGCTTTACCCTAAGGTCAGCTGTTTTGCCCTACTTTATATTAACTAACCCCTACCACATCACTGTGTACTGTCACTAAGGCTAGCCCAGATATTGCCATTTTGTGTTTATTATAAAGGACTAATAAATTTTAAACAAATACTTTGTGTAAAATCCACAAAACTTAAGGGGAGCGGTGCTCTAAATCGTAAATGGACTGTACTTATGTCTTACGCCTTTCTAGTCTTCTGACAATACACTACAAATCTCATTTACACACACACTCTGATGGCATTGGCTGCCATGCAAGGTGCCAATTGCTCATCATTTTTTAGGAGCTGTGCAATTTGGGGTTCAGTATTACCACCGATCATCTGATTAATGGACAACCAGGTCTACCTCCTGAGCCACAGCCGCCTACCTCTACCACTCCAAACGTCTTGACAAACGTTCCAGTCTTTGTTCCAAGCCAAGCTCACAACTGCTCGCTGTAGCCATGGGTTAATCAATCTAATCATTTTACACACAGCTAGAAAGCAAATAAGTCCAATAGTATTCAAAGGCCTTGCATACGCACGGTACACCTGCACAGGTGATTTAGATTATTCTCTGACTTTGCTGTTACCTTTGTAGCACCTGTTAGGGTATTTAACCTGCAGTTTGTAGTCTGGTTGAACTGGAATCTGTCTCGACTCCAACCAACCAAGGCCCTTTAAATGAAGTGGTTTTGGTCTGCTCACAACTGATTCTGGAGCAGTGATTTCACCTCAATCTGACTACAAGGCCTACTCTGGAAGTTTGAGCTTTGCATGGACAAGAAGTGGATGAGCAAAATCAGCAGTGGAAACAAAGGAAACAAAGTAAGTTGCCTACCTTTGGTGTTGGGATAATTTGCCCTTTGCTGTGTTCTGCAACACACTGATTACATTATCAAGGTGAGAACTGGCCTACCTGTTCTGTTTCAGTGCATGAAAATCCACTTAGAGGCTTTTTAAAAGGGGAAAGTGACACTGGAGTGACATTACAAGCTGCGGTTGTTGCAGTGCTACTGACAGAGTTAGAGAAAGGGAGGAGAACTACACCTCTCCTTTAATCACATCTACCAGCCGAGAGCTTGCTACAGTGTCACTGCAGGACACGCACTGCTGCACATGCAGGTATGTGTGTTGAAGACACACACACAAAAATGCATACACTGATATAAATGTACATAAAAAAAGGACTCTCAGACTATTCTGCTTATCACACTCAGACAATTATGCTTTCATCCCAAGCTAGAGGGTATGCATCTATGCAAAACACACATAAACACTCTCTTTCCCATCTTTTGCTCTTCTTAACAAGCTCCTTCAATTACCTGCAGTTGCAGACATGATTCTGTCTTTATTCCCCTCTGTCTCTCTTTTTTTCCTCTGAGAACAAGGGAGCGTTTTGTTCCAATTAGTCTCAGCAGACGAATTTCCAGCAGCCACCCAGTCAACCCTCGGGATGATTAAACCCAACACACCTTGCACTCCTCCTCCAACAGGTTGACTTACAACCTGCGCTGCAGGCTGAAAGGTAGAAAGAGAAAGGATGCACAAAAAGAGTGTATGTGAGTAAAAAAAAAGAGATAGAATAAAATATGTAAGTGTAGAAATAATGAAATGAAACAGACTGCAAAAGCGAAAGAGAGTGAACGATGAGTGACAGGTATTTAAAGCTGGTAAGACGGAACAAAACAAGGGCGCAAGGGGTCCAAGGAGGAACACTGATTTGTTGATTATTCTGTATTTTGAGCCTTGTTTCTAACTTCATTTCTTGCATTTCTCCATCAGATATAAGTGATTTCATCAAAACTAAACACAGTTTGGACAGAATTTAGAAGACAAGTGAAAGTGAAAAGACCTGAAACATGTTATGTAGTCTCTTGTGGGGCAGAAAAGGTGGAACAGTGAGGAGATTGTCTTTTTCTGTGCAACAGTGCTCGGTTTGAGCTTGAGCCATGACACTGAAAAACTAGGTAGTTAAGTAGCTATCTGTATTTTTTCACACAACGTCGAGAACACTTTGTCCATTGTTACTTTTGTCCTGCAACCTGACAAGGTGTTGATTAATTTGACACACAATTCATTTAGACTTGGCATAACACTATGCAGTTATTAATGTATTGCACTTTAACAAGGAGGGCTGTTTGTGTTGATCACACTTCATTGTAAATGTTTCAATATAATACTCAATAAAGGTTTTATTACCACCACAGGGTGAATGTGCTGTACAAGAGGAACAGGATTGCATAGAGGGAAGATCTGCCTCTATTTCACAACCTCAGTACCCCCCCTCAGAGCCTGTAAACAGTACAGGGACAAACAGAGAACCACAGTCCTTGAGCTTCTGTTCCATTAGCCTTTATTTCTTAGCCTTTATTTATTCTCAGAGCTTTTATCTGATTTTCTGAAAATGTGAAGCACAATACTAGTGGTTTCTGTGCACGTATTGTTTAGTTAAGTTCCATTTCAATAAGCCTGCAATTTCTCCATCACCCTTGTGTCACATTGTTCGAGGTTTACTTTCACTTATAAAACCAGATTTACATATATAAACATTCAATTTTAAATTTAACAATGCTAGTCTAGAATTTCTGTTATTTAAAGATTTAAGGACACATTTCTATCAACAGACAAAATCTGATTAATGTGAATATGAGGTAAAATGCCTCTGTGTTCTGTAGAAGGTTGTGTTTAAAGTTTAAAGACTCAAAGGCCTAAAAAGCTAAACTTTGACACAATGTGGAAATGGAGAAAAACACTGACGATGAATAGGCACTGATTGTTTGATCACTGGCTACATTTATCTAGGGTTGCTTTTCATGTGGAGGCTGTTCCTCACCTCCTTTCCCAGTGTTTTCCTGTCGTTTCCCCTCCCCTTGTGTTTCTATCTTGTCTCTCCCTCTCTGTGTGTGTGCGTGTCCTTGGGTGTGGACCCTGGTTTTCACCTCACCACCTCTGACTAATCTGTCAATCAACTTCCACTGCATAAAAAATGTAACCTCTGCCAGATTGTTGCAGTAACTATTGCCAACTCTTGTGTCTGTTTGTAAAGTATTATTCTCGTTGAACCCTTGCTAACTGTAATCTCCTTGTGCACCCTCTCGGCCACTCACCTGCCACATCTAACACTATCATGTCTTCACACCTGCGCCTTGGATTTCTGCCATCACCAATCCTGCACCATTCCAGAAACCTCTTTACTAGATCTCCACCATTCCCTCTGAGAACTCAATAAAGAACTCATTAAACCTGATTCAGTTCTCTGGTTCGTATTTGCACCTTTGAGTCTACTAACATTCTGTTTAACATTGCTGCAGCAACCCTAACATGCTCCAGCAGTTTAAGCTATGAGGCAAACTATCGCCAATATCCTCATCGCATCATTATCGTAGGTAAAACTTGCTTGATGATCACGTTCTAAGTCATTGAGCAGGGTTTGCAGCATTGACCTTTGTATCACCCTCATTCAAAATCTGTCACAGCCTATTTGAAAAAGAAAAACAAAACAAAAAAAAAATGTATTCATTAAGTCTTTTTCATGCAGACATTTTGACAGGTGAAACATTAAAAATAGCTGCAGCCCATAGTCAGTCCCAGAGATGTGGTACAGTGCATGCTGGCTCCCTGGAACGCCTCTATGTAATGCAGTCATCATTAATGTTCCACCTGTGCTTTTCCTGCTATGACAAGCCAAGATCCCTACAGAGCATTTAAACGTGAAGAAGGAGAAAATTAAATAGAATCAGCTCTGCGGAGAGAAATAGGAAGGATTTACCCGGCAAACAATTTCTTCCCTCCGCCTTTAAAATCATCATCATTATTTTGTCATTTCGGGATTAACCTCCTGGTTAAGGCAACCCCCCTCCCTCGTTCTGCTAACTTGCTTTATCTTTTCTGTCCACTCCTCCCCTTCTGTCTTAATCTCATTACAGATGTCAATAGCCAACCTGCTTGTTCCCCCAGATAAACAGCACTATTACCCCACAGTGACCCCCAGCACTGTTTACCTTGTTAACAGCACGCTGGACCCCAAACACGCTCTCATTTCCTATGCTATAGGACCCATTTATGTGTATTTTACGTGTGTGTGTGTGTGTGTGTGTGTGTGGTGGCTGAAAAGAGCGGCCAGCAATGACAGTGTTTGTTCAGTTGTCCTACATTACTTCCAATGATGCCTGTGTTTGAAGTATGAGGTGAAAGCGGTGTTGCTGGGGCTTGATCAGCTGGATGGGTGGAATAGGAACAGGAAAAAAGTTATTTCCTGTGTCAGTCCCCTGAGAAGGTTGAGATGGATAGGTTAAATGTGATTAAATATTTAAGGGATTATAATGTGTAAAATAATAATTATGTTGTGTGTTGTTTATACAGTACTTACATTATACTACTTAAACAGCACAAAGTGGCTGAAACTGAAATAAGCAGGCAGGGACAAGAAGACTGGAATGTGAAGGCTGGGTTGCGCAGTCAGAGAACAATAAGGGGCTGGTGCTTATAATAAGTATATACATCAGCTCCTGGTATATATACTTAAGGCTTGATGACAGGATTGGAGTGCAGGTGGGGTGATGGTGAAATGTGGGAAACACTGGAAACAAACACAGGGCATGGAGAGGAAAGGAGAAAACGCAGACTTTAGAGGCTGGCAGACAAACAATACAGGTTAAAGATGCAGAAAATGATGAATTTGCTGTCGACATGAGAAAAACAAACTCACATGTATATAATCATAGTGATAATATATAGTAATAAATACAATTAATTGTAACATTTATCGCCAAATAATTTGCAATTCTTGTGCCTAAAAGTTTAGCCCCACGCATCAATTAACTGTATCTGCTTACCCTCATCAGGGTCACGGTGGGGCCTATCCCAGCTGACTTTGGGTGCGAGACTGGGCACATCCTGGACAGGTCACCAGCTTATCGCAGGGCACATAGAGACAAACAACCATTCACACTCACATTTACACCTACGGGCAATTTAGAGTCACCAATTAACCCGTTAAGTGCATGTCTTTGGACTGTGGGAGGAAGCCAGTGTACCCGGAAACTCCACACAGAAAGTCCCCAGTCGAGGTTCAAGCCAGGAACCTTGTTGCTGTGAGGCAACAGTGCTAACCACTGTACCACCATGCTGCCCATGTTTAGCCCCAATACAGTAAAAATAGTTCAGGCACATACAGAGTAATAACAAAAAAGAAAAATGTTATCCTGATGTTGGAGCTTTGCAACATGATGGCATTCATCTAGCATTTAGCTGGTGTTTATTTTTTATTAAACATCGACTACCAATGGAGTGTTTACTGTAATCAGTGCCCAACGTTAAAATAAACGGAACTTTTTAAACAATAACATCTGTCAACACAAAGGGCTGAAGTAGTTAATGCAACCACCATCTGTGCAGCCATTGTTTTCACCATGCACGCACAAGTAGCAAGCGTTGGGATAAGGGGTTTATAAAATAAATGTAGTGATCAGGAAATCCTCACTGGTGTTATAAAAACAAATTGTGTTTGTATATATGTGTATGTGTGATGACTCACCTCTCAGCTGTGAGGATTACATGTGAGCTTTGTGCAGAGCCCTATAGGGATCTATAGGGATAAAAGCACCACATGCCTTTACGAAAGTATGAGCTAATTAACTCGCTCTCTCCCCTCCCAACCCATCCACACACTCCATGACCTTTTTTTTCGCACCCTGTTGACCTGCACCAGTACTGCTCTGTTCCTTCTTCAATCTGTATTCCTTCCTCTAACTTCCACTTTATGTACCTGGAGGCGTAGCTAAAGGCTGAAACCTCTAGGAACACCAGTGCAGTCACGTTGTTCATGGAGGATCCCTCCACTGTCTCCCACAAGACTTGTTTTCCCCCTAACCTTACTTTGGTTTCTACTTTCACCTTACAACTACAGCTCTGTTGAAATCTTAACCTGCACTTTAAAACATGGCCTCACCTTCTCTACTTTTTTTTTTTTTTGTCAAAGCAAATGTCGTCTTAACAGGGACCTCTTGTTAAGCACGTTTGAATTAAACACGAGCAAGATTATGACACTGTGTGAAAATCCCCTCCAGTACATGGACGTGGCATTTAGCTGAAATCTTTCAGCAGTTTTTTCATGTTGTAAGAAGAATCAGAAATGCGGTGTAGTGAACTCTGTAAATCCAAGGAATTGCAAGATTTCTAATAATGATCAGTTCTCATATTTGCAAACTTTTCTGTGATCAGATGCTCAGGTTCAGTGGTTTCCTGAATAACATTTTGGTGTTTGGAGCTGAATCTAAATTTTGTGTTTTTCAATGGAACACAGTTCAAAAAGCATATTTCCTTTAGGTCAGCTACAGTACATGGTCAAACCAATGATGCACCCTCTCTAATACATAATGGATACATACTTAGTCCACTTTGACTCATGTCAAATAAAAAACAAAACCAAAAAGAAATTGTATTGTTTTCTTTGAGTTGATTTGAGTGTATTTGTTATTCAATCTGGGATCTCAAAGTCCTGTTTAGGTTTGGAGTAGTTCCCCACTAGGATGACAGGGAAGTTAATCACAGCCATGTTTGTGTTTTGACCTTATTTCTTTGAGAAACTTCCAGCCTCACCGACGCTCATAAGCATGCTATCATAACTTAAATCATGTATAGAGAGATAACTCAGTGATGCAACTGTAAGGCAGTGTCTTTTGTCACTTTTTCATGTTCACCACGGTCTTAATAGTTCTCATAAAATATGATTGTATGACCCCAATGACTATCATATTGCTATATACATACATACATACATGATGACCACACCCGTCTCAGGTTAAAAAGCCTGGCGATCATTGTGTGAAGTCATAGAGGAGTAATGCAAAGATTTTATTGCACAGATGTTAAATCACAACTTAAGACCATGTGGGTGTTCTTGACCTCACAAGCACAGAAAAGATGCAGAATTTTTCTCCAATGTAGAGGACATTTTACTTGGAACGGCTGGTCCTGGTTTTGGATTAAATTAAGAATTAAATAGTTCCCAAACATTTTGGCTAGTGACCCAAAGACCCCATGTCACACGTTTGTCTATGAGCACTGAACAGTTCAACCTGAAAGTCTCGTAAAGCAGTGAAACTCTTTAGTATTTGACAAGAAGAAAAGAAAATATGTGACCCCTAAGCATTATCTTGCGACCCCTTGGGTGGTCCTCCTTCTTTTCCAATAGTGGGAACCATTACAGGGGATGAATGCCCTCAACAGAGAGCACAATTGAGTATGCTAGCACTCTCTATTGAGAGTTAATGTTATTAGGATTAAAATTGATCATGATGTGTTTTTCAGTTCATGCATCTTTTGTGCAAACAAAACACATTTCTGCATTGGCATGAAGACTGTATGCATGTGTGTGTGTGTGCATGTGTGTTATTCCTAGCCTCAACTTTTTTGCCAGACATCAAACACAATTCCCACCCTCCATTCTCTTGTGAGAATGAATCCCAGCACTGTGCCTTACAATTCTGTCACCTAACATCAGACGTTCCGCAACTAACACCTATTAGCACAGTGTTTCTCCTCTGTGTATCTTTGCAGAGTTCTTCTTTGCATGTGCAACTTCCACATGTGTGTGTGATGTCTTCATTTGGGATAAATTGTCTTCTCCTTTGACTGAGCTTTCATGTTTTTTTGTTTGTTTTTTTTTGTCCTGTATTTATGTCTCAGTCCTCTTTGGTTGTCTGTATCCTGCTCGCTTCACCGTTGTCAACATGAGGCCTTTTTCTTTTGCCATGAAGAGTAAACAAATGGCTTGCAGAAGTCAAACACAATCATACACACAACAGAGTTAGAGGGGAGTGATGATGGATGTTTTATGGTCTCAATTGTGGTGTGCACAAATTCCATAGATGCGTGTGGTTTTAAATTTATTAAGATTATGGTGGTGGTCAGGAAGTTGTGAGAGGTCCGTTACATTCATGGTTTTCTCAAGGATGTGCTTTGGTTTTGGGGTTTGATATACATTCAATGCTCTCCATTGAACTTAATTTAATTATTTTCAAATTAACTGCATCATAATTTAAGACTGACGCTGGCCCACAGGTCTTAGACTGTGGTGGAGAGAGTGTGACAAACATGGCACTGAATTCTCACATATTTCTGATTGCAGGTATTCCCCAAACCGTTTACACATTTCCCTTCACACATATATGCACGCACACATTGTGCTAACACATGCCGTGCTGCCCAGGAGGACCACTCTATCAGCATCCATGAGAAGTCTGGGCTGTCGTTCTGCTCACAGCCCAATCTGGCAACACTCTCACCATCAGCCCTGCCATCTGCTGGGCTCTCAGCAGCTTGTTTGGAGGTTAATAGCCTCATGATCCCTCTATCAGTCCTGCCCATCTTCAAATGGCTAATTCTTCCTCTCTGGCAGCGATTAGTGCAGGCTGTGGCGCAGCCTCCTCCGTCCCTTTTCTGCATCACCCAGGCCATCATCAGGACAACGATCCCCGGTTGTTACCGGACATGCGATATCAGATCAGAATAGATTTTACAAAGCGTGCAGCCACAACAAAATGACACATCTGGAGCCATTGGAGATAAATCGATATGCCATTCCCAGAGGCACTGGGTTTGTAACAAGCCTATCCTTTTTAACAGCCAACAGATCACACTTGGAAAGCTGCTAAATGATGACATTTGTTTCAGTTAGCAGCTTTGTTGCGAGATAGGATCTCATACAAACAAATGCATGCCTGTAAATTCATATATTTGCATGGATTTATGCTGATATAGGTCAATATAGTGGTGTGTTGAGTTTTATGTGTGTTGTGTGTGTGCGTGTGTGTGTTTGTACAAGCTACAGGAGAGATAAAGAACCCCCACATGACTTCACATGTATGGATACTGTAATCTGTCAAGTGCAAGTAAATATAAATTGCCTTTGCAAGTGTATGTGTGTTTTCTTTCCACAGGTCTCACAGGCTTTACCATCTGATTTGTAGGACAAGCTCTCCACTGCTACACCAGATTCCTATGGGAAACTGATGGAGATGCTCGGTGTTAATGTGGTAGCTGTGGGGTTTAAAAGAGTGCAGGCACAGTAAATCTGAGGAGATCAACTTATGTCAGGGCTGCAGGGACCTCTGTGCTCCCTAGAGGAGGCTGCCAGTTTGACTTCAACTGAACTCTATCCATAACTGACCGATTTTCTTAGAAAAATCTCCAACTGCCTCTCAAATTAAGTTAAAGGGATTTTTTTTTCAATGTGACTTCTGCATGACCCCAATGAATTTGCATATTACATAGCTGAGAACTGAATATTAAGCGCTTGGGCGAATTACTGTCTCTCAGTTGATATTCCCTGTGCAGCTCGAGGTAGAGAGCAAACGAGCGGGCGGGCATTTAAAACCCCTTTTGAAGATAATGTGATTTTTTCATTTGGCTGATAAGGACGTGTCATGGAATGTTTCATTATTTTGGACACTAAGCATTTTTTTCCCTTCTCCTTCATAGCTTACCAAGAGGAACAAAAATTAATCCAGCATCATGTTATTGCTGGTTCAGATGAGGAAAGAGAGTGGGGGGAGTTATTCGTTGTGATTGCTGTCGGATCGTCTTCGGGGATCTGCTCTGATTCTGACGATGCTGGCAGACGTCAAGGCTCACTTAGGCTTGGGGCCGTGAGATGACACGCTTTCACACCAGTGGTACAGTATTTGCTCGTCTTTTAGAAGATGATGTGCAGTTGTGTGCATTACCCACATCCCATAATGCATTCTGCCATGACTTGATGATTTCCTGTGATCTCAGTGTTTTGGGAGAAATGATTTATAAGACACATTGTTCATATTTTATAGATATTGCATGTCTCAAAGTCAGATGCCGACCACATGTTTGTTTCAAACATCAACCTTTACCTTTCAGCGCAAAGTCTCAGGTCCAGAATGCATTGCCCAGTAAACCTTTAGAGGTACACTATGTGGAGTATCTGGTTTCAGATGATTGCTCCAGCCCATGCATATGCATTATATAAACATGAAAAGGCCCGATAGCTCTAAGGGAAACTATGATCTCTCAGCACATTCTAATTAAAGATTCCTCCCTCCACTCTGGCCAAAGACGTCTGCATTCCACTTCTTGACAATCTTATTCTCAATTTTCTCTCTAGCCAGCTTTCTGTTTTGGTGTTTTTCCATCCAGCCACATAAACACTGATGTCACAGTGTCTGTTGCAGCGGAGGATATTCCTTTTTTGTTTTTTCATCTGCTCCTTTACGTGGGGATTTTCTCCTTGGTGATAATCAGTGAGAGGGGCAAGGCTCTTCCTTTTGGGCTGAGGATAGCGGGTGCTTCTGGGCACAGATGAATGGCTGAATAAGGACACTCTGAGGGTTCCCGATCCCCCTGCCCTCCCCCACCTTTTTTTTTCACTGGATGGAAACACTGAAATAGATTCATGAGCTTTCCTTTCCAATAGCTTAGTCGAAACTGTGCCAGTGCCTGGCACCAATCGAAAACTGCGATTCGCAGAGAGCAGACAGACACGCCGCCACACACATCAATGCTGGAGATGAGCAGTGTGAGAAAGAGAGGGTGCTAACAAACAGGAGAGAGAAGTGTAATAGTAAACAGTATGGAGCCTAAGCTTCTGAGTTCATGACCTCTGATATACTATATATTTTTCTGTTAAGGTTTGACTAATATAGATGTTTGAAGTAAAAAATCACTAAAACTACATTGAATGACAAGAGGTATGTGTGTTTTAGCAATGTTTGTGTTTTCCTCATGTTTTTCCCAGACATGGGAAAAACATGAGGAAAAGGGTTGCAAAGAGGTGGAAAATCTCTGGTAAATTTCCAGAAACTTTCCCTGGGAAGATAAGCTGGGGAATTTTGGAAATATTCCAAATTGGAAACTAGCCATGGGAACTATGGAAACTTATGGGAATTCATGGGAATTTATGGGAATTAACTGGAAATTTGGGGTAATTTAGTAATTGGGGGTAAGCTAGCATCATGATAAAATAGCCTCATAAATGGTCAATGAAATTATGCTAGCTATAGCTTATTTAGCATCTAACTTGTCAGCTAGCTATCTACTGTATGAATACATTTACATTAAACATTAATACCATACATCAACTATATTTACCCCCATAAATGCCTGTTAATTCCCATGGAAAGTTTCCAACTTTGAAAATTCCCTGAATTTTGCAACCCTATTTGTGTGAAATGTGAATACAATTTGTTTCTCAATGGGATATATGAACTCAATGCAGTAATATAGAAGATTTTTTTCATTTTTTAAATGAACTGATTTCATCCATTTTAACTCATCACAATTGTTCCTAAATTCATGTGAACAAAATCCAGTTTTTTTCCAGATACGTTGGTGTATCCCTCTGGTATAACTCTATGTTAGTTCATAAATCTAGGTGAAACAAAACAATGATGAGAACCAGGGCCTCTCTTGTTAATTCTCCTCTATAAGGTCAGAGAATGATTCAGTGATCAGAATCTAATAACGGCTCTTCAGAGTCCAGAGCATGTTCTCATTGTTAGCCCATCCAAGTTCTTTGGTCAATACTTTCCCAACAAAATACACACTCCCAAACTCATCCAGCATGTTCCTTGAGATCACCAGTTATCTTAAAGCTCTTCTAAATATTTAGATAGAATGGGGTTGCGAATAACTGCATGGCAAGTTAATACCTAACAAATGTGGGTAGGAGCTTTGTCATGCAGGGCACTTGTTTAAATGTCCCGGTGAGCTGAGATCTATGTGATTGTTAGAGTCCTGTCCAAACAGTGGGATACGAGGCAAACAGTGACCTCTCACAGGCTGATCATTCCTACCACATGGACCATGTTTGTACAGACCTGCCGTGGCTTCAACCCAGGAATGCATGTCCGATTCCTCTGCATCTGCACATCCGGTCCTGCATCTTTACAGACCTGCATGAATATCAAATGATGTGAAACAGATCTCAAAAGAAGCACGTATTCTGAAGGTAACATCTGGTCTGTTAGGAGAATGAAAGAAAGCCATTATGACTAAGTACAAAATACCAGTCTATCACAACCAGTAAATGATGATGAATGGACCCATTACCATCAGATGATCCCCATGCATGTTTGTTTTTGTCTGGTGGTTGCTGAAGTATGATACTGGGTCAAGATTTGCCCTTAAAGGGTTAAGAAGACACCTCCAGGCTAAAACAAATGACAGGGGCAAACTCTGTTGGCTTTGCTGAATTGGACTAAATTATAGCATTACATGACTTTGACAAAGTAAACAAAAAGAATTCAACTGTATCAGTACTCTATATTAAACATAATGCTTATACAAAGGTGAAGTTTCAAAGTTTCAAAGTTTCAAAGTCTAAAATTATAAGAAACTGTCACGCTGTCATAATTGGGTCAGAATTAGCTTTTTTCTCTTTTTGAATGTTTGATTGATGCACTGTACATAGTCATCATCATAAACTAAACGGAGGACTGTCCCACACAGATTTACTAGAGCTCTGTCACCCAACATATTTCTGCATGGAGCCACACAGACCTTGATAGCAATAGTAACAGCCATAGCTGCAAACTACCTGCTACATTACCCATCTGTTTGGCTATGCCATGCTTTGGTCTCCCATGATACGGATGAGAGATAAGACTTTTGAGAGACAATTGAACATTTGCCAAACCCTTCCCCAAAATAATGATTTGCCAATTAAAGCTTCTAACTAGGCACAGTAGAGGTGTCAAGCTTGGCATTTCTCCACGTCTACATTATTTTACAGGGTTGCGGGTTAGAAATGAGCCAGTTTTTGACTGGCATTGGTGGTATTTTTAAATCTGACGATGTTCCCTGAGACATATCTGCCAACTTAATGAGTTAGTCCTCATCCTTAAAACTAATAATACTGTGTTGTAATATATTTGTATGTAACTTTTATTGGTAATTATTATTGGCCCCCAGGCATCTTGACATTGCCAAATCTGTCCCTCTTTAAAAGAAATTTGGACACCCCTGCCCTACAGTATGTTGAGCGCAGGACAAGATTTCTTTGCTACCAAGACCTCAGAGGAACTAATAAGGCATTTTCATGGGAAAGCAGCCGAGGTCAGGGTCTCTAACTCACCTTGAAATGTCTAAATGGAGACCTCCTGTCGCTGGGATATCAGCGTCTCACCATTTTATCCCCATGGAATGTCTCTATTTATTATGAATAAGCCACACTCAAATGTGAGTGTTAATGCTGGTGATTAAAGGATTCAGAGAAAAGCATAGAGTATAGCTTTGTTTGTTTCTTTTTTTATGTTAATGCTACACTTCTCTTTGCACATCCTTCATAAGGTGTTATTAATTCACTTGTTTTGTATTCTCACATTGCACATGAACACGTTCTGTTGAAGCTGACAGCGGTTTCTTTATACCTTTACTTTGCTAAGCACTGTTCATTTTTTGCTTTGTTGTATCCTATTATGCAGCTGAAAAGACCAACTTTGTTCTCACTTAAGTTTCATTTTATCTTTCTCAGAACTCAGTAATCTTTCTCAATTGGTTGTGGATCACAGAGGTTAGTCTCCAGGTCTCTGCGGTAGCCGGTGGTGAGGAGTATCTGTCTGTTTCTGCTCTTCATGTTTGCGTACATGTGTGTTACATGATATGGCTGAACACTCCTCATAACTCAATATCCTGAGGGCATAATACATGAGAGCCATTGTTTCTTTAATGTTGCATGTTGTATAATTTTTCTCAAAAAATTATTTTTATCAAATAATTAAGTGTATGCTGTTATATCAGAACATCTATGTATACATATAAAATCGTATATCTAAGCTTATTCATGTAAAATTCACAACAGAAAAACTGAAACGATGTTAGTTGTGTAGATAGACTTCAAAGAAAAGTTAAAACCTGCTAACCATGCCACAATACAATGAAATTGCCACAGAAATATTCTTACTCTACATTCATTCTTCTATATAATCTTATATTGGTTGATTAGTGTGCTTGTTTCAATTCTATCCATATTGTACAGTGTGATGTTATTTTACAGGATTCAAGATTCAAAGCTGCATTAAAAATTCTATTACTTTTGTTTTGGGGCTTTTTAAGACTTTATCTGTTTGAAGACTGACAGGAAATTGGGGATGACATGCAGCAAAGGCTCGTGGGTTAGAATCTAACTCAGGTCCCTGCGGTAAGGATCCAGCCTTGGTACATGGGATGCATACCGCCAAACATTAGGCGAGAATTATCCTACCCATCATTCACATGAAATACATCGTCAGTGACAAAAGAAAAGCTAGGTTTAGTATCCAACAATCAAGCACCAGTGTAATAAAAAATATAATAAAATATATTTGTAAATCTGTATTTGAACATTTTTCTTGTATGACAGTCACTGAGGTGAGAGTTGATTTGGTCATTCGTGAGTTAAGGTCACCTATCGTTTTCCTGTTAGCAGTCACTGTCACCAGACAATTCCCCCTATAAAGAGAAGTCTGCTGTCCTTTGAGATCCGTCTGTCTCGATGCGATCAATAATCCAATCTCAGTCTCCATGTGGAGGTAAAGTGCATGTGTATGTGTGTGTGTGTGTGTGTAACCCTATACCCTAGATAGAGGCCACCAATAGGGGGAAATGCTCCTGGCTGACCTCCAACATGCATCATTTTCTTCCACGTTTCTGTCTTGGCTTTGTCGGCTCGTCATACATGCCTCCATTTAGCTCCTCTGATCTTTTTCTTCTTCCCTCAACTATCCTTTCATCTCTTCACCTGTCCTCATGCATCAGTGTGTCCATCTGTCTATCACTCAGTCACAGCCAGTAATAAATTGGTTTGCTCTCCAGAAAGTCTTTCCTCACATTCAGTACTGATTACTGTCAGTGTATCTGTCATCTTCAGTGTATGTCACAGTGATCGATGGACTGTGTGTGTCACATCAATGGAGCCACCTTGCTGATTTTTAGTTGGTGGATGTAAAAGGGTTAGGTCTGCTTGGGCCTAATCAATGACTACAGAGCCTAGCTGTCTATTCCTTTATTACTCCAAGACTAAGCACACACACACATGAACACACTTCGTATATCAGTGGCAGATAAATCGAAGCTGAGTGATCAGACACTTAATAAGGAGAGAAGAACTGGAAATGACAGGTCACCCCTGCCAGATCTGCAAACCTTAGGGACTATGTTGTGAATGTGTGTGTGTAAGGGTGGATGGACACCACTGGTTTCCACACTGAGATCAAAGGTCTAAGGAGGCCCATGTGCAGCATTATAATATAGCTGCTGCTGTTCAATTCTCTCCTCAAGCAGGGGGCTGTGGACTGGATTAGATATAACACCTGCCTCTAGTATGAATAGACGCGGACAGTTTAATTCATGCACCTCATCTAAATCACATGTCACCAATCAGATGCTTAATGGGAAGAGGAGAGCAGAAATTGAGCGGTCACCTGTGTTGTGTCTGAAAACCTTAGGGACTGTGGTTTCTTGTGAGTGTGTGTGTGTGTGTGTGGCTGAGACTGCAGACGGTTTTGAAAAACCTTTTAATTAATAGACTCATTACCTTCCAATCTCTCCGTGCCCTTTCCTCTGTGTTGTCTCGGCCTCCAGAGGGAAGCTTAGTGATTCTCGTCTGGTACTGAAGGATCACATCCCTGGAAACAAGACCCTGAAGTGACCCTGTCTTTTCCAGCTGGTCCAGCGACATGCATTAGAAAGCAGGTGTGGTGTGGTGAAGACTGAGAACAATAGTAGTAGGGATTAGGAGGCCTTTATGAAGAGGAAACAGTAGTCTTAAATAAAAAGGTACGTAAACTATGATGTTCATCAAAGGCAATCAACTTCAACAATCACAAAAGGTTGATCACAAAAAAGGTAGATAAAAACAATAACTAACAATTACACTCACAATTTAAATAGCATCCATTTTGCTTGAATTCTGCATACAGACTAAATAAGAATGTTCAATTCCCAAAAGCTGTAGATAAAATGCAAAATGTATTGCCAGTATTCCCTGTATATTACTTCTGAAAATAATGAAGCAGAATGAAAATTTGTAAGGAGACAGAAAAGAAGGAAATAAGCAAATGGAAGTAAATGAAAGTTAAGATAAATGGAGCAAGACACATCATAAGATGAAGGAATAGCCTGACCTCCTGCATATTTAATTTCTTTCTCTGGGTGGCTGTTAAACCTTCATTATCAAGGAACTGGCCAGCCGAATGAAACACTGATAAAGGGAAACGTCCACAAACGTCCAGGAGGTATCCTGATGAGGTGCCGGAAATAACTTGAAGAAGCACCGGTTCAACTCTTAGCTCTTTTTCAGATATCTGAACTGTTCATGCTTTTTCTGAAGATGAGCCAAGATACCTTACACAGAAAACTCCTTTTGGCTGTGATCTTCTTTTTATTCACTATACAGTGCTAATGGCTACAGGCAAAAGTTGAAATGTATGAAGTGATAAACTGAGAGCTCCACCTTCAAGTTGTTTGTGTTTGAGTATTGCAGGCCCAGGCAGATTCATCAGAGTGCTCTGGAGATCCTGATATGATTTCAAATCAAACAGACCTACATCACTGACAAAGCAAGGTTGCCAACCTGGGCAGTCTTCTTCTTCTTCTTGGCTGTATCTTGAGATTCTGTTCATAGGATCTCAGAAGGAATCCTAAATATAACGTGACCAACAGGGGCGATGGCTGGACTGTTAACCATCAAGGACTGAGCCCAGATTCTTCACCATCAAAACACTTTTAAAAACATAGTTCTAAATAGACTCATGCGTTTTTTCTTACATATGAAGGCCACACATTGCTTAAAAATGTGAAAATTGAAGAAGGAGGAGAATGAAGGATGGGTTTGGATTTCATTTACCATGTAATCTGCACGTGAATATTCTATGGCCGCATTCAAACAAGATCATGCAGCATAACATATCTAATTTGAGAACTTACACAGACAGCAAACTTGAACAATAACATATTGTCAAAGCAGCTACACAGTACTAATACATGAGAACTGCAAGGACATGAAGAGGGAAAGACAGCGCCTGGACGTCCCACAACTAGATTATTGTTCATAATAATGCAACACAGTGAGTATACCGATATACAAGCGATGAGGATATATCACAGATCTATCTGTCTGTCACTGTGAACATACACAGTTCATACACTTCACTGATAAAACACAAAATTATAGAGAAACATAAGGCTTTATGACGAAAAAAAGTTTTTATATCACTCCCTTAGACCCAAATTTGAACAACCTCAATGAACTCCACCAGTTTAAAAGGCTTGAAAGTATACTTCAACTTAATGTATTGTCTCCAGAGATATCAGGAAATTGGATGTGAATGTTATTTTCAAGCAAAACACGCCAAGAAGCATAATTGGACAACAAACACATGCCCAGTGTCAATATTTTATGAGGCAATTTGCTTTTTCATAAAGCATTTTTCTCTGCCAAGGCTTTGAGATTGTGGAGATGTTCCATATCTGGGCAACTCCTCGCCATGTTTTTTATCAGTCACATACCAAATGTTGTGTCAGCATTCAATATTAGATCCTCAGAGTAGTTGGTGGGTATTATAATAAGTAAGATGACACATGAATATACACAGACACAGAGAAGATGAGCTGGACGGTGCTCAACACTTTCCAAACAACCTAAATGACAACAATCAAACAGCGTGTGTGCTGTATGTGTGTACATATGCAGATTTGTGTAAATTTGTATGACAGTTCATAAATCATAAATTATGCATATTGAGATGTTTTTCACATAGACCTCAACTGTTCCTTATCTTAACGACCATGACCACAGAGAGTTTCATTAGCGCTCAGTTAGTTGACCATCGCTTGCTGTTTGTTTTGCGCACTCCATCACCCAGGGTCATTTAGCTTTCATCAGCGTGCTCCTTCTCATCGCCTGGTTTTAATCAGACCATTGTGACCTCCAGTACCAATCTTTCACTCCTCTCATACGAGAGGAGCAGAGCGGTAAAAATTAAGTTGGAGCGACTTATGAGGAGATTATTGTGCTTTTAAAAGATATATGCCTACCAGTCAGTTTGAAATCTGTATTGGACAGGAACAAATGTTTGACTCAATGTTTTAATTTCCATGAAAGACAGATTGTATTTCTTAGTTTTATTGCATTAGTGGGATTTTTTTTCAATACTGCCCACCTAGACTCTGAACCTGAGTCCGTTCATGTCTCCCGCATCACACACAGTATTCCTAAATAGAGATTATTGCCAGATCACAGGTGTATTTAGTTTTGGTTTCACTCCTAAACAAAGTGGTAGATAAACCTTTGTCTTGTTCACAACCTGGTTGATTCCTGAACGACCCTGGACATCCCGTCTTGAGTCGGATTTAGTTTTCGTGATGTTACCATGTTTCAAGAGTCAGTAAGAACTTTTGAGACTATAGTGTCCAAACCTACAAAGGCTGTTATATTCCAGAGGTTTTCATTGTTACAAATAAATTGACTCATGCTTTTTTTTCTATGCATGCGCTACTTTTAACTAAAAGAACATTGTCCTCTCCTTCATATCATATCAGATGCACATTCACTTTTCAAACAAGCTAATATTTACCCCTAAATTAGGTAATCTATAATTTAGTTCGCAATTTTACTTAATTTGAGCAAAATGCCGGTTTTGAAAGTGGTACCTGAACACCACTTTTACATCTGCATTTGTTCTCATTTGTGGTCCTTGCCACCAATGAGCTGGACTACTGTAATTTGCTGCTTGTTTAGCCCACCCACACTTTAGCAGTGCTGTGAACTGGGTGGCTGCAAATCTCACAAACTGTAGCTCTAATAGAGTGATGGATAGTTCCCACCTGTCAGCGTGACATTTGTAATGGTCCCATCCTTTGTAAGAATGAGAGGCGGGGAGGAATAAATGGAGGGTGAGGAATGGAGAAAGAGAAATGTTTTCTTTGGTTCTCTGTGTCTCAATCTCCATATAGGTTGTAGAGACCGGCAAGGGCACAGCAGACATGATTTACCTTGAAGAGTGAACAATAGATGCAAATTACCACCAACAGTTGTGTGCTTCCTGCGTAAATCTTTTTTCCCCCCTTTTTCTCTCCGTCTCTTTAGATACGACTACATACCATTTACATTCCCCAACAAAAGCCAGCATTCACCTCAGCATCCTGATTTATCCTCATGAGACTTGGTTTATCATGAGATTGAATAACATTTCAGTTTATTTTTCACAATACTCTTTGGTTGGTAACATGTCGTGGTAGTTTAAGCTCAATCTCTTGAGGTAGAACAGAGTTATAAGTCACGCTTAAGACTTGAATTATTTGAAAATTCACAGGAGGGGCTGCAATAAAAGCTATTACTGGGTGGGGCCTTACTGTAATGTTAACATCAGAGTGTAAAAAAACAGACTGCCCTGACCAGAAAAACCACACATCAATGATCTCTCCAAATGCTTTAATACTACTCACTAAAGTACACTCAACAGGCACATAAAAAAAGGCAAAGACTGACAAAAATACCACCAGCTACAGCCTATGCCATGTGCTGTTCTAACAATATGGCCTGTGAACAATGCCAAATGTTGACCAACTCTGGCTTTGTTGTGGCAGTGGTTTTGACTTTACTATATAATATAACATTTTTAAATTGTTTAAAGTCCAACAGAAATTAAATTGCAGGTTACAGTTACCAAAGTTTCTTTCTCTCTATGTGCTTCTATCAAGACTCATTCTTGGTGCCGCTGCCAATTAAACACGCTGACGCATCGACTTGAAGGCTTGAGAGAAAAGGATTCTTATGTATCCCAAGACTAGCCATGTTAGTGGTGTTGCTGGTTGGACGGTTGGTCTCAATACAACTATTAGATGGATTGCCAATGAAAAAGTGTATATTAAAGCAGTAGTCTGTAGGATTTAGTGCCATCTAGTGGTATAGTTGCTGACTGAAATTGCGTTGCCTCGCACTGTTCTTCCTAATGTGAAGAAGAAAATATGGTGGCTGTGAAAGATTTGAAAAAAAGCACACAATGCCCTACCTAGAGACAGTGTTCAGTTCATTCATTCTGGGCCACTTTAGAAACATGACAGTTTATCATGGTGGACGATGCATGCATCAAGACAACTGTATACAGTGTCGGAGGCAGATCAGATATCTGTTCATTCTTGGAAGCTGCTTAGTAGCACATGAAGCCAAAAATGTTGTTGTACAAATGTACAAAATTACCCAGATCTTCTGCATTGTGTGGCACTTAGAGTCCACTTCCATTAGCCTTACAATTTATCTCCCGGTAAACTTTAATGGGGATAAAATAATTTAATTGTGCAGCTCTTCTAGACTTGAGAAATGTTATTAATTTTTATTTATTATTTTTTATTAATATTAAATGTGTATCCACCATTTTACAGATGCTTGTTTCACAATGTAAGCTTTTGAGCCACTGTGCATGATGCGATGGATGCCGCCATTGCTGCAACTGCACGGTTTGGCCAGTAGGTCAAAGTGGCTTCTTTCTGGGGGCTTGACGGTGACATGCAGTGTCTGTTTATATAAAAGGCTCATTCGAAGGTAACAAAAACCTAGCAATTCTTTTAATTTTCAAGTTATTATGCACTAAAGAAAACATACTTATGCATATTATTTTCCATTTTTGCCATATTGTCTAAATCTTACACACTGGACCGTTAATGTTGTAATATCTAATTATTGTTTCTCTGACTTGTATTTGGTAAATAGTCACTACTAAATAAATAGCTAAATAGTATTAAATGTATACTTTTGTAAAATACAGATCCCATAATGCTTTGGGTGATGTATGCCGGAAATCTAATGTTGTAGTGGACTCGTTATGCTGTCGCCTACAACTTTTTAGCCTATGTTTGTTTGTGCTACTTGGTAGATTTGCACCATTGAAAGTATGCCGAATGATCTATTAGCAGTTTCTGTTCACAGTGTACCCGTGGACGTGCAGACGACTGTCACTGGAATACTTTGATACGGAAGAAAACTTAAAAACGTGATTATTCTCAGGCAAGTTCTGGCATCAATGGGAGTATCTTCCTTTATGATTTCTAAGCGGATTTATGGATGTTTATTCACGATGGACATGGAAAAAAAATCATATCCTCGGAAAGTGTAAGTCATGCTGCATCTAAAATTGTGTGCATCTTGTTTGTGTTTCCAGATTTGACTGAGTTAATACTCCGAGAAGTATTATGATTTAGTCGCAATTTGTGGCAATTGGACTAAGGTACCTTAATTGCATTGCAATTCCATGGGCTGTTTGTGTTTATAAACAGAACAATAATACTACTGTAACTTCCCATGGCGTCCCTTTTACTACTTTGCATTGCCTCATGTGCATTACTAGTCATCTGTATTTAACATCTCATGTCAGTGTTAAAGTCTTGCCCATGAAATAGTTTAAATGATCAGAGATCAGGTTGGAGACATTTTGAACTGATTTTACTTGCAGATTAGGTTGTTATGTGACTGATATCAGGTGTATTGAGCAGCCCTGCAGATGTAATGATTTTCCTTCCACAACACTTTAACTTCTGTGAGAACAACTGTCATTTTAATTTACACTGTTGTGTTTAGCCTTTCTTGTTTGATACATAAATACACTGAATGGATGGATAGAGAGCTAGATCATCTGAATTGGATTTAAAGACAGTGAGGTATAGGTGTATATGGATATAGAGAACTAGGAAGGAACTGAAAGAAAAGGTTGCATGTCAAAGCAGTCTCTATAAATACACCCCTCTCCTTTAACATGTTCCTCAAGTGCAGATTGACGTGAGAGAATATTAATTTTTTTGCTGCTGACTGGAGCAGGAAAGGGTGGAAAACAACTACTTTGTCCTTGTGGAGAGGTGTGTTTCTGCTTGCGTTGGCCAAAACCATCTGAAAGGGTGTGTGCGTTAGTGTGTGTGTGTGTGTGTGTGTGTGTGTGTGTGTGAAAGATACTGTAGCTGACTGAAAGGCGAGGCAGCAAGCGAGGAGAGGGAAGACTGAAGTGGTAATTGATGAGTGTTGATTTGAGCTGCTCCTTTAAACACGGCATATATTTAGTCAGAGAAATAGAGAAGTATGGGGGTAGAGAGACAGAGTATGTTTCCATCCAGCAGTCAAGTGAGTTTTGAGTGGATTCTTGAAAGAAAAATAACAATGACTTGTGTGAGTTTGTATCAGCTAATGCTGGGTTCACACTACACAACATTTTTGTCTGTTATGGACGGCCATAAACTGTTGCTGTGACTTGGCCGAGAGCCATGACACACTGCACGACCAATAATGGCTTGCCATCTTTCATGACCTGCATGATGCCATTGGGAAGGAGGTGTTAAGGACCAAATTCCGGGAACAAGAAACAAACAATGGAAGCTTTGTTTATGATACTGGCTGTCTTGTGTACTACAAATAGAAAAAAAAAAGACCTTTGTGACCTTCACAGTTTCACCCAGCCTCACCAACAAAATCTTTTCTCTTTCGCTTCATTATTTTTACAGTTACGTGCAGAAGAGCTCTCTGTGCTGTTGGTCAGCGTCATGTACATGTTGTAGAGTTTGTCATACTAGCTTCTACTACTTCTGTTGCATTTGCTGTATAATTAGTGGACAGGACTTCCAGGTCTGTCAAGTATAAGCTTGCATTCTTTCTAATGTCCAGCAGGGGGCAGCTCCATTGGCTGCAAACCACTGATTGCATTGAGCTTTATGGAAAAATAATCGTACTTCTCACTTGATTTATCACCTCAGTAAACAGTTTCCTTATGAGTTTATCGTCTCAATCATTGGTTTCAAGTCCTCCTCCATACAGCATGATGTTAATTTTGTAAATAATGGTCTCATTTAGAGTAACATAGATGAAATCAGGCTCACGAAATTCAGATCAAACTGTCAAACTAGTCAGTGCTGATCAAATATGAATCAAAATTTTGTTTCTACTTTACCTACTTCTCTCTTCAAATGTTTTCAGCAACATATTTTAGTGTAATGTTTTGCTGTAATAGGAGAAGCAGGTCAAGTTGCACTACAATACCCAAGATGCCATTGTCCTTAAAGCTGAACTCAAAGCTACAAAATGGTTATTCACAAATTAATGAGTGATGTTTACACTCAGACTGTTGGGTCTGTTTTCAGGCTGATATAGTGTAGTCTAAACCCGGTATAAGTCGAAGCTTTTCTACTTAATTTCATCTGATAGGTGGCAGAAACATGCATAACTTCCTCAAATGTTTCATAATTATAATATAAGTACTTAAATAGAAATGGAAATAGAATGTAATAAATCACACATGCACACCTATAATTACAATGGTTTAGAGCTGTTGAATGTGACCCAACATAGTGTGCCAACATAGTGTGTGTGTGTGTGTGTGTGTTGACTAAGTGTGTATGACAGAACAGGAAGGCTTTGGTTAAGTGTTTTTACCAGTGTGTTTGTGTGGGTCTAGGATACCATGTCCAAGCACAAAGCAAATAGGATTTTCTATCATCTTTCTCTCTCTGTCTTTAATGTGTGTGTGTGTGTGTGTGTACACAGAGAGAGTTTACTCCTATATTGTGAGGCTTAGTTTCCCACTGTGGTCATCCAGATTGCCAGTCACCACAACCTTGTGTACGACATGCTAGATAAATCCTGTTTGCACGCACACACACACACAAGACACACACACACACCACACACACACTCACACACACACACACACACACACACACACACAGGAGCGCTCTGTGTGCCAAGAGATGTGGGCTAGCGGGTTCAGCTTAACCACAGTGAACTCTAGTTCGTCCAAAACAAACGAGGAAGGCCATGCAGGGATGAGGCTTTTAACAGGCTTGATCAGACTTACACATTCCATGAGTGTAGTATCAAGTATTGTGTTTTGCCCTTTTTATTCTAGCATGAAAGGTTTAATGTATTTTTTCTCTAAGCTGCAGATTTTACAATATTATAAGACTTGTACTGGTGAACACCGGTGAACAGCTTTCACATGAACACCGGGGAGAGCCAGCAGAAGACACTAAGCTTCTTTTTTTCCGACATCAACAATCAATTTACTCTCCTACGTGGGTGCGGGTTCACACACTGTGTTCAAAATCAGTGTCTCTCAGCTCCTGTGGCTTATTTAAAAAGTTGGATTGATTTATTTTGGAGTCGAGAGCTCCTCATATCAAAAAGGCAATTAGCAGGCTCTTCTGTTGTTGCGGCAAATAAAGATCCTCATCATTTTAATTTAATGAGCTAAGTCTGGCTCGGAATGAGCATCTCTGTTGGAATTTAATAACGGTTTCCATTCTGTCTGGGTCTCTAGAAAAAAAAAGGCTAAGGCTCCAGACTGGTGTTGTCACAGTGTTAGGTAGCATCCAAGGATATTATGGGAAAACAGGACCAGACAGACTCATTAGGAGATGTCCACACTGGCTGAGAGATGAGATTCATGACAATGCTAATACGCAGGCAGCGTGGATACGATTTCACTTGAATAATGGATGTTCTGTATTGAAGGGAGCAGATTTTTTTTTTTTTTTTTTTTCACAGAGCTCTATGACATTCAAGTGTTTTGACTGATTCTGTTGTTCCAGTAAAGAGCAAAAAGCTAGCCATGCTCCCTCGAACAACAAAGAATGGACAGGGGGGCACGATGGTCATAATGCACAACAGACATTTTTATTCTCACCAAACTTGTACGCTTAGAAAATCAAACACACAAGTACACACACACACACACACACACACACACACACAGAGGGCCAAAGGATATAGGTATTTTTACACTCTGTGAAACGATAGACATACATCAGACATACAGACAGTTTTCTTTTTTAAACAACATATGACAAAAATGAAGCCCAAATTTGAAGTTTCCTTTCAGACTTGGTTCTTTAATATGTCTTCATTTGCATAGACGTAAAATGTGAAAGATTACCATACTATTGTTAATTCTCATCTCATGGAAACCCATTCAAACAAACACAGTGGATTACTAACAGACGTCTGTGTGTGCTTATGGCCTGCTTGCCTGCAAAAAAAAAAAAAAGCGGCCAGTTAGCATTCAAACTGAGAGCTATAGTATTGTGGCACTAATGGAGCATTAGATTGGGGTTAAGCGTCTGAATGGGGAGTGGTCCACTTGCTCTGCCCCGGGGCTACGCATACAGGGCCACCGCTTAGCATTAGCATAATTGCTGGACACCGGAGCACAGCAGAAGGTACTGAGCAATCCCCATTCCGGCTCACCTAATTCACTCTGATTGAGCTGGGAGGACTGGTGCTGAACTCCATGAATGGCCCTGGGATGGTAGAAAGAGGATGGATGGATCTCTTGCTAAAGCAGTTAGAGAGGATACAGAAGTGCATGGTTGAAGTACAGCAGCACTGGATAAACTGGACTGCAGTGAATGATGACTTTTGTTATTCAGTGTTGGATTCAAATGAGTAAAGAAAGCAAATGAATAGTGCAACTGTAGAGAGGGCAGCCACATGTCTGCTACTCATAATTATCCTAATAAAGAATCTTTACAACAAGTCTGTATCAGTATCACAATGCTTGAGAGAGAGAGAGAGAGAGAGAGAGAGAGAGATCTACTTACGTCTGTGGCTGAGCACAATAGTTGGAAGTAGCCTTTCTGTCTCTCTCTCTCCCGCTACCCTCCTCCTCTCCTCCTGGGATGGGTCCCATTTTGATTTTAATGAAAGAGAAGAAAACACTACATTGCAATGGACTCAAATGGGCCCCCAGAGAGTCCCAAACCAATTTTTGTTGGACAATAGCAAAAACAAAACCAGAGATGTGTACAGTACTGATCAAATGTAGGCCGGCTGAGGAACAAAAGTGTGCGAGAGAGCGCTGGAAAGAGAAAAAGAGGTTTCATTCAGGTAGATTTGGCAATTGGTTGGCACTGAACAACACTGTTGACATTTTTTGGTTGGGTTTCTCCTTTGTCTATACTGTACTTGGTAGGCACCGCAGGATGGATGTAAAATATGGAGACAAGGTGTTCAAAGTTGATATGGAGGGGTATCCCATGTGCTCCCTCCCTGTAATAAAATAGGGATTCACAACTTATCTGAATTTGCTCCAAGGCTCCTATGATCATGCGCTCTTTTCCTGCTTTGATGATGAATAAATTGGAGGTTAGCTGTGAAGTGGGATTGGTTTAACACCATGCCATGGAGCCCCATTTTCACAGAGCACCAGCCTCAATGGGTTCTAGACTCAGGGCCAGTGCCCTCTACACAGCTCTTGTGAGGGTTCCCTGAACCCAGACAAGCATTTCCCCTCCTACCTAGCGCTACTGCTCCACTCCCCTCGCCTTGGATTCCTATTCAGCCAGTTTACCATGCCACCAGGCCTATTCAAACCCCAGTCGGCAGGTCTTCCAGAGCCTTACAGAGCCACTGAACTCTCCCTAACCTACTAATCAGACCTCTCCTCCCTTTCAGCCCTTAAACACAAAGCCCCATCTTGACCACCATTTTGTAGGTCAGCCACTGTGGGCTTTGTGCAGGCCTTAGCACCACCAGAGAAAGATCCTCCTCCTATTGATGCATCTTGAGCAGCTACCCGAGCCACCCAGACACCTCCCCCTGCAGATGGAGGCATTCAAAGACATCCAGTTTATTAAGCTGTCACTGCGCATCTAAATCTGTTTCCTATTGCAATGGTACAGGCCTTTCCACAGAGAGAGAGAGAGAACCTTTGTGTGCCACCAAGGTATTCAAAGAGCTATAAAAAAAATCACACACCCTAAAACTAATGCACAACCACACCAGTGAAATGAGATGCAAATCCGACGATTCACTTGGCAGTATGAGTGGGCTTTTCTTTGTGTGTGTGTGTGTGTGTATATGTGTGCATCTTGTGTGCGTGCATGTGGCGCTCGTTTGTGTGTTTGTGTGTGTGTGTGTGTGTGCGCGCCTAATTCCTGTAGCATGGTCTCAATCTGTGCAGTCATAGCAGCGCCTTTACAGTCGAGCGCGCCGTAACACAGTTGTTGGTACGGGGGCATTGTGTGGCTGTGGCAGGGAGAGAAATTACTTAAGGAGCACGGACAATGTCTTCGGTTAAACCGGGCTACAGTGAGGGGAGACATGCACAGAGACACTCACGATGTACGTGATGAGCAATACACGGTGACAGAGTGAGGGGTGGGGAGAGGGGGGAAAGAAAGAGGGGCAAAAAGAAAGGGTGAAGGGACTGAACTGGATCCTGGTTAAGACTTCCAGCTTCTTTCTCTTCTTTAGACAATCAGTACTCACAGATTGGATTTGCATGGCTAATGGGAGTTTAGGGCTGTTGTTTGTGCAAGGGGGCTTCAGATGGGGCTGACCCCTGGATTCCAGAACTCCTAACTTAGCCTCAGCATAACAAGTATGGTATAGATGCCCCGATGCTAGGACAGGTATTTTAATGCCTGCTTAAGCAAATATATGAAGCTCTTGCCCTCTGACGGTGGTAATAAATGTGAGTAAATACATGGGAAGTAGAGCGGGTTGACCACTAATCAGTAGACTGGTGGCCCCTCTAGTCGTGTCCTTGGGCAAGATACTGAATCCGGAATTGCTCTCGAAGTAGGCTGTGCCAGCAGTGTGTGATTGTGTGTGAATGATTATCTTCTTTTTGATGGCTGGCACCAGTGCTGTCCATGTATGAATATGTGTATGAATGGGTGAACAAGATGTGTACTGTAAAGGCACCTTGAGTGTTCAGAAGACTAGAAAGGCGTTATATAAGTACAGCCGACTTAGCTTTTAATGGTTATAGCAGAATGAAGGCCAGCTGTATATAGTGTCAAAAAATGGGTTTGACTTTATAGTTATTATAACTTTAACTCTACAATTTATATGTGGCAAGTATGGCTCACTGGTGAGTACAGTAATTGCATGGCTGCTTGGTTTGCTGGAGACCAATCACTCAAGTTCTGACGTCTGCCAAAGTTTCCTGAGAAAATACCATCCTGCTCACCAACCAGGAGGTAAAAAGAGAATTTTTCCATTGGGAAATGTATACGTTTGTTGAGAATAGTATTAATAGTATAGTATAGTAGTAATACTACTAATGATTGTGTCATGTTTAATGTATTGGTGGTTCATGTATGAATCCAGTTGTTGCATTCTCATACAGATGGTTTTATGTGTGTGTGTGTGTGTGCACATGTGTGTGTGTCAGTGACTGTATATTTGGCTAAGGAGTGGAAATTAAAGGCTCAAGTGGTAAATGGTGGTATTAGGAAGGGAAATGACCACTGAGCCATTCAATAACGCCCTCTGTTGTTAATGACCACTACCCAGGCTCAGACAGGGACGCAGCCGACACACATACACCTGAGGAAAAGAAACAGGAAGAGGAAATGAGCAAGTGATCCACTCCACCTTCTACTGTACATTCCCACAAAGATGTAAAGACTTTTCCAAAGATCTCTGTGGGATGGATTTAGCCTTGTGTAAAGCTTGAGCAGGTTGTTTTGGACCCAAGACAATTTTGTTTCCAACCCCAAGGTGCACATGGGGAAGCCCCTTCCTTGGCTAGGTATAAGAAAAAAACATTTCACCCTTGTGTGTTTTAATATCATTAATGGACAGATTTGTGTAAGTGTTGAAATATGACCCAATTAACAAGTGCTGCAGTTTTGTTATTATTTCTCCCTGAATTAATCTTATGGAAATAGGAGCTGAGAGTAAGGTAGATATTTCCCATGGCGTGGCTCTGTGAAATGGGTTACACATGTATACTCTCAGCCCGGCGCTGCCCTCTCACGTCGGCGATCCCTTTCTCCATTAGCTCCCACTCCTTTCTCATGTGGCTGTATGCTTGGTGCACAGAGAGTTGGCCATGGTTGGTCATAGGCTAAACAAACAGTATTGCCTTTCTTCCTTGAATTTGTCGATTTGGTCTGGTAATAATTTTAGGTGAAAAGACTGGGGAAACAGTGAGCCTGTATGAGCGTTACAGATGGTATTATCACATGAAAATAGGTATAATTGCACTGTGCTTATAGTGCTGGTTAAGTAAACCTACAGTAGGGATCATGTTACGCTGCGTTGCCCTCCCTCGTGCATCACTGAGTGGTTAGATGCTGTTTTAACTGAGATATAGGAGACTGTATAAATGTGTCATAATTACCTGGAAAACAATTTTTCATACTTCTGTTTGACACAGTTCAGTGGTTCTCAGTACAGATAGTGATTAGCTGTAGGAACATATAAAGGTGATTGATGAGCGTAAGACATTTGTTTTTTGGTAACTATGTTTGAATGGAATGAAAGCTCATAGATTAAGTACAATAGTTCTTCTATTCAATAAAGAAAAATGAATAAAACTAGAAACAAACTTTAAAGTCCTGCCTATAAAACAGTTATATGCAATAACAGCCATTAATGTGCCACTTTAAGAACACACACGAGAGAAAACAGCAGTTTCTTTCACTTTTTAGTCATTAAGCACATACAGCAAGTGCATAGCATTCAAGGAAACAATAACTGTAATGGCCAATTGTTTGGCCTTTTGAAAGATCTATTGCTGCGCTCAATCACAACAAGATGGCTAATGTATTAGAAGTGCAAAAGAAATAGGCAAACAGCCCTGAGCTGCAAATACCAGACACATTAAAGCCTGGAGCAGTTCCAGGGAAATCTTTCAATTACACAGAGTGAATACCACTCTGTTTCGAAGGCGAGATGGATAACTTAGTGAAGGGGGGCTGTCAAAGAAGTAAACTACACTATAGATTTAATTAGAATAACACATCTGGGAGCTTATAGTTGCTTGAACAAAGCTGTGTCGTAACGGGCAGGTGGATGGCAAATCAATGCTTTGATTAGAGGGAAGAACTGGTTCATATAAAAGTGCAGAGACACAAAGTGAGATGGAGGCACAAGGAGAAAGGTGGATTTATTGAAACTGGTCAGTGTTAGGACTGACAGTTCACTTAAGGGCCTGCATTTAAAATCACTGCATCACACCCAAACGTCCTAAACCAAAAAATAGAAAAAAAGAGACATGACAGGCAAAAATATAAAATTTGACGGATTGCCATGTAATTTGGCACAGACCGTGGTGACCAGATGAATTTTACTGACTTTTGTTGATCCACTGACTTGTCCTCCAGCACCATGATGGGATGTTTTGACAACTCTTGGATGGTTTGCAAAAAAATTTTGGGAACAGGGTGAATTGCAATATTTTTGATGACTTATTTTCGCTTTGTGCCACGATTAGCTCAATTTCTTCTTTTGTCCACATGGCAGCTGGATGCTTGCTCTTAATGTGGTACGGCATAGTGCTAATACCACTACCAAACTGAAGAGTAGCTGTGCAGAATGAGTTTGTTGCTCTTCTGGAGCAAATGATCTCACACAGGAGCACATCTCATCTTTAACCTCAGACTGCTAGCTGACGAAGCTGTGAGCGGATTGTGTATGCAAATTAATCTATAGACCGATATGCAACACTGGTCAAAAATGCTGTTGCGGTTAATTGATTAACGGTTAACCATTGACATCCCTAGTCAAGTGCTTTGGTTTATGTCCAAAATGCTACAAAACAAATCAAATTTCCGTCAGCCTCAGCTGTACCTTGTGTTTTGTGCTAATTAACAAATGTTAACAAGCAACTAGCAAGCTTAACTAACATGGTGAACATTACTTGCTAAATATCAACATGCTAGCATTGTCACTGTGAGCATGTTAGCTCAAAGCCCTGCTGTTGCTAACATAACTGTAGACCTTAGTTTTGTTAATCAGTATTTTGTCTGCAGTTTAGGTCACCATTTTCCTTCCACCATTTTTTTCTCTCTCTGACTTCAACATGATGTGTTGGATACTTGAATAATACACCCACAGTCCAGGGACAGCCAGCTCGCTCTACAGACTTGGACATTAACAAAGTTTGTGTCAAATCAAGGTGTAAATTTGTTACCTTTGGTTCAATGAAATGCAACAAGAACAGAAAGTCAGAGCGAGTGTGAGCAAGTTTGTGAGAGTGAATAGGTAGGGAGAAAGAGGTAGCGCTCTGTGAGTTCTCATAGATTTGTTTTGATTTCTACAAATCTGGCTTTCCCCTTAAACAAGATTGCCAAGTGCCAAGTTTAGTAAATAACCACATCTATCAATATCTTGGAATATCTCTCCAACTAAGAATGTCTTTCAGTCAGTCCGATGGTGTCCCTGCCAGGTCTTAAAGCATCCACTCCATGAAAGACCAGTCTGTGAGTGCACTCTGAAGCACTTTCTGCCAGACATGTGGTTCTTATTTAGCAGCCAGAGGAGCAGATTAACATAAAAGAGGGTGTGTAACAGTTCTTGCATTCAAAACCCTGCCTGGGGCAAGAGGAGGAGAGGCCATGTTTGGATTACCTCATTTAGGATCCTTTAAAATGCTGTTTACCTTGCAAAGTGTGCATCTCAATGAGGTATTACAGTGGCAGCAGGCATAACAGGGTCAGTGGTATTAACAAACAATCTTCTTTGGCAGATACCTTTACTTGGCACAAAGAGACATGCTAGTGTGCAGAGAGTCATTGGGTAACTCATGATATGATATTATGACAATATTTTGTCCATGACCTTACAGGTAATTCTCAAACACAAAATATGTTTTAAGGCAATCATTTCTCATTTGTCACAATGGCTTTAGCAGTCATAGTCATATTGTATCTGAGATTCAAGAGCCATTCTCTGCCTTAGAAGTAGTTGAAAACAGTCTAAGCTCCCGGTCCATTTGGTAGCTCTTGTGGAAGACAGCAATTATATACTATTAATATGGTTATACACAGCTTTCAGCTGCTGGTGGTAACAGTTTATGAAGAGCTAAGAAAGCTGGTTGAAGCCATGAGAGTCAGCGGCCCCATTAGTCACTGAGCCGAGAAATGGTTGAGGAACTAGTAATAAGTTTGGACAGACTTTTGCTTTGTTGATTGTTATGTTAGTGATGAACTGTATCCATATTAAGAATCACTGCCAATTGCCAATTCAGATCTTGGTAGGCAGGATTAAAAATGGGGATGTCATCGTCCTACATACAGTAGCTAGCTAGTTACCTTGTTACATTCATGAAAAATAGTGACAGAAAAATGCGACAAGAGACTGTTTTCCCAAGCAGAATAGACAGATATCGACATCATTTGTTTCAGAAAATTCGCAAAAATGATAATAGTCACAAAGCCCCTTAGCGGAAAGGTGGGCATCGTTGTTTTAAAGCCACACTAAAATCAGGGTGAATGGATTGAACAACCAAATGTGGAACCTGTCTGAGGAAACCTTTGTTGATTTCCCAATTTCTACCCAATTGTCTATGGGTTTTTATCAACCATGTCCATGGTAATACCCTAAACTTGACCATGTGGATATTATAGTAACCATGACAAATGTTACCCTGTCTTAACAAACCACTTATATTGCCCAGACCATGGTTTTCCCATAAACCTAACCAAGTCATTTTCATTTTTAACCAAACCTTTAACCGTGGCATTGTCAGATCATAGAACAGATTATTTTTCAGACGGTTATTTGTAACAGTTTAGGAAGACACAAACAATGTTGTCCTGTTGATTGGGATGCCAGATCAGGAAAAGCTGTGACGTTCTCGACGGTACACATTGTATTTTCCGTCTTTTTTGTTGTACGTTAACTTAACAGAAATAACAGCTCTTGACGTGTTTCATGTATCAGTTTAAAGAAACAGGATGGCACCAACACTCAATACTGATTGGTTAGGGTAAAAGAAAATAACCTCCCTCCCAACAAGAAGTCAGCTAACATGAACAAAATGTCAGGCTGAATGAATAAAGTAAAACAAAATGTCAATTCCTTCTGATTGTCAGGCCAATTCTACAGAAACTGTACTGGGACAAAACTGAAATCCTCAAGCACATTCACAGGTGAGACCTATTTTCCAGCTATTTCCCTTTGTTTGCCCTGCTGACCTGTGCAAGGGGCTACTGGCTAGCTAAGTTCATGTTCATGTCTATACATATCTAATGTATGTCTGTGTAGATGATGTAAAGCAAAGCAGACATGACTTACACAATTTAGGCTGAGAAACAGCAGATCTTTGACCAGTACTGAGGTTTGAATGCTAGCAGTAATAGTAGACGGGTGGAGTTGTCTTTCTTCTGGATAAAAATGGAGGTAAAGAATTCCTATAACATTTTTTTTAATGAAGTTAATAATTCAAGAGATTAAATTATGTAAAGCAGCAGGTTGATGATATTAAATGTCTGTTTTTTTGTAGTTAAAGGCTGAAAGATCCCAACGAATAAGCAAACTAATGTTGGTGTAACAACACCTTGGATGGTTAAATCAAATCATCTTTTTTTTTTTTTCAAACCACATCCATTAAACAATCCCTCGTCTTCCTGCCACAGACCTTGAGCCATAGGTGCAAGAGTTTCTCAGTAACACCCCCCCGACCTCATGCAGACTCAAGGGGGAAAAGGCCGCATATGAATGAGCCCTTTGTCGAGGAAAAATTAATATAATTTTGTGCAGTTTGATTAAATCATAATGCGGCAGGTAATGAATCTCCACCTTCGCTATTTCATTACTCAGTGCAGTCATGCTATCAAGCTCTAAATATAGCCTCATTATATATTCCATTTCTACCAGCTAGATAAAAAAAAAAGAAAAAGAAATGGTCCTTTCTGAACGTCAGGTGTATATTTCACTATACTGTTCATACAAGAGCCGGGCCCCTCTCCTTTCCTTTTCTTCTCTCTCTCACTCAATCTCCTTGACTCATAGCCACCACTCACATCTACCAACTCCAAATGAAGGAGGCCTTTGCAACTGGAATTAGAAATAGATGAGGGAACCAGGGTGAAGCACTTCGATGAAAAGGGGAATTATTTTGATGATTGGTCTCAGGAAATGTTTCACAATGACACTCATTTAGTCCCTGTAGTGCTCTGTGGAGACTTACTTGTTGCAAGCTGAAATGCCATCCTCATCATCTCAGTATAATATCTGAAATCAACAGAATTATAGTGACCCATGTGATTTTTTTTTAAATGAATTTCCCCTTAATTTGGTAATATTTGGTTGGCTTATTTGTATCTTTTAAGTATTTTCAGATAACCCTTGTTACCTCAACCAAATGTATCCAATTAAACAAGGTAAATCTGTAATTAGGACGGCGCATAATGAACTTGACCCCTGAGGTGGGGCAGATGATGTCCTAATCAGAGTCGATGAGCTAATCTATGTCGACAGAAGAGTCAAAGGTCACAGATGAAGCTGTGATAAGAGATGGGCCTAATGAATAACAATAGGTGGATTAACTGGAAGCCAATCCCTGATAGGGAGGAGATTTGGCCAATAATGTCCCATAGATTTTCACGCTAAGAATGGAAGTCATTGTGTCCTGCAGACTGGAGGAAAGTCTTAGTTTGGAGTTTATGTCACAAAATATTCTCAAACCTCGAAGGTCTGAAGCTTTCAATTGAATCTCACAGTTGAAAGTTATTTTTGTACTGAAATCATTTTAACTGTTTAGATAGAGAAGCACGCTAGTAAACAATTAAATCATCCATTCTGTATGAGCATGTATGAGCATATGTGAGCATCTGCGTGTGTGTGACTGTCTGAAACCATTACTTTTTCACTACCTACTTTTGCTTAATGCAGTCAATAATTGTGTAAATCATAGTTATGCAACACCGTGCTCGTCATGATAATGGAAAATAAATAAATCTTGATTTATAAATGACCTACATCTCAATTTACTGCTCCCCATAGAATAGAACCATTAAGTGTGTATTATGTAGGCACCGCAACAGTGAATGAGGTACTGATTTTGAAATTAAAACAGCCTTTGTGTGTGTTGTCCACTTAAAGAGCAATATTCATTTTTCACAATGGAACATCTGTTTGATTATCCAGATAACAGCTGGGTGATGCAGCTTCATAATGTTGAACTATTAAAGGTGATTCGGTTTAATAGTATGTAGGTATAGAAAAGTGTTTCAGCATTACAAAGATAAATAATTTGACTCTTGAGGGGATAGGCTGTGTTTGTGACTTTAACACAGTCCAACCGTTACCACAAAATTACTTACTAATCACTAATTAACAATAATAATCAGTCCACTGTGTGGCCCTTCTGGTGGCTGTTATTCTGTCACTCTGGACAAAAGGCAACAGTTTGCTTTTGTTTTCCTCTACTTCATGGTCACTTATGGTCAGTAGATTTATTTTTCATGTTAACAGGGCAAACTTTGTTACATAGGAGTGATTCGACAGATGTAATGTCACAGCCAGGCTTTAAAATTCAGGTTAAAACAGCCAACTGAAAAATTCATAAAACGAAAGTAGAGGTAAAAAAAAAAACAGATTAAACTGACTGTGTATTTTATATACTGTACGTGTCCATTGCTTTGTCTCAGTTCAGATACACAGCTAGTACACTTCTATGTAGTAGACTGTGTACTTCCTGTTGGTCCTGGTGTGCGCTAATTTTGTCAAGGTAGTGTCTCAATTTGTGTACGGGTGTTGTGCACTTACCGGAAATGATTATCGCAACCTTTTACCGCATTTTCTTCTTCTACTTCTTACATCCAACATAAAAGTGTGTTCCAAGCACTTTAGCAATGAGTCTTTCCTATTGTATCGTGTACTACTATCAAACTGTGACTGTGTGAAATGCACTGTGTGAGTAAGTGCGTGTAAGTATACATCCAGGCATGTATAGGCATAATTCCTGTATATATTTACAGTCCCCTTAGTTATTTGCAGCTAGAGTTAACCAGTATGTTTATATATAGTCTGTTTATATCAGGGTTAGTTGAGTGTTGTGTGTTTGTGTGTGTGTGTGGCTTTGTTCATAGTGGAGATTCTCCCCGGGGTTCTCCCTTGCTAACCTCAACAAAGGTCACTGGGGGAGGATGCACACCCAGCTTTGACCCCCGGGGTCACAGGAGGCCTGTATGATGGAGATAGCTAGAGAGAGTCAGATAATAAAATCGCAGTGTATGTGTTGTGTGTTATGTGCCTGGCCTACACACATGCATGATTCCCCCCATTCAACGTGTTTGCACACTGAGAGCATGCACACAAGCATTTTGTGCATGCATGCGTGTGGTGGTTGTGTTTGCTCTGTCTGTTGGCCTGTGTGTGCATCATGGGTAATGGTCAGTCCAGCATTAAAAGCTGAGCAGTTTGCCCGCAGCTAGGTGGATGTGCAGCAGATAAGTGTGTTTGCATCTCTGTCTCAACGCATACGAGAGGAAATCCTTGTGTCCACAGCCCAAATATTACTTTCTATTTACCCCGTGGATTATATGCTGCAGATAATTGGAGATAACTGCAGCAACTGTTGCTTAGAAGGCCTGTCAGAGTTGCTTCCACCTGGACATTATTCCATTATCCATTCAATTTCAAATGTCAACATTTGTTTTTGGTCTTAGACAAAAAGACCTTGTGAAAGACTTAGCAGATTTGAAAATGACCAACAGCATTGTAAACAGATGATTTTAAATATTTATTTTGAATTTGAGCTGCAGTGTTTTTGTTTAAGTAAATGTATTCAGTAAAAGGAAACAGTTTTACTCGCTTTTACAATATGTATATCTTTGGTCTGACCTACTAGAATTGCCTGATACAATACATAATTTATGTACTGAATAGTGAGATATATGGATCTGTAAAGAAAGAAAAAAAAATGCAAATGAAGACTGTGAATGGGGGAATAATGATAACTGGAGAAAGGGGAAGTAAATAAAAAAAAGAAACAAGGAAACATTTATTTAATTAAGTCTACAAACTGCTAACACATGCAGTGCATTTTGTTACTGAATTACAGTAAACACAATATCTGTGTATCAGTGCACAAAGAGCATCCATTGCTGTTGTGTAATTAAGTCATTTTGTACACTTAAAGAAGAAATAGTCATATTCAGCAGCTATTTTAGTTTTGCAAAAAAAAAAAGCCTATCGTTAATAATTTAAATACGGTCATGCAAAGGAAAGATTGTTTCTCATGAATCATATTTCCTTTTTTCGCCCTGATTGAATGAAGTTAAAGCCACCCCACTCTCGATGCAGAGATTTCCTTTAGATCTTGAGCCTGTATATTTAGATTTCCTATCGATTCACACCTGAGATGTGTAATTACAATCATGTTATCGCATTTAGTTATTATGTCGTAATGTGCCCGTTTTTCTTCTCTGTCACTCTGGACAAAAGGACCATGTTTACTGCAATAACTGCAGAACTAGGCCAAATTCTAGTGATCTCACTGCCTCAGAATTCCTCAGGTTGTTTATGAAACACAGAGGGAAGATTGGACCCAATGCTCAATCCTCCCAGGTCAGCAGGGCTCACTATGGGCCTCATGACCCAAAACCTATTATGTCTTTACTGTACCGTAGTCGGAGAGAAGGGAAGCCTAATGCCATTATGTTGCACATAAGCTTGCAACGGTTTTCACACTGTCTCAGAAAATATGGTCTACGGATTACTCTTGATTATTAATATTATTAAAAGAATGCAAACTTTATTATAATTTCACAGAATTGCTCTATTTATTTTATTTTTTTTAGATAAAACTAATTGAGTAGAATTATTTACATTAATAAACTAGAATTCGTCACCATAGATTTGCAAATGTACATGGTATGTTAACCGTCAATTTTCTGGTACTGTTGAAACCTAGTTGCACATCAGTATTCCATGTATCCAGTGTTCAAGTGTGCACTTTGACAAATTTGGCACACCCTTAATAATAACTGGGTGTTTGCGCACAACATGAAGTGCCTCAAGCAGCAATACCTCCCAGCGGCTAAATGAGCAATGCAATTAGAAAGTTACCTCTTAACTCCACCGTGAGAGGAAAATTATTTCTGAAAGGAGCATGTAGATAACCACGACACATCTCAGCACATTAGAGCATTAGAATTTGGTTCAAAACATGGACAAAAACTTCCACGACTCAATGTTTCTCTATGGAATTGGAGGAACAGCGAATGCTGCAATGATTATGCAATTTCAAGATATTTGACTGCCAATATGGGTGTTTCCTGGGCTGTTGCAAGATGTATGCTGGGACAGACTCCAAACTCTTTCACTGAATAAATGTAGGCAGGTATGACAGACTAATATAATATCTTTAACAGATTTCCCTTGCTGTGCTCGGTTCTGAGCCCTATGTTTGTTCATCGATTACAATCAACAACACTTGAATCGTTTGTTCTTGTGTTATCGCTGGATATCTTCAAGTCTCCATCTCCACAGTTTGTCCAACTGTCTTGGACTATCTTGTTTTCTTCTTCCCCATTCATCAATGTTCTACCCCAGCTGCTATATATATGGTTGTTAAAAGCTGGAGCCATTCCCAACACCAAAGGTTGCTGATCCATCCACCTTATGGCTGACACATAGACAACCATTTACACTCACATTAACACCTGTGGTGAAGTTTCCTGTTCTCTGACATAAGGCAATTTCACAGAAAGGCCCCAGCTAGCTGGTGAATTCAAAGCTCGAACCTCTTCTTACCTTTCAAAGTGTTTCATCTTACTTAGTATGCAAACGCCAAATTCTCTTTCTTTTACTCTTAAGATTAAAATCCACTATTCTGCTCTATTCTTTTATCTCTTTTTTTTTCTCCCACTTATCTCAATTTGTGCATTGTTTCAGAGCAGCTTTGTGCTTGAGAAATGCTTTTAATGAAGCATTGAAGGAGTTTATCATGCTTACCTTTCTATCATGGAATTTGTTTCTAAACTGATTATATTTACATGGTTATATTGAAGCGGAGTTGAGTTGTCTTCTGAATTAAGTGTTTTCTACTTTGACAAAATATTTATGGCATTTTCCAGCTTTGCGTGTTTGTGTGAAAATCTCCAAAAACAGTTGCTCATTCAAACTGAAACACATGAACAAACACATTCAGTTCATACAGAATTGTCAGCTAATGCTGTGGGCCTGTTACCTTCATAAGAGACATCAATCCGTCTTCGCTTCCACAACTCTATCCCAACGTGTGGCTGTGTTTGTAATACATCAATTTAATCTTCAGCCAGAGAGTTCTACAATTGTTTGTCTGTGTCTGGGAAATGGATGAAGAATTGCTTTTGGGGACTGTTATTCAAAACAGGATGTTGACAGGTTTGAATTACTTAGTCATGCTCAGATAGTGCTTTGGCTGTCAATGATATTTATTTTTGCTACTTTTAAGAAAAAATACCTACGCTTGTATGCGCATGAAACTGGAGAAATGATATGCCTATTAATAGAGCTGAAACAGAAGGCAATTTATAAGTAGCTCAAATTTAACATAGATTATGTGTCTAACTTTTGTTGTTGCATTAGGCACAAGATGTTTATTTATTTATTTATTTTGTCAGTGTAAACGGTGACCAGCATTTTTCTCTAAACCCTCCCATTTGCTTCTCAAACAGATATACGCACAGGCACAAATGCTGGAATACTGTTGGACTAATTGTAGGACTGGGGCCCTGAATCGTCTCTTAGACTGTTTTTCAGAAAACTTAATCGTGTGGACAGACAGAGTGAACTAATTATCTGCACGCTGTTTTCCCAGCCAAAGCTGGTAATTTAGCAGCAATTGACCTCCTGCAGTTCGCTAGCAAATGAAAACATGTAGGCCAGTCTGCTAACGAGGGGTTTGAAGACCCCAGGGTTCGTCTGGGCCCTGCTCTGCACAGTGGACACAGAGCCCCTCACTTCAGTTCCAATTTACCTCTTGACCACCTCCAGGGGAAACATCACCGTCCTCACACTGTGTGTAATAACTTAAGCTAGCTGCAGCAGAGGAAAGGCCTTTTGGGAGAACAACTCAATACTGTGATCGTCTGAAAAACAGGATGTACTCCTTTCCAAGGTGGTTCACTGATGGTATGTGGCCTCAATGACTCCAGCTGAACTGTGCCTTTTTAAAAGTGAGTATAGCTCCACCAGTCATTATATTTCATGTAACATTTTTCTGGTTTGGATTTTAAGTTACAAAAATATGGATTTTTTAAAAATAATTTTCACAGTCTTTGAGAATTGTACTCTTGGCAGCCTCTGACAGCATTTATAAAATCATGAGACAAAATCCAGACGGATGTTTTTTTTTTTTTTCTGTAGGTCAGGCTGAGTAAACTATAGCATTCTTTGGGCCTGTACTTCAAAAGTTGACATCTGGCCTTCTATTTACATCAGAAAACGGTGAAACTGCCCATTGTATGACTTTATGTTGTTCAAACAGTACTTTATGTTGCTTATACAGTATCGTAGTGTGTACATTTTTACTTCAGTAATCGTCAATACAGTGTAATAAAAACATGAACCTGAAACATATTTCTAGTGAGTCTGCCTTTTGGAGAAAAGCTCCCCATACCTGATAACTACACACACATACACACAAACAATCAATAAAAAAACAGGGTTTTGCCTCTATTTTGCTTCACGTGACCACACCACACCTCATTGCCCAATTTGATAATGAGAATGCCCAATATTAAACACCTCAATCGGCTCTTTTCTTTTTTATTACTTTATATTCTTAGAATATATTGCTTCAGTAAATTCCTGCCCACAAGACATTTAATTGTTTTTGGGAGATTCCAGATCCCAGTGGGTGTCAATTCTGGCTTGCCTTCTCTTGAAATAACTGCAGAAGTAATATCGTTGAAGCGCAGCAATAATAACACAGAGCAGTAATTACTTCTTTGACAACGTTTGCTCATGGTGGAGTTATGGATTTAGTCTTTTGCGCGTCAGATTGTACCATCACTGTAGTTCTATTTATTTCGCAAAAGCTGGGGGTTCATTGTTCTCCTGGTACCTTGTAGCACGTGTCCAGACTATACTGTTATATATATTATAATAATATTTGTGTATATTGCATAAGTATAAGCAGCAAACCAAACCTAATGAAAATGCTAAGTTAATTTGACGTCCTGGCTGTGGCTCAGCCAGGTGAGTCAATAGATGGACTAGTGCTCATTTTAACCTGCTGACAATGAGATGTTTTCTTCCTGGATCTTGTTTGCATTCTCTTTGGGTTTTGCTTTGTTGTCATTTGAGAAAAGAAAACAAGAAATCTGCCTCTGAGTGATTCTGTTATTATATCTCCTGAAGTCATTTTGTGTTTTTGAATGTCAAGTCAGTTTTATTTTTGCAGCCCAGAATCACAAATCAGGGTTTGCCTCAAGGGGCTTTACAATCTGTACAGCATACGACACTCTCTGTGCTTAGATCCTTGATTCATATATGGAAAAACTACTCCAAAAAAATCCTTTAATGGGGGGGAAAAAAGGAAGAAACCTCAGAAAGAGCAACAGAAGCGAGATCCCTCTCCCAGGACTGACAGACATGCAATAAATGTTGTCTGTACAGAATAGATAAGCAAAAAAAAAAAAAAAAAATTGCAATATATATACATTTTGATGACAAGTTTAAGATATACATTGTAAAACATACATGCTCATAAACCTCCTCCCCACCAATGAGACCTGGAAGGAGGACAGGCCACACAAACACACACAAAGAGAGAGACGTGATAACACGCAAATTAGGTAGAGAGGAGACGGGAGGAGAGGGTGAACCTCCTGGGGAAAGATGATCTTGATCCAAACGTCTGGATGAGGCACCGACAGCCAGGAGAGGAGAGAGAGATTCCCGGACTGTCGATGGTCCAACAGAGAGGAGCCGGAGTGAAAAGAGAGGTGAACACTAGAGAGAGAGGGAAGAGACAGAAGAGAGAGAGAGAGAAAGAGAGACGCACAGCTTGGCAGCTTGTGGGAAACAGAAACAAAAACAACGGAAGTTAGGGAAACGCTGTGGTTTTTAGAAGTTTACAGTTTGTTGATTTCTTTTCAGCAGGATAAACATGGACCAGAAGTACTAAAGTTGATAGATTAATTGAGATTGACTCGCTGTAAGGAGCGGAGACATGAGGTATCGAATGATGAGCACTAATTGGAAGTCGAATCATTTAGTTTTTAGCTTAGATTTTAAGACCTTAACAAAGTTAGACTGTCTGATATCGACAGGGAGATTATTCCAGAGGCACAATAAGAAAATTGCCTGCAACCAAATGACTTCTTTTTAACTCTGAGGACAGACAGGAGTCCTTTATTCTGAGAGTGTAGAGCACAGGGTGGGACATATTAACATAATATCATGGGATAGTGCATAAATACCACGGCACTTTTAAGGACATTTCACATCATTTAACACCTCTTTATAGGCATTTTGCAAGTCATTTTATGCCCTATTGATGTCGTGTTTTAGATGTGCAGGAAAGGACAAAGTCACTTTGTTGTCATGGTAACCAAAATGACTTGGTTAGTTTAAGGAAAATATGTTACATATGTATGTAACTTACAATAAGTTACTGTTGACTTGAGCTGTGTCTCGAGTCAGAGTCTGTCTATTGTCCGCCTCGTCCAACCTCGTCCGGATGATATACCCTCTCTGAGTTGCTTTCTTAGCGAAATGTCACAGCACAGGTACCACACAGAAACTTTTACAAACGGCCACGAATGTGCTTCGAGTGACTGTAACAGCTCCAGCGGATTCTCTATGTGTCCAGTGTGGACTCGGAGAACCCGACAGCAGCTACTTGCTAATGAACCCAAGCTGTGAATTAAGATGTCAGCATCAGCCATGGACAGAAAACACCTAATTTCGGCTCGTTTACGTAAGTAGACGTAGCTAAATGTAATAAGCATGATGTGCGCATTTTCTGTGTGTGTGGGCGTGTTTGTGACAGAAGAAAAACAGCAATAATTTGAGTTCATTTCCTTTGTGTGGTTGCGTAAGTAAACATTGCTGCTTTATGAAGAGTGAGTAACTGCACCATCATGATGTGTTAATGTGTGTGTGTGTGTGTGCGTGTTGTGAGGGGTGAGTAAGTTCACCGCAGAGATATGGTTAATGGTACAGTTACTGTGACTATATTTTACTACCACCAGTTTGTGATGCCAGTAACTGGCTGAGGCGGAAAAGACATCTGCTGTCAACATGTTTGGAGCACACTAACAACGAGAGAGGCTTAATGAATAACCTTCAGATTGGAGAATGTCATTCAAGCTGCTGCAATTCACTGTTCCTGCTTAAATCAACTGTCACACCAACGCCTCCAGCTCCACAGGATACAGCAGACCGCAGTATAATTGGGATTACCAGAAGAAAGTATACACCCATATATACTGTAATTCTGGCAAGACTTAATTACTATATTGTGCTAATTACTTTTAAACCATTAATAGGTTCCCACCCTGTTTTTATACTCTCTCAGAAGTGCTGTAGGACTGTTCGTTAAAAATTCAGACAGAGGTCTGTGTTGCCCTGGATTTTTTAACGTCTCAGAAACAGACAGCCTTGTCTGCTTTTCACACATGAAAAAGAAAGAAAGAAAGAAAAAAGAAAGGGAATACTTCCTCCCTCTCCAGGAAAGGCTCTCGCACACTAAAGGATGGACAAGTGCCAAAGGTTTCATCAATTATTTATAGCGATCATGGTCATGTTAGGGCATCACAAGTTGCAAGAAGTTAACCATTTTTGTCAACTTCCCTTACACTTCCCATGCTGTGTGCCAGTTATGTACTAGTTTCTTGCAACTCATTTGCCAGTTTTGTCTGTGTTTGCTCACAACCTGACACATAAAATCATTTCAGCATTTAAAAAAAAAAAAAATCTACCTGCAGATGTTGCCTCTTCGGAGCGTTGGAAGTAGTTTGGAAAACTAACCTATAAAAGTGATGATTGCCAGGTGTGTTTTTTTAACTCAAGGGTAAAGTGTTATTTTGTACATTGCCACAGTACAATTACAACCCACAGCTCAAGGCAAAAAATCCAGTCCTGTTCTCTTGGAGGCCAGTCATCCTATAAATTGTAACTGTTAGAAACTATTATTTTGTTGACCCGAGTGAGATCAGTTAGGGCAGACTAAATAACAGAAATAAGTCTTTGTAACAGAATGCAGGCCATACAGGCCATCGGCATCAGAAACTACATCAGAAACAGTTTCAACAAAAGTTTGAACACTATGCCTTCATAAAGCGAGGATTTATTGCAGGATTGTTGTGTTAGAATGCATCAGGTGTACCTAATAATCTGTTAACTATCAACTGGCCAACTTTTTAAGTGAATAAACATGTTATTATTACAAAGAAATTATCCTTCAACGCTTCAGAGCAGTCAGTATCCACTTTGGCTTAGACACTTTTGCACTTCGGACATGCTTGGTGTACTTGGCACTGTGAGGACAAAATGATGATCAGTTTGGATGCTTCTACACGAACTCCAGCCAAAACATCATGTGATTGTTTTCAGTGAATGTTTCAAGTGTCAGTAAAACATTGTTCATCTATTTCCCATGAAAGTCATTGTTCATTGTCCGCTGCTGAAGGTAAACATTTGTACACTGAACCGAGACTAACAGTGAAACAGATTGTATAAAGTATGGCAAGCCGCTATTGTAATCAGAGGATGTAGCTGCATCCTTGTCAACCCGCGGACATATTCCTTATGTTTGCCCGTCCTCCGTTGTATTGAGCTGCCATTCCTGATTAGTTTTGATTGGTTTCATTTGTTCCTCTGTGTTTAGGCATCAATCATAGCCTTCCTTTACTGGATCTCTGCTTGTCTGCCAGCTGGTTGTATTTTGTGTGTGTCGGCATGTGTCAGCGTGTCTGTGCTTGGTTTGTGAGTCTCGCAGGTGGTCTGCTGTAAATCTATAGGTGATCAGAAAGAAACCCACATAACATAAATGGCCATGAGGTGTGAAGATGAGAGTTTGGATGTATCTCGCGGAAAGCTGTCCAACTTTTGGCTCACTGTTCTGGCAGTATGCCAGCATGTGAATATGTAACTGGTTTAAGCCAACATAAAGTTTGCCAATAGGTAAGTTTACATTACCTCATAGAAACAAAACCACCAGTATTTATGTGCTTTTGAGTCTGGAATTGATAGATATCACAGCAGTTTTATGACAAACTTATCCTGAATTCTAGTCATCATTGGAAACTGTTTGGAAAAGGACAGGCATTTCAAAAAATACTTATAGCCGGTGACATCTTTCACTTGCGAACATCAACCAATCATATTAACGAACCATATAATATAGAACTCACTGTTAGTAAGAGTGTGCAGCAGAAAGCATCTTTTCCATTGAGAAAAAAACCTTCAATGCCACTCTTTGCTCTTCTTTCAGTGAAGAAATACCATTAGTCTGAATCACTGTGGTTCAGACACAACCTTGAAGCTTGGCAAGATTCAGAGTTCGTAGGGTAGTAGTAATATAGTACCTTGCATTTCTGATTTTTTTTTTTTTAATAATGACATCAGTATCAGCCTCGGAAAAAAAAAAAAAAAAAAAACATTGATCAAACACAGCACAGAAATACTTGATTGTTTACTTCAACTGATTGACCTGGGATTTGTGTGAGGCCATTAGAGGATAGTGATTAAATCAGTCCTTGAACAGTTATCCGAGCTGTCAGAGCGCCCTGATTGCTGTTACTTACAACAGAAAGAAATAACCACACTGCTCTACCCCGAATAGCCCAACATATGATTTATTGCTTTAGTTAGGAGTAAAATAATCCATCTTGAAGATCTCTACTACCTCTGCTTGATATGATTGAGAGCGAGAGGAATGGAGGAGTGTTGGGATGCAGCTTCTGGCACAACAAAAGAGGGCAGCTTTCCATGAAAGCCTATGGGAGGATGAGGTGGAGGGTTGGCAGAGACAGAAGAAAGGGAGGGATAGTGTGTCAGAGTGAGATGTCTGACATGCGGCTGAGCTCTCCGACCTGGCAGGGCCTGGAATAGCCTTGACTCTGAAGTGAAGACAGCAGTGAGGGAAGGGATGGAAAGGACGGCCGTGGAGATAATGTGTGGAAAAAGGAAGGCGGTATTGCCCTTCTTCATTTAACCAGACAGGTCAATTGAGCAGTTTTTTCAGTCAACACAAATGAAATGCTGTTCCCTTTGGAATTGCTCATGTGGTTCTGCCCCTGGTAAACACGCAACTATGGATGGATGGATAGAGGACTAGAGGATAGATGGGAGGCTGGTGGACGTGTAAGCCTGAGTGGGTTGGCACAAAGAGCAGAATCTAAGTGGTACCGGAGTACCATGGCAGACAGCATGGCTCCTCTAATCACATTCAATCAGTCCTGTAAAGATGGCCCAAGCCAACATCACTACCAAACTCCACCAGTCTCTCACCTTCTATCATCAATTTTTCCACTTCATTCAATCTTCCTACTTTGTTTTTTTATTTTACCACTCTCTCTGCCACCCACACTGTATACCAAGCATACCGGTCGCACCATACACCCCGACCCGTCTACTACACCCTGCTGCTGCCAAACAGTTTGCTACTCCTTTACTACGATGGGCCCACCTACCGCTCAACAAAATTTAGATTGTTTGCGGTCCTGGCTCCATAAAGGTGGAACGATCTCCCTGTTGATATCAGGACAACGGAAACTACACATCTTCCTCACATCAGATTTAAAACTCATCTCGTCAGACTGCATCTTGGCCCATGAAAAGAATGGATTTAGTTGTCAATTTATAGCGTCCAATGCTTTTCTCATCATTTAATTTTCCATTTTTAAAACAAGTGGTATTTCCTGACATGCACGTGACTACAAATACTTAGCTTGGCCTACTTTGGTGTTTTTCATCGGTGTCTGAAGTCTGTCTGTTTCTCAAGATGAAGGTTTTAGCAAGACATAAATTGCAAACAAGCCTTGGTATGCATGTCTCGGAAATGACAGTACCTGATGCACTATTTTTCTGTCTGTCAAAGCAAAACGGATGAGAAGACTCTCAGATCTCATGCTAGGAACTTCTTTTCATAGCAGCAACTTTTGTTTTCTGCTGTGACAGATCAGCTGAAAAGAGCAAAACTGTAAGCGCCTTTATGTATGAATGCCATCCTTAGGCACTCCACTGACCTGAGATAATCACTTGAGAAAGGCAACAATAGCCAATGTGCATTGGTGTACAGATTGTTAAAAATAATTAACATGTTTGGCTCAAGGCCAGCCTTAAATGGTGACATCAAGACTTGAAATACATTTGGTTTTGTCCATGTTATGAATCGTACCGTGTCTCTTAAATTTCACAATTGGCGACATGAGATTTCTCTACTGCAGAGAATATTGCTGTTACAGTTAAGTAAAAAATAAAAAAAATAGAAAGGTCATTTGAAGGCAAGAGATAGCGTGATGCTGAAACTGTGCCACTGGGCCTGTGTTACAGCACTGTCTAACAAGGATGCGTGTGTATGTTGGTTGGATTGAACACGCAAGCCAAGCACCCCCAGGACAAATTAGTGTATTCTGTGCTTACATATGTATAATAATTATACGCCGTTGTGTTTCTTTTTTTTTTTTCTTGTTTGCTTATTTGTTTTTTGTGCTGGCCCTTCTTTTCTGTTGCCCCTTTGTCAACAACAATTCAATGTTAAGATTAGGATTCATACTGTATGTTGACTAATGCAGCGTATGCAAGCAAGGTTCTTATTTGTTCTCTGCTGTTATTTAAACAATAATGAGACAATTGAACACGGTGAATAAGCTATTAACTGGAAGTAGACTCATGCACTGGACTGAAAGGGCAACCCTGAACTTACAGTTTACTATTGAATTCATATAAACAACTATAGCCAATGTGAGAGCCCAGATGTGAGTGGATGTCCCACAACCTTTTGTAATTAAACACTGACAAAACAGAAGAGCTTATCATCAGGTCTGATTACAATCAGTCGCTCCTAGTCTGAAAAGACCATTCAGGTTAAAGTCAAAGGGTGATCGAGCATTTGCTCTAATGGCATCTTAGCTTTGGAACAGTCTTCCTTATTCAATTGTCTGACACTGTTTCTGCTTTTAAATCCTGTCTTAAGACACTTATTCAACTAGTATTTGTTTACATTCCTGCAATCCCCCAATTATAAGTTTAATTTAATAGTTCTTTAATGCTTCTTCTACCTTCTGGATGATTTATGTGGACATGACTTTTGTTTGGTCTTTTAATTATGGGCTTTTAATTGTCTGCTTGTGTTTTGCTGTTTTCCTTTTGTATATGTGATTGCTTTTTATGCAGTCCATAGAAGGTGCTTTGTGCTATACAAATAAAAGTATTAGCATTACTAGTATTATGTTTATTATGTTTATTGATTCAACTTCAGCAAATTCTATTAAATTTACAGCAAACTTCGGAAACACATCTGACCCGAGCTCTCTGAACTTCTGATGTATTCAATAGTAACTGCTTACCTGAACAGGCAGCTAATCAACTATAGAACTGCAGAAAGCAATGCAAAAATATCCCCTAATTGGGCACAGTTGCTGTAATTTTTGTGTTTGTTTGTGCCTTGCAATTAGGAGCATTTCAGCTGCCAGTTGGACTGTATAGGGTGTTTTTGAGGATGAGTGCACGCTTCATAATTTGAATCACAGTGTATTGCAATCATCCATATATTAGAACGGATCAAACAACCTCTCCTCCCAAGTAATTCGGATATGCAAGGATAATTCATTTCTGCTTTCATCCGGATGAATTGAAAACTCAAAAATACCCCTCATAAGCAGCTAGCGCTCACAAGTGAGGACTGGAAAGTTGTGCGATGATTCTTTTCATGGAAATGTTCGTAGCGCCATAGGAGGCTTCTGCCAGAATTATGCTTGTTGATAAATTCCAATGATGAGATTCAGAAACAGCTGGCTGCTCAGACTAATTTTCTGGGCTGTTGTTTCCTTGCTGCTCTCACACAGTGTGCACACAGAGATATAAGACAGAAGAGAGGGGCATAACACATGAGAGTCAAGGTGAAGTTCATCTCTAAAATCCCTCCATTACTGAAACATGCACATACACACAGCTCTATGGATTCCTTCCGTGGTTTAGTCTACAGCTATCTTAGCAATTACAGCAGTTTCCCACGGGCTCCAGCACAGGGCCTGTTAGCTAATATGCTAATGAAGACAAATGGAGGTAATCTCCCTGTTCTCTCTTGGAGTCTTGGTAGCAGAGACATAGAAAGAAAGACAGATAGTGACAGTTAAAGACAGACAAAGAATGATATAAGTTTACCCACATGTTTTTACTTTTTAGCCACGCCACCACTCCACCTTCCCCTTTAGCAAAACAAAAGAACCAAAGCTTGCAGAATTTCAGGTGTCTTCCGGCTTGCTGGTAAAAGCATGTTAAGCCCTCTTGCATTCAAAACGTCTGAAACAAGACAGGAAGAGCATCAGACGCTTCTCGCATGAAAGATTACCGCAGTGACAACTGATGAGGGTTTTGCCATTCAGTATTACAGTGTTTCTCTTGGATGTGGTACAAACACACTCATCGCTGTGCCGTTTTTGAGGACTGTGTGTGTGTCATAAAGCGAAGCAACATAATGACACAGGGGCCCATTACACACGGTATTTAGAGATTAGACTAACACTGTGGTTTTGTGGTCGGAGTCGTGCTGATGGTAACCATGTGCGCCAGAGGATATACATACTTAGACTGCACTGACAAATAATGGGATAATGGATGCCAAAATACCTGATCCATGATGAAGTGCTGTTTGGTTTTTACGGGAACAGGGTTGTTATGATGAGCACTGATTGAGTCATTGGCTCATTTTGACCTGTGCTGATGCCTTCATTAATACATCAACAGTGATATGGGACACAGTAGTTATAGTTGTTTTATATGTCAGATCATGTGCACATTCAGGTCTTACTGGACATCTATCAGGTTCTTTTGTAACCGTTTGCATGGCAAAGTGTGGCTGGAGCAGAGTGAACACTCCCAGCAGACTCACTGTGGGTAATAAAAAAGTTATTTTTCATACATGGTGGGTTTTGTCCTAGTGTGCAAGTTTATGTGATGAGCAGTCAATTTGAGCATCGTCAGCAATGTATAATCACTAATGTGACAACCTCTTATTATGAGTTGATGTGATTATGTTCAACTGAGCAAATATAATCATTCCCAGTCCAAGGAGCACACATAATTGTTCACTTTCTCACATCAAGCAGCTCAGCATCACTTTCTTCTAATGTTTCACTTAAGCTCTTTGACAGAGTGTTTTTTTGTCTATAGAGTCAACTACACTTTCCAAGAGTTCCTATAAAGCGTTTTAATGCTCTGTAAGCTCCTTGTAAATGCATGTTTATTACTGCACTCAAAACAGCACCCAAGTTTAATACTTTTTTTGGCCATGTTACAGATGATAATACATCTAAAGTAACTTTTAAGTTGTTTCATGCTTCTAATGGGCCTTTAATCGTCTTTGAGACGATCAAGGAAAGCATTTCTTGAAGCGACTTTACAGTTCACAGTAGTTAAAATGCCTCGTGGCTGAAAGTTTTTTGTCTCATCATGTTTGAGTAATGAATAGCTATATTGGAAGAAATGTTTAGCTGTGTTTTCAGTGGGCTTGCAATCTGCATATTAAGCATCGCAGCACAGTTAAGAGTGTTGCCACAAACTAAACAGACATTCCAGCGAAGCTTCCAGCAAGGATGTAGCCAGGACACACTGATGTTTCAGCACAAGGTCTTACAAACACAGTTTGGGATTAAATTTGTAGATGTGCACCACACCCATAGCTTTGGTTTTCACCATGCTTGCCAACTGTTCATAACTCCACAGGCGAGAGTCTAGGAACAGATGACAGAAACACAAAAATCCACATAACGGTGGTTTACAATGGTAGACAAAGACATTATTATTAAGAAGTTTGCATCACACCCTGCTCTCTTTGCTTTAGCTTACAGTAAAAGTCTCAAAGCAGCACTTGTTTTACGTCATCCATCAACACAGCACATTAATCCTCATGTTGTTCTGTATCGCTTGCTTCTGTGTCCAAGCCCTATACGTTTTCCTTCACAAATAAATCATACCATATATAAAAATGCTCTGTGTCGGCTGAGAGAGTGTAATTTAATGAGTAGGTGTTGAAATAAACATATTAATGTAATTAGTACCTATGCAATGCTGCTCAGTGTCACTCAATGCTTCGGCTGCCTTTTTTTTTGCCCAACTGCTTGACTGCGTGTCGCTCAGGTAACCTGAACAACAGCCATGATTAATGAAAAAGGAACACCTCATTTAGTAGCTTTGACAGGAAGCAGGCAACAAGTGTGCGTGTGTGTGTGCGTGTGTGTGTGTGTAGGTGTGCGTGTTTGTGTGTTTATGCTTCCTGACTCCACAGTGTCTTCTATTTTGTCTCGTCTTCCTCTCCCGCAGCACCAGAAGTAAACACAAAAGTCTGTCACAATGCACCACACTTATTTGTGGACGTGCATAGTTGGCAAATGTTTGTGCACAATTGTCGTCGTGTGTTTGCATGTACGTAGATGTGTGTGTTGCATATCTATGTTGTACTGAGATACATGCATACATACGTGTGTGTGTGTGTGTGTGTGTATCGGCGCATTCTGTATAAATGTGTCTCTTAAAGAAAAAAAAAAAAGAAAAAGTGTGGCAACAGTCTAGACGACACAGATGCACCCAATGAGAGTGAGAGATTTGTGAAGCCATAGGCCAATTAGATGCTATTATGGAAGCTGTGCGATACAGACACACACACGCGCACACACACACACTACTTCAGGGTCTGTACTCCATCATCTGTATAATTAAGGTGCTTTTCTCCTGAATATTTTAGTAAAATGTCTCTGCAACAGCGCAGCAACAGACCTGACTGTCTTGCCAACGAAGCCTGCTGCTCTGAGTGAAGCCATTAGAACATACAGGCATGCACACACACATGACTACAGTGACTGATACCTCCTTTACGACATTTGATTAATATCAGAACTTCCTCTTCTTGCATTTGGAAATGGTTTCATAGACATCGTCGTTGTCAGGGTTTAATAATTCATGTTAGCAGATAAAATAATCAATCACTGCTGAAGATACTCCAAGCCAAATAATCCACCAAATATGTTTTGAATGACCAAACTGTCACATGTGAGGTTTTTAAACACTGATTATTTATGTGTTGCTTTATCAGTTTTGTTTTTTAATCTACATAGCTGAGATGCCATTGGTCGCATCAATCCCCCTCATTATGTGTGAATATATTATAAAAGTTGATTTCATGAATAAAAATGAATAAACTGAATTCGCCACTCTGTAGTTGTTTTGGAAGTAAAGTGCATTACTGCCAAGGTCTTATTTGGCAGACATTGTTCTAAGACCTGAGTTAGCGTGTTTGTGTGTGTGTGCGTGCATGTGTGCAAATCTAATCCTATAGCAGATGGACGAGGAATAGTATCCAAGACAATACTGGCAGAGGGAACAGCAGAGGGAGTGAGCTAGAGGTCACTGTCCTTCAAAGATTGATGAGAGCTGATTCTATGATGGACGTCTTCTTTTACCAGGACAGAACTCCTTCCCAGAAAACACAATGCTTCCATTTACTTTAGCTAATTATCTCAGTAAGTATTTGGCCATGACTGTTATGTCACAACACCACGAAATGAGTTTATTATTACAGCTAAATTAGAGATTTCTGCTTAAAAACAAATGTTTTTTTCTCAGTTAAAGCAACATTGTGTGACTTTTCTACCATAAAATAACAGATTTTAAATCATGTTGATCCTCCATTGAAGTGTAATCAGGTGAATGGTGTCCCAGTCTGCTCCCCGTATGCACTATATAACTGTGCTGTGGGTAAGATCCCTGGTGAGAAGTATGTAACACTTTATGGCACTGAATCACACACCACCAACTATTTTGGTGAAGCCAAATCATATTTTATGGAGAAAACGTTTTCACTTTTTCACTCTGATGACATCTGCTCCGCCTCAACTCTTGGTGATTTACAGTGTTTCCTGATGCACATTAAAGTAAACTGCTGAGAACTGTTAGCTTACGCTAGAAAAAATTCTTAATTTTTACATTTCAATATTAGATTTAAGACCAAAATTACTGCTGTTTTTAATTCTAGTTGAATCGGAACTAAAACGCAGTTTGATTTTTGTCATGGATTTATATTATATTCAGAGGTCAACTCGGTGGGTTTTAATGATTTACAGGAAAATACTTGTTTGTTAACTTTGCCAGTCCAGTTGTGTTTTGTGCGTTTGTGTGTGTGTTCAGGAGAGAGAGGAGAAAGAGTTTCTGTCTGCTTGTTTGCATTTTTTGTGTCTCCTTGTGACAAAACCTCAATGCCATCAAGGAGACCAAATGTTGTTTCCTCCCTCTCTAATTACCAGCTCTTATGGTTTAGCCTTGTTTAGTTGTCCTCTAGTAAATAAACCATCATGTCAGACTGTTTTGTTTCAGAGCATTTCTTGGCTTGAGCCCTTACTGCCTAAATGTGTACCCAGGTAGGACGGCGCTGTACATATCTTAAGATATAACATGTCTTAAGATCTGAGTAAAGTTGTGGTGTAGCCTGCAGTTCATTCAGGAAGGTTTTGCTCTTCTGGTCAGTCTTTCCCAGGAAAGGATCCTCAGGAACATGGGAAGTTACGTGTCTTACATTTAACTGGTTAATTACTTTGAAGTGGTTGGCTTGCATGAGCCACCCAGGACAGAGAGAGAGAGAGAAAAAAAAAAGCACCATAAAAAGAAATTCTAATTACTTCCGTGGGAGAAAAGTCACCCTGCACTGTTTAACTTGACGTGTTCTCTCTAATGTGTAGCACAAAAACACTACATCAATACATGCAGAGCACCAAGATGGAGGAACGCGAGGTTTACCACTTTCAGACAGTTGGGTGTCTTTTGTTTTGAGATATTTCTTTTTTCAAGTTGAATATTAAAAAAGCTTTTAATTATGGCAAATTTGGGTTAGAAAATAACAGTGTAGAATTACCCAGTTTCGGTACGTGAGACCAATTTTGAGGTGCTTGTAATTGAGTATTTCCATTTTGAGAGATTTTCTATCTCACTGTATTGGCTTTTGTTTCTTCAGCACATTTGTCTGGTGACTGTAATTAAGTTTCGGATTTTCCATTCACTCAGATCTTTCTTTCTTTCTTTCTTTCTTTCTTTCTTTCTTTGGCTTCCTGCCCTGTAACTGATCTGAAATCATAAAATCCCCTTTAAATACTGTATTGTAATCAAGTGTTTTTAGTAGTATTGCCACTTTTACTTCAGTTCAGAACTTGAGTACTACTTTCAGCACTGGGTTTTGTTCTGACATGTTGATGCTTTTCACAATAACACAACCAGCTGCTTATACTGCTGTCGCTCTCACAGACACACGTGTGACCATATATTTGACCAATGTTTCTGCCATGGCAGAAAAAAGCCAGTGAAAAAACATTGTAAACCACAAATCATGGAAGAGTAGTGTTTACTGAAGGGCGTACTGAAGGGTGTTGCAACTTTTATTTTCCAGGAGACAGTCCTTTCTTTAACAATGGACAATAATCCTGTCTTTTATTTTAAAAGAATAAAAAGAATAATCCATAAATCTTCTACTCTTCTCTGTTTCAGCCTCTTCCCACTGCACTTTAGAGATTTAATGGGACATTATTGTGGCTCGATGTGGAAAGGGGAGAGCGAGGGAGAGAGAGTTGTTCATGGTGGGAAGGAGGCCCAGATCTGGTCTCACAGGACCCTGTTATGGCAGGTCGGCCGCTCCTATCAGAGCGGTCTCTCAGAGGGTAAGAAGGAGAATTTGCCACATGAACCATGACCCAATTAATCATGGGTGCAGATACATGAAATAGAGGGGCACTTGATTTCTTCATGTAAACAATTCAACTGGACACATTCTTCATGAGATAAGAATGAAGTGATATTAGCATGTTGGTTAACATGCAGAAATCGTAGCTCCAGCTCAGTATGTTGGGTGATAGTTAGACATCTATCCCAACTGAGTGAAACACGTGGTTTTGTCTGACAAAAATAGTTGTATTAGTACCAGTTGTTCTTATTCCGTTTGAATTGAATGGACGAAGAATGTTGTAGTAGTATTTTTTACAATGCACATGGGTATAATGTACATAAGAAAACAATAATTGTGCTTCATTGAGAACAATAACAGTCATTGAAATTTCCTTCAGTTTTAGAATCCCCTGTGGTGCTGCAACAAAATCAAAGGCAGAGGGAAAAGGGTGAAGAGTGGTGGTACTGGCAATGGTAAGAAAGTGTCCCCGGTATGATGTTTGGTGTGGGGGGATAGTGTTACATGCCAGCAGCCCGCTGGCTTCTCCTCCTTCTGTACGCTGCGCATATGGAGGAATGTGCTGCCTGAGAACCACAGGGAGGAAGAGGGTACTGACAGCAAGCAGTAAACACAGTCAGCCTATCTGTTTGTTTGTTTGTATGTTACTGTATAAGAAGGCCAGGCCTCTGCAGCTTCGAAGCTGCTCCTTAACAACATCTGCTCTGTGAGTTTGGAGCATTATACAGCCATGTCAGGACACATCATGACTTACAATTGCGGCTCTAAATCAATATTTTCCTCCATCTCGTACTGGATTGTTCCACTGGCAGGAGTTCAAGAATGGACAAGCGCTCATTGAGAAGAAGGAAAAAATGTTGAAGTGGATAGACGGGAGGGACCCATCGCATTTTTCCAATTCACCACAATCAGAAACAGATTTTCGACAATTAGTCTGAACTAACTTGCAGGTTTATTGACTAAAAAACAGCAACAACAACTCTCAGACAACCAAACGAGGACGATTACTACTCATTATGTTCGCCTGTCAGCATGAAGTTCTTTTATATTAGATAATATAATCATATTCATCGATACCGTATCATTGAGAATATCATTTGTTTCTTGGTTGACTCTTTTTTTACTTGGTACGAATATTTTAATTTTCAACTGTTCTGTTGTCAACATTCATTTTAATGTGTGTTTTTGGAGGAAAAGTGCAACATTATTTAAATTAAGAATAACTTAAACTTGTATCTAATTCCTTATGATCTCTTTCCAACTTCCAGTAGATTTATAATTCTGACAATTTGCCATGAATATGTAGCATTTGAAAATAAATGCAGTTTTTTTCCATTCTCAGAAAGTTCTCCACTGAATCCACATCTTCATGTGTGCAAACTGTGAGCCCAGAACGACCAGCCTTTGAATTGATTGTTAGCCGTGGAGCCTCTCGTATTAATCTCTTTCAGTGCGTAATAAGTGAATTAGTGGGATGTAGAAGATGATGTACGACGAAGGCTGGCACGTCTAAAACCCGCTGTAAATCCACATGCCACAGCCACTTAATAATGTGGCCGGAGACCTCCTGGCATCATTCTTCGCTGTATCCATTGACAACCTGAAACTAATAAATGTCTCAGAGTAAGACGGGGCTCTGAATTTGCTGTTAAGTCATTTGTTATAAATATCTACATTAAATGTTTTGTAAAAAAAAATGACCCAGTTCATTTTAAAGGACTTTTGAACACACTGTCAGTACTATAATAAACTGGGTGAGACAAATAATAAAAATTTTATCATCAATTTGAATGTAGATTTTCTCCTGAAGATTCAGTAGTGTGTGAAAGTGATGCTCCACACAATTTGTCAAAATGCACCATGTCATTTGCATAAACTCAGACACATTTCCACAAATTTAGAAGTGTTTTTTTTCACGTGTGGTAATGGTTTGTATAATTATTCTTCTAAAAAAAAAAAAGTTCATTCAGTGGGAGCATAACATTAGCATTACTTAAACTGGGTGCTACTGTGACTTTTGGCATCACCCTCAGTTGTTTTTCAGAATTGGAAAAATCCCCACCAATGAAATATGCTCACTAGATAATTTTTTCCATCGCAGAAAAATATTTTGTCTGATTTAACACAAGAGGAATTTCTTTTCGATCTAAATGAGACATCCTAATCCAACAGTGCTATAAATCACATTAAGGAAATTGTAAATTCATTTGAGTTTTCTAACAGTTTCTTCAAATCCAAGTGTAGCTGTGTTCTCGTGCTTGTGTGTTCTGTGTCCTTTTTAACTTTTCCCATACGTCACATGCCTTCCCAAACTCCAGTCTCCAACCCCCCACCACAACAGCTGGCGTCTCAGCGAGGACCCTGACGTTACACTGCCACCCCAGCCTTTCAGTGCGGATCAAGCATTGTGGTGTCAGGGGCCCCTAATGGCCCTCACAGAAAAATGCACAAAGTAGACCTGAATACAAGCACACGATATGTTTCCCTCCTAACAAAGATGAATAAACCTCTGCCCAACAGTATATAAATTATCTATTCTTTTTTTTTATTTTTTATCAGAGGCTTTTTTAAATGTTAAAATGACACATGTATGTAAACCATATATATTTCATTAAAAAAAATGAACAATTTTAAACTTTTTTTCCGTTTTACCATGACTTCAGTTTGTGATTTTCATAAGGAATAACAGCCACAGCAATATGAACAAAATATAATATTCATACATGCATTAATTGTGCTTTTGTTCGTATGATCTGCATCACTTTCCCTGTGACAAAATAAACTGAACAACTGTTTTCTATTCGTTCCAAATGAAGGTTCAAAAAAACATGCGCCTTGTGTCCATTTCAAAGTCTGCATTAAAAATGACAGGATCCTGTCGGCTGTTCCAGTTTCTTAATGTAAAGCAAGTGGGCAATAATGGCTGCGCCACGGTCCAAACTAAAGCCAAGATGTTCCTTATATGAGTCAAAATCACAGTAAACTTTTGGCTGTTTTATTGAAAACATCAGGTTCCTATAGACTGTACCACAGCCTTGTTTAAAGAAGAATTTTTTTATTGGCTGTTAAGTACATTTGATTTACACTCAGTTGTTTTAATAAAGGCATCCTGTAACTGTATTTATGGAAAATAAAGTGATACTCTGCTGTGATAATATAGGTCACATATATTGCATAATACATATATACAGTATATGTATTACATAGAGTATATCACATCCTGTCATCTCATGAATAAACTTTATTATGTGTTTAACTTCCTGGGAGAATAAAGCAGGGATATTTGGTAAATGTGACTGGATTGTCACAGCAGTAGGTCACAAGAATATATGATGTCATCTTTTAGTTACCAGGTAGATTTTGTAATATTTCTCTGTCTGAATTTTAGTGACTCAAAATTACAGTTTTGCATTGACTGTAAAAAAAAATAAAAATAAAAAATATGCTGACTGGCTGTCACTCACGTGCTAAAGGATCTAAACTGACCTGTGGTGAACCTGCGCGGTGTTTTTTTTTTCTGCCTGTCAGACTCTGTAGGACCCAGCGGAAAAGTGCTCCAACCGGAGGGAGACGGAGCAAGAGAGAGGGAGAAAGCTGAGTGGCGAGAAGACGCTCTCAGATCAGTCAGTGGCTTCATGGAGTTATGTACCTCTGATCCGCCGCCATGGATTGCAATCCGCGATCACTCCTTTTCATTTTACCTCTTTTATTGTCCTGCGTTATTCCTGCGTTCCCCATCATCTACCCCCCTAATGAAGGTAAGGCAACTCTGCCTGCGGACATGTGTATGTGTATGTGTGTGTGTGTTTGAGTACGTGTGTGTGTGTGTGCGCGCGTGTGAATGGTGCGCTACAGCACAAGTCTCGGGCAGTGCTGTGCGCTCGTCGCGGACTTGCTTGTGTCCAAATTCTAGTGATACTAATAACAAGATGATTTGAAGCTCGTGGAGGTGACACTGATGATCGCGGAGAGTCGGGCTATCACCACTAACACACACAAATAGGGCAATAAACTTGAAAGTAGACCCAAACAAGGCAGACAAGGTAGCCTAATTTCGCGGACGGGGCGGTTAATAGTTGTTTAAATGAGAATGATGGCGAGACAGCTCCCAAAGCGCAGATCAGAGTTAACACGGGACCGAAGAGACGTAAAGAAACTCCGATGTCTGTGCTTCCATTAGAGGTTCTGCTTCATCCAAGAATCCGTTTTGGGGGTAGACGCCCCAGTTCGGCTTTCCAGTAACACCGATTTAAAGGCAATAAATAGAAGATGAGAACAATACGCACAGTGCGTAAAAAGACGCGGATGTCTGTTTTTATGGTTCTGACCTCAATACATCCAAAAACAGTTGACAAAACAAAACAGTTGCAGGCTCGTGTGTGGATGTTGTAAACTGTCCGCCTTTACGAAGTCATGTAACGACTGTGTTTCAGCTGTATATGTGAGGGGAAAATGACGAAGACGACTTCATTTCACTTATTTCCACTCAAAGTCTCTCTCACTTCTTTAAATATTAGAAGCATGTGCCAATATTTTGGAGCCGGGGCAGACCGATACATGTTCAGAAGACTCTCCAGACGTAAGACTGCGCTGGAAATAAAGGCTCCCCTTATACTTTAACTTTCTTAAAATCTTAAAGAAGGAACCGTTACACCCTGTAGTAAATACTTGTCATGGTTAAAGTGTTTTGTTGTGGGGTCAAAGTGAAAAGGAAAGGCTCGCGTGCTGAAGGAGCAGCTGAGTTAAGGTTAAAACTGCCCACAGGGGGGGAGATACATGTGGGTAAAGATTTGGGTCACACTATAACGGGACGTTGATCGTGATTTTTGACACTGTAAAGAAAAAAAAAATATATATATATATATACATATATAATGAATAAAATTCACTGATTGTCCTCTAGTCTAAAATGGCGCTTCACGTGAATAAGTGAGAATGATATCAACATAGATTTGAGTGATTTAAACCCTAATGCCAATAAAGTAATTAAATAAATCGGAATGAGCCTTTAGTGGGTATAATCTACTCTGCAGTGATTCAGTGATCAGAGACAGACGAGTGAAGCAATAAAGGCAGAAAACCATATTCCCGATCCTCCTGCCGCTCATGTAGACAACTGTAAGGGGGAAGGAAGTATAAGTAACTCATCCTTATGTTTGGAAAGTTTGGGTCTGAAGGCCACGTCGAAAGGGCAGCTCTAATCTAATAGAAATATTCTAAAGAGAAACTGTCCAGAACACACATGTAACCCAAACCCATCGATTATGTTAAGTTTACTTGTAATCCACACTGCTGAGGACTCAAACCACAAACAACCAGACCTTTGAAAGTTATGGGATACTTTGTCAAACACAGTTCTTTAACAAGTTTAAACCTAAAACCTGCTTATTTTCGTCTTCTGAATGAATGTTGAATTTCATTTTCAATATTCATCCAATATATATTTAACAAATGACCTTGTTTACAGTTTTGTCTCTTTGTGCGCCCCGGCCCACATCTTGTGTCAGGCTCAGCTCGCAGTCCTGCTCTCTGCTTCGCAGTGCACAATACCAATAGGTTTTGTTTCTAATACTTTAAGGATGAAAGGATAAATTGACTACAAATATATATAAATAAATAAACTGATCAGAGAGTGGCTGTGTGTGGCTGCAAATCTGCTCTGTGAATCTGTAAATTGCCTTTGGCCAGGAAAAAAAACATTATTTTTAAAAATGTACTATCTAATATTCGAGAGTGAAGTGGTTTATTGGAACATGAAGCTGGTGGATTATTAGTATGAACGACCTCAGCACTGAAAAAAGAAACAAAAATACTCATCACCCTGACAAAATATACAAGTCTACAGACAGTGTTTCAAAGAGAGAGAGAGAGAGACAGAGAGGCGTTAAAAGTGTCAAAAAAGAAGAGAGAGAGAAATCGTGTAAGTCGGTTACAAGTTAGTTGGAACAGGGAAGGTGCCAAGTTTCAATATGAAAAACAAATCGACCAATTAAAATTCACCTTCCCAAAACATAAATCTGCCAGAGAGTGTCAGTATCGAGCCGCTCCGTCTCTATATTATAGAAATCTCTATATACTACTATACCGCAAAATATGACCCCATAATCAACACATACATATCTGTGTGCAGAGAGCTGTTTCTCTCGTCCTGCTTAAAGGGTTAACAGTGTTGATTCAGACTGTTCTGCTTTATAAACCCGATTATCCTCCAGTTTCCAGAGGCAATCAAAAAGAGCAGCTCCTGCCATAAATTGTTGTCTCATAAAGTCGAAGTGAAGTGAAGGAACACATAACAAAGTTACAAACTCACAGATGAGCACCGTTTCTGCTTCTGACACGAACTCTGACTGTCTGAGAGAAACAGATTTGGGACTTTTGTTTTTTTTTTAAAAAGTCACCAAACATGCCATCTTAAAAAAAATTAAATAAATAAATAAAAAAATAGTGAGTGAGTGAAGGAGAAACAAACTTATTACACCGTCTTTTTTATTTTTATGCCGACAGCCAGCTGCTGATCAAATCGAGCCTGTGAGCGCGCAGCAGATTAAGAAAATAAATAAATAATAAGTAAATAGAGCATTCAGAGTTAAACAAAGAAAATCGATGGTCATGAAAAGATCTGCTGTGAATTCGTTTCAAGTTTATTAAGGCTATCAGTAAATTAGGAAATTATTTAAAGGCCTGCCAACCTGTGGGACTTTTCATAGACTTTTTATAATAGATGCATGAATTACACAATGAGAATATATATTAGAAAAATATAATATATTTTCATGTAAAACAAACCTCAGCTGTGAACAAGATGTTGTTATTTTATTATTTTCCTCCCCATTTCGAATGAAACCAGAAGTCTATATTTCATGTAGTCTAATCGTCTATCCCATCTCGGCACGGTGCCTCGGCCAACATTTTTTGAAGAACAACATTTACTGTGTGGCTTTCATTAGGTCGTAATGATCTTGTATAAAACTTTGAGGGAAATCATTCAAGGACGCAGATTCATTTTAACTTCAGGCAGATATTGTTTTAAAATATGTGTTTACGTTATTTAATCGGGAAAAAAAAGTTGCTTTTGCTGTGGTGCAGTGTGTCCCTTGTGCGTGGTTGCGTAGTGTGATGTTGGCCCGCTGTGGGGCGTCGGGAGGCCTCGGGTATTTTTAGCCGGCTGTAGGGAGGCTTGGCCCGGAGAGCCCAGCGCAGCAGTCCCGCTGGGACGAATGGGCGTTTGTGAGCGATGGTACCTTTCAGAGGTGCTGGAAATGTGCTTACACATCCCCCTCCTTTAAAAATAAACCCCCTTTCTGTACATATACTACAGGTCTATATTTATATGTGTGTCTTGGCCAAACATTGAGCTGAAGATGGAGGGTGGCATCTTCAATTTAACAGCATGTGTTTTAGGCTTGAAAGTTAGACAGAAACGTATGTGTGTGTGTTTTTCTGTGTGTGAGTGTAGATATATAAGATTATACAGCATGTGCAGCAGGAGTGCTATATGTCTTTATGCAAGTTGAAGTCTGTGCATTTATATAAGGCATGAGGTGTAAGAATAGAAGAAAGGACGAAAGAAAGAAAGAAAGAAAGAAAGAAAGAACGAAAGGAAGGAAAAGAAAGAAAGACAGAGGAATGGGGGCAGAGGGGTTGGGCAAGCAGCAGCAACATCAGACAGAGCGACTCTGCACTTGAATAATTCATAATGGGAGGTGAACACTTCACCCTTTAACACAGACACAAGTCGCCTTGCTTTGCCTGCACTGCGGCCTGCCAACCTTCACATGCACAGAGCCAGTCTGCACAGACAAAGCCCTCTCCACTTTGTTCACAATTAAATTGCACATAATCAAAGAACGTGTGCGTGCAACTTTTCTGTTCTATCCTGAACAGACTGACTTAGTCCAGATGGGAGGGTCTCTGCTTTGCTGATCAAGCCATGTGTTGATTCTAGACCATCGTCTCCGGCTCACAGCTTCCTCTTCTCACCCATCCCAAATTTTAATTGTGTCTTGTGTCTGAGGATTAAATTTCAGCGTGCATCTGCTGTGAATCGGGTTTCCTTCATCATATTTTACTGGAAGCGGGGGGCTATTGAATGGTTAACATAGCTGTTAAATTATGAGAACAGAGACATCAAAATAGGCACCCTGCAGATTTTTGCTCCAATGTTTCATGTTAATATTTAAACATACAGGCGATACAAGGTCACTAGCAAGTGAAAAAAAAGAGAATTAAATTGTATTTGTGAGGGTGCTTATTGGATTTACTGGCTGATGATACAGTATATCATGCCTAGTCCCACCCCGACCCTCCAAAGAAGAAAAATCAATTTATTCCCATCAGTGTGTCATGAAACTTGTGTCTTCTCCTATGTCTGTTATGTCAGGGTCATTTCATGTGTTTGGGAGTTTGATGGTGGTCTACGTATGTGTTATAGATTGATTCACCTGTTTCTACCTCTGTGATGTTTTGCTCCCTCCCAGACAGGCTGGCTCACTTTGCTATTAATACTCCTAGTTCCCGTTTAGAGGCACTCCCCAATGGGGCAGGGGCTATATGCTTGGCTGACGCTAGCTTGCTAACTGACTGTGTGCGTGTGTGTGTGTGTGTGCGTGTGTGTGTGTTAGAGGGAGAGTAAGAAGGACTGTCAGCAAATGTTTGTGTATGCTCTTATGCTGTGCCTGCTTGAATACGCATGCGCGGGAATGTGTGCATGTTTTGGTGTGCGTCCGAAAGAGTGTATGCATACAGTATAGGTGGTTGTGTGCATATGTGCGTTTGTGAATTCTTTTATTGAGCGTGAACGTGTGTTATATTACAAAGACTTGTTTCAATGTGTGTTTACTCCTCTTAGATAGGGTGCATCTTTTGGTGTGACTTTTTTTCATAACCGTGCAGTTTAGTGTTCATGCATGCATTTGTTAGCACACTTGCGTTTTTGTGTGCATGTGTGGGTGCTGATTTCCCCAGCCAAGTGCAGCTGGAGGGGGCTTTTTCCTCCTGCGATATGAGAGCCGTCTAATTTTCTGCTCTCAAATTCCCCCGCTCGGCTCAATTGGAGTGGTGGGCTCGGCTCGTTGAGAAATGTAAATTGGAAGCAATGGCCCTGGATGCTGAGCTGCTATTATCTGACATGAACAGATAGCTTCATTAGACTCTAATAGGAATGTGTCTACTGCCACTCAACTGGCTGAGTGGCTTAGCATGGCTGCAGCTCAGGTGAGCATCAGTTTAGTAGATTTTTCAGCCCGGGATGTGATAATAAGTCTTCTGCTGTGTGTGTATCTTCCTTTCTCCACTTTCCTTTCTTTATTTTTTGCCAAACTTGCTGATAGTTATCAGACTTGCTTGAAGAAAACGATTTCCATCTCAACTTTTTATTCTAACGCAAAACAACAATTAGTTCATGGAGCGACAAAATTGCTTTTCACTGCAAATTTCATTTACGCTGCTTGTCAGGGGTACATTTTGCTTGACTAAAATAGTTTTCACAGTTCCACAGCGGTCCTTCCTGACCCACAAATACTCTCTTTGACTGTCTTTGGAGATGTGTACACTCTTGCTTACTGGAGCTTTGAATGGGAGAACACAGGGAGATTGTATTCCTCATTTTTTTTTCACAGTGAATAGAGTTACAGCTGCAGGGCCTTACTCCGCTGCTGCTTCACTTTGTTGTGTATGTGTGCGCTCACTTGAGTAAGTGTGTGTGTGTGTGTGTGTGTGTGTGTGTGTGTGTGTGTGTTGAGCCGTGGACTGATTTGCTCAGCAGGATGAGAAAGCGGCTCCATGTTCAAGCTTAAAGGGAGAGCCCATCAGAACAGTGAAACTTTATTGTAAAATCTATTTAACTTAGCCGATCATTTATCCTCCAGTCTTCCATGCCAGTCACTTAGTGGATGCTTAGTTAATTAGTGGGTGTTAGATTACATTACAAAATGTGGCACAGTAAACACATAGATTAATTATTTTAGATTAATTTAGATTTGTACCCAGAAAGAGGCTTTGAAACAAGCAGTTTTAGAAAGTTAAGTCAGTTATTTGCTTAATAATAATAGAAAGAAACTCAAAAATATCTAGTCTTGTGGTTGTAACAACACATTTGTCACACTTCAGCCCACTGTTTATCTGTTTGTTTCTTCTTCACACTGCAGTAGCTTCTCAGTCACACTACAATAAGGTATTGTATTGGTTTTCTCAGTTCTCTTTTTGAGAAATAAAATGAAATGGAAGCAAAATTAAACTCAAAATCCAATGAATTTGAATGAATATTACGAACTTATTCACATTATTTTTAGTGCAGCTACATAAAGAGTTGCTTTCTGTTCTGTGTTTACTTGAAATGGAATGATTCACAAGCTGTATTTGATTATTGTTTCTTCACTAACTTTAAACAGAAGACAGTTTTGGCTACTGAACTTCCTCTACATTCACTTATTCCATAAGTCACGGTCCGTACTCACAGTTGTATTCGATGACAATCATTTACACCACAGCCATGTGCACATGCTAAGAATAGAAAATGTTGAGGACTCTGTCTGATAGAGTCACTTTGGCCACACGTGTACATAAAGGGTTGGTAAGCTGAATCTGGTTTTGGTCTTCGAAATTTGGGAGACAGAAGTGCAATTACCAGTAAGTCATGACACCAAAATTGCTCTGTGCCGACACGGCTGCTACTTTGGTACCACACCGTTCACCATATGAAAATCCCTTTCACCAACCCAAAGCCTTAACTTGCACCGTCACACTAATGGAGCTCCTTGTCTTATTTGTCCTCTGTCATATTCCATCTATTAGACATGGATTTCCCTCTCCGCGTCTTGGTTTCTGTTTGATATGAATGCATTCTTGGCAGGACACACGTGAAATTGTATTTCCAGTCATACTAAATGGATTTGTATTGCGTTTCTGACCACTTCGGAAACTGCCAGTTGGATGTGAATTTAGATTTGATGACATTTTGCTTGACCTGGTGACAGTCCAATCACTGTTAGGTGTATGTGTGGCTTGGTAGATTGGTGGCCAAAAGCATGAGACTTGTAAAATAAACACTTCACGTTGTGACTTTTGAAACATTGCCTGTACTTTAGTTCAAAATCTCTCCAGGATATCTGTGTGTAGCCAGTTAGCCCAGCCAACCTCTATTTTGATGCTTTCCACAGCAAGACAAGAAGGCCAGCTCTCACTGTTGGTTAGCTTAGGATAGGATGTGTATGTGTAAGTAAGCGGCAGCTGAGTAAATAGAGTCATGATCAGTGCTTGAGGTTGGTCATCCCTCCTTTGGGATTAGATGAAGGCTAATTGGGGCTAACAAGGACTAGACACTCATATGTTCCCTTTGTTCTCTCTTTCTCTTCTTCACCACAGTCAACCTGTTAGACTCTAAAGCAAGCCAAGGGGAGTTAGGATGGATTTCCTACCCATCGCATGGGGTGAGTATCCTCTATTTCTATGTTTACCCACATCATGTCTGAATATGCTCACATTTTGGAGACAGATCCACCGACATGAACTGGATTTTAGCCGCACACCACATGAAGTCAGGATTTTCAAACTCCTGCGGTTCTCACTATGTCATGTTGACTCAATGAGCCAAGTGCAGATTAACCCACTTTTCCTTTAGACGTTTTTTTTTTTGTATATTCTCCGTCTCGCAGGTTAAAGGTTAAGCATTCGGAGCTCGCCATATGGTCAAGATGCTTAAGGGAAAATGTATTGCGTGTGTTTAAAGAAAGATTAAGGCATTAGGGGATTTTAGGTTGTAGGCACAGCGGCATCCACATAAGAATGTAGATAAGCTCACCCCTTTTTGGTAAATATATCAGAAGCAACAACAGAATTAGATATTTCACCGCTGTTTCATGTAAACATTATAATTCCATCGTTGGGATTTCACTCATTAATCCATCCATTCATTTTGAATTGAAAATGCACAGCACCTCATTCTGTCTGTTACACATGCTTTACAGTTACTCATCTTTCAACACACCTCTTTCAAGTTAGTGAGTGTTATGCATTCATAAATTTAAAAAAAAAAGGAAATTATGCAATCTAATCAAAATGTACTCTTCTGGATTAAGACCTGCTCTGTACTTTTATAGAAAAAAAAAAGTTTGTAAGACAATATCTCAACTTTTTCTACCAAAACATTTTTTTTAGTACATGTGAGAATTGCCTAGCTTTCATAAAGAACAGCCAGTAATTTTGCTGCAACATAGTCCCAAACTTTCAAAAAACAATGTCTGCAGCCTCATCTATCAGCCTCTCTTTCTCTCACTGCTACCAGAGTCCCTCCAGTGGGCTCTCGCTCAGTGTTTATTTGCCTAACTAGTTAGACTACTGTGCCTCGGGGCTGGCCCACTGACACACACATACACACACACACACACACACACACACACACACACACGCACACACACACACACACACGCACACACACATATACCACACTTCCTTCTTTTTCCTTTATTAAGTGTTAGAATTACTCCTTGGCAGTGGTTTAAGGTAATCCAGTCATTTGTTCCGTGGAGCTGCCAAACCTTGTTTCCCTCGGTCATATACCGTGCTGGCACTAACAAAAACGCTCAGAGTTTCTTCATGAGGTTGAACCACAATGAAAAAAAAAAATGACCCAAAGGAAAAACTGCAGGCTGTTTAAAATGCATTTAGTCCAAAGACAATTGCAGGTTATAGAACAATTGCGTGACCATTTCAAGGGAGAGATTGATGTTGTGCTGATAGAAGTTATTCACGTGTAAGCAAACTAGGAAAATGCGTACCGATGGACATTGGAATGTGTGACAGAAGTTTTGCAGTGTGCGCAGAGAGCTCTGCTTTATTTCAAGTTATTTGCTTTGAACAAGTTCAGAAGAAAAGCGAGTGGTTATACAGTTCATAAAAATGCTCCAGGAAATGGAAGCCAATGTCATTCTTAAATGAGAATGACTCCAGAGAGAAAGAGAAGGGATAGGAGAGGATCAAAAAGAGGCAGAAAGAGAGAGAGAGAGAGAGAGAGAGAGAGAGAGATGAAGAGAGGAAGAAAGGGAGCAAAAAAAAGAGAGAGGGGGAGGACAGGAAAGGATGGGAGAGAGACGGAAAGAGAGATATTGCTGATGATCAAGTCCTCAAGGTGAATCATCTGTAATTACTCACGTCATCCACTGACTGCGCTCCGATAAGCAGCCTGCCCTGGGAGACTGCTGCTCACAAATGATTTCTCATAATGTGGCAGTGGCACTGAGCCCTCACACACACACACACACACACACACACACACACACACACACACACACACACACACACACACACACCTACACACACACAAACACTCATTCACATTGATGGAGAGGCCACGGCTATTGGCCTACCGAGACACAACGTGCTCCGGTCACAACAAATTAAGAGCTTAGCCTCCCCAGGATGTTCACTCTAGAGCCACCGACTGGACTGACAAGTGTGTGTGTGTGTGTGTGAGCGAGAGAGAGAGAGAGAGAGAGAGAGAGAGAGTGCGTGTGATCCAGATATACTGTTATCTGTCTGGGAGGCAGGCTGATTGCTGAGCACTGTCCAGGGGGCTTAGCCCTTCACAAGACTAAAGAGTGTTAAAGATTACATTCTTGCGTGCTTTGAAAGCATTCTTCAGCAACAAACCAACACCCTAGACGCTGGCCGCGCACACAAAACAGAATTAATGGGCACACACAAAGTGAAGTCCATTTTTCATAGGAACCAACGGGGGATACAACTGTTTCGTTTTGACCTGATTGTTTTTGGATAATCAGTTCTGCTTAGCTAAGTCATATTTGCAATGCACAGTGTGACGTGTTCAACTGAAATGCTGAGAGATAAAGTTTAAAAAGAATAATCCCATATCTAACGGTCATCTAAATTCTTGTTTTTGCTACTTATTTTGAAGGATTTTTTATTAAAAGTTTATAGTAATTTTCTATGCTTGAATAAAAGTTTTTGATGTTATGTCAATAAGACTGCTAAATCAACATCCCAACAAATAAATAAATAAATAAATAAAATAAAGATGTATAATTTGTTTGCGTAGGGAAATATCCTGCTTGTTAATATTTTACATACATTTTTTTCACATGTTTTGGCTTATACTCTGCAGAACTTTGTAAGTCTTTTATAAAAGCAATGGCATGGCATTGATCAAATCTTTCTATTGTGATGAAGCTTGACATATACAGAAAAAAAGCTAGCAGGAATAATGAGAAATATTAAACACGCACAGACATCACACATCTCACGTTCCATTTCTCACGTCTGGAAGGAGACTGTGAGATGGGGCGGGGGGGTCGGGGGGATACAGGCGCACAGTATGGCTCGGCTTTTTATATTTTCTTCAGTCAGCTTTTTAATATTTTTTTCCTTTTTTTTTTTGCTCCCACACTGCTGTTTCAACTTTTTTAGTCACCTAAGGGCTCTTACAGCCCCCATCTACAAAATCCGTCTGACCAGCACAAAATGCCCCCCAACAGCACCACAGAAAGAGAGAGTGTACTGAGAAAAGCCTATACATAAACGAGGATTAATAGGGCAAGGCAAGGGACCAGGGAGGAGGAAGAGGAGGAAGTATAAAGTGTGTTATAGTTACTTTCTTCCTGGTAGAACAGCTGACGCAAACCCTCTGACTGATAACAAGTACATGAGAACTTTTTAAAATTTATATCAAATACACCAATTACAGTAGTACAAGAAACACATTCCAATTGTACATGAATATTCCCAAAAAAACAATACAAAATATTAGACCGTTGTATTATTGAAAAGCCATGAATAACACATTAACAGATGTCCTACCAGTCTAACAAACACACCCCACAGTATTATGAATGTAGTGCAGACGTGGTTCATTGAAAAGGAATGAATCATTCAGCAATCGTTGCTGATGTGTCCTTGAGCAAAGCGTAAACAAGGATTAGTGGGCTTGGAGCTGTTCAAAAACAGGAGGAAGGGCGAAGAAGAGAAGTGTGTGTTCGGGGTCTCCTTTTGGTAAGACCGGCTGATGAAATGTCGTCTGACTGATATGCTGCAGTTGTCGAGTCAGTGACACCAGTGACCTCTGTGGAGCTCAGAACGTGAGCTGGCGCTGCACTTGTTGTGGCCGCTCCGGTCTTTAGATTTACCCTTCTCCAGCTGTAGAAGTATAATGGACAGTTGTTAATACGCTACATATGAACTTTGTTTCTCCCATGATTTTTAATATAAAGCACTATTTAGCAAGTCAATGTCCAAAAGAAGAACATTTTTACAAGAGCTTGATTAAAAATAAAAATGTAAATACAAAAAAAAATCTTAACTCTTTTACATAGTTATGTTTTTGATATTAACCGATTCTGTATTAAATACAATATCTATATAATAAATTAAAGCGTTTATTTATTTATTTATATTTATACATTACTACAAGAGGGTCCAGTAGGACAGAAAAGAAGATTAATAGGTTGTAAAATCCATTATTGACTTTCTATAAAAATAGAGCCATTCTTTTTTTAACCTGTGAATAAAGGATGCTGATTCTAAATCATGTTTCCCAAAATACAAAGTCTTTGTATACATGCACTGTTACCCTATACTGGCCCATATACTGCTCCATTAACTCCCGTTGACCTGCGTGTCTTTGAAGTGGGTGAACTGGTGCGCTGACTGGGTGACTCTTAGACGTGCCTGTTGCCGTAGTTGTAATGTCATGAGCAGATCAAGTTACGGCACTCCATTTTACTGTCCCTTAAGCTGCTTCACCTACCTACAGCACAGATCAGAGGAACTAGGGGCAAGATCACACCAAACTGTGGCCCAACTGTGACCATCAGGGGTCGGGGTCAGAGGTCACGAGGACTGGTGGCGCGGTCAAAGTGTTGTTATATATCAATTAGAGGGCAGGGAGAAGGAAGTTACACCCCCTGGAGAGAAACAAGGGAGTGGCTGCTCAGTTTAGATTTTATTTATCCTGGCTGACATACAAACACTGCCACACATTCAAAGTGGGAGTTGCTGATGGCAGAGCTTCCTGCTGTTGCAGAAAGTGCAAAGTAGTAGTGGTAATATATTGCCCCTGGATTACAAAAAGCAACATTGTCATTAAATATAATTAGAGTTGAACAATCATCAAAGACTCTCATGAAATAAGTGACCAAAACATGCTCAAGCTCTGATCTTGACTCTGTGGCTCATATGTCTTCATAGCAGTGGCTGCAGACTCATGGGTGCTGTAGTGCCGTTTCATTCCATACAAGTGATGCCTCCACCAAACAATCGAGAACATCACTCTGTCTTAACGAATGCTTCTTTGGATCTGGAGCGATGTACTTACATTAAGACATTTTCTGTTTACTTGCCCACTCTTTCTTCATCCTTATCAAGCCTTATCAATGTAACTAAGGCAGGAAAGTAATTCAAGGTTGAAAGAGATCATTCGTATGATGTAATGTTTGGGGACGGAAGCAGAGGAGTTAGGAGCTAGTTCCATGTAATAGATGCTATCCTCCAGAGGGGGATCCTCACATCATAGCAGAGGTCTCATTTACTTTGGCACAAGTCAAGTCATCTTCTCTGGAATATGATATAGCACACCCAACACACACAGACATGCAGACACATATACACACACCTGGGTTTGATTTTGAAGCCTGTGTGTGTTTATGTTCTGCAAACTTCATACCCCTCCCAAAGACGGCTTGAAACTCGCAGTCGCTTTAGATTTAGCCCAGTTTGCATCATACTGGTGGACATGAAAGTACATAAAGGGATAAGACATGAAGCCTGCAGCGCACACGGACATCTGCGTACAAGGACTGCGTAATATGCACACACACACACACATTTATAAAGAAACGCATATGCACAGATGCACACAACATGCTCCTACATAGTTAAGCAATTTCATATTCCAAACACACACATTTGCTCACTCAATATATACAGGACTGGCATATGTAATGCACAAATACTGTGCACACACACACACACACACACACACTTTGTCCTCCACCTTCAGCCCACGTGTTCTGTTAAACCAGTTTACTTTTCAGGGTTTAGGGGACATTAAATGTGGCACAATGAAATGTAAGAATAATTTAGTGAATATGTTTAAAAGCTCTTGAAGCAATGAGACAGGGCAGTGGATACTTAAGTCTGCTCCATTTACATTTGCTCCATCCACTTCATTGGATCTCAGATCATAGAGAGGCATGAAGCACAGAGCGAGTGTACATGCTGTGTGCTTTTTATATTTGATTGAAAACTGTATTTTTACAGCTATAATCAGGAATATTTTACATTTTTATATGGCCACATTGCTGTTTGCCACTATTGTGTTGTAACTATTAGGTACACCTAATCTTATTGGACATTTTACAAACAACACTGAACTGAAGAAATTACATTTAATTTGGTTAGCCAAATATTCTTTTGAGGAAACAAAAATGTTGCCTGGATTATGTTAACTGACAATGTCTTTTTGTCTTTCATGAAGTAATATGGTATTGTTCAAAGTGCAGAACTGTGGCACCAGACACAAAGGTTTGCACCCTGAGTTCCACATATAATTATTTTTTTTTTTGTGTGTGGTTTGGGGCAAATATAAAAAAAAGTAAATACATTCAGTCCACATTAACTTATTAAATATCTAACCAAGATCTTTCTCTAATCATGACTAAGAACTTTGAGTGCTTAAAAAAACATTAAACATGCTTTATGCTACAGTGCTACAAACAGATATAGAAGGAAAACAAATGAATTAATGGACATTTTGTGACTTTCGTTAAAATATCTCCTCATTAATATGATGCAAAACATAACTGGTGCAAAATTATGTTTCTCTCAAAATGTGTTAATTAGCTATAATATAATTACATTATAATTCTAACGTAATTTCTAGGGGACAAAATATATGCACTGATGTGCTCAAACTATGCTACTAGACTACTGACATTTCAACTTTGTGTGATAAGGTTGACACCTTATGGCCTATTTTCATGTATATTTGGACAGAATGTGAAACAGAACATTTCTGTACTTTTAGCAGGTCATATTTCTATTGAACATTTTTAACCAACAGCAGTGATGGATCCCATCTGCACAAAAACGTTGTGCTATTTTTAATCCTGACAGAAAGACATGTAACTATGGCAGAAAAAACAAAACAAAAAACGTGCTCATAAAGATGAAGCAGATTAGGATTTTCATTCCGTTCAAGTGAGTACATTGTCTTATCAAACATGTCACCAGAATCACTAATCATAATGGCAGATCGTGTCTTCCCCTCTGCTTTTTGTTGTGTCAAGGTCTGTCATCGAACCTTTTTGCATGTCACCACGTCATTATTTCTACATATATTTTGAGTCAAGCGATTAGACTCGGGAGTAAAATGAGGTGAAATGTTAAGTTTAGCTTCACCTCTTTATATTTAGCCCCACTCAGTTCTGTCTACTTTTCCCTGTTATTGTTGGACCTATGGAGAGCTTGGACTACACTGATGAATGAGGTGACGCCAAGGAAGGCACGACGGGGGAGACTAAACACCAACGGAATCTCTCCCCTCAATTTTCCTCTCACTTTATCTCTCACTCCTTCTTCCTATTGCTGTTTTTCAGCTCTGTCTCTTCTACTTTCTCTACTTTTCTTCCTTTTTCTCTTTCTCCATCTCTCTCTCTCTCTCCACTCAGGGGTGTTTCATTAACTTTACTGTGAGATGAAAAGCAAGTGGCCATCCTTCAGCCTGAGAGCTCCTTGAAAACCAGGCACTCATAGATGTGCTTTACACCCACACACGCGCGCACACACAAAAACATGTAATAGAGAACCTAGACTTTCTTAGCTCGTCATTAATTTCTGTGTTCGGGTTGAAAGCACCTGCTGTGTCTGCCTGCTACGGGACTTTAAACACTTCACATGAGCCTTATGTGAATGTATATGTGTGTGTGGGTTTATGTTTCCATTAATGCTTGTGTGAAAGGAGCGATAATTCAGTTTCCACTTACCCAGAAACTGTTTCTCTTTTCTCTCTCTCTCTCTCTCTCTCTTTCTCTGAAGAAAGCACCGCTCACTCAGGCGTACATCCATTCTGAATTTCACGGAAAGAGGAAAATAGAAAAAAAAAAGCATCCATTTACACATTTAGACTCATTCATTCTAATGACTGTCATTTTAATCACAATGAGCCCAGTGTTTCAGGTGTTTGTCCATTCATCATCGCTCTGATTCAGTGTTGATTTGCCTGGACAGCGAAGCCAAAGTGCATGATCAATGAGTCTTCCCGCTGTGTTGAATTCAAAAGGAATGACCCCGCTTTCTTTTTTCTCCTCTCCTCCTCATTGCTTTCTCCCAGTGGAGGGAAAATGTAAGATAGACACGAACGTTCCTGGTATACACTCACATCTGTCTATACTTCGTAGCTTCTTTTTGTTTCATAGTGGATTCAGCACGTTTCCTTTAGTAGCAGTAGTACTGTGATGCAAATAACCAAGACTGCAGCTTGAAAGTCCTCACTTGTAGAGAAAAACATATTAGTATAAGGGTGGAAAAAAACACTATAAGATTTTGCCAATATTTAACAGCAATTTAAGCAGCTTCACACACATTTCTTACTAGGACTGAGATGGGGAATCACACTTTTCTCTGAGATATTTTCACAGTGCTCGAATGTGGAAATTTTGGCTAAGGCAGCAAGTTTGCTTTTAATTAATTTGAGTAATTTACAAGAGATCTGGTAGTGTGATTTTTCACCCTTAAGTGTTTATTAGATGCTTAGTATTCAGCAAGAGTGAATCTGAATCTAAATAATTCATATGTAAATGCTTACAGGGTGGAGATAACTTCATTTTTTTTTCTCTCTGCTATCTTCCCCTCCTTTCCTCTGTCTTCCTCCTTCTCTGACTCAAATTCCCTCTTTCCTACTCCTTCCTCTTCAACCTTCCTTCGGTGTATTTGCTCCTTTTTTATTCTCTTTTGACCCCCAAACCCTCTTTTCATCCCCTGCTGTCTGTCTCCCTTATTTTTCCTCATATCCTCACATCTTTTTACCTAATCTTTTTCATCACTTTCACTTCATCTCATCTGTCCTTATAACTATGTCCCCCCCCCCCGCACTTGGTTTTCAATCTATCTTGTCTGTTGCTCCTTTTCATCTCCCTCCATTTCTCTCTTCCATCTTCTCTCTCTTTCCATCTTTTTCAGTGGGAGGAGATCAGTGGGGTGGACGAGCACTACACTCCCATCAGGACCTTCCAGGTCTGCAATGTGATGGAGTACAGCCAGAACAACTGGCTTCGCACCAACTGGATTCCCCGCCAGTCAGCTCAGAAGATCTACGTGGAGCTGAAGTTCACCCTGAGGGACTGCAACTCCATCCCGCTGGTCTTGGGCACCTGCAAGGAGACCTTCAACCTCCTCTATCTGGAGACAGACGATGACCAGGGCAGCCACTTCAGAGAGCACCAGTTCTCGAAGATTGACACCATCGCTGCTGATGAGAGTTTCACCCAAATGGACCTCGGAGATCGCATACTCAAACTCAATACTGAGGTGCGGGAGGTGGGTCCCATGACCAAGAAGGGCTTCTACCTGGCGTTCCAGGATGTGGGCGCCTGCGTAGCTTTAGTGTCAGTGAGGGTTTACTTCAAGAAGTGCCCATACACTGTGAGGAATCTGGCCTCCTTCCCTGATACGGTGCCCATGGACTCCCAGTCGCTGGTGGAGGTCAAAGGCTCATGTGTCAATCACTCGAAAGAGGAGGAGCCTCCACGAATGTACTGCAGCACAGAGGGGGAGTGGCTCGTGCCTATTGGGAAGTGTCTATGTAACCCAGGGTACGAGGAGAGAAGCAACACCTGCCAAAGTAAGACTTCTTTCATTCATACATTTTATTTCTCAGTCCTCTCATACTTTCTTTGTCATCCTCTCATCCTTATTTGACTATCTTGCAACCTGCAACCTACGGTACAAAATCTGATATTTCTTTTATATTTATGCATAATAACATGTGACACAATGCAAAATTTGCAGAGCCTTCAAAGCGTGCTTTGTGTGTTTGATGAGAAGACTGTCACACTTCATATCTGTCAGCCCAGAACCTTTAATGTCTGAAGCCCAACCTTTGTGTATACATGTGTGTTTGTGTACGTGTGATGCCTTTAAAAGAAGCCAAGTATCACAGAGTGTTGGTGGATAGTTATACATATATTTCCATGCGTGTGCTGTGTGATGTGTTCTCCAGGTCTTTGAGCTACGGGGTACAGCGTGCAGTAGTTCAATAGTAATCTTCTCTGTGACACATCATTAGCTATGGGAAGATCTTAACCAGAGTAGCAAGGATGGGACTGATAACGTAGAAGAAAGGAGTGGGCTGGAGTGGATGGTGAATAATGGAATAGTTGTGGTGATGGTTGTGGGTGCTGGTGGAGTCATGATGAGTGGGTAGATATTGGAGTCTGGAGATACTCGGTCTCACCCCACAGTCGCCTTTGGGGGTGGTTGTAAAAATCCAAAAAAGTGTTTGTCTGGCTGCCCAGCCTTTCATTTTCAGACTGTCTGCAACATCATCATAACACATGCTTTGCAGGGGAACTGATCTGAATTGTTGCCAGTCAGTTATTGGAAAGGTTTTTTGGCTGCCGGTGCTAGCGAACTGGATCGACACTGTGAAACACTCCTTACCTGATGGTTTTACAAGCAGATGCAGCTGTTTTCCAGAACGCTTGTTAATTGATTGTAATTGTCCTTTGTCTATCCATGTATCTTCATCTCACTTTATTTCACCTCAGCTACTTTCTCAAAAACTAAAAGTAAATGGGATCAAGCAACCAGTGGGTTCTAAGATTAAATTTCATTTCATCTCAGCATATAGTCCCCGTACATCTGATCATAACTCACATTTATTTTCTTTGTTATGAAACCTTTTCTTCATAAAGGATTGCATGTATGCTCACAGACTTAACATAACTAGATAACTTTGCAAAATGAAATTTCCAGTGAGTGGCTTCTGTGGCTACTGTAACAGCTTTCATCAATTACAGTTTCTCATCGAGTGGAGCAGCTGCATAATGGTGTCTGTAGAAAGCATTCAAACTCATTTCAGCTTCAAACACATTTTATCTCTATAAGCACATATATATATATATATATATATATATATTTAAATACTAGTGTATAATATAAAATTACAATAGAAGTGGTATGTACTTGCTTCCTTTACATTTTTATGATTTTTTATATTTTGTTTGATCATGTGTGCTCACGGTGGCTTTGGCAAGAGAGAAAGAAGCTCCAGCTACATGTACCATGAAACTCCACCTTCTCTTTGTTGAGGCTTGTTGGTTTTTGTGGCCCATGTTGTTCAGCGAGATCCTCACTCTGCTTAAGGAGCCAGACGCAGCATCTCTATTTGAAAGCAGCCACCTCTGCACTGCGGCTGTTGCACAATGACTTTAAAGTTGAAACAGAAAGAAGGAAAAGCAGTCTGCCTGTAGCTCTCTTACTTACTGTAGCTGCTCCTAAATGCTCCCATGTTCATCAACTCTGTCCTCTCCAGAGCCATGCCCAGTGTTAATTAAAGATCAAAGGCACTCTCCCAGGTCAAGCCCCTGCTGTCAGGGCCAAGGGAAGCTCTTTTTCCGGGCCTGTGGACTCGTAAGGAGAAACTTTGCTGCAGCTGAAAACCTTATATGTATAAACTGTGCACAGTTAGGGGAGGATGTAAGATTGTAGGCAAAAAACAAATGCTAACAAAAACAAGGATTAGCATGAGATATAAATGTGCTGGTTAAAAACACACATTAGGTCGGTGCTAGCACCCCATTTCTTTATTCGTGTTCAGTGTCTTTATTGATATGATATTAATAGAATTATAAGGCAACTATTTAGTTCTAACATGTTATACAACATAACTGAGTGTTAAATCCACAAGTTAACCCTTTCCCCCCCAAATGTGAAAGGGCAAAAGTTGTAGATACAAGAATGGCACACTATGTAGACAAATGGCAGGGCCCTGTCCCCCTTCGTACCACCCTCCTTTCACTTCCTGTCTCCCTGTGAATTGTGTGAATGTTTGGATGTATTTGACAATCTCTTATTGGTTTCAGAGAGGTCTAATGGACTCTAATAAGGTCTTATGTTACTCTGGAGTGGGACAGCTGCACCAACAGGCCCCCACAGCCCCCCGCGTGCAGACGTCGGGGGCCCCAGCATGCAGAGCGCTCTTCAGGCCCTTTGTGTTAACAGATAGATGAGTGCATGGTGTTAGGTCACCGTATGGACAGATAGCGAAAAAGATGAAAACATATTTACAGTGGCACAGCCAGATAAAAACAGAATGAAACAGACTGTGGTTTTATATGCCACAGACCTACAAGCTGAGTCAAATTTACTCCAAAACTCACGCCTTTATATTTTAATCCCATGACTCCGTACAGAAAGAATTTGGTTGTTGATTTTTAATTCGGCCTGACTTGGTGAAAAAAAAAACGTACATTCAGTAGTCGAATAAATTTCCTTGTTGTTTGGTAATCTCATGATTAAACATACATGCTGTCAGGCAGCAGCAGTAAGGTAGATTCATGACCCAGAGAGAGGTGTTTGTATTGAGCGTTGTTGGCTTTGACTGAGTCAGATGTGGATGCAGCACCTTCGTTGAATATTTCATGCTTTGTTTTCTTTGACCGTCTAGAAGCAGCATCTTCTATTTCCCTGTCTCTCTCCTATGTGTGTGTGTGTGTGTGTGTGTGTGTACGAATGAGAGGGCAGTTGCATTTGTTTATACAGACTCCAGAGTGTGTTTAAGGGCTTTAACAGAATGCACTCAAGTATTAGAATGTCATTATGTTGCTGGGCTGTGTGTGTTTGTGTGTATAGCCCGAAATGTTTGTGAAAGTGAAGATGTTTTTTCAGTGGCGCCCTTCAAAACGAACGCACGGATTCTGTCTGGCTTTGGCAATGGGACGCCATGTGTGAGCTGCTGTTATGAGAGCGTGCGTGTGTGCCTGTGTGTGAATGATGGCTGCAATGTGTCATTACATATTTCACAGCATAGAGCGCATATTGCTGTGAACATATTTTGATATTTCATCATCCGTATCAGAGCAGAAGATGTTATCGGATCTTTTGTCAGGGAGAAATGTGGTGAGAGGACATGAAGTGAGAGGACTGTACGAGGTGAATGGACGCGTCAGTCATCGTCTGGATTACTGTATGTTTTGTGAGCAGGCTTCAGCTTTTCCACAGAGAATGTGAGGCCGGACTTAATCTCGCTAAGTCAGTCTTTCATCTGTCATTAGAACAGACTGGAGCAGGTGAACTAACTCCTATCTACCATCAGTGTGAAATTCCTGCAACACTAATTTGATCCTAAAACAGCAAACGGGTGTCTGTCTGCTGAGTTTGAGAGTGTGTGCATATGTGTGTGTGTGCGTGTTGCAAATGCGAGCAGCTGTTCTGCTGTACATTGTAGGGAGAGACACAGGTTTACATTCTTACTGGATTTATCAAGACACACAATCCTCAAACTTGCCAGCTTATTATAATTACACATATACAGTAAATCCATATACACCGACACAGAGACACATATACTCAAGCCTACTTAAGCCTGAGTTGCTGGATTACTTACCAGATCTTATTAAAAGTGGCGGAAAAGAGAAAAAACACTTGAAATATAAGTTATTTTACCAAGTTTTAAGACACTACAGAGTAAAAATTATAAATGATTTCTAATAGATCATGATTTGTGTTTGATAACTCCAGTGATCTCAACATTTCCCAATAAATGTTTTTCTCCTTGTTTACTTCCTTTCCTTCTTCCATCCCTCCCTCCTTCCCTCCCTCTCTGCTCCCCTCCTGTGGCTGATGGTCTTGGCCACTGGTTCAAAGCCTGCTGTCCATCTCACGTCGAATGTTTTATATCACTCTCCACTCTCCCACTTAAGTGATTTAGCTGCTGCCCTTATGCGCAGACATCAGTTGGCTTTTAAGCACACACATTACACATCTTTCACTGGCTTTGTCACGCAAAGCCTACATCAACCTGACCAATGAAATACTTTATCGTTTGACTTTAATCAAAGCTGTATTCATCTTCGACAATGAATCAAATGACTTCCTGTAATGTCATTTGGGGTTGCTAGTATATTGCCAATCCCACAATCTCTATTTCATCTTATTGTTTTGATTTGCTGGTCCCTAGGGTTGATGCAGAATGGTGGAGATGGTGTGGTTCATTTAGCATTTAGCATGCAAACAGGAACTCACTTACTTTTCTCACGAGTGGTCAGACCACACCAGAGCTAAAACACCAGTCCATATTGAACCTGTATTCATCGAGTAACAACATATTGGAGTCCAATAGGATGTCAGTGTTGTTCTGTTTCTGCAAGATGTGTTTTTGTGAGATTTTTTCTTTTAGTTTTGTGAGTCTCTTTGTCCCCTAGTGAACCGAAATCATTTCATGCAACTTACTGTTCATTGTAAAAGACATAGATGCTATCCAGTTAAACCTTTGATTTTAAAAATATGTTTTGTACAGTCATGCTGATGTTTTTAATGGATTCAATGTGAGATTCAACTAATTTTGTGGACCATGTATGTGCCATATACTGTGTGGTATCTTGTTTCTTTCTTTTTGTTCCCTGCTTCAAATATTTATTGATCAAATACCCATTCAGGCCAATCAATGAAAGCAGAAAAAACTCCAGCAGCACTGTAGAAGTCCCACGGTTCTGCTTACTTTTTCCCCTTCTTCTTTTTTCTCATCATCCACATTGTTTTTTTGTATATTTCTCTACCACGCTGTTGAGGCTTGAGTGGTGTGGATTCATGGAGCTATTGGCTCTCCTCTGGTCCCCTTGGAAGGACTCTGTTTGTTTGTGTTGGCCATTATATAACTGCCAGTGCTCTCCACAAGAATATGTCATTTGAACGCACACACAAACACACACACACACTAAACAGCACAGCCCCTAAATTACAATGACAGCATGTCCGATCCAGCAACAGGCTAATATACATCACACATTCTTTACTTCTTTTGTTACCGAATAATTTTTGCATGTGCTGTACTGTGTGTGCGTCTGTGTGTTGTAGCTTTTATTTATGCAGTTCACTGAGTCCTCTGAGCCATTGTTCCTTTTTTCCAGCAGCGCCCTGCTGCACATCATATACCAAAGTTGCACACATTCACAATGAGTGCTGCACAGTCTATCAGAGTATAACAAAGGCCTGTTGGGTGTTCAGTTCTTTGTTGAGGGGCACCTCCACACTCCTGGTTAAGAGTGGGTGTTGCTCATATACTTCCGCCACACACATTTTCAGAGCTGATCCAGGCAATCACATCATTTCATGCTGTCCTGCGTGTGTGGGTTTGTTTGGGTGAATGAAGTGTTATACTGTACATGGCTCTGCTCTAACACTGGTGTTCCATTGCATCAGTCTCCTCCTCTCTTGTCAGTTTAGCTTAGTGTGGAGGCTTTCTTTGCTACAGCCTTTTGGCTGTGTGCTGCCTGGCATTGCGCCTTTTTGGAGCTGAAAATGAGAGGGGAGGCTGGAAGAAAGGACAAGGCCTGGATTGAGTGCTCCAATGAGAAAGATCTTGAATCATGAACACTGTACTATATCAAAATTTGCTAAATGTAATCCACCCATCCTCCCCTGAAATCACTGAAGCCCATTCCAGCTAGAAGAGAGGCACATGCTTACTTAAAATCAGAAGGAGTAAAACATAAACTTACCCCTAAACAGTAACACTCCCTTCAGACAAAGTTGATGACAGAAGCTTTTCAGGAATTTCTTGGGGATTTTTGAGATATATCATCTGTCAAGGCGTTGGCAGTGGCTGTCCCTCTGTTTACCCTCTTTTAGTGACTTGTAGGCCAATGTGTTGCGGCTGAAGATGAGGCAAAAGGGAGTCCAGGCACTCACACACAAAAGTTTGCATGCAGTAATGAAAGACTTTCTCGATTTAAGCTGATCTGTTTGTTTTGATTTTTTTTTAAATTTTGTAATGTTTTAATCACCTCCCAAATTTTGAGCCCTTCCAGTACTGTTTGACTTTTTGAGGATCTTCCATAACCTTGATGTGCAAAAAAAAAAAAAAAAAAGAGCTAATTAAAGCATGCCATGAAGCCTACAGCAATCATACTGACTCCCACACCACAACACAGAAGCCGGGAGGGAAATATGACTGGAGGGAGGGAAAGAGAGAGAGAGAGAGAGAGAGAGAGAGAGAGATAATGAACACAGAGTTAATTAGAGACACCACTCAGCTGTAGTCCAAAGGCAGGAATTACTCACTAAGCAAGGAAACTCAGCAATAATGTTGTATACACGCATGGCGTATACACATCAGTATGTGTGTGTGTGTGAAAGAATGCCTTCATGCATGAGAGGGGAGAAAAAGAGAGAGAGAGCATTCATATGCTGTACATGCAGATCGAAAGAATGCATGAGCGTATGTCTGTTTGTGTCTCAGTCCCTCTTAAATCAATGTCAACTTCTGAGTGCATTCATATGCAGTGTCTGTGTGTATGTTTGTGTGTGTGTGTGTGTGTGTATGCCAGCGTGTGTGTGTGTCTCTGGCATGCAAGGGCCAAGGAGGCGGCTGTAGCCAAAGATGCAGGAAAGGTTTGCTCATTCGGGGTATTATTGCCTGTTTGCTTTTCTCTTTATGGGCCTTCCAGTGCAGGCTGGGGGTGGCGGGTAAGCCTGTCACCCCGGGGCCCTGGTGCTGTTGGAACTTCAAAGCTGTTGGTAACCACAGGCTCAGGAATTCAAACAGACAAATACACCCACATACACACACACACACACACACACACACACACACACACAACCAAGCCTAAAACAGAAATGGAGGGATAGATAGATGGGGTGTTTATTTGTTGAAGAGGCCCCTGTCAGTTGACAGGATCACTTCACAGTGGTCAGTCTGTGTGTGTCTGTCTGTATACATGTGCAGGGTTTTTTTCCTGTGTCCAGTATGTGCACACAAAAAGAAAAGAACCCACATATATAATTTCTCTGTATGTGTGGATATGAATATGTGTGTGCTTGTGGACAGTTGGACACGTGCAGCCGACGGGTGTGGCTTAACACTGATGGACGATCACTGTGGGACTCCTGACATTACTTGTGTGTGTGTGTGTGTGTGTGTGTGTGTGTGTGTGTGTGTGTGTGCCGGTGGACAGGCGAGGAGAGAGGGATGGACACTGCAGGAAAACGTCCTGTTTGACAGACACAGAGGATGTTTGGAAACACATGTAATGTAACAGGGGAGGGAAATGGGGAAGTGGAAGAGGAGAGTCACTCCATCATTCCTGATAGACGAGAGGGAGCAAGTTGTAAAGGGAGATGGAAGAGGGAGTAGAGGTGGGCGGAGTGGGGGGGGGGGGTTGAAGACACGAGAAAAAGAAAGTGAGCTGTCAACGGGATATAGACCTCCACTAAAAACTCTTTGGCTCAAAACGCTTGTTTTGTGATTTGTGATGTTACCGCTATCAATTCAATATCCACAGAGGCTGACATGTTTGTTTTATGTTTATTTTTTTCAGCATTGCTCCATTAATCCTTTCCCCCTTGTGCATTTGATCATTGCTGATCAAAACAGTTTCCATCACAACTTGACGCACAGGTCGAATGATAAAATTGTGACATTTGCTAAAGTCAATAAATATTTAGCTTTTCTTTGTGCACTACTTAATGCAGTATGGTTTAAGTCATCACAATGGCTCATTCCTTCCATTTTTATATTTATTCAGCATAAAAACAGATGAAAACATAAAACGTTCAAAAACTTTTGAGCTATTGATTAGAAAAACACATTTCTGAGGTGAACATTATGCGTCATTGTTTTTTATTATTATTATTATTTTGTTTTTTTGTAATTACTTCAGGGGCTCTGGCTGATCTACAGCATAATCAGTAGCTCATTTGCATTTTACCTTTTTTTAATCCTCACTTTCTATCACCACTCTGAACTACTATTATCAGTGTTCCACTTCACCATCCTTTGCTTTGTCATGCGCTTCAGCATGGGAGTTCAAATGACTGCACAAAAGGCAAATACGATACAGAATACAGTCATAGTCTGTCAGAGAACCCAATCAGAAGTGCTCCTTTAATATGACTGCTTCAATAAGCAGTGAATATTCAGTGTAAGTTTCTATCACATTCTGTATCTAACTCATGAATAAAATAGACCTATTACTGTAAATCTAGTCTGTGTGATGTCTGCTGTCCTTGGTGCTGAAGATGCCCCCAGTTGCAACCTCAGACACATCCGGGGGCTTTCGGCTGTCAAGTGTCTCACTTATCCAAACACGTCCTGTAGGCATGTATAGTGGCACTGCAAGTAGCTGTCAGACGCATCATCTCATTGTACATCCGCGATGCGTTCAGTGAAGAGAGGCCTCTGAGTGTCATTTCATTTTTGAAACACCCAAGCGTCACCACATAAATGTGTGTCTTCCGGCAGCTGTCTGATCTCGCTGTGCTGCTACATCACAGATGTCAGCATAACAACCTTTCCGTTTCAACAAACACTGCAATCTTTAATGACAGCCAAGTAACGGCAGCAATGTCTGTTTTAACACGTTTGAGAGTTAAGGGCACAGCATGGAAATCTGGTGGCGATACTATAGCCAGCTCTCAGCCAGTTATAGTTGTACAGACAGTAAGCACTGATGTAGAGACATGTTAGAGCTGCTGCACTCGCAGTGTTTTTTATCTATGTGCTTTCTGCATTGACAGCACTAGCACTCTTCTCTAATGTTAAATGTAATGTCCTGACACATTCAAGTCTAAGCAGTCACTCTTGAACTAAACATATTGGGTTATTGACCTGAATCTGGAGTAAGTGCAGGCTGGATTCTTCTTGCACCTCTCATACTGTCTTTATGGGGCATCTAGTCATCAGAGGGATTCCTGGCTCCCAGTTGAAGTGTCCTTGGGCAAGATAGTGAACCACAAATTGTTCCTGATGGCTGTGCCATCGGCATGTGTATGTGTGTATGGGTGAGCTTAGCATCATTGTGAGCACTTTGGAAAGGAAGCACTGTATCGCTCATGGTGAGCAGTTGATTGGCACAATGCATGGCACCCTCTGCCATCAGGATATACAGTGATTATGTGTGTGAATGGGTGAATGGTGTGTGTTGTAAGGTGCCTTGATTGATTGGTAGACCAGGAAACCCCATTTACAATTAACTTTAGATGATCAACAAAATGTTGATGATAATAAGGCACCACTGATTTTGTCTTTTTTTTATCTGCTAGCAGCCTACTACCTACCTACTATACACCACTGACTATGCATCTGCATTTTAGAGGTTTATTAATTCATTTATTTCATGTCAGCCCATTCTGATCCACGGATATATGTATGTTACTTTGAGTTTTGTTTGTTTTAAATCAATATGCACAACTTTTTATCCAAAATATCAATGCACAGTATATACTGTAGGTCATAGGTCTTAGCAAGCTTCAGAAACCAATGATAAAGGCTGAGGTCTAATCTCACCCAATTGATCTGTGGTTTACCTTCGACTGCTTTGTAATTTCGAATATGTTTATTTCCTCGTACCTGTGTCTACTTGTGTGCTTTTGACCTTGATGTTTATATTGTTTGTGTCTTTCATCTTAATCAGGTCTGCAGGAAGTGAGGCTTCAGAGCTCCTCTGGGATCTAAGTGTGCTCGTGTATGTGTGTGTGTGTGTGTGTGAGACAGAGAGAAAGAGATAAGTGCACGACATGAGTGTGAGAGACATGTCTGTCAATATATGCAGGTCATTAGTAAACCAGAAGTGAGCAGAGGTGAAGAAAGAAAGACAAAGTGCTTACCACAGCAGGAGCCACTTCTTTCTGACACACACACACACACACATATATGCTGAAAGAAAATTCTTTAACTTGTTCTGTGCATGTGATTGGTTAATGAATCAATCCTTCATCGACCATCGTTCATTCATATGTCCTCCTGTCTATTAAGACATCATTTTCCAGTGTTTCTAAAAGTTCTGGACATTTCCCACAGCCTTGGGATGGACTGGCTGTCTGTCAGCAGTGCTCCTCTTTTTGACCCAGAGCAGGCTGGAACGGATCAAAGCAACCTGGTCAGAGGCAAGTTTTAAAAAAAATCCTGCAATTTCAAGGTTTGAAATGAAACGCTGTGAAAAGAGTTTTCAGGTCCAGTCATAGGTTCTAAGGTTGTCAAATTTCTATTGCACTCTTTTCATACAAACTATGATTGAGATTCCCGAGGTATCCTGTAGGAAACACTCTAGCAGTATGGGGTACTCGGCCTCTACTGATCTATTTGGACTTTATACCACAAAAGTGCTGTAGGTTTATTCATGGTGTGAACCAAACTGTGGACAAGATGTAACTTTTACCCTTCTGTTTGTCGCATTAATCTAACATGATATCAACAGCAAAGATCGGCACTTTGCAGTCAAATTAAGTCCGTTATGAAGGTAAACCTCAACGAGGCGGAGATCACAGTTTTCTATGGGAAAGAAAAACTACTCCACTGCTATCCTGATTTTGTTCATAAGTTTAAGTTAAAGCATTAAACTGAGCATGTGTTTGTTGCAGCAGCTATATTGGGCAGCCACGGTAAAGCAAGAGTTAACCCACAAAGCCACAAAAGGTCTTTGAGTTACAGGTCAATTGTTGTTACCATCAAATATGACCTCAGCCACCAGCATAAGCTTGAGCTTGGGTTTTGAAAAAATGTCGCTGAGGAGACAAGCAGCTGGAGTGACCTTTCTTTTATGGTTGCTGTCTTCACTCTCAGCGATGGAGCTGAGTGAAGAGAACTTTGGGGCAAAGATGTCTCATAGGTATTTATGCAGAACTTTACCTTCATGAACTGTAAAGACATTAAGCAATCCAATGTAAGTGGACTCCATTCACTCATTGCTAAAACACACACGCACACCCGTTACACAGAATAAAGTAATCCATCTCAAGAGAACTTATTTCTCAGCTTGCTCCCCCGTGGAAGAGTCACTGATGTCCCAGACAGTCCTGTCTTCCACAAATGATCCATAGACTCAGACTACATGCATCCTTGACTCTCCCTACTCCCACATTTGATAGAGATAAAAGGAAAAAGTCCCTGCGCTCATTTAGTGCATACTCTAGCCATCCCTATCCACCCACAGGAAGCAGAGCGGTGACATTTTACCTTCAGCCACGGCGGTTGACTTAGAAATGGTGTCAGATGGAATGACATGCCCTCTGGTGTGTGCAAGTACGCGTATGTGTGCGAATGTGTGCATCTGTGAGAAAGAAGGAGGGGGTCATTTGCGTGTGAGATATGTACTACTGCTGTGTATGCATATGAGTGTGTGTCAGTTTGCGTGTGCTGATTAAAGCCAGTCAGGCATCAGTGATCACGCCTTTAGCTGTCCCTGCACTCTGAATGCCAAACACAACAGAGCATGCCCAGAGCAGCCAAGCATGGAGGACTGCGAAGCTAGACCTCACAGGACAACCTTAAAGGTCCACAGCTGTGTGTGTGTGTGTGTGAGACTCTTTTCCCACTTGAGTGTTTGCCTTTATGTTCTTCACTGACCGAGCAATCTAGATAAGAACCACTTGTATTGAATAGAATAGTTTTTTTTTTTTTTTTATCTCTCTATACCAATTTTCAGCAACTGACAAAACACTATATTGAGTGTGAAAGCTTATGTACTGCTTCAGGTGAATTCTCCAGTAATTGTCAAACAAACTCCTTTTAAGTCTTTTATGTCAGACAGACAGAATAATAATTTGATAAAAATGTGCCATGATATTAAGAAACATTTGCAAAGTGTGTATAAATGTGACATAGATACATTTTTTTTGATTGATTGATTGTCTTTTTATCTTTTATTTATATATATCTACCTTTATCTAACGTGCATGTTATGTGGCAATTGTACATATTCCAAAAGAGAGACACTGTATTGAAATGTGCTGCTACTGACACATCCATTGGGTCCAGTATCCCCCCTCTTTGGGAGCTCAAGTAAATGTAGTTTGTTTTGCTTGGACACTGCTGGGTATGGATAAAGATAATGTGTATGAAATGAAGTTAGAATGTTGGATTGTAGTGTTAAGCTGTGGTAATGGGTCATGATATCAATGAGTTGCTCACAGGGACAGGCCATGCAGCTCTTTGAAGTTAGACCTACACTCTTAGTCCCTAGGCAAAGGCTTTACCAATACCTCCACTGTGTGTCAACAAGTATTTGCGCTGCCAAAAGTGTTTCAAACTAAAGGCCTCTCTCTGTTTGGCTTTGTCTACGTCTCTCCTCTTGAAGAGGCTGGAATAAATTGTCACTTATACCAGGACAAAGGATCCAACCTTTAAAGGTTGAGGGATACTGTGGAGATGAGCACTGACCTTTCTTACAAATTACACACACACACACACACACACTCTCTCTCTCTCTCTCTCTCTCTCTCTCTCTCTCTCTCTCTCTCTCTCTTTCACACACACACATACACACAGAAATATGCATGGAAGGTTAGAAGCACTGTGTGAAGATGAGCAGAGAAAAATGGCAGACAGCAGTGTCCAACAAGATTACTGTACTCATCATCCACAGATTTCCCACCTCCTCCGATTCATTTCCCTTCATCTCTGCCTGTTCAAATGGATGGCATCAGGCATTTGTCAAGGTGAAGGTAGCACGGCCCACACCTAGTGATACAACTGACCAATTTTTCCATCTCTTCCGCTCTGCTAGTCTTTTGCTATTAAGTGTTCAATTTCAGCACCTGGAGGCGATGCCAAAGTGCAAAGCCTCCAAGGAATGTTAGAGAAATCTCACTGATTAATGCAAGGCCTCTGCACTGGCTCCTGCGTGATTCCCTGCTTTTTCTGACTGGCTTTGTATTGCTGTGGGTGCTATATTGATGTGTCAGGGCTGTTTGTGGCCTTCCACTAAAACCTGGATATCATATTTTTGTCCTCCACCTTTGATATAATGTGATTTTTTTTTTTATTTAATCACACAACACATCCACAGATGCAGTTTGGTTGAATCTGAATTACTTGGAGCATGACATTTTGATCAGATTCTGCAAAAGTGTTCAGACTTTAGTGTCCTTTGACTTCAGTGCAATTGCAAAGTCTCTCCAAAGCTGCCAATCTCAGGGAAATATTGTTAAATTCTGCTAACATTTGATGAATATCTGAATTCAGGATAACATAAAGATACCATCTTGTCAGTTGTACTTTAAGAAACTTCAAAATAATAGTAGAAAATTAATGACTTCTATGTTCTTCTGCTTAAATGTACATCTTGTGTGTGTGTGTGTGTGTGTGTGTGTGTGTGTGTGTGTGAGAGGGGGTGGGTTGGTGATGACAGCTCAGCGCCGGGGGTAATTGAGGTGTGTGGTATTGATGAGACCCCAACTCTAATGAGCTTTAGCCAATTAATCCATTGATTTACATGTAAATGGCTCCTGAAAGGTTACTGGCTGTGGCTGCCATCTGCATGCACTTACCATGCTAATGTCGTGCTGAGTGACACATACACTCTCAAACACACATGCAGAAATTTTGGAGTTGAGAGACGGAAAGACTGGGAGAGCGAGACATGACTGCATGATCACTGATAGATTGCACTGCATCCCATTATCAGCAAGATAAGGTGTTAATTACAGTATCGTACATTTACCACGGGCGTGCACACCTTCTAATTATGAAGCAAACATCTTTCATCTAGTGTGTCAATCTCCTCCCACATCTCTGCGCCGCATCTGGAATTCTTTTTCTCTGTGCATCTTAATTTTATAACTTTACTATTATTTATTTATTTGGCGGAACATTTGCATTGTCATTTAATTATGATATAAAAAAACATGATGCATTACCTTCTTGACAGTATTACCTATGTGTGAGAAACAGCTAATAATGGGCGCCCAAATAGGTATCTTTTTACACCTATTAATTACTTTATATATGTCTTTGTCTGCCAGCATTGAGTCTCAAAAACTGAAAAATGTTGGTGCAATTTGTTGCACTCAGGCCTTGAGTTAAGCAAAATTTGAAGGATTTAGGATTTAGGAAGGTATTTGTCAGTTTTTACATTTAAAACCACCAAATTTGGAGACTCCTAAATCTAAAGAATTGTATTAGAAGCAAGTCAGTCCAGGAACGCATAGACATCATGTCTTTGAGTCTACCAGAGAGCTGGAGACTTGCGTAGTTTAGCACTCTTGAAGCGCATTCTAGTTTTACAGTAATTAGTCTCTCCCTCCTTATGAATTTTAAATTCTCCTCCTTGTGCGAGGACACTGCAGTGAAGAATGGCTCATTCTGGTTTGCAAAAAAAAAAAAAGGGCTCTGTAAAGTCTTTCATCTAAAACAATGCAGTAATGCAGAGTTCTGCTATCAGCCAGCTAACTGACTGTGGTTCAGTGTTAATTACCAGTGTGTTCAGCTTAACTGAGATAGTCAGTAAATTGTCCCCAGGTGGGGAAAGAATAGGCTATCTTCATTTCTCATAGCTGCAGTTGAGCTAATTATGATGCTTGTGTGTATGTGTGTTAGTTGTGCTTGGGAAGGCTTAACGTGAGCTCATTGGTCCTGCTTTCATGTAGTATATTTGTGTGTATGTTCATGCGTATCTGTAGAGGGGGTGTGTGAATATGGTGCTTCGAAGAGCTTTGTCAGCTTTACTTTGTCTACATTGTATGTGTATGTATGTTTGTACATTCACGCAATACCAGACAAGAATTGGCACATGCTAAAACATGCAACTTCCAAAGCCAACAGTTCTGTTAAGTGAGATGTGCTGCATTATAATGATGCCATCTATCACTCCCTTCATCTCTCCATTCCTTTACCCCCTAACTCCTCAATCACCGTCTCTGTGGCCTCATTAATTTAGCCTGGACTATTTATGGGCCTATAAAAACAATAAGGAAAGAGAAGAAGGGTTTTACTGGCACGACAGACGCTCCCAGTGCATGGGAAAGATGAAGAAGCCTGTTGAGTTTTGATGGAGCATACCGCATCACTTTCAGTTAATTGCACTAGATTCTTAACATATGGTTAACATTGGAAGATGTTTTCACATTATATGAAGTATGTTTGTTTGACATATCACAGCTAGTCTGTTTGATATTTCAGAAGAAAAATTCAAATTAATCTATACGAGCTACCTGATAGGAATGGGGGAGACAAAACAAACAGCTTGAAATAGACAAAATTATATGAATTTAAATAGGTAATAGTTCAGATTATTGTCTTTTTGGTTATTGTGATCATTTACAAAAACAAATCCCACTCATACAAATAATCCAGGTACAATATGATAAAGTATAGAATTGAAACCTTAAAGATAAATTGTCTCCCTGCCTTCAAAGCAGTCTGGCAGGTATGACAAATGAGTCATACATGTAGCAAAGTTAGATATGATGTATCCACGTTTTTGATTGCATTAGCATAGCTGCTGTAGATACTTTACCCAGCAAAAGACGCCTCTCAATGGAAAATAACATTAAGGTACGTGGCACTTTTAAAGTGTACACGGTGATTGCGGCCTTCATGTATACGAGATGGAGCTTATCTCTCTATCATTAAAAAAAAAAAAAAAAAACACACTTTATTCTGCTAGTATCAGATATTATCAGTTTGCCTTAGCAGCTAGTTTCATTTGATCAAATGTAACAGCACAGCCACTTTTGCTGTGAGTGACTATGCAGCTATTGGTCCTGCACTGTCTGTTGAGGCTTAAAGGAGTGTAAGACTCTTGTCAGCTGGTCAACTATAGTGACCTATGGCGGCTGTCAATGAAGACTATGTAACTCACACTATAGACTAGTCTGTATGGGGTTGTAACATGCTCCTGTTGGCTCCTTTGAGGCTTAAAACCTACTGCGCCACGTGAGGTTGCATGGAACTCAGGATCCCCTTCAATCAGAGGTCACGGACACATGCTGTCGAATGCAACTGAAGGCTGGCTACTGTGTGTTTGAGCAGTAGAGGATGAGATATAGATAATAAGATAAGCAGTTTTTTTTTATTTATTTTTTTATTTTAGTTTGTAGTTTTCAAGGGAGGCCTGAGAGCATCATCGTAGACAAAAGTTTGATAAAATATTGATAAAATAAGTAAATCATCTAAAAGAAAGGAAGCAAGGTCAAGTGTTCATGTACCTGCATGATGAGCTCGACAGTCTGTAAAGATTTTGAACAGCTTTCACATGTTTGCATACATGTAACCATGCCACATTCTCCATCTGACTGCTATGAGAACCCTTCACCAGGTTTCTTTTTAATGATGGACTGTTCTGGGTGGCTGTTATTGGGGAGAGTGGGGGTTATCACGCTGCTGCAGAGTGAAATACCATGTGTGCGCCCAGCAGGAGAACATTCCTGCTGGCCCCATGATTTCCTCAGGTCATTCATGCAGTCCTCATCCCCACTGTAATGGCATTGTCCTGGGGCTCAGCCGTCCCGCCAGGCCCCCCACGCTCCAGCCTTTGGCCTCCCTGACAGCACTGCCCTTCAGCTGCCTGTCAACCACGCCAAGCCTGGGGTGGTTGATGGGAGAGTGGGAGGGGTCAAGAGGATGAGGCCGGGTGCTGGGGCTTATGCTACATTCAGGTCATTTGTAAATGATGGGGACTTCTTATCCAGTGCTGTACATGAAATGTGTAGTGCAATTCATGAAGTTTGTGCTTTTTTTTAAATAGATGCTTAAGATGAAAACTTTATATAGATGCTGGTGGCAGAGAAAAGACGTGCTGAGTTGCATTCAACCATGAAATGGTTGAAAAATTCTAACTGTTGTGTTTAACAGGACTTCTCTTTTGAGTGTCTGCATGCTTTTCACACCTGGAGAGCTGCGAGCACATTTTAGCATTCACAGTGCCTGGCACTCAGAGCTGCAACATATTTCTGTCTCAGCTTTGCATGGAATTTCTATAGTAAAGCGGTAGTCACGTAACAAAACAACACCTCCTTCTAGCATTTGCTGAGTGTAATGAGGACGTGTCTGTTGTCACTTTATTTTGTTATACGGTAAAGATACACAGATGAGGCTGTGTGATCCAAACTGAGGGGACATAGCAGCCAGTAGCTTTGTAAAACTGCGGCATTGACTTGAAGTGGATGTATGGAATGAAAGCAGAGCAGGAGGGACGGCATCTGCCACTACTTATGAATTCAACAAAGAGTATGCAACACGCATCTTTTTTTCTCAAAGCGTCTCTTCGCTCCCCCTTTTTCCTCTTTCTCTCTGCATTCTGTGTGTGTAAAAGGGGGCTGTTCATCATTATTCAAGGACGGAGCTGATTAAAGGTGATTAAGCCCTGCCCATCCATCACTCTCGCCTTTCAGCCTGTCACTGGCCCCAGTATTAAGGGGGACACTAGTGCATGTATGTGCACTCTGTGTGTGTATGTGTGAGTGTGTGTGTGGGAGAGAGAGAGGGGGGGAAAAAGAGACTGTCTTTCCAGCAGCTTTGTGTTTTGTCCAAATATTCGCCATTACACTAATTACAAATAATTTCTCAAATAGAAAGAAACAATATACTTGGCTCCTTGATAATGCTCCTTAATACTAAAATAATACACAAAGGAATTCAAATTGTGGTTTGAACTTAAATGGGCCGTGGCAGTCCATTCTTTACACGACTCTTTGGCAACGCTATGATGAATGTTCACTTTCCCCCCGTGATGAATGGCTGCAGAGAGAGCCTTTCTGGCTCTTGCCATTCCTCATAACATTAACCTACAGTAACGCCAACCGATGATGCTAAAACGAAAGGATAATTTTCCTGAGCAAGAGTTAATTGGTTTGGCTGGTGTCCCGTTTTTATTGACGGTTAGCCTTTCAACAAATATAGACTGTGGGAAGAGAAGAGTTTGACTGAAATTCTATGATAATAACCATCAATTTTACATAATGAAATTGTAATTTTGTGTTATTAAGGATTAAAAACAGAAATCTGCTAAATGTGGGGAGACGGGTAAAGCATTTGGGCCATCATGGGACACTATAACTCTTAGGATGGGGTGAAGCAGGTTTCACTGTTAGTTTTACAGAGTGTTGAGTTAAGTTTCACTAGCTGTGGTCAGGGAGGAAGCTGCGGATGACACAGACTGGCCAGTATCGGATTTCTATTAAAAGGCCAATATCATCTTGACAGACAATGTGAGTCAGCTCTGGCTGCCGCTGCCCAAAGAAGTGCTTCCTTGATTCATGATCAGTCTGCTGATGTTGATGTGACACACAGACACTCTGAAAGCTTTGTACTTAACTCAGTTTGTATTGCTGCCCCGGTCCTCGGGAAATGATACCTCTATCATGACTAACTCTGTACAGACACACATCCTGCTTTACAAGATCCAAGAATGATAATAATAGAACAAGAACAATGTGTGAGGTGAACAGCTCTCAATATGTGCGCTTGTTCTCAAGTGCATTATTTTGAGCACAGCATGGGCACATGTGTGTGTGTGTGTGTGTGTGAGCAAGCGAGACTGAGCATACTGTATTTGCACATAACGGCAACTTCAGCTGAAACCTGTAAGCACTGCTTTGGGTGGATGACGACTAGAATCTGGCTATTTGACTTTTGTTTCCCACTGCGAATGAGCCGGGGCTTTGCAGTTGGAAAACGTTAGCTCTGCAGGGAGCCACATGTAGAAATGTGGAAATACATTTCTGCTGATCCTGCATTTCCCCCAGCATTCAACCCCAACCACCACAGAAATACCCATTCCACCGCACCCCTAGGGCACAAAGTCACAGAAATGAAAGTCTAGAAAGTAGAGACTTAGTCATTCCTGGTCAAAGCTCTTTTTTTAGATTGTTGTGTTTTGACTTTAAGATGCTCATATCAAAGCAAATTCTTTTACTCAATTTTACCCTATGTTTGTATTATCTGAGTTCAGCTTTCATTTTGCATACTCCTCTATGTTGTTACATACTTTTTTTCTGCAGGTCATCCATGTTCCTTCTCACTATAATGCAATCAAATTCCAACAATAATTGTATTCGTAATTCGAAGCTGAAATGCAAAAACTGCACTTCATTGCTGAGGTGATGTACAGTTCCCATGGTTCTTACATCTTGCCAATAATGCAGCAATATTTCAGCAAAATTTACATTATGGGTTTTCTTGTATGTGTATAAATTGCTCAACTGTGTCTTCATATATTAATGTTCCTTGTTATTGTTCTTAATCTTAATTGGTCTCTAGTGTTATGTTTCAGAGCTCCTATGAATCTCCATGGTTGTGTATGTGTGTGTGTGTGTGTGTCACTTGTGTGTTTGCCCTAAGATTAGTTCAGGAAGTTTGTTTTGAATGGACCCATGTGAATACTATCCATGGTGTGTCATCAGTCATGACTCATCACTGCACACAACGTGTTGTTTACACACTCAGCAGGATTATGCGCCTATATGTGTAGACAGTATGTGTGTGTGTGTGTGTGTGTGTGTGTGTGCGTGTACATGTGTGTTTGATTTGTGGCATTGCGTGCATTGTGTATAACATATAACAACACATACCCACATTCTCATATTTAAATAAGAAGAATCCATGAATGCTCATTAACACTGTGTGATTGCATGTATGTCTATGGCAGCAGCTGGTTAGATGGGAGAGGAGGAGCCAGAGGAGAGTTGGGGCAAGGGGTAAGGCGAGAGTCTTGATGTGTACTTGGATCGTGCCAGGATGTCTGGCTCTGTCTATAGTTCACCTGCGCTGGTCTGTCACACACACACACACACACACATACACACTGAAACTAGCAGAAACTGTGCACACATACATGCAGTAACACACACTTCCAAGGGCATAACAGGTATTCATACATTCTCCCTCTCCATAACATACACCTAAATCATATGATGCTGATTTATAGAGAGGTTTATATCTCTCTCTGTGACCCAGTAACCACTACCCCTGGGTCTCTCTCACCCCCTCTCCCCCTTAGCAGTAACACATGGCAGGACACCCTGTGGTGAGGTGTGTCAGTTGAGGAGTGATTTAGCGCTGCTCTGCCCCAACCACTGCTGAGACACCTGCCCCAGGAATCCTGCTGCACACACACATGCACACACACATACATATTTCTGTGGGTACTCACAGATGCATACATTTTAACATGTGCACATAGCGGACATATATTCACATAGTAGTTTAGCACTACCATAACCTCCTAATGCACTTATTGTCCCTATTGCCTGAGGAGACCCCATTTTGCTATTTCCGCAAAGCATTGCATACCAGCTCTCAGTGGATCTGAGGCAGTTATGAATTCCTGAATTTTTTCTAACCGCTTAATCCTTTCCAGAGGGTCCTTGGACTGGACACTGTCCCAGCATGCATTGGGTTCAGGGGAGGGGAACATCCATGAGAGTTCACCACCACCAAAATGGATACAAATCAGTTGCATTCTCACTAAAATCCAACCAAAACATAGGGCTAGCATTATTAACCATTATAGACAAGAAGAATCATATTGTAGCCAAAGTAAATGGCAGAACTTTGGGAACAGATAGTTTATTCCATAGACCACCACTTATGGAAATTAAGCTTCTTCCAGCATGTGTGGCAAATACTTTGTAAGAGGTCAGACTGAGTTTCAGATTTATGATTTGGTGCTTTTTTATGCATAAGGTTGGGGTGGAATTGGTAAGATTGAAGCACCATGACAACTTCTAAAAGGAATCTTTTACCATTCTAGGACAACAGCACGCTTTATCTCCCTTAAAGGTAATGTGAAAGGTAAATGAATACATAATATGATAGAAAAGGAACTTTCTAGGCATTTTTTTTGTTCAGCCAATTGAAGTCTCTTCCACGGTAACACACTCAAATTCTTTCCATTCAGCAGATGTGTTTTCCCATGACAACAGTACAAAACAATTAGTTCACTGGTCCAAATAACAGTCCAAAGAAAATAACAAATAATTATTCACAAATGCTCATCTGGATGATGGTGTCATTCAGGCTCTTGGCCAGGTGTAGTTTCTGGGTTCCAGGTTATTTGGATGTTTTTTTTTTTTTTCCCGTTTTAATCAAATTGAAGAAACGAAAACAACAACAACAACTATAAGATCAAATCTGGACATGCCTGGGCTACATCTTGTCTGTGACTCTCTGTACCTCGCTGTTGTTCAAAATTGTGCCACAGGTTAGCAGCGTCACAGGGGAACACAACAGGACGTCAAATGAGATAGAGCTAATTTGAATGCACAACACTGCAAGTAGAAGCGGCTGCAACATTGGTATGGAGCTGTGAATGTGATTATTATTTTGTTATACGAGACCTTGATCAAATTGCCTCTCATTTCATCCCCCGTGGCATGCAGGAGAATCCCATTAGCTACCTTGAGCATGGGCTACACAGAGGAATTCTGAGACCTTAGCAAATTATTCTGACCTTCTCGCTCCTGTCAAGTATTCATAGGGTGATGTTCACTTTCAAGGTGAGAACTAATGAGAAGCATTTGAGATATTTGGTTTGGTTTGTAATAAGATGAGAGATTGTATGATTATGAAATGAGGTTTAGGAATACTTTTGACAAATGGTACGTGGTATCTTTAGCTGAAGAAGCAGTTTTATTTTCTTATTCCACACGTGGCCCTCTGATCACTGCTGCCCTATTGAAATTCAAATCCAGTATGGCCCAACATACATTAAGTCTTTATAGGCATATACACCTTTTGAACTGAAAAAGACATTTTCTAAGTGTCTTTAAAAGTAAAGAAACAGTTTCAGAGTGGATAAAATCATTATAGATCATATCCCTGTTTTTATGATAGTTTATGTTGTTTCCCGTAACAACAAATGCAAACCAGATGTTGGAAGTTCAGACTGCAGAATACCAGTGTTTCTGTTATTTGTTTCAGAATGAAATCATCTGTAGCCCACTTCACTGCGCTGCACAGAAAGGGGTGACAAAAATGTTTATGAATGAAATCTCATCCTGTAATAATCAATGTTGATGCTAACTGTAAGTACTAGAAAACAATTATGAGTTTGAACTAAATGTTTCTATTTTTCAGTTTTCAATATATTCCAGCTTCCATCCTCCAGTTTGGGTGGTTCAGATCCCAGTGAGAGTAACACGGTGGGCAATGTCATGTCGTGTTGTTTGAAGTGAGAGGAGCCTGGGGGCTCTTTAGCATATGGCAGCAGCCACGTACTGAGGCGTGTGTGTAGGTGCCTGTCAGTGTATGCATATATATGTGAGTGTGTGTGTATGTGCGTCCTTCAGTCGTCCTCTGGTGCTCCAGCGGTGAAAATGGTCCTCCCTAGTGAGCTTTACTACACTTCTTCACCCAGACCTCAGCAGACAGAGCAGCTTCTCCCCGACTGGGGCTCAATGTCAGCAACCATATGGACGTCTATTTATTTTAATTACAGTAGACACTAGAGGGACTTCAAACTGGAGGTAGAGCACAGAAGTCATATATATAGGAGATGATACCAGTGAGTTTATTCATGAAAGATGGAAAATAAAGATTTACTCATTTCATTGAATTGAAAAAAAAAAGCAGAAATGTGTGAACATAATGATGGAAAGCTTCTGAAATAGCATTTAAAATGCCACTAAAACTCATTAAACCAAAGATGGCAATAATTTGAAATGCACTGAATTGACTTGCCTCTTATCAAAATGTTGTTTTATACTCAATTTCAGTTAGGGGTTGTCGATAGGCGACCCTTATAGTATGTATCAGTTCTATCATAAATTCTGTATGTTTTTAATATCAGTCATATCAGAGGTTTAGAATAGTGCAGTTGTTTGTGTTTGTGTGCCGTCTTGCATCAATGTTATTATAAAAGTGCCTAACATCAATTTCTTTGTGTAAGTCTTGCCGACTGAACACACTGAGTGAAGTGGGTCATTGTGTGTGTGTGTGTGTGTGTGAGTGTGTGTGTCCAGCAGCTTTTTAGATGGCCTATTTTCTCTTAAAGTTGAGAGCGTGTCCTCTCTGGCACTGGTCAATAAAACTGTCCTAGTGTTGCTGTGAAAAAAAAGGACCTGGCACACACAAACAAATACACAAAAATAGGCACATATTTACTTGATGTTTAAAGATGCATATGGTGTTGAAACATTTTTTTTCCTCTCCCTCCCACTTTTCATCACCCTATCTGCACACTCCCTCTTTTACACTGTACCAACTGTACATACTACAGTTTTTCCATACATGTATCCATTCATTATATAGCTATTATTCTGTTATCTATGTGCGTTCCTCAGTCATATCCACACTGCTGAAATTGGTCGCAACACTGGTAATGTCAGTGTTTCCCAGTATCAAGTATCATCTACCCATCATAAAATAGTGCACACTTCACCCCCAAGCTGTGTTCTTGTAACTGGTCAATATTCTCTCATAGTTGAACCATTTCTGAATATAGAAACTTTTGTCATTGACATATTTCTGCCTCTTTAATTTCAAGGATGGATAGTTAAGGTTTGGTTTTCATAAAAAAGATCCAGCGCATACAAATGATGATATAGGACTTGTAACATAAAGTAGATATATAGTTTATTCATATATATATATATATTAACAATACTTTTAAATCTTATTTTTGTAACATTACTGCACCTATTTGCCATTGGAAAGCCAAGCAAAGGAAGGAAATCTGTCTGAGTTCCACATTAATTTTCCCATATCAGCATGGAAATGGTGACATGGTTGCCACCGGCTACTTTTGTCACACATGGGATTATGGTACAATGGTCTGTCCAGCTCTAAATCACCAAGATGGCAACTGCTAGTGTGTTTGTGTGAATGTGTGTTTGGTGTACATGGCTGGTTATCAGTTGTATTCAAAGCAACACAATAGTCCTGAAAAGGATGAGTGGAGGCAAATGGATTTAAGGCCGGTTAGGTTTGTGAAATGTGTGTTTCCAAGGAGTGTAACAGTGGAATGTGTCTGTGTGTGTGTGTGTGTGTGTGTGTTTGGACAAAAGTGAGAGGGCATTAAGAGGTCAGCGTCATCTTCAAACATAACACAAAAGGATGCATATACACATGTACCAGTGGGTTGTGAAAATGTCAACAGCGGTAGTGGTACTGTGTGTGTGATGAATCAGGACAAATAGGTTTATTGTTAGTGTGTGTGCATGATTAGTGTCTATGTGTGGGAATGTACTAATATATTCTCATCTTTTCAACCTCTTTCATCCTCGTTTTCTCTTTTCCATCCTTCTCCCTGTCTATCCCCCCCACACACACACACACAGTTTGGGTTAACAGAGTTATCAATATGTAACTTGATACAGCTATAATAAGGACAAATGAGCAAATTGTTTTGTGTGTGGTAAAATCCTGTCTCGCCACATCTGTGGCAGTGAACACAATCTCAGCACGCACGCGTGTGTGTGTATATTTGGAGAATAGGTTTGTGCTGGTTGTCCTGGATTTTATGACTGACCTGGCTAACCTCTGGAGTGTGGAGAGTGTAGGAAATAGTTATTGCATCCTTGATGGATACAGCAGGGAGTTGATCCATGCCTCTGCGTGTGTGGGGTTTGTACAGTACTTGCCCTGTTTTGCCCCAGTTTATTGTCCTTCACATAACAGTAGTTGCACACACATACTCATACACACCTAGGCACACATATACACAAAGATGCTATTTTAATAAAATTGCTATTTCTCTCTCTGCTCCATTTATTTAGCTTTAAGGTAATGCACCACACACTGTATACTGCCATACTTTAGAGACACATTTGTACTTGATGAGGTGACTTGCATTGAGCTTGTTATTAATAATAAAAATGTAATGTCATTGTAAATAAATGGACATTTAACCGCTTTTACCTTATAGAATGCTTTATAAATGGTAAGCAGTTCAAATTTGTTCTTAAAATCTCCAGAAATCTGGCATATCTGGCGTATCTTGAGACATTAACTGACTCACATCCATGCCCCTCAATGTCTTTATTAGGTTTAAAGAGTCTCAGGCTGATACCACAGTGCAGCATCACAGCAAACAAGTATTCTCATAGACACCCGATGTGTTGATTCTGCTAATTTCCCCTTGAACTGAGCAGAGCTTTTGTGAATATAAAAGAGAGAGGCAGGAAAGAAAGAGAGGAGCTCAGTCTTTTTTATCATCAAGGTTACACTGATATATGAAAGCTAATATTAGCTACTATTATAATCTAATTTAGAGCAGGCAGCACACTTTGGCTAAACTGCTTGTTTAATGATTACATAACATTAATCACTTAACATTCTTTCCATCTACTGGAAATAATTGTGTACGTGGCCGAACAGTAATTATTGTAAATCAGTGTGTTTTTTGAAAATAAAGTGGGAAACTTGTAACACAAACACACAGTATTTGTGTGGCTTGGTGTGTTTTTAGTTACAAACACGTTCCCCTTCTCCTTTCCTGTCTGCTACAATACAACTAATGTAGACCTTCCTAGCTTTGCACTTCTTCCTCTTCCACTTCCTCCTCTCTTTCACCTCCTCACATCCACCCTTCATCCTCATCTACATCCTTTCGTCCTCCTCTTATCCTCCTCATCAGGCTGCTTTATTATGCAAATCAGTGTTGGATCAGATCACTTAATTAAGCTTTACTGTGCCAGTTTGTGCAAAGACACACACTCGCACACAAACACACACACACACACACACACACGGTAACTTTCTTTCACACAGACAGAAACTGCTGGTGGTTCTATGGTATAATGATTAGTATTCTGAATCATACGCACACACACACACACACACACACACACATTGCATCTAGGCAGTAGAAGAGTCTCTTAAGTGTGTACAGATAAACAGACGTGAATAGTGGGGTCTCTCTAGGCCATTAGCCTGCAGTTAGTGCCACAAACTCCAATCTGGCCCTCCAGTGCTCAGTTGATGAAGCCAACTACTTTCTATGGCTGCTGAAAATGCAGCTTATGAGGTTATGGCAATGATGAAACTGAACATTAGGGTCAGAACTTGTTCTGGTGGCTGATTTCTGGCGAAAGCTAGATTAGAATAGTAGTGAGTTTTTCTATCACACAGCTGTTTTATTGCTAATTTTACTGAGAAATTTGATCTAAGATAGAGTCATAGGATTCGTAATACCATATTGTTTAATTTATATCCATGTCATTATATAGATTTGGCTTTCTTGTATGGAAATGAAAATTAAAAATCTCCATATGCATTCACTATTTTGTACCAGCGGGCAAGAAAATTAATAGGCAATTCCATTTTCAAATAGTGCTAGATTTCTTTGATATTACATCTTTTATCATGTGCCCTTGATGTACAGTACGTGCCCATTTCATAATATTCCAGCTAGAATTGAAAAAGGGGCTTGTACAAACATTCAGATCGCTAACAGATCAACAAAGAAACCACTAAACGCTGCAGATTTTCCAGCTCTATCCCACCTGATCCTTCCACTAACTTATGCTGCGGCAGCACAGGACTCAAAGGACCACGATATAAAATCCTCAGCAATTACGACCTTAAGAGCTGAGAGTCTATTACAGGCCTTTGTTATACTCTGATTAGCTTTGGCAGCTCTCATCACTGTCGCAGAAACTAAATTACTTTAAAGGTTTAGTTTGGATAGTTAATGCATCCTCTATTTGATGGATGCTTGCTCTGGAAACTTGCAGATGTACGGAATCACTTCCCTGCTCAGGCTGGCAAGCAAAAGCACACACTAACATATGAATAAATATGTTCCCAATGTGATTATCATGGCAAATGACATAATAATTGAACATAAGAGAGATTGAATGCATAGCAATTTGCCCCAAGACAGAACCTCTCCATTTTGATGATTACTTTCATTTGTATTTCTGACAGAAATTAGTTCATTGTATTGGGTTACGGACATATTAGCTTTAACAAATTGATTGTAATTCAGCACAATGGATGTCTGTGTCACTTTGTGCAGTCATGAACTGGAGCCTTCAGTATATCAGTGTCTTTTCTTCCTATGACATACAGTATGTGCTTGACATAATGGCATTCTTAGGATCTTATAGGTTTTTAAAAGCTAATAAAGATGATTATATATAAGTATTGTAGATGCTAGTATCCAAAATGCCTTTAAAATTTGAAAAATATGCCATAAATCCTTCATAAATACTTCAAGAGTATGTACCTCTTATTTCCCCCTCAGACTGATTTTCAGATTTATTATAACAAGATCATTATTGTTGAAAATGTCACTGTGCTTCTATTTTTATATATTTTCTTATTAGTCATCAATGTCCCTGAGTCATACCATGATGCTCTACTTTGAAACAGTGACATAAATAAGCAGTCAAAATTCCCCACCAAAATGTGCGATGGTATCATAAAAGACTTTGCCCTTTTCCAGATTTCTGTAACTTGTTACTGGTTGGCCCAAGGGGGGATTTCATGGCAGGAGGGCAAAATGTTTACTGTTGCCATGTTTCCAGTAACATTACAAGTGGCTCCGGATAAGACCGCCAGCCAAATGCCTAAGCTGTCAAAGTAAATAACTTTTCCATTTCAAAGAGAGCTATTCCAATTAAGGAAAGCAGGATGGAGCGAAAGAAAGAGAAGGGAAAGCCACAGAAAAGAACTGGAGGAGGGTGGGCAGGATAAAGGGGAGGTGAAGACAGAGGAAGATGGAAGGGGAGGAGAGAGGGAGTGAAAGTCATTGGGATCTTGTCGGATTGAAAAAGAAAAGAGGCGGAGGTGGTATGGAAACAGGAAATCAATTGTTGGGTCGTTGTTTTTCTCTAGCTGTGTGTGCAGCTGGACTCAACCTTGAAGTGTGCGCATGAGGGAGAGAGAGAGAGACAGAGAGAGAGAAAGAGAGCAAAACTGAAGCTTCAGGTTAGGCTGACACAAAGATAGGGGTCAAGGGCAGACTTCCTTGCGTGACACCAATCGATTTACAAGTATTAAGTGAGGTCAAGAGGACACAAGGCATCTGAGAAGTAACATGCTGGGTGCAATCTTCAGTCACATTTTTTCTGATGATTACAGTATATCTAATAAAACCTCCTTAACCTTTTAATGAGATTATAGAATCATGTAATAGATTTGTGACTCTAAAGTTGCTGTCATTTCTCGGATGTATTGTTAGAGTTTTGGAGTTAATTTAAAAGTAACTAAGCCTTAGCGACAAAACCAATTTAGATAATAAATTCTCATTGTCATTGCTAAATTCTTTGAAATTGTTCCCATTCAAAAGGTGCATAGTAACAAAATCCAGACTCGCCAAGGTCAGGTCAGGTTTTGATCTAACATGTAGTAAAAAGACGGAGTGCGTGCGACCACAAGACCATCCAGCAGCCATGTTAATTATTGATGAGGGTGTCCTATAACCTAGACTATTGATTGAGCAAATTGCAGCCCATTATTTTACAGCTACCATATCATGTGGCTGCTGCAGCTGAATATGTGTGTGCACGTGTGTGTGTGTGTGTGTGTGTGTGTGTGTGTGTGTAAACGTAAGTGTGCACTGCTCTTTAAAAGTGAATGAAGAGATTGTGTTTCAGCTGTCATTATGTCGTGAAAGTAGCAAGACATTGTGTTATACCCCTGAATTTTAACTTGAATGCCTGTTTGTGTGTGCGTGTGTGTGTGTTTAGGTGTGTTTGTCACAAAGGACTACTTTCAGGGACAGTGATACAGTCCTTACATGCTGTTCCTGCTGCTGTTATTGATTTGAAAATAAATAAAAGATGATTCAAGGGGAGATAACCTTCATATTTTTCTCTTCTGCAAATATTTCATTTTCTCTTTCATTTGTTAAGGCAGCGATGCTCTTGTGAAATGTGTGTGTATGCGTGTGTTATTTTCACATACGCACATTTTAATTAATCACACATAATCTGTGATCTGAAGAGGCACTGTGTTTCCTTTTTTGGGGGCACACACACACACACACACACACACACACACTCATGATATCATACTATCCACCCATGCCCCTTCACACACTGCTGGTGAATGTCAATGTAACACGTCTCGGTTCTCCTCTAGATGAGTAGTTAACCTCCTGTGAGCCAAATCTGATTTCACCATCAGCCTCTGTCAGAGCTGCTTTCTGTCCTGGCAGGCTCACAGGGAAGAAACACGCCCTTTATTATCCTTTTCCAAGTGTTATAAAAATATTTTTAGGGTTGCGGTCAAGAAAATACAACATATCAATATACTGTCATATGAAAACCTCATACCGTAAGTGCAGCTTTGGTTATTAATTTTTACATTGAAAGTTTATGAGATCCTCTTAGTGCCTAATAAGTTTCACGGCTGTGTTACGGACTGAAAAGTTCCTATATATTTTTAACTTTCAAGTGGAGTGCGGGGTGTTGACTTGCCAGAGTAATTCGTCCAAGTCTAGAAAGATGATAAGCTGCTCCGGCAGTTGTAGAGGATAAACATTAAGGACTAATACTGATCCAGCTAACAAGTATTTTCGTTAAAAAGAAAGAAAAGAACAGAAAACACAGCTCATTCCTCTGTGTTTGATCTCCAGTGTCTAAAAACGCATCAGTGAGCCACATCATTGCACAAGAGGACGTAAATTACAATTATCGTGTGAAATGCAGTTTAATTTTAGTGAGTCCCACAAACCCCTGGTAAATAAGCAATGATGCTCAAAATGTGTATCAATCCACAGCTGAAAATAGTCCCCAACATATGCACTGTTTACTCCATTGTGAGTAGTTTGCTAAAAATGAAAGAAAGCACTTAGCCTTTTTCAAACTGAAAATATATATTTGTGAATCAGAAGAGTTATTTCAGTAGGAGCCGATGGGTTCGGTACTGAGAGGCTCATTTTGAGAAGAACTTAGAATGACTATCTCCTATCTGTCTCTGGTCTGTTTCCTGTGTCCCACAGAACCAGAAAAACTTCACATGTCAGTCTCTCTATAACTGATAAGTTTCTATCTGCTGTGAGATCAGTGCCAGCAGATACAGACACACGGTAGCTAAATGAAAACAGGTCCAGTTGGAGTTGATCCCAGTGGTTTAACTGTCCAGTGAATATAGTAATTACAGGGATTTTTGTTCAGTGTTACCCAAGGGTGAACTGCTAGGGGCATGTGTGCTGTGTCAAAGGTTGTTTATTGCTAGAGGGGTCATATGGAGGCTCATTCTGCTACTATTATGAGGTTAATTCATTCTAACTTTTTGTCTGTTTATCCACACTTCTGTTTTTTGGTCCTTGTACATTTCTGCTGAGCCAGCAGTTATCTCGCTTGCTTCTTCTACCTGATTGGCTGGGGGCGCTGGCTGTCAGGTCTAATTTCCTGGTGCGTCGTCCAATCAGGGTGGTCTGTTTTGTGTGTGTCAGCAAGTGTTGTGGTTGTCATTCCATCAGTAGGATCATATTGGGCTGTTCAAACCTGCTTCACATTCTATTACTCTCTCTCTCTCTCTCTCTCTCTCACACACACACACACACACACACACACACACAATGTAAAGGGGAGGTAAGAGGAGTATTTAGTACAGCACAGGGACCTTGTGCCAGTGTCAGTGATGGATATGGCAGTAGTATCAGGAGTGTTGGCTTTTGCAGAAGTGTGTTGTCCACCACTGGGATCTGTCAGACCTGTTCTGCTGAGCCCACACATTCTGCTGGCTCGCTGCTATTGCTGCTAGCCATTTTTTTTTTTTAATCTGGTGTGTGTTCATGTGTGTGTTCATGTCTGTGTGCATGTGTGTGTGTGTGTATGTGTGAGAGAGAGAGAGAGGGAGAAGGAAAGGACATGCTTGTTTGTCTGTCTATGTATGCAGCAGTATCAGATTACTGTAAAGGTTCCATGTTTATATTTTAATAGAAAGCAGGTTTGGTCATGTCATCCAACTCTTATTTAATAGATATGATTACATATTAGGTGATTGTTTAATTGTTTATTGCATCATTAACCAGTACTATCCTTTTTGTTTATGGGAATCCTTTAAATTAATACAAATGCAATGATTTATTACATGAAACATTAAATATTTAATACTTTTCAAACACATTGATTTCTGCCATATTTGCTATAATCCTGTTTTCTGAATTTGCAGTTACTGTGTACGGGTAGTAGGAACACCTCTAGTGCTTGGAAGTACAGTACTGTTGTAACCATACTGTCAATGGGCGATACAGTTGACTTTACCATCACGGAGAGAGGCTTTTTGTATCATCATCAAGTGTAGAAAAGATGACAAGAGGTTCAACCTGTGATAGAAGAAGAAAGAAGTGGAGAATAAAGCAGTGGGTTGGAACTAACTAGAGAAAGAAAGGAGAAGAAAAAAAAACAGAAGGAGAAGTTCCCCTTGATCTTTCTTCCTACACAAACCCCCACACACACTTTACACATGCAATATACTTTACACAGGTGGAGTGTCACCCTACTTGCACAGATTGCAACAGATTTGTGGTGAGTAGGAGTTAAAAGAGCTGCTGAGTGCAGATTTAATACCACAGATATTTAAAGAGAACAGCCCTTTTATCTGAAGGGACAATTTGCATTATTCATGTTGTGCCTTCTGAGAGATGAAGAGAGGGAGAAATAGAGACAAAGACATTTGAGAGAATTATTGTTTTTTACCGGCATTCGATGGACTCTTGTTACATTAACGGCAGATTTACATGCAGTCCTGTTCTTGCAGTTTGTTTCTGTGTGTGTGTGTGTGTGTGTGTGCGTGCATTAAATAATCCCCGTCTTTCATTTTGTTACTTGCTCATGTTGTAGGTGCTCTGACAAAGAATGCAGCTATTAGATAGCTATCGATGTGCTGGTTCAGCATGACACTGATGCATCTGTCTGTGTTCTTTTGTTTCCAGTGTGCAGGGCAGGCTTCTACAAGTCTTCGCTCGGAAATACGGAGTGTTCAAAGTGTCCGCCTCATAGTTTCTCTCACCATGAGGGGTCGCTGCACTGTGGCTGTGAGAAAAACTACTTCCGTGCTGAAGGGGATCCTCCTTCCATGGCCTGTACCCGTAAGTGTGCTTTTAAACTTCAGTTGGCTTCACATTTGGGGTTATTTGAAGTTGTATATCATAAGAGGAGTCAGTGGCATCCTGATGTGATGCAGGTTCCTCCCTAATCTACAACGATCTAAATGCTTAGCGTAGTACTATTTCGCCATGAAAACTGTTCAGCAACAGCTTACTGTTGTACACATGCCCATGTAAAAGTTGTCAAAACATAGGCGTATATATGCAAACTTAATCCAAAGGCTTCAGAATTATATCTAAAAATATTGTTTGTCTGTACTGGTTCTCTTTCTGAAAGTGTTTTAAGTTTGTTTTCTAGTTAGCAGGACCTAATTTACAGCTGGATTTCTACACATACTACAATTGAAGATGTTGTACTCGAGTGCAATTTTCCAATTCACCAATAACAATAGCTAACGAATAGACAAAGAGCGTTAAATTCCTTATTTATTCCTACTTATTTTAAAGGTCACCCAAGCTATGGCTGCCCCAAGAACTCTTTATCACCTTTTCCGCTCGCTACATGATTCTCCTTTGTCTCCCGCTGATGCAAATGGATTGCAGATGCAGATGCAGATGCCTCCTGCGAGCCTTCCAAAATGCATTCCCCATAAAACTATAAATCACCGCATTCCCTCATGTCAGGTTATGGATACATCCGTTACTAAATGGGCTAGAGAGGAGAAAAAAAAAAAAAATCTTTCACCGTGTGGAGAACAGTAGAATATACAAATTGCCGCCCACAGCCATAGACAGAATCCTAATTAGAAAGACAGTCACGGCAGGTCCCTGTTGTGATTATCTCAATACCATCTTGTCAACTAGGCAAATTTCACATCATTGGGACAGATTGAGCAACGCAAGGGCTGCAAATGAATAGATACGTTGTTAGAAGATAATGATCATGATTATCTCAGAAGGGGGATTGTGCTGTTAGTGGTGTGATAGAGGTTGTTTAGAATTGACTCTGGAAATTTGAGACATGTTTACAGGAAAATCTTAGAAGGCAGGAAAATGAGAATGCTAATCTCCGAAAACTTAAAACAAAAACAAACTTTCAAGTGTATGATATTTCCTCCTGTATCCAACATGAGCCCTTTCTGTAACAGCTGTCTTAACAATGTATAAAGTATAGTTTGTCTACTCCCAAGAATTCAGTTCCACCAATTAAAAATGGATCAATGCATTCCCCTACGTCCCACAGCACCGCCTCTAAATTAGCACAAAAAAATGCAAGTGCTGGGTTGCCGTCGCTGAAAGTCACTGTGAAATTGAAAGTTTTGGCATCTGCTGACATCTCCAGTGATTAGTATGAGGCTGGAAAGAGCCTAAAGAGAATTGTCAATACATAAGTCCCTTTGTGAGGGATTGCAGATTACTCACACATCCTCAATTCATATGCACCATAATTCATGTCACATGTTAATCTCGACATCAATGTATTATTTTGACATTTGGAATTAGTATGATTGCCTGCATGTGTACATATGCATGTCTGTGCAGGTAATATTTATAGACAGTACAGGTCCAAAAGATTGAAGTGGTCACTGGAGTTAGCTGAATAGGTGAGCCAGAGGACTGTCATGGTCGGATTAGTATCAAAGAAAATAGAGTCTCACTTTTAAGAGTCAGGTGCAATATACATTTTAATAATATTCATTGGAAAATGAGTCATACCTTTGACAAAATATCTTAAACTGTTTGATTGACTGAATTGGCTGAGAGCCCCTTGAATGTCAGCTCTGATCTCAATGGTTGAGAAAGATTTGATATTTATTATGAGATGTGCTGTCTGTTCGTACGTCCAATCAAATATGCCTAATCAAATATAATTCAACAGGATGTCATTTCTCAATTCTTTGCATTTGGTGATTTTTGTTGAGGTTGATAGTGGAAATGAAAACGTACAAAAACATAAATTAGTTTGACCGTTACTGGCATAATAGCCAAATGTAATAGTCTTGTTGTGCTGCAGTTTAAAGGTGGACCCAAACACAGACAAGAAGGCAGACAGAATTTGACAGATTCATTGAAATATATTGGGGTTTGGAGGTGAAGTGGAGAGGAGATGATGGCTGGCAGGGGCCGAGGACAGATAGGCGGCAGGAGATGGTGAAGCATGGCAGGTAGACAGATGAGCAGGAAGACTGGTGGGCAAGTGATGATCCTAGGACACATAGAGACATGTTAGAAGAGATTTGGAAGCACTAAGATTATAAACTGAGTTGGCCTTGGCCTATACTGGAAGTGTACCACAGAGAGCTTTGATTGATATACTGCAAGTTAACTCAGACGAGCTGATTACAGACAGGAATAGTCACCCCCACAACAAAAACACACAAATAGAAGAGAAAACAGACAAAGAGAAGAGAGAAACAACATGGCTATGGCCCTGACCAGCTTAGTACAATAGTCATGCATTTTAATTAATATACATTCAGTCAAATCAAAACTGCTCTTGAACATGACAACGTTACAACAATAAACGGATAGTCTGATGTCATTTTCAGAGTTTATTTACAGCTAAATATTGGTTGTATTTTCTCTCTTTTTGAGTCTTTGATTACCAAGACAGGAGCTATGAATGGTTTGGAAGTGAAGTAAATTCTTGTCAAGTCAAACAAACCAAGCAAAGCATTTCATCTCAAGACACAATCCAAGCCCATTTCACTCTCTTTCCTTCCCTCCCTTTTCTCTGCAGAGTTATTTGGCAGTTTTGTTTTGTCCTCCATGTAATTACAGTCATAGCTTTGATATAAAAATCTGGAAATATTCAGAGAAATCTGTTTGTAATAAGACGTTTTTACTTTTATATGTCAGTCTGACTTTGACAGACTTGTTTTTTTTTGTGTGTGTGTGAAAGAGCCTGTGTCGGGCCCTTCTCTTTTCTCACTGATCCAGAAAGACAGTGGGAAATAGACACGTACTGTATTACATGCACAGGCTCATATTAACGAAACCCTGATATTACACAGTGACATAGGTAGTTATGTATACATTACACACCGCATATTATAACAATTCCCTTAAATCCAAATCACACTACTTTTGCAATTTAATCCCATGAAATGGAGATCTGCTCTTTCAGTAAAACTGACCTTACCGCAGCTTCTGTCACTAAGCCATTGAACAAGGCACTTAACTCCCATTTGGTCATTGTTGGCCATCTTCCAGGTGTGAATACACATGCAGTACTTGTCGGAAAATAGTTTTTCTAATAAGAAAAGTTTGCCGAGAGATTAGACAATATTTTGCTTTGATTTTTACACAGTGTAAAACATAACATGGTGTTGAATCTCTTGCATTTTGTGTAATATGAAGAGTGAATTAATTTTGTTCATCTCACACGCTGTTGGTTCTCTACTTGGCAGATGACTGTGCTGTTAAATCTAATTTATCTAATGTCAGTCTGCTGTTTAGGTTGATCCTACTTTTCTCCTCTCATTTCCCTTTCTTCTATTTCCTTTGTACTACTCAATTTTCTTTCCACCCACCCAAAACCTTTTTCTCCTCCTCTATATCCAATGACATACTCCTCCTCTTTTTTTTTTCACCTCTATCTCACCTCTTCTCTGTCTACCAGGTCCTCCTTCAGCTCCCCGAAATGTGATCTCTTCCATCAATGAGACTTCAGTTATCCTGGACTGGAGCTGGCCGGAGGACAGTGGTGGGCGCAGGGACATCACCTTCACTGTCCTCTGCAAACGCTGTCGTGGTGCTCCTGCTAATGGCAGCACCGCTGGGACCCAGCGTTGTGAGCCCTGCCGGAGCAATGTTCGCTTTCTGCCGAGAGCCACGGGGCTCCACAATACCACGGTGACGGTGGCCGATCTGCTGGCTCACACTAACTACACATTTGAGATTGAATCGCAAAATGGTGTGTCATCGCTGGCACCCAAGATGAGGCAGTATGCCGCTGTCACCATCACCACCAACCAAGCCGGTGAGATGTCACAGGAGATGGGTAGATGGATAAAGGCATGCAGTCATATAATCAGACAGACATGCTTTATAGAAATAACAGAACCACATGTTATCAAAGTCCTGGTTTTTATTCCAAACAACCACCAAACCAGGTGATTTTACTGAGCAGCGACACTCATAGTAATGTGAATATCTTTAGGCTTTTACAGTCAGTTGGATAAAATGAGTTATTGTGGGCTCGGGGAAACTGTGATGGGATGGGATGTATTTTTCCTACATTGTACAGTATGTATGACTACCAATCATCAGATTAATCAATAAGGTAAATAACTGTTAGTCTGGAATATCAAGCAAGTTGCAAGTTGAGACCTAAACTAACATAACTTGCAAAGAAAACAAATACAAAATGTACCACATAGCACTTTGTTAAGGGTTCTGGACTTGCTTTTTCGTCTTGATTATCATCAGTTCTACTGTTTTGTCAAGCATTTCTGCCATTTTATCCTCTGTGCATCATTCAAACATTGATGTCTCTTATAAGTAAAGATGTAAATAGCTATGAAATCACCAGTAGATACACATCTCCAAGACCAGTCAGCAAGCCCAGCTGTCTTTAACTTTCCTACGACCAGGAAGATCATTTAAAAACACTGTCGTCTTATTTGGACCATAAAGCAAGGCAGGAGCTGAAAAGAGGCAAAATAAATTGCAGATCCAGCCTACAGATTTTGCTTCGCATATTAAGGTCTGGCAGAAGTCAATAGACATCTACCGAGGGAAATGAATCATTTTAAATGATTGCAAATGATTGGCAGTGGTTTTCTACAGTAATATAAACTACACCCCTCTATGGCTCAAGTCCAGGTCTAAATAGTATAGGTTCAGGACTTATCAAGGAATAATGAGTCACATCATCATCTCATCTAAACCACTCCCCTAGATTCACTGATTGGAGCATCTTTTGAATGAGCTGCTTGATTGATTCTCACTGAATATTTTCTTGGTGGGATTTTCATAAACCTTGCCAGATTTAGGCTGGGGCTGGCTTTAGTTGGAGCTTAGACTGTGAACTACAAGACCACAAGCATCCAGGGACTCTATGTATGGGTGTATGATAGTCATGAAGGAAGAAAAGTGTATTGTGCAACACCGCAAGTAAGTGTCTGAATATAAAAAATAGGAGATTCCTTAAAAAGTACAAGTACATCTGTCTAAACTTTACGCACTTTCTCCCTCCCCCTCTAAATATCCTCATCATATAATACACTAGCCTATAGTTTATATGCTCCAAACATATGCACTCCAACCATCAGTCCTGGACATTTACAAGGCGATCCCAGGCCGCTATTCTCTTGTTTAACGACCAGGATTGAATATCTTCCTCCTTCGCAAAAAAAATTCTCAACCTTTTAACAGACTAGTCTTAAAGTGAGGATGGGCTCCTAAAATTCCCATCAATCTTTTATACAAATATGTCTTCACACATCCAGTCCTTAGAAGAATCAGAAGGCAATGGGAAGTGGTGCTTTGAAATTCCAAGAGTAAAATAAATCTAGCTGCAGTAGAAAGCGCCAAACCTCAGAAATCCCTGACTCTAGCAAAGAATGTACAAAGGTCTCGCTGTAATACATCAATTTATTCTTTTCCTTTTCCCACTCCCTTTGCTGATACTTACACAATTTGCCTTTTGTATTTGTACATATTTTTGTGTCGCAGCTTTCGGCTTTTTCTATGTTTTCCTCTCAGTTATGTCTTTGGTCTTCGTTTCCCTTTGTCTCTTCATCTGGTCCTTTATTTCTAACTGTCATTTTCCAAACCCAACCCGCATCCCACTCTTCTCTTCTTCTTTATGTGTTTCCCCCACTTCTCTGTAGGGCTTTTTTGTTCCAGACCTTCGAAGGTGATTTAGCCCTTGGTATGTGGTTTTTGAGCAGAGTGGACAGATGGGAGTTTCTCTCATAAGTTGTCATAAAGCAAGGTCAGACTTACACACTCTATCATATCGATGATGATAGGCAGATGGCAAAAGCCATGAATTTAAGCAGAGTGGTGGGAGTAGGTATATCGTAAAGCATTGCTGATGCAGTGAAACCGATAGTGCCTCAAGTCCTTTGTTGTTTTGGTTCGAATGTAGTCATGGTATCACCCTGTACCTGCTTTATTTCAAGAGCATAAGAGTTGCTTTGATTTACAGGTTACTGTAAAACCTGCATTGGCTATTTTTAGGCAAAATCAGTAAGACAGAACAATGCCATTCAGGACAGGAAAGCAACACTGCATAGAAGTAGCAATTTAGCGTCCCCATGCAACAACGCAAGACATAACGGCCAGCTAACATTAACATCATCTTCAGTCTTTTTGCCTCTGTTGTTATGTCCATCGAGGCTGCTGAGCCCTTCTTGCCCAGCTCCAGTTCTGGCACAACACTAGCTCCCCTCCCCATCGGTATTCACCTGAAAACCTCCTCTTCCCAGTGGTCCAAAAGCTGAGCTTAGAGTCCAGGCAGCTCAGCTAACAAACTGAATTAACCTCAGCTAACAGAAGCTATAATTTGCAGCAGTTTATTTTACTGTCCATCAGGAAACTCTGTCAATAACTGATTTCATGAGTTTATGATGCAGAGTGGGAATGACAGATTGACCATTATCCTGATTACAAGTCAGTGTAGCATCAACATTATTTTCTGTGTGATTTGATGGTAGAAAAGTTTCACAATGTTGGTTTAAGAAGACATCTTATGTGGAGTATTAACTTTAGATATTGAATATTAAAACAGTGCTGCAGAAGTTTTGAAAGGGGTGTACTCAACATAACTAATGGGGCAAGTAGATTAAGCTTTGGGTTAAACTTCCAGCTTTGTGACTTGAACTCTTTATTTAGACTGTGCTGGGCTTACTAAGTAAAACGCCTTAATGATGATCATACAAGCAACCTTAAATAGTTATAGGACATTTGTCAGTGTAATAAATATGCAAATGTTGAAGGTTGTATATACACACAGAATACATATATAGACAGATGTCTGCTCTGTCTGTGTTTGCTCTGTGTTGTCACAGCTTGGTTGTAATATAAGTGACAACATCCAGACGTGACCTCTTTATAGTGACAAGATGAGAAGTAAATATAGATTTTGTGTTTCAGTGTGCGCATGCTCACATACATGCAAATGTGTCTAGGCTGAAGATAAATCAGAACTTGAGTAATTTGTTGTTAAGAAGAAGGGGCAACAAGGATGAAAGGCTACACATTTTAAGTAAAGACGGTCCAAATGAAAAAGACAAAATGGTTCAGCGAAGCTTCAGCAAAGAGTCTTTTGTTAGTAAGCAGTATAATCTGTCTGTGGTTAGTCTGGGAGAAGCTGTATGCGAATGGAATTCATATTAGATTTGAAGAGGACTTATCAACAATGGCTGTGTGTGCTCTGAATATTTAAAACCATCTTTAATGTTTGAGTGATCATCAGAAGAGATGGATCTCCATCTTTCCATATCATAGATCAAGCACACACATAGAAGCACAAAAACACACACCTTCCCTACCACACACACACATCCACACACAGTCCACTCTCTGTCTAACAAATATCGCAGCCTGCAGCTGCACACTCTCCATCAGCCCTGAGAGTTTACAAGGATTAGGTATGTCAGTGCACTAGCCCCACCCGTCTATACACTTTCCCTCACATAAACACACACACGTACAGATGCCAAAGCTGTTAAAAGCCGGATTAAGTGTTTCCCTGGGAAGGAGCAGTGTGTCCTGGCTGCACTGTCAAGGTGCTGTCAGATAGTTCTCTTCCTTCCACCTCCTTTGCCCTCTACTTATTGTCATAACTACGCTAACAGCAGAGTAACTGTGATCCACATTTAGAGTAGTCTAATATCAACAGCCTGAACTCCGGCTGAACTTGGCAGAGTAGGTTTGACAGAAGAAAGCGTAAGCACATACAGTATATACACATGCCTGTGTGAATCCCTTCTTCGCCTGCTTATTGATATGATGTTATGATATGATGATGTGGTTATTGGTGACCATGTTGAAAGATAGTGAGGCCAATTTCTTCGGTCACATCACTATTTCAGCTGTTCAATAATGAATTCCTACAAAGCCTGAAGGTGGTGATGATCAGTAGCTGTGCTGTTCAAGAGAATGTACAAACAAAATGGTGTGACTGGAAGATGGGAATGTAGAATAAGCAAATGGACTACTAAATAGAAATAAGTTTGCCAGTATTTAAGCAATGCTTTTAAGCCCCCTGATCTCATTTCATTCCATAAAAGTACTGTGATAGAATGTAACTACATTCACTCTGTACTGTACACAGCTCTTTACTTTACTTCACTTTACTGTACTTTGTACGTCTTATGAACTTAGTTACTAGTTACTTTATAGATCAAATATATTAAACTTATAAAACACAAGACATTGTTATAGATTAACAGTGATTCCTTTTTGGTTTATGACCATAAGCTGTTCCAGAGATATTTCCCCTGTGTTTGATTCAAATAAATGTCTTGAGTGGTAGAGCTCCCAAATACTCACAATATATAGGAGGTGGCCTGAGCCCCATAAACCAGATTAAACCATAATAAAGTAATCACAGATACAACAGTAAAATGCTGCTTATGCACTGATGCTCTCTAATGATAAAGTACTTATTACTATTCAACAGCCATGGATGCAATCATCTCTAGAAAGGTTGCTTTTACTTTTGGTACTTAAAATACATTTAGCTGATAATACTGCTGTACTTTTAATTAAGTAGGGTTTTAAATGCAGGACTTTGTAGTGGAGTACTTTGTTGTATTAGTACCTTTACTTAAGTAAAAGTGTCTTAATACTTGTGCTATCACTCTAATAGTGCACCTGTCCTGTACATACTAAATAGATGTATTCCAACAGCCCCATCATGCCCCTAAAATCGCAGGTGAGTGACGCTGAAGGTCAGGCCATTATGGAGCAGGTATGCTGTATCAGTTTTACAGTTTATACCACAGACAGAACTTGAGAGTGACAGCAAATTAGGTGCTTGGCAATAGGCATACAAAGAGAGAGAGAGAGAGAGGAAAGCAAGAAGAAGGAAAAGGAGTAGGAGAGGAACTTGAAGCTGCCTCCAAGCGCCCCAGACTCAGTAAATCATTACCACCATAAACCACAGAGCCAATAAAAAGCACAGCCTCACCCCACTATCAGAACCAGAGGGAGAGGAGGAGAGCAGGAGCAGGGGGTATAGGAACAGATTCTCCGCATCTGGATTCATTACAGGAGAAAAAATAACTTCCCGCGGAAATACAAGCGAGTATATGCATGGAAAGACACAAATACACACGCAGACACACTCTGCAGCTATATAATCAGAATCAAGAAAGGCTCGAACATTTCAAAGACAAACATGTTTTTTCCTGTGGTCTAATAAAATTAAAAGTCGATGCCTCAGATGCAGGGCTGGCCCCAGAGCTGCCTGGCAATTAGAGAGCAGTAAAAGAGGGAAATGAGAAAGGGAGTGAAGGGAGAGAGAGAGACAGAAGAATGAAGGAGGGGTTGCTTGGCTTGATAGAGGGAGGGATGTGCTGAATTACTAGATTGGGACCATGTGAACTCCTTGAGGCAAGGCGAAGCATGGGAGAAGGATTGGTGAGGAAGATTGGCGAAGGAGGAAACACCGCACTGAAAGGGATGGGGACAGCAGTAAGAGAAAGGGAAAGAGACAGTTTATAGGGTTTTAAATTAAAAATACCACACTTCTTTGAGATATAGAAAACAACAAGGAACAATAGAGGCTACAAAATGCAAACCATTGTACTCTGGTGAGAAAAAGCTCCCTAAGCAATATAACATGTAAAATGTGTGTAAAATTTTGTGTGAAGCTTTTTGATATTTTCACCAGCTCCAAACACAGTTAACATGATAGTTAAGCATGGCCTTGTTTCTATTTATTTGAATGAAATTAGCAAGTGATTCCTCACAGAGATTTCTGCTTCTCAATTTTATTCTGGCAGTCTTTTCCGTGTCTGCTGCATCTAGTTACTGCACTCTATTTCCCCGCATTTATCCGGTTTGTCTTTATTTGTCGTTTCAGGAATCTTTAGGAAAGTCTAAGGAGACACTCTTCTAAAAATCATCTCGATACCTTGAGTTATAACACAAGTAATCTACTGTAGTATATTGCGTATGTGCAAGTGTTATGCCTTCAAGGTTAGGGTTAAAATGCAAATGTTTCTTAGGTTTATCACTCACATGAAGTTTTATGCTGCCACTACCAGTATAACTAATAAACATAGATAAAATAGTATGAATATTTGATACATCAAAACAAAACTTAAACACGTGTCAGTATGATTATGCACAAGTCAGTGTTAGCATTACCTTGTCTCATTCCACCCACTGGGCTGTGGCCCGCTCGAGTGTCTGGGCCACAGCCTTTATTGCGGCCCCACCGGGCAGCAAACTGAATTAAGCTAACAGGAACCATAGACAATGACCAGGATGCAACACAGTGGACTGAACTTCCACTGAACCTCACCGTAAAGGAACTCACTCTCTCTTTTTCATCCTGTGTCTGTCTGTGTCTCCTACCCAGCTCCCTCGCCGGTAACAGTGATCAAAAAGGAGAAGACGTCTCGAAACAGTGTCTCCCTGTCCTGGCAGCAGCCAGAAAGACCCAACGGTATTATCCTCGACTATGAGATCAAATACTACGAAAAGGTTGGTGCAGGATATTTCACTGTTTCTTTACCTTGTGTACTTTTGAGCAAGCCAACATCATAAACTGCACTTGTTCACCAGTTTGGTAAATTAACTTTTTTGCTTTTTTGATGAGAGTTTGACAAGAAGATTGATACTGTTGCTATAAGGCTGCAGCCAGCATATAACAGCATATAATGGGTTAACTGGGGGAGTTTTAGAGTTACTAGAAGGTGGATTTTGTTACCTTTTGGACAGAGCCAAGGTAGTCCTGATGTATTCAAGAAAACTGGATACCAAGTTCAAACCATTCATGAAAGTTGCTCAGTGGGTGTATAATCTGAAAAAGTCCCCGTAGGGTGCATAGAGTCTGTGCACTAGAGGCCTTCTCCAAACATGTTGGTTGAGGGCAGACACGCTCGAGAATTCCTCTCTGGCCGAGCCCAGTGACTTGGCTCCATGAATGGGATAGAATAATTTAATCATACAATTCTTTTAGACTTTCCAAATGTTCTTGGAGCTAATGGATGAAATCCTGACAATAAAAAGAGTTATTTTGTGGTGTTTTTGTCTGGGATAGGAAGAATGCATTTTGGACTACTGTACGTCATGCGGTTCTCCAAAAGTTGTGCTAAGCTAAGCTAACCATCTGCTATAGGCTATTAATCAGAAATATAAGAGAATGGTATAAACTTTTCCATCTAACTCTTGGCAAGATAGCGAATGAGTAAATTTGCAAAATAACAAATTATTACTTTAGGTGTTGTGTTTGCTGGATTGTTTTGTTTTTGTATGTCTTGTTACATGTTTGGACATAACATAACATAACATAACATAACATTATTAGGTATTTCAGTTGGTATTGGAATGTTTTGGAGGGCAAAATGATGTCTGGTCCTGGTTTCTCATTTTTAGGTGCTATGTATTGGCTTGATTTCATTTGTGTGTGTTCACACTGAAATATGGTATGAATATAGGCCTACAGTATGATAAATTATAAATACATCGTATTATTAATATTAGAATTAGATTAAATTAGACTAAAGTTGAATACAAAGTCATATTTTCAATTTTACAGAAGCTTTAAACAATGTACTGCGATTTTTGTATAAAGTCTGCAGCCTGTGTGGGTTTTCTCCAAGACATAGGTTAGGTTAATTGACCAATCTGAATTGCATACGTACGTGTGGATGGTCGTCTGTCTCTATGTCTCAGACCCTACAGAGGATAGATGCGTATAGTTGATGGATGAATTGATTATATGTATTTTTAAATGAGTGTTAGGGATACAAAAGTGCTTAACAGCATGGAACTTATGTCCAGTATTTCTTACTACAACAACCTTCATGTTTTTTCCTCATCCTGTGTCTTCCCTTCTCTCATTTCCTATCCTTTCCTCGCTACCCTACCTTTCTACTCCTACTACCTCCATCCATTTCTCTTTTTTCCTGTTTGTCTTTGTGTCTTCATTCTTCTGCTCCGTACTCCTTCCGTCTCTCCCTTGCTCCTACCTCTCATCTCTTCTTTTCATCTCCTCTTCTATTTCACATCCTGTCCTCCTCTCCACTCCTCTCCTTAATGGAGACAAGTTTTATGGCAGACAGTAAATGCGTCTGTGGGGTCACTCATTCCTCTGTGAGGGAAATTAGTGCAGAACGAATTACACTGGCTTTCAGCACCAATGGTGTGCTATGGCTGACATTTGATGGTGAAATTAGCCGTGGATGCAAGTTTAATCACTCTGGCAGATTCAGTGTGTGTGTAAGTGTGTGTGTGTCCCAGATCGCAGTTTGCTTGAATGCCAACAGTGGCCCCTAATCTCTTGATTAGTAGGCCGACAGAAGCTGTTTCCTCTCTAAACTCTGTTCCCTGCTCAGCCATCCTTACCTAAGATGTTAAAGCAAGGCTAGGAAACAGTGAAAGGCAAAGTTAATGACTGATACTGGGTCAGAGCTCGCTGTAGGTCTAATTCTCAGCTGTGGTACACAGATTCATACACACACATGCTCACACATCACAAATGCATATTCATTAAAAGTGGATAGGGACAAGAATGACAGAGGGGAGTTTAAAGATAAGTCTCTGTGACAGACTTTTATAATGAAACATATCTGGGCCTTTGCACTGATCCCTATTAATCACTGTTTCTCAAGAATTGCGGCACACACTCGACAGACACACAAACATCCACACTTATGCACAAACCAAGTTCCCAGAGGATTCTCCACACAGCGATACATACCCAGGGATTTCAAACCCCAGACAAAAGGCTCTTCCATGCATAAGAGCGAACAGAGACAACCGTAGGAGACACCCATAACAACCCAGGATAGAGGCCTCTTCGTGTGGCAGGCAGAGGGACGCTGAGGCCCTCTAGCATGCCAAGGATCAAGGCCACAGGAGGACAAGAGTTTTCCCCACACCAAGACCACACCATGAGTCACTTATGAGACAGAAAGAGGCTTTTGAGAGACACATACACAGACGCACGCAGACATAATTGCATATACACATAAACAGGATGGTGAAACAGAAAACACAAAAACAGACTGACAGAGATTAAAAGAGAGCTTTTAGCAAGAAGATGTTCAGATTTGCAAAATCAGCCAGACTTTATGCTTTTATGTGTTTGTGGTTTTCTCAGTCTGTATTTACACAAGTTTAAAACAGAAATACACAGTGTACATTATCGTGTAATTCAATAGCAATTTACCAATGGCCCTAGCTTCTCTTAATGTAGAAAACTGAACCTTTTGCCAACCACTACACAACATCATTCAAAGGAAAATACTTTCGTATAATAGATTAATTACTCTATGGACCAATAGATTTTTGGGGTTTAACCAAACAGACAAGGAAAGTCATGCAATTATAGCTATGTTTTTGTTCTGGGGTTAAAAAAATCTAGCAAGGCTGTTTTGTAGAGGAAGCAGAACAAGTAGAGGCATTTAAAAGTCGAGATATTTTATTTGTATGGCTTAGGGCTTTCCACTTTGAGCACTATAATATGAGGCAGAACACAAATATTAATCGTCACAAGTCATTTAGTCTCATACCACTGGAAACCCTAAGTGCTGATTGGACTTTTGGACTAATGCACCAGTTTTGTGCAACATTTGCTGCCAAATGATGAAAACACAGACCTCATAATCTTCTGTGTGCAACCAATAGATCATTTCACTTCATCATGCTAACACATAAGATGGTGTTAAGTCATTGGTGCCTCCATGACTCCAAGTGAGACATTAGCAGGTCAGTAGCCTAAATATGTGTCACTGTGATGGAAGCAGTTGTTTCCAAAATTGTAAAACTGACCTAAACAAAGTTTTAAACTTTTTGAAACATGTTTAAAGCTTCCTTAGGAAGTAGGGTCTAATTTACAGCAGGAGTTGAACATGAAATAAATACTTAATTGGAAACAACTGGAATGATCACATTCCTATTGTTTCTACTAAAAAGGGTCTTTGCAACTGATGCTGCATATTATACTGATGCAAAATGAGAAGAATATAGCCTACCATAAACCCACTGTTGAGTAAAACTTGGAAAGTCAAGATATATGAACACAGTACTGACAAAAAATATGTGTTATTGTAAGTAACAAAGTGAAGTTAGACATGTAAAAGATTGAGAAGAGTGTTAATTGCAGTGCAAAATCATTAAACTCTACCAGATATGTACTCAGTGTGGTGGTTTATGATCTAGAACTCTGAATCTTTTTAGACAGCGTTTTAATGATTAAGTACTTGATAATACTACCTCTCCCAAAACTAAATTCTTCATGCAGTCTTGCTGAGTAATATATTTCTGTGTTTTGACATTGAAATAGTAATAAATAACAATTATAGGTGAATAAGCCACTTAAAGAGTAATTTAAGACATATGTCTTATTATCTGTTTGTCAGGAGGTTGATGGATCTCACTACAGATCTCAAATTATTATGTTACTGAAAACTGTGAAGAAGTTCAGGATATTAGCAGTAGCTGACATGGCTCATACCAAGAAAAACCTTGCAGCTCATAATTTTTCATTAAAAACACTTGGCCTGTTTTTTGCTTCTGTCTTTGCCCGCACTGCTGTTTCTGCCAACACATACCACTGTGTCACGCAGTCCTGAAACCAGAGGCCAGAGTTTCTAAAGCGCGAGGGCTGCTCCCGAACTATGTGTCCTATATATGGGAATTCTTAGGGAATGTTTGGTGATAGTCTTGGGAATTTCCAACCAGTAAGCTTCCCAGAAGAAGAAGAGGTGTTTCATCTTTGGAAATCCCAGGCTAACTATATGATCTTCCTGTCGCATTAACAAGCTAAAGGGCGCTCTTCAGCCGATAAGGCATTTCTAAGTGCACTTTGTGAAAATAGAATTTGTGGGAATACACTTTGCTGATTATTTTTGCATGTTTTATCACTGTAATCTAAAGAACAGAGAATGAGCTTCAAATCCATTTTAATTTGGGTTGTTTATTTAGTCTTAGATGGAAGGAATGCTGGCTGAAACACTGTATTTACAAGACTTCTGCTGTACATCTCCTGTTTTTGGGTCTGTATGAGTTTGCATCTGTGTGTGTGTGTATGTCTGTGTGTATGTGTGTGCCTTACACAAGCTATAATTTGCCACAGCTTTGTTTAGATTGTCAAAGCAGAACGCAGCACAGAGGCCATATTAAATTCTAGCAGTGTTCTGGTGAGACACACACAAGTGGACAGTTCACAATCACACAGCTTGTCAGACAGTCTCTCTCTCTCTCTCTCTCTCTCTCTCTCTCTCTCTCTCTCTCTCTCTCTCTCTCTCTCTCACACACACACACACACACACACACACACAAAGGTGCTTGTGCCACACCTGTGTGTGATTTTCAGGGGATCACATGCTGTCCTGAACGTGAAACGGTGACAAGCTGAGAGTAGATTTATAGTTGTGATGAAGAGTTGTCCCAGTGCAGGTCTGGTGTATCAGTTACCTCCTCACACATATAGCAGTTTAAAAAGCTTTGTGCACCATAAAAGTCTGATCCACTCCATTAATGGGCGTGAAGTTTCTTTTAGACGCTGCTTGTGTGTGTGTATGTGACTGTCTATGAGTGTTTATGCAGTTGCCTGTACCAATGAGTGCCCCTTTATAACTGCGTCTATAAAATGAGGATTTGACTATGCCTGAACATGATTCGGCCTTGAATGATTTTTACGAGCTTGGCTACATTGCAAAACATGTAGCTCATTTTCGGGATTGTTGAAGTCATCCCTAATAGGTTGTCATTAAGATTTAAGATGGGCCTTGTCCTATTTTCTCCCTATTTAACAATTTGTTTCATAGCATTGAATCGGGTCAATAATAATGTGGTTGCGAGCCTGTCTGGAGCGTGGATTGTCTCAGCAATTTTCACTCTGGACAATTCAACATGCTATGAGGCACAGACAGAGAAACACAACATTTGGTGTAAATTCTTTTTTTTTTTTTTTTTCTTTCTTAAGCAATAATTTAACTTCTTTAATTGTCAAGTTTTTGCCACTGTGTTGTGCCTCCTGTCCTGACAGGCTGCTTAGTGTAAGGTGAAGCTGTCTTGAGATGTAACAATTAATATTAATATTATCCTTCTTTAATAATCTCAATAGAATTCACATATAGCATGCTTTATGCATGTTATGTTATTTATACATTAAAATGCTTGGTGCACAGTAGTAAATACGGTGTAACTAAATGGAGCACCACAGTTTTTCTTTCCATATAAATAACATCATTGAGTAGACATAAGTATAAAATAAATAAATATATAATAAGATAAAAATTCAACAACCCATGGACTGTGGAAATAACACTGTACAGAACCAAAATGAAGGGGCTACTTTCTATCCTTTTGCCTCTCCCTCATCTACCTCCTGCCCTCTAATCTTTTCTCCTCCGTTTTTCTTCCTTTCACATCTGGAAACAATGTGCCGAACGCAGACTTGGTGTGTAAATCCTCCTGTTGTTTTATCAGAGGAGATCAGTAGGAGAGAAGTCATAAAATATAAAAGGCATAATTCATCAGATTGGGAAGAAAGCTGCCAAACTGTCTGGGATGTTTGTACGTGTTTGTGTGTGGGTGTGTGCGAGTGTGGGAAAATGTCCATGCACATAGTGTATACTATGCTGTATTGTACATATTGTATGTTCATTAATAGGTCCAATCCAAACTAAACTGTAGTATTATTCTTAAAAAAATAAAAGTCAGCTGTTTTGCATATATTGAATTCCTTTGTCTGTCTTTGTTTTAATCTGTCCGCCTTGTCTTACAGGAGGAGCAGGAGACCAGCTACACCATCCTGCGTGCCCGGGGTTGTAATGTGACTCTGAATGGTCTGAAGCCCAACACTGCGTACCTGCTGCAGATCAGAGCTCGCACCGCTGCTGGATATGGAGCCAGTAGCCCCAGTTTCCAGTTTGAGACCAGCCCTGACTGTGAGTTCAGCACAGAAAATAAGTTTCATATTTATTCTTTTACTGCTGTAGTTGAAAGTACGGTTAGGGTTTGATGGTTAGGCACAGAGCCAATACTGTCCCATCATAAAAAAACAAACAAATAACTGATAATGAATGCTGAAATATTGGAGCCATTCTTATTGAAAACCACACAAGTATGCACGCTATTTTTTCATCCTGGGTTTCAAAGAAGGGTCGTAGAAGCTTTTTCTATACAATAGTCTTAAATTCTTGGGGGAATATTTTAAATATCAGTGCATTTATTGGCACAAAATCAGCTGTAGCTATTATTGGTCTTAAAAAACAGAATAATGTGAACTTGTTCATGTTTTATGTGAATGATAGTTATTATTACATTGTGAGAGACGCACTGTAGAAGCACAATAATTTCAAATAGATATTATTACCAATTGTCCTGAGAGACAACTTTAACAACTTTTATGTTGTCTTATAAATGAACAGACATTAAATGAAATTAATACTTGTTATTGATAATCTACTGCAGATGGGGAAGTAGAGAGAGAAGGTAAATGATGTGAGTACTTTCACGTGTATCAAAAATGTTCACACTGTTGCACTAACACTGCTGTTGCTTTCTGTCATTCAGCAGCCTTCTCCATCTCCAGTGAAAACAGCCAAGTTGTTCTGATCGCCATTTCCTCCGCGGTGGCCATCATCCTGCTCACTGTGCTGCTCTACGTCCTGATTGGCAGGTTTGTCCACCAGCCACTTGACTTGATTCGCACTGAGTGATTTCTCCTCCAATCACAGCAATCCTTTAACTCTCTCCCTTCGGTGGTAACTGAAAGTTGAGTGTGTGTCTGTATACTTCAAAATGACCATTTACCTGCCAACACCACATACCGTGAATTTTCACCAAATAGGTTTCCCTCTATTTCTCCCCTGTAATTCCTGTAAAAGATATTGTAACAGCTGTATTTAGGTGTGTGTGTGTGTGTGTGTGTGTGTGTGTGTGTGTGTGTGTGCGTGCATAGGGGAAAGCTCTTTGTTTCTTTTTTTTTTTTTTCTGTGTGTGTGTTTAGGTGTGTATGTGCATGCCTGTGTGTGAGGCTGAAGTTGGCAGTCAGTACTGTTCAGCGAGAGTATAAATCCACGGCTCATTATAAGACCTACTGATCCTCTCTTGGCTTATAAGAGCTGGGATTATATATATAACACACACACACACATATATACATATATGTATATACATATATACACACACACATAGAAAGCTCTTGCTAGCCTCCAAGCTGGGCCGATGGGTGAAGTCGGATTGAGAGATGTGGCACTACTTATGACCTTTCTCTGTTTGGATTGGCAGGTTTTGTTGCCACAGCAAATCCAAACATCCTGATGAAAAAAGACTGCACTTTGGCAACGGACACTGTAAGTACTGGACTCTGTTTTCCTGAGGCCTGGTTCAATCTGTCCTTTTTGCACTTTACTGTTCAATGAGTAGAAATACAACTAGTTATTTACATTATAGGTCGTCTGATAGTTCCAATCGAGGAGACATGTATTTTTTCCAGGACATTTTCACGCATCTTTACCAACAGTGGTTGTTTTAGAGCAGCTATTTCCAAGCTTGAAGTGGTTTCCCTTTACTTTGGTTCATTTGGTCATATGAGAAGACAGTAATTGGACCGAGACCATGTTGAGAAGGAGGTTTTTCGGTCCATTTGCAAACCAATCCTGGAGGCTTCATTTGGAAAGGAAACAAGATCCCCTAGCCAGCTACAGCAAGTACTGAGAGTTAAGGTTTAAGCAAGTTCTAATTACAGGCTTTACTCCAGAGAAAAGTCCTTTCCATTGATACAATCTTGACCAGTGACAAAATAGTCTCCCTTCTGTGGCTTTATGTAAACTTGAAATTTTTCACATAAAATTGGACCAATGTGTAAAATGCAGCATAGCATAGTAAAATACAAATTGTCCCCTGATGGGACCAACACGAAGAGACAACATGTTTAAAATGAAGTTTTCTTTACCCTTACTCCCTACTTTGTTGCTTGTTCTCCTTTATGCCTTTATTCATATACGATGTGTTATTTATTAGGCATACTCCTTCCTTCCTACCTTTAACCTTGACCCAGGTATTGGCCCCCAACTCCCCAGGCACTGAACTGCGGCTGTTCACTGCTTCATGAATAGTGAGGATGGGTCAGACGCAGAGCATAAATTTCCCAACAGGGACTAATAAAGTACAACTTTATTACTAAAAGGAAAGGTTCTCATTTTCTTTCAAGTCACTGTCTTAAAACAATACTCACATGCCCATATGTACGTTGAAACAGTTTTTGGTCGCTGGGATTGCTCATGCTGGATGACATCCACAGTCTTCTCACTGTGCAAAAGTACATTCTCAAGTTCAGCCAAAGCTAATGTAAGGTTTTTTTTTTCTATCTTACTAAGACAAATCTAGTAGTCTTTTTAGTACAAATCCCCTGTTTGTATTACTATCCCTCCACCAGTGCTAAGCCAGGGAACATAGTTTGGAGAAAAAAAACCTTTACCCTTTAAGTCAACTGTCTTTATGCCTATTTGTTTGTTGAGATTTAGTTTATGGATTTATCTCAGCCGCGCAGACATCAGACTGTGTGTGCATCTGTCTATGAGTTTTCTGATTGATATTTACTCAAATGCATAAAAACAATTTTACTTGGAGATATGCCATATTGTTCAACTTAGCAGCATCTGTAAAGCACTGTTGTTCTAACACATGATTTAGTGTATGGACTGGCTCCTGTTGAAAGCTCATCCTGACCTGTTGCTTAAAGGGAATTCTTCACCAAAACTCGATTATTGAGGCTATGAAGACTACATCATTTGCAAAGTTTTGGTTTTGATGTGCAGTGCTGCTTGTGCTGCTTAGACATATCAGCACTTATCATCTATATGTTCTGTGTCCTGTTTTTTTTAGCAAATGTTTTTTTCATTTGGATTTCCATTAGCTTCAGACTAAATAACGTTAACCCATAATTGAAACAAGAAGTACAGTAAAGCTGAGCACTTACAAAGTGATATATCCTTCCAAAGTTTAAAGTCATTAAAATGTTCAGAGGACAAATAAATGTAGTGACAAACAGTTTTTAAATGCTTATTAACTAATGTAACCTGCTCTGTGCTGCTGCAGTGCGTCTACCAGGGATCAGGACCTACGTAGACCCCCACACATATGAGGACCCAAGCCAAGCTGTGCACGAGTTCGCCAAGGAGCTGGATGCCTCCTGCATTGCCATTGATAAAGTGGTGGGAGCAGGTGAGGACACGCATACACAGACACCATAAAGTATTAGCAAGTACTGACAATCAACTCAATGTATAAAGTAGTACATCAATTTAAATAAATAGGCTCTGATGATGATCAGATCACCAGTTTTCTCAGGTCATCAAAGGAGAAGTTTATCAGTCCAGGCACTGAAGAGTTATTCCAGATTTTAAAAAGTGTAAAAATAGAAAGTAGATTAAAAGAAATAAATGGTTCCTTCCTCTCCCTGACCTCTTCTTTGGTCTCACCTCATACTTTCTTGCTTTCACGCTCTATTTAAATGACAAAGACACACCAAGTGCACACCACATATAGAAAAAATGAAGTGCATGTAGAGCTTCTGCATTCTCATACTGTAGCAGCATAGTTTAACTTTGTGCGATATACTGCACAGCTGGGAATGAGAAGCATTTTATTCCCCAGTCTAAGGTCCCTCCTTCCCTCTGTGATGGAGGGAGAGATTGTGAAAGATTGTCAAATGTTCCCCTCACCTTCAGTATGTTCATATCTACTTTTCCTCTTACCTTCCTTTATTCTTTTCCCTTAATACCCTTCTTTCTGTACATTTCCCATAGGCAATTGCCTGTTGCTCTAATTCTGTCTAATGTCTCATTAAGTCTCATGATCGCAACAGTAAAAGTAGCTTCCTCGCCTCTCCTCTCCTCTCCTCTCCTCTCCTCTCCTCTCCTCTCCTCTCCTCTCCTCTCCTCTCCTCTCCTCTCCTCATGCAGTCCCTGATAAGTTAAGCAGGAATGCAGACGGGAGGGTAATGCATTGTGATTCATGTCGAGTGCAGGCAGAATAGATGGAGACTAAAGCACACAGCACATAACGGCAGGCCGGTCTCCAGAGTCCCACCAGCCCTCCACACTGTAAAACTGTCAGGACAGCCTGAAAGTCTAATACCTGAGTCCACACTGGACTACGCTACACTCCACAATGCATTTTTCATGGTACATAGTAGAGACAAAGCATATTAATCTCTATAGGGCTACAATGACACATGGGTAGATATTGGCTTTTTTTTTATTAGAAACCAGAAACAGACAATCCAGTGTTGTCTACTTCAGATATGAAGTATTTGTGTTCAGTTTTTACTCATAGAATCTGTCAATGCTACAAAGGTTCACAGTGACACTGAAATGTGCATAAATTACTAGTTAATATCACATTTACAGCAATATAAAATAAGTAAAAATAATACAGTAGCTAATGAAAAACATGAGAGAAATGTTGTATTTATAATATAAAATATATAAAACCAATATCAATTGAACCCCAATACCCTCACACCCAGTTCACACTGAAGAAGCCTGCACTACAGTATACTATACATTTTACATTTTTAATGCCCACACTGCATAGCTGAGACGAAGTATATTTATCTTAGTGTGTCTCCATACTTAAAGTTGATATTGTGCAATAAGTCTATTTTTATCTATGCTGGAAAGCAACAGTGAAAGCATGTTTAGGATGTAAATTATATATCTTATTGCTTTGCTTTCGCACTACAACAACAAACTTTAGATGTGAGATGATTGGAGCCACTTGGGGAAAACTCTGGATGGTCCAATGTTTCAATTGGCTTCAAAATCATACCTATATCTTTTTCGTTTCAACAAAATGATGATTATTTTGTTAGCATTCAGCAGCTAAAGCTCCCTTAAAGCTTTGACAATAATTGCTAAGACTTTTGAGTGCTAATAGAATAAGAGCCATGATTAAAATACCAAAGTGATCAAATCGTAATCACCACTACTGTAGAAGACAGCAACTTATCTTAAAATATGGACATTCTGTGAACATTGTCATTGCCATGATGCTTTTTTTTAAAAGCAAGAAACCCTCTATCAGAACTCCCCATTGAGTTGTAGATGAACGTAGGTTTGCTAGGAAAGGAAGTAGTACATCATCTCTCTACTCTAAATCTCTAAAGTAAATGTGAAGTCAACACTAGAGGTGAACATTAACGCTTAACCCATGATGTTAACATTTCTGTCCGTCATCTTGAATACAACGTACCACCCATCTGTGTGATTTGAAACCATAACAGCACACTGAACAATACACAATGTGCCTCTCCTCTCTCTATCCCTGCCTCAATCCCCATCTGTCTTCATTAAACATGTTAACAAGACTTTGTTCTTCTTGCCAATCGGTGATTGTGTGTTAAAAGACAGAACACATGCTTCACTCTGCTTAAATGGGTCAGGTTTTAACATCAAAGTGGGATACCTAGAGCAGGAAAGGAATGAGTGTCCCTAATCAAGCCCTATTAGACCGAGATCTTCTTTCTTGGAGTGACCACATAAAAAGGTGCCTCAGTCTGGCTCGTCTGTCCACTGCTGAGGGCCAGAAGAACAGAGCGGAGTAGGAAAGAGCGGGCATGCGTTTGGTATTTAGACAGGTTGTAATTATTCTGGCTTAACTTCTTCCAGACCCTGTTGCTTCAAGTCCAGGGTTTGACCCATGCTCTCTGAACCAGAGCTGCTGTGGGGAATGATTGTACTGGACTGAGAGGGCTCTGCACATGTCTTAGCTCTGACATCACCTCGCATGAGCACACTCAATATGCATATGCATCATGGTGTAACACACACACACAGAAATACATACACACAGATACACATTTCACTCACCTTCTATAGACTGTTACCAGCCGTGCCTACAAACCTCACAGTACCCATAGTGAAACACACACATTAACACAAACATGGGCTGAGGTAAACACACACAGACATCCCCTCACCAGCGAGGAACGCTAATTGATCTCTCCCAGAGTGGATGTTGAGTCACGCTGAGTTTTAATACGACATTGAAAGCTGAAAGGTCAATCTGTGATCTGTTCAATGTGGAGTTGTTGTATGGAATGTGGATTTAGGTGGATCGATTTCAAAGTACATTACTACACGTGGTGTCATTAGTGTAGTTAGTGGTCGTAACACATAATTATGCAGTAATTTCTCTCCAAAATCAATAAATACATGTCCTGATTAATGGGAGTTAAGTAATGGCAGAGCAATCAACACGATCCTCTTTGATCTGCTGCTTCATCTTTATATCGTGACACTTCAAACAACAGCTGAGCCACTATTGTGTTTCAGTTCACAAGAACTGCATGTACAGTACTTCTTTTGCCTCACGCTAACCTTGTTAGCAATACTCTCAACGGTGAAATTGGTCGCACCATCCATGGGTCACGTCTAAGTGACTTCAAACCCCTTTTTAAAAATGAATGATAATTTGAACATAGCTTCTTTTTCTGTTTGTTGTAATTGGGCTCAATATGAAAATACACTCAGGGGTTTCCGGACACGGCAGCTGGTTTAGTTTCCCAGTAAAGTTGCCCTCCGGTTAGTTGCAATAGCTAATCCAGGGGCTAATTTTGGTTGGACTCAAAGTGTTTCAAATGATTTATGAGAAACATAAGTTTGTGGATGTTCACAAGAATTCTAAGAAGATTTTTAAAGCATTTGCTTTTCTACAGATCGAGTCAGTTTTCTATTGGAACCATAATTAATAAAGATGGAAGTTTTATCAGGAATTAAAAGAATTTCTCATTGGATTTTTAGATGGACAAACATTTGCACCATATACGCCAATAACTACAGTACAAGACAATACAAACTCATAGCATTAAATATTAATCATTCTGTTTAATAAATACTGTCTCTAACAGTTTGGTTTTTTTTGTACCCTCCATGATTTCATCTCCAGGTGAGTTTGGTGAGGTGTGCAGTGGTCGCCTGAAGTTGCCCAGCAAGAAGGAGATCTGCGTGGCCATCAAGACTCTTAAAGGAGGATATACAGACAAACAGAGGCGGGACTTCCTTGCTGAGGCGTCAATCATGGGGCAGTTTGACCATCCCAACATCATCAGACTGGAGGGGGTGGTAACACGCAGTAAGTACATCCATAACTCATGACTTAAAGGCACACTGAAGAGAATTTACTTTCATCAGTTATTTATGTGTAAGGTTATCTAAGTGATCCAGCTTTTTAATATATGTCATATGTATGTGTTATGAAAAATGAAGTATTTCCTCTTAAAAAAAAATTCTGATTGCTACTTTAAATTAGATAAAATGGAATACACATTTTGGGAGACAATTAGCAATAAGGTCTAACAAATAAAGTCTGAGAAGAAGAATAGAGTAGAAGAGAGTAATATAGAATAAGGCAGAGTAAGAGAAAACAGATCTATGATTTGCATTCACATTCCATCACAGATCTGGCCTCACTAGAGAGTCTTTTTAGCGATTCCGGATTTGCAATTGTCTTTGACAAATGGCTCTAAAGTGGCCGACACTTCTGTGAAAGAGCGCAGGAGTTTTATTGAGTTGCCGTGGTGTAAATCTCTGCAGATCAATGTGCTCTGATCAAAGCCTGTGTCCAAAGCGGGCATAAATCCATAAATCCATATCTCTGACTCGCTCCCCTCTGGGCCTCTTTATAAGACTATCATTAGCACACAGAAGGCCTCTTTAAAAAGGAATGACTGCAGAAAAAGGGAAATAATGAGTCTGAACTTTGTCGCTGAGAAACGGGCCTGGCCTCTATCTCTCCCTGCGGCACCGGGCTTGTTAAGTAGTTCTGCCAGTATGGTTATTCTAAAGAGTAGAATAAAATACATGGAGAACTTTCCTTACTTTATTGTCCTCAATTTTTGTTCTCCTTTTCTTCATCACCACATTTTTTTTGTGTAATGTGCTTTAATTGCTCCTTGCCTCTTCTCAGTGACTTAGTCGCATGACTTCTTCTAATCAAATAAGGAATAAAAATGTAATGTGCAGACATCAGCAGACAGGACGTTTAAACCGTATCGTGTTGATTTAATGGCCCTTCATTTTCTGTTTCTCTTGCGTTCTCTCTGTAGTTATAGTTTTAGCAGACATGTCAAACAACTGCAAAAAAAAAAAAAAAAAAAAAAACGCAAAAAACTGAAAATTGATATTTCAGACAAACTTATGATTCATCGTTTTGAGTCACAATTGACAGGAATCATGTTCCATGTTTAATGTTTACACATCTGTCCATAAGAATTAACTTTGCGTTGTGGGATTTCTTGCAAAAATAATATAGATGGAATGTTTTAAGTTAACCGTTATTTTTCTTCAAACTTTCTTTTTTTAGTTAAAAAAAAAAAAAAAAGGTTGTTAGGACACAGTACACCATTTTTACATTCGAAAAGTTTATTTTTCTATTGACAATTTTTTTTTGTGAATGACACAAAAAGTGAAAAATAACAATGAAAACTTTTGTAAAAATCACATCCGCTCACAATTTTAGCTTTCTTCCTGCTCATTGTTATTCAGCCTTGAACACAGCACACCCTGTATTTTTATGTGTGTAATCCCTCATCTTCGAGAGTGTTTGTGTAACACATCTTACACCACTCTTCCTATTAATGTCCAGCCGGTGAGAAATGCCGCAATAAGACTGTGGTTTCATTTGCTGCTTTTAGACTAATAGGGAGAGCCCAGTACCATGTGTGTGTGTGTGCGTGTGTGTGTGTGTGTACAGTATACATGACTTCTGGAGGGATACCCTGAACACATGTGCGTGAGCTGAAGCAGCATAAGTGCAGGGCACAGTTTTAGGAGGTCCATTTGATATACTCTCAGACACACCTACACACACACACACACACACACACAGTGCTGTAGGGTGATTTATTAAGCTGCTCCTGTTAATTCTTAATAATCCTGAGACTTTCACACCCCATTTACCTTGCTGGTGCTTTTGGCTGATCCACAGGCTGCATATTTGCAGGAACACACACACACACACACACGCACACACACACACATGTATGCGCACTTTTCTCTCACGTCCATACACATGCACACAAACACACATACACAGACACAGTGTTCACAGAACAAACGGGGCTTGGGGGCCTTTATCTTTGCTGCCAATGTTGAGAATAGAGAGAAAGAGGGAAGGGAAGAAGGTGGAGGACAGGAGGGAGGACCGGGTGTGTGTGTGTGTTCCCGTCTGCGACTATAAAAGCCGTCCGCTGGTAAACGGAGCGATCCATCACAGCCTTTTAGGGATGGTATTGTGGGTGGAGGGTGTTTAACTGTATCTGTATTTTTTACTGTAATTGTAAGAGAAGTGTTGCAACTGTATTGAAACAATCCATGCTGTTGGGAGAGTTAAATGTCTTTTCTTACAGTGGCAAAATGGGAGAAAAGCATATGTCAGTGATAAACTGCAACAGGGGAGAAACAAAAATATGTTTGTTTAAATTGGCGTTTGTTTGCTTCATGATAATCACAAATTGGAAGTCGGAGTTTATTTATCTCCACAGCCCTAACATAACTCAAGCACACCTTCTGTCTTGGCTCATTTACTTTAAGCTGTTCGTTGTGCCAAATACAACTTTTTTTCTGATTGACTCGCAGGGAAATTTTGATTTGTAATTCAGTATGCTTTGTTCAGATCTGCTTTGATTTAATTAAATATATTTAGTGAGCCAACTTCCATCATTATTAATGGAAACATTGTTTTTTTTCCAATGAGAGTAATGGATTTGTTTCTTTTAACGACCGATTCCATCACCCTCTCCACTCAACCCGTGCCATTCCTGGAGAAAAAAGGAAAGAAAGTCTGTCTCGCCAGATGTGGGGAGGGTTCACATTAATACATGCAAGCGTGATGGAAGGAAAAGGGAAGGATGGGGTGATGGGGAAAGAGAGAGGCAGGGATGATAGAGGAAAGGTAGGTCGGGAATGAAAGAGGGCAGGGGGAGGAGGGAGGAGGGCACATTAATCAGAATAAAACGGAGAAGAAGCATACGGCTGGTGGTAAGTCAAGAGTGAAGCAGGGAGAACAAAGCCATCTGGGACACGAACAAGTCCTGACACCCATGCTGTTCATTTAATAATGGCTGATTTAAAGGTTTCTTAAAGAGATTTTTTTCTCCTCCCCCCACCTCTGTAATAAACCTTGTGTTGGCCGTATAGTCTGATCAGGTACAGATGATAGCAGGCAGTGTGGATTTACAGCCAGATCTTCCACAGAAATAAAGATGTCACACTTTGACAGCTGACCTGCTGGGACCCTTAAACTATGACTAGGATCGTTTCATTCTACTGAGTGTCTGTGTGTGTGTGTGTGTGTGACAGACAGAAAAGAGTGTGAGTTCAACCTGGTCCCAGCATGTCTGCTTTAAGTCAAGTCGCAGCCCCTCCCTTGTGACTCCATATGATTTGCCAGTTTCGGAGAGTTTATGTTGGACTATTAGTGTGTTTTGTTTGTCTGGTAGTTCTATTGCACAGCAAACAGAAGCTGTTGTTCTGACTTTGATATGATGTAATTGAAGATTGTAGACTGAAACCTCCCTTTTTGTCACAGGTAAACCCGTCATGATTGTCACAGAATACATGGAGAACGGATCCTTGGACAGTTTCTTGAGAGTAAGTATTAACATGGATAAATACACACACATACACACAGTCTAGCATGGATCATGATGTATCATAGAGATACACACCCTGAGGCAGTTGAGAGATCGCATATGGCTAGGTGAGGATTAAGGAACAGACACCAGGGAACACCTTAATGTCTTGCACCTGTACAACACACAGTCTGATCAAACAGGACACATCAGGTCAATCTGTAAGCCGTACAGTAAATCTTTGCTTTTAGATATTAACATCTAACATTTTGACATCTGTCTACAAAGCTTGCATTTGTCAAATGCAAATACATCTGGTTCAAACATATGACTTTATTTATATACTATATATATATATATTTCTCAAAGTAGTGGAATTATTATCATTAAAAAAAAGCGAATTCCCTCACTTTAAAGAAAAAACATGACTCTGTAGTTTCCAGTAAATACTGTACCTGAGAACAGTTGATTTTAGCAGTTCTGACTGTTTCAGCTGAACCCTTCACACAGGACTTATCAAATGACAAGGTTTTATGAACTTTATCCCTACTGCACTTCAGGCCAGGAGTGAAATTGATTCTTGCCATGCCTCTCTCTCCTTAAAGAGGAATTGACCTGCCTCACTGAAATTAGCCAAAGCACAACAGCCAAACCACAACACTGGCATGAAAGCATGTGTACTGATGCCTGTTTTAGCTATTTTCCACATGTGTCTGCACAGTATCCAGACACATGCAGCAGGAGTAGCTGTTGTTTCCTGACATTTTCTCAGATGTCTGCACTTCATCATTGGAAATGTGTCATATGTGCAAACACACTCATACATGCAAATACATCTGCCAAGCTTTGAGATGAATAAGCCAAGTGGTTTTGGCCACAAATTGCTCCAGACAAAATGGGAGGTTAGGTGGGTCCAGTTGGTTTACAAAAAGAAACACACTCATCTCGTGGTCATCTCACAAATGATGCAGTCTTTGACTAACAAAGAGCAAATGACTGCACGTAAGGAGGAATGGATGGTAATGCAAGTGGACACAAATTCACTCACATGTTAAATAAAGCCCAGTGCGAAAAACTATCACAGACAGGCACACAGACAGATCCGATAGATAGGACCAAATACTGTGTTGCTCAACATTGACTGCTTTCTAACGGTATTTCTTCATCTTGGGATTTTGCTTTCCATGTGTCTGCTTTGTTGATGTTGCTTCCCCAACCAGACATATAGCCTTACTTATAAACATTTGCCAGTGTAAAACACTGTAAACACTCCCGCTCGCTAATGCGAACAGAAAAAAAAAAAAGTGTTTTGTGTTTATATCTCATCCAGTCTCTGTTTAAAAGCTGCATCTAACCACTTTGCAAACATTTTGTTGAGCTAAACAAAAAATACACATTGGGATTTTAAGTATTTGCATCATGAACTGATTTCTTCATGTTGTCTGAGTAGCATTAAAGTTGTTTTTTTACCTGATTCTTTCTGAAGATCAGCACCCAATTTAAATACCACTGTGCTCATTGCATACATTTATCTTTATATATTCATTGCTTTCATTATGCATATGCATATGTATATGTACTTGTCAGAGAGAAGTAGCCTTAAGAAACTGTATTTTTATCTGAGACTGCATAACTGAAAATTATATTAAAACACATATTTATGGATATGGCTCAACCAAAATGTCACAGACATAAGTCTGCTCAAGATAAAGGGTTGCCATTGCTAATCATCATTTGCCATTATACAATAAATATGTTATAGAACAGTGTTTCCCAACCCTGGTCCTCGGGGAACACTGCCCTGCATGTTTTAGATGTTTCCTGCTCCAACACACCTGATTCAAATGAGTGGCTCGTTATCAGGCCACTGCAGAGCTTGATGACGAGCTGATCATTTGAATCAAGTGTGATGGAGCAGGAAACATCTAAAATATGCAGGGCAGTGGTCCCCGAGGACCAGGTTTGGGAAACACTGTTACAGAATATTGCATTGTATGAGTAGTGGAACTAGACGGATTTAAAAAGAAAGACAATCTCATTTATATTTTGGTCTGATGCTAATTTCCATACATTACTGTGTCTGTAGCTGTGGTATTTCACAGTTGAGCTGAAGATGAGGTACAGAATGCCAAAGGTGGCTTTTAAAGGTTAATGAAAATGCTGGGGGTACTAATGTAGAAATGTTTCATTTTATGCAAATAGTCAGAAAGGTCAGACTCCCTTTGTGTTCTATGTAATATATATTAAAAGTGTTGCATTAACAGTTTACACCTCTTTTCTTTAATACTTTCTTCTTTTTTCCTTGCTTTTAGAAACATGATGCCCAGTTTACAGGCATCCAGTTGGTTGGCATGCTGCGTGGCATCGCCTCGGGCATGAAGTATCTGTCAGACATGGGCTATGTTCACAGGGACCTGGCTGCTCGAAACATCCTGGTCAACAGCAATCTGGTCTGTAAGGTGTCAGACTTCGGCTTGTCCCGAGTCCTGGAGGACGACCCGGAGGCTGCTTACACCACCAGGGTGAGCTGGAACAAAAACACAATTAAGGACATAAATGACAGCATGAATAAATATGCTGGGCACTGTCCTGGGGCACACCACTTTTTTAGAGGAATGTGTTTCTTAAAATGTAGTGCTAAATAAAACTCACTGAACACAGCAGTGCAATATGGTGCTCCTTATATTATTTTCCTTTTACTGTAAAACTGGATACAGCATCTCCTGTTTCCCTTGTCAATCTGAATAATTCTATTTTCTCTCTAGCAAAAATGATCAGAAACAGAAACAGTATTATGTGCTTGTCTTTATGAATAACCCCATCCTCTCATGCTCTCAAGGACAATTTGGGTTTCAACTGATTTGCACAAAACTGAAATAAAAGAGTTCCCATAGCACCTTTACTGAGTTGTTGGGAATTGATATCTTCTGCGATATTTCTCAAACCTTAAGTTCAATGCTCAAGCAAGGAAAAAATAACATCTTAGGAGAAACCTTGAGAATAAAAACCTCTAGCTAGTCGCCCCAGTGGGTGGGAGAAACAAGTTTAAACATCTTGGAGGTAAACAGATGACAGATTGACGAGATTTGCACTGAAATATATTCAGTTCACCTTATTTTACTTGTTTCACTTCTTAAAGCATTTGTCACAAAATTAAACATTATCAATAGACATGACACACAGGCATTTCTCTAGATTTTTGCAGTGTGTGTGTGGTCATTTTCATCATAGGATCCTGTGGTCCAGACAATGCGTGCAGCCCCTTTAAACACAGTATAATTTGCTGGCTGAGAATTGCTTGTCAAATAAACAGTCAGTGTGCCGTTTGCCTTTCTCCCAGAAATACATAATCTAAAGTAATAAGACAGAATAATAAACTCTGCCACGTTGCAGGAACTAACAACGCTCCACACATGCTGGCAGATATCAATCCTTCACTGAAACTTGCCTTTTGTTTTACTACTCTAGCCTCTACTTTTTAGGCAGAATATATATTATACTTTATATATTATTATATATGTTATATATATTGTATACTTTGAGTGTTTCTGTGCATTCAAGTCCAGTGTGAATAAATGTAAGCAGTCCATGTGTTTGTGCTTGCATTGTATGTTTCTGTGTGCACCTGTGTTCATTTGTGGAGCCATTACTGATCAGACCAGTATAAGAGTGTGTTTTAGAGGCCAGTGTATATGTGTGTGTCTGCACAGCACCAGGCAAGGGCTGAGCAACTTGGCCAACGTCTCTGTTAGCTTTGGCTGCCAATGGCCTCTTTTCCTCAGCCCAATTTGTCCTGCTTTTCAGCTAGAATGACAAATGGAGCAGACATTACAGTGAGAGGTTATGCAGGAAACTTTGGATTATGGTTTGATTATAATATGTTTTTTTTTTTCTTTGTTTCTTTAAGGTTGATGCAGATACTTTTTTTTTTTTTTTGTTAATTTAAACTGAATATAGCGATTATTTTTGTTACAATAAGGTTCAGTGTCACTATACATGACCACTTTCAACTTTGTCTGAAAAATAGTTCACTGCTGGTCCTCCACACCACAATAATATGTCAGATAATTGTTGCTAGGTTTAGCCAAAATAGCCAAATTATACTGTAATATCAGGTAGCGTGATTGACATAAAAAATATTGATGTATTGAATGATTGACTGACAGACGAACTGAAAGACCTATTAATCATTCTCTTGCTCTCAGGGAGGCAAGATCCCTATTCGGTGGACGGCTCCAGAGGCCATCGCCTACAGGAAGTTTACATCAGCCAGTGATGCTTGGAGCTATGGCATTGTGCTCTGGGAAGTGATGTCATATGGGGAGAGGCCATACTGGGAGATGTCCAATCAGGATGTAAGTATTGCCAATGTTGCCAAGTTAACTTCCTTTAACAGGAGAGTCTGTGTGTTGCGCCCACCATTCCATCAGTGCTGCCAGCTTTGATGGGATGTAAGGCACCAGCAAGTTGAGATGTTTAGTTCAGGATTATGGCATGTGGGGAAACAAGGGACTGTAATCCCAGTAGGCCACTTTAGACATTCAGGACAAAAAACATTGCCTGGAATACAAAGTCAATTTGGGCCAAAGAAGTATTGTTAAACCTTTAAAAGACCAATATAATGAAAACATGTTGTTTCAGCCTAATGACCATAGACTGATAGGCTCTAAGAGTTTGTTTTGAATTGTCTAAAAAAGCTTGGTGCATTGTATTCACTGAACATTTCCGGAAGGATACTTGAGTGTATGTAAAACCTTGATAATCTACTACAATAGAACATGGATGTTGGTTTGACGCTGAACATAGCTCATCTATCCTTTCCTTCCTACATTTAGGTAATAAAGGCTGTAGATGAGGGTTACCGCCTTCCCCCACCTATGGACTGCCCTGCCACGCTTTACCAGCTGATGTTGGACTGCTGGCAGAAAGAGAGGAACAACCGGCCTAAGTTTGAACAGATCGTCAGCATCCTGGATAAACTCATCCGCAACCCTGGTAGCCTCAAAATCACGGCCAATACCACATCCAGGTATCAGAAGTATATTGCACTTTTCGTTTATTTTAATTTTTGGTGTTTGTTGCTTTAACACAGGAAGTATCATACAAAAAGAACTCATAGCCTCCAAAGAAGCAAACGTGAGGCGCCGTCATCTGCTGGTCTAGACCTTTGCTGGTTTCATAGAATTTGTGTGATGACGAATGCCTATTGTTTTCCAGGCTGTTTTTTTCTCCTTTTTTAGTTCACATGTGTCTGACTAACAGACACCTGGCTCCAGGCAGTCCAAAACTGGAAGTAGATCCCATTTATACATTCTATGCACAGCATTATGGGTTAATGCAGTTCACTGCACTTCCTGCTCTGATCAGAAAGAATTGCGATAGTACTGGCAGCTTTATTTTCCATGAGTGGAGCACAATACACTAAGAATAATGTAATGGTCAATGAAAAGATGAAGGGATACAGTTGAGCTTTTGTATTAGAGTTAATCTCCCTTGGTACATTACTGTTTGTTTTTAGAACCAGGCACTACAGGAGCTCGATGTAAATATTGCCTTCCTGCTTACTGTGTTTGCATGACAATTAGCTTTATCATCTCCCCCTATATTTATTTAAAACCTTTTTCATTTATTTTCTTCATCTTTCCCTTTCTCATGCAGTCTAAGGTCATATTCCTCTCTACTCTTTCCCTTGTTCTTATGTTGTGTTTTTTTCTCCTTTTTACCCTCCCTTATGCTTTGATCCTTTGTTGGGACAAGCATTCCCTCCCAGGGGTCTATCGGGAACCAGGGCAACCCACGTACTGTACAGTTGTCAGTTCTGAGCAGGGAGGGGGACAGGCGCTGAGTCTGCGGCAGACGGCCATGATATTATGGAGAAGTCAAAGCTCATAACATTGACTAATGATTTCTTAAGAAAGTGAAAATAGGTCCCTTGGAGTTTGTATGTAATTTCCCTGATTGGCTTTTAACACCGGGCGAGCAGAGGCTGGCCGACAGAGGCGGCTGTGGTGATTTATGAGAACTGTGTGTGCATGTGTGTTTCTGTGTGTGTGTGTATGTGTGTGTGTGTGTGTGTGTGTGTGTGTGTGGTGGCAGTTGCACAGCGGGAGCAGCTGCACTCAGCTTCACACACCTCGTTTGTCTCAGGGCTGTCCTGGCTCGCTAATGGAACAGCCCCTCCTCCACAAAGCTCAAACCAACGCCTGGGACCAGAGTAGAGCATCTGGAGACTTCAGGGGTGGGACCTGGTCAGAGTTTACTGTCCCTGTATGTGGATGGAGAGGGACTGGGGTCAGGGGGCCAAGGTTGGCTGTCAGAGACTAATTATGGGCCAACAGGAGCCCAGCCAGGGTTAAAGGCCACCGTCTATCCGATTGGCTTTACAGGGTGTCTAAAACATGTGAGATCGCAGGTTATCCTGTTTTCAAACAGAAAAATGTCTTTCTTCTTGTTCATCCAAACATAGAAATGGGTGCAACCAAAGTGCAGAATACAACTAGTCCTCCTTCTAAATACATGTCAGTCAATTTTAATGTGCAGTGGTCAGTAATGCATTGCTACAGACGTAGTCGGTTTGGGCTTTTTACTTTTTCGCCAAGCCATACAAGGCAAAATGACTAATGACAAGACTGAACGTAACAACTAATCAGATCTATTACATTAATCTGCTCTATAATTTAAACAACCTCCGTCTGGAGAATAGGGGTCTTTGGTTAATTTTCAGTAGTTAGGGCTAGGATGGAAATGGGGTTGGAGTTGAAACAAGAGCTAACCCGTTCCCTGGTGAAAGGCAGGGGAGAAGGTAACGGGGACTGAGGCTTGGGCCATGGCCACAGATGGAGGCCTATGCTGGTGTGGATCTTGGCCCGTAGGGTAAAGTTGGGACTTAGAATGGAAACGGGGAGGGAAGGTTCCCATTAGTGAAAGGAAACCAGTTTGTGTAGTGTACCAAAGAATGTAGACATTTATGCAAAAATATACAGATATGCATATTCAGATAATAGGACAAAACCATCCACCAGGCAAGTAAATCAAACAGTTTTAAATGTGTATGATGAGTAAACTGGGTGGGGGGTACATGATTGGTACTCTGCTTTGCCCAAGCCTCAGTCCCAGTTACTTTTTCCCCTGCCTTTCACCAGGGAATGGGTTAGCTCTTGTTTCAAGTGCATGAAAGACCAATACCTTGAAATGAAATTAGCCAAATGGCACTATTTTGTCAGAAGACAACCAAGACTTTATATTGAAATGCTGCATAGTAAGATGGATTAAGAGTTCAGATTAAGAGCCATGCATGCTTGACTGGAATCAAATCAAAATGTCACACTTGAATCATTTAGGGCAATAGCCTCCCTCAGACCACCTGAGTAGTATTGATTACAAATGCATCATATCCATCACATCCAGCAGAGGATACCAAATGGCCACATGTCAAAATTTCAATTCAGAGGACTAATATTGGTCCTGTACAGTACATCATTCTAGCCTCTCCCAGTTGATACCCTGGGAATTGTCCCAGTAACACAGTGAGAGCTGAATTCCTCCCACTCTGTCCTGCCCACATGTATCTGTTCATGCTCTTCTTCTCATTCTCCTTGCTCCTCCCATGAGAGCTCTAAAAACAAGAGACTACACAGCCCTGGTTATTTAGAGGTCAAAAGAATGAAAGATGGAGCAGAAAAGGGGAAGGGAAATGAAAACGAGAAGGGGGGTAGACTTTATTCTCTCTCCGGTGTATTTATACCTCCTTCTGTTTGAGCGGGTGTTTTCTGCATTCTTATATGGTGTTAAGTCCATAAGGGATTTTAAAACCCCCTCTGCCGTCAGACAGATGCTTTCTTTTCTCTTTATTTTCCTCTTCATAGCATCTCTCTGTTTCTCTGTTTCCTCTCCAATCATCTTGTCTCTTGAGTTGCCGTGAGATGTTGCTGAAAATGTAACAACAAAGAAAACAAAGAAAATGATAAGGGGAGGGGAAACAAGGTCATTTGCAGTTTATCTCTCAGAGGAGACTGGAGAGGGGAAAAGAAAGTAGAGGATAAAGGGGAAGAGGAGATCTGAGGAGAAAAAAAAAAAGCAAAGGGGCATAGGAGAGGAGAGACGAAGACAGGATCAATAGGCTGAACATTCTTATCCTGACAGCCCAAAAGTTAGAATCCAAGACATTTCTCATCATTCCTTTATGATATATATATTTTTAAAAATAGTAACTTGCGTTTTTGCACTTTTTCTCTTAAAAAGATTTCTACTCTCCTCTCGGGGAGAGTCATACTCTTCCTCTTTTCCCCCTCATGTAGACCACCCCCACCTCCCAGTCCCCGATTCCCTCCTTTTCCTACAAACCAGTCTCTCCAGGGGGTCCTGGGGGGCCCTCAGAATTTTGACAGCCCTCTGATCTGGCAGGAAAAGACTCAATCATTGTAACAACACCCACTCCACTATCTCAAATGCATCTTTTTTTCTCTGCCTTTTTTCCCCTCTGTCTGTTTAAGATGTCATCTTGCCTTTCTTGTCCCTGTTTACCTCTTTGTTGGCTTCATATGGCGTTTTTGTCAGTGTTGTGTGATGGCAGCTTGATGATTTTTTGATTGTAAAGTTCTATTATTTGTTCTATTGCTTCTTTAAATCAAATGAAAGCATAAAAGCTACAGAGAGTATATCTAGTTTAGTTACCTCTCATCTCCAAGTTCAAGTTTTTATACAACGTTTACCATTCCTTACAATACCTCCATATATACCTGTTAAATGAATAAGAGCTTGAACCTCTCACTCCACCTTCATATTTGCATCTTTTGTTATGAAATGAGATGATGATCAAGTAAAAATCTAGGTAAGTTAAAGTATCTAAGACATTTTATTTGTGTTAAGCGACAGCTAATAAATTATTAATTTAATGAGGCATCCCAAGAGAATCAGAGGAAATGCATTTTGTGACTTACTTAAACTTCTAATTTCACATACATAATTTTTTTGTCAAAGCACCTTTTACAAAAAGGACTACTTTACAAAATTTCCATTTTTTTTAGAACAAGAAAATGTTTCAGTCAGTCAGTTTTCCACCTGCCATATGGGATTACACCTTCTTAATTCCCTGAAGTTAGCCTTGGGTAATATTTCCCAGATTCTCACACATATAAACGTACACAATGGCTCCAAACCTCCCTGCCAATCCAAATCAGTCAGGCAGAGGTGGACTTCCTGGTATTCTAATGAGTTTATTTACAAGCCTATGAATAGTATTCCCTAAGGGAGAACTACCCTTTTTCCTGTTCTGTCCTGCCTTGTTCGCAAGGCTCTATTCCCTTGTGTGCATGTGTGTGTATGTGTATGTATGTGTGTGAGTGTTTGTGTTTGAGCCTGTCTTGACGTAGGTGCCTTTGTCTACGCTGCAAGACAGGTGCAGGCTGTCCTTATAAAAAAAAAGAGTGCCTTTGCAACCCAGTTTTAAATGTCACTCACAAATTCAGCAATAAATGCACAGTTCAAGTGTGATTGATCATTGTGTTTAACCCAGTTTCTTGCCTAAGGTTCTTACCTTGATATGATCAGTTTTCACTACAGCAAAGTGAACCACATTTGTATAAGACAAATCATGTGAAGTGACATCAGAGATTAGACACTGAAACTAGAAACCAGTTTTCTTTGTCTTCAGCTTCTCCTCCACTCTCTCCTCTCTCTCTCTGTATGTCTCTCTTCCTCCCTCGTCCTTCCTCTTCCCCCCTCCTCGGCAACCATCAATCAGAGCGAGTCAGCACAGAGCCTGCAGCCTTTCCTTCACTCTCTACTGTTGACTGAGCACTCTGAAGCCCAACGCAGTGCATTTAATTTGATTTGATCCAATTGAAACCATCAAGTCTAATCAAATCTAATGCTGCATCTTGCCGCATGGTACATGTGCTGCAGGAAACAGTAATGACATTAGACAGAAACTGATGCTGGTTTTGTTAGTAATCTTGTTCTTGAATATGTTAAATATATTATGGAAATATTTTCTGTGATGGTTTGATTTCCCCCACGTATTCAAAGCCCAAAGGCATTTTTCAGGATTGCTGTATGCAACAGACATATGGCCACTGTGTGTGTATGTGTGTGTAGTTGTGTAGGTGTGCTCCCTGATGAGTCCTGCTCGAGTACAGAAGTCTGGTTCATGTTTAGCTTTGTATCTGTGTGCCAGCACAGAATGCATAGTTTGAATGTTTAAATATAATTTAATTAAAATGATTATTATATACATGTTATACATATATATGGTGCTATTAAATAGATTGTCCTACTAGACTCTGCAACATATGGTAAGGCAATGGAAATGTGTTTATTCATTATCCATTTATGTTTGTTTCATGTTACTCCACCTGTGTTCTCTTAGGCCCGCCAACTTGTTGCTGGACAGGAGCAGTTCAGAGGTTCCCTCAATGGGGACGATGGGTGACTGGATGGATGGAATGAGGACCTTGCCCTGCAAGGAGGCCTTCTCTGGGGTCAGCTACAGCTCTTGTGATACCCTGGCCAAGACCTCCACAGAGTAAGACAACCACACACACAGATACACACACTAAGCTTCTCTGCCTATTCATTTCAGCAGTGTTTACAGAGCCTCAGTACCCATGGCAAGACCCAGGAATTTGAAGAGGTTCTTGGTGAAGAACACACACGCACACACACACTTGTTCTCAGTGAGTAAAGAAAGCTATAGAGCTCTTACTGAAGGTGTCCAGATGAGAGTCATGGTAATTCATAATGACAGGCCTTTAGATATGCTCTCAATGTTGCAAGTATGACCACAGAGAGAGAAGGTGAGATAAATAGAGAAAGATAAAAGGCAGAAAGAGAAAAAGAGGAGAAGAGTTGCGGGAGTTGGAATAAAAGAGAAACTATTGAGGGAGCAAACAAGTGGGAGATTTGACAATATAAAAGAGTAGAGAGAAGGGCCTTTGAAAGATAAAATAAAAGCATAGCGAATGGGTAAGCATGGCATGTTATACTGTGAAGCATAAAAATACAAAGCAAAGATCAAGCGACGGCTGTCAGAAAATTATTTGGATGCCAAATGTAGATGAATCACATTTACAGAGTATAAACTACAGTACCTACAGTATGTTCTCTCAAAACTGAGTATTTTGAATATGCTCCTATGTAACACTGTCCATATGACAAAGTCTGGTCAATCGTTGTTCGTACAGTAATAAAGAGAGGTGGTACTCAACATATCTGCAATCCGCCTGATGACATTTTCATGGTTGTTTTTATGGTTCTGCATAGACATCTCATCCTGTATGTGAAACATGCTGACTGTAAATTACTGTTACTTAATTATTTGTGCAGTATTTGCAATTATTTGTACTTTTTAGGATTTATTGGAGGTTGAGTTAGTACATATCTGTAGTACTAGGAACTTTCAGTGGGAAGTTACATTAGACATGGTATTTGTCACAGCATAGGGTTTAGTGTGTCAGTGTCCCTGGATAAAGGAGAGTTAGAACCGGAGACAGAGATTATAGGACTGACTCAGCTGACAGGATCCCCAGGCTGACAAAAGGTTCGGAGATAGTGGATCATATTCTGGCCAGAGTCCTGCACTGGCATACTGAAAGGAATTATGAATCCAAAGGATAGTGATAATAGACTGAGAGATTATACTGATGAACAAGCCTCCTTTTTACTTGTAGTTCAGAGTGCAGCTACTTGGGAAAATCAAGCACAGCTGACTAGTTTGAATTTTATGTTGTTTGCTCAATACAGTTCTCTCTTTTCTCCCTCCCTCTGTTGGCCTGCTGCTGGTCTAATTGATGTGGAATGTGAGAGGGGAAATAATTGGACATTTCTAATCATTGTGATCAAAGCAGCCATTCACTATGGTGATGGCAGCAACAGGGGGCAGTTGGAGCGTGGTGGTCAGTGCTGCAGCCAGCTGTAACTCCAAACCTCCAGTCATTAACAGTGTCGCGCTTAATATGTTTAAAAGAAGCAATGTGTCCTTTTAAATAATTAGGACCTTTAAAAGTACTACACAAAAAAAGATGAGTTTAAATCTTTGGCAATGGCAACTTCACAATCTGGCAGCTATGAGTTGCAATGAAAAATAGAACTTTATTTTCTAGAAATTTGAGGCAAACTGCTGTTTTCTTTGAAGAGAGCACTGACTGCGGAAAAGACATCTGTTTGAATAGTAATAATGAGATTTTTTTATGATGATTTCTCGCTCATTTTTTCCTCAAGGATGAAACAAAAGATGTATTTTTTCTTGTGACGTTTCTTATGCCTTTCATTCAATGACTGCATTTAATCAATGGAAAGTTCTTTTCAGTCAACAAAACAAATAAAAGCTTATTCTGCGTACTAGTTGGATATTCACAATGTGTATAAACACAATACATCGCTGATAAATTGCACTGAAGTAACAGCATACTAAAGAAATCATACTGTCTGTGATGCTTTTTCTGTAGCTTGATGCTAAATTGGATCACTGCAGTATTAATCCACTGAAGGCTGAGCTCAGGCACCCAAGGCTAGCTCAGCTACAAGGCTAGCAGACTTGGCTGAGACTATGCATTGCTCAGTATAGATTGCTCTATTGATTTGTACAGTCTTAATCTAGTCCTTGATATTCAGCACAAGGCTTGGCAATGCTCTGACCTCTGAGGAACAGTAATCATACTTGGCTGCAGTTTGCTGACTCATCTGCTGGAGTAATTGAAGTCCGAGATGGGATAAAATGGATTGACGAGGAAATACTGCATCAGTTGGACTATTTTCTTCATGTGGACAGAGTGCATGTAAAGTTCATTTCAGGTACTTGATTGAGGATGAACTTGATCTAAAGTGCTAGACAAAGGGAGTGACAAAACATTGACATTTCCGATACACTGAATTTGTGCTCCTCTGCCAACAACCCTTCTTCGCACAGGGTGAGAAAACATTGTCATATCCTAACCTTACACAGCGTCCGCTTTCTTTCGGCAGCTCAAAACAAATGGGACAAGTACTGCATCTGTGCCCATGTGGTTAAAGCTAGTTTGTTTCTGTTCACAAAACCACCAGAATTCACTTTTAACTACACTGAAGAAAACAGTCTGCAGATGTTTTGCTCTGTAATGATACACTGACTCAATGTAGAACAAAACTTTAAATATTTTTTCATACACTGGTATGTGTGTGTCTTTAAGTTTTTCTATGATTTATGGTCATACCTCATATGTTTCATGTGGCAGCAGTTTAATGTATTTTTGTTTCCTCACTGTCTGTTCTTGAGATGATTCTTGTGGCTTTCTCAACATAAAAAACAAAAACAGCCCTTCTGATTAACATGAGGAAAAGTGTCATTGCTGTGAGGAGAACATGTTGGCTCAACAATGTAAAACCTAACTTTTGTGATGCAAAGAAACGATGACAAAACAACTGTTATTATGACTCTCAATAGAACAGCGTTCTGCATAGATGAGTTATTGTGTTTCAAATTTATAATGATGTTTCAGTTTTTGGTCTCCACAAGACATCAAAACTTGTCTACATGACATATTGGGAAGCGTCTGCAGCACACAGTTTTTGCATTATGGTTAATGATTTCAACAACTTGAGTACACATGACTTCTAGATTGTCTCTCTCTATGAAATTATAATGTGTTTTAACTTAACACTGTTGGGTTGTGGGTTAATGCTGTGGTGTATCTTCTCTGCTTTTCAAATGTCATCGCACTCTTGGACAGCCTGTGGGTGGAAGGCCTGTTTACCCTTCTGATCCCAGCTCCTTGGTTAAAAAAGTATTCAAATGATTAATGGTTAAATCCCAAAAGCAAACAACTTCACATTGCTGAGCAAACAACCATCAAGGACTGTCCATCTGTGTGCAATAAATATGATTTTCTGTATATTTTGAGGTCATACATTTTTATGCTACAGTGTTCACAAACATAGGAGTTACTGTCCACAGTACTTAAAGTTTTAAGGATACATAAGGAGTATTTTCCTTTCCTGTCTGTAATGTTTGTTTTACAGTGTATTGGTAAAACCATGTGCTTTAGCCTGATTTATTACAACTAAATGCCAATCTACAGAAAGCACAATGTTTATGACATCCAGTTTAAAGTGTTAATGTTGCTGGACCTGGCTGTGTCTCAGTAGAGTGGTTCTGACGGAGGTCCATGTCACACCGGCCACTTGCCCAGAATGGGAGCCGTCCATGGGAATCACCACTCTCTAACGCCCAGCTCCTCTCCGCCTCCTCAGGCTCTGGATGGTGGGTGGTGGACCAAGACCTAGGCTCCGTCTGGAAGCACTAACCTACCTCCAGAACCACTGATTGAGCTCTCACTCGTCTGACTTTTAAAGGGATAGTTGCTATTCAGTGATAACTCAATAGCTATGTTTCCATTCAGCTATAATTCATTTAGACAGTTGTTATAGCATCTGGTAATGTTGATTAATATTACAGATATGATTATTAATATGTGTGTTTATGCAAAACAGAAGAACATTTGGACATATACCATGACATGGGTATTACAATAGACAATATTAGGTTGTAACGGCTGTTATGGCATTTGTGTCATTTGCATGTACTTTGATGTCTGTCAGAACATTTAGGAGATATACAACAAACTGTTAGTTTACTTAAGGCTGATTCATTTAACATTATAATTTACAGTATTAATTTATGGATGGAAACCTAGCTGTTGTCTGTGGCATACTGGTGCTGTTTGACAGCAACAAAAGGCAAAAACCTCTTTGCCTCTTTGGTTTTGTTTATTGTGATCTCATAATACATTGTACAGTTAACATTAAAAAAAATAATACTAAATTTGAATAAACTATCCCTTTACATTGTAACACAGAGTGAGACAACATTGTGATATTTGTCATTTTCAGTTTCTGGGTGGTCAAGATGTTTCTAAATGTCTGCTCTTTTGGCTGCTTTGGAGGACTAAATGCTCTGCTTGCATCTGAATAATACAAACTTTATTGCGACCATTTTCGAATAATGTCTCAACGGCTGAAAGTGCTGGTTGTAGTAATGCCACCACTTCGACTGCAACTTCACTGCTTCTACTAATACAATACAAATGTTATTACTACTAGACACACTTCTTGTGTACTGTAATATGAATGATGCTTTGTATATATTATGTATTTTAAGGTTGTAGTTACTGTATGTTGCAAAAAAGAGCTTGATGTTAATTAAGCAGACTAACTACTGTGTGTATTTGATGTGTATGATGAATAACACGTGAAACTGATGCTGCAGCTTTAAATAATATTTCTATACAAACAGTCTTTTCTTACACTTGGATGCATGTAACTAATCTTTTAAGAGTATTAACAAGAAAAGATGTATCTGTATCATATCCTACACATGTACCATTGCTGCTCCTTTCTACATACCTACCCTGTCAAAGCAATCCGGTTCAATGCAGGAAACTAGGCCTTTTATGTCACTGTGGCCCTCGCTGGCCTCTGTTTCCTACACTGACAGGGTCATAATAGCAGCTGTCAGTGTAGCCCAGTGTAGCCCCATAGGTCCACCTCCCTGTTTCTTAGTGATGGAGAGTCCACCGTGCATTAGACCTGAGACCACAAACCACTTCCAGACATGTGGCAGCCCACTAGCCTTCTGGGAAATGCAGTCCTTTGTGAATGACAGATGCATGGGAAAGTGAAGGGAGCAGCACTGGGAGCATGTCATGAAATGTCACATGGGTGTCACATCCTCCAACATTAATGCACACTTTCTGTCTTTTTTCCCTCCCCATCTTTTCCTCCATCACATATCTCTCTCTCTCTCTCTCTCTCCCTGATTGTGTCTGATTTTCACCCCCACTTCCCTCTTTTCCTTTCTCTCCCCTATCCTTCATAAATCAGGGATCTGAAAAAGGTTGGAGTGACTATCGTAGGACCACAGAAGAAGATCGTGAGCAGCCTCAAAGCCCTAGATTCCCACACCAAGAATGGCCCAGTACCTGTTTAAGAAATGAGCCCAACAAATTATAACACCAGAGACCTGTCTGTCGGTGTGGTTGCTAATCACAGTCCAACACGGTGGCTTCATATTTAAACTGGAAACGGGTGGAAATGGAGGAAAAGTATGATTCAAATGAGGGCTTCCATTGTTTCGTTGAAAGATGATGTCAAGTCCTGGCAGAGATATGGAAAGAGTTCAGTGCAGACCTGCCAGCTAGTTAACTGGCTGACTCTTCAACTCCTCTGTCCCTCCATGCCCAAGTTGAAATGCCTTACAGACAAATAGGTGGGTAGATGTAAAGCCAAGAAGGTCAGCGAGATCTGGCCAGGGATACAAACTGGGACTGGACTGGGATACAGGGCAAGGACTGGACTAACAGAAAGCCAGAGCTCTCCCATATTGGCTAAGCTGGATTGCATAGCCTTCCCTTTACGGTTGAAAGGGGACTGGCATGCTCACAGTCTCCTCCCACCATGCCTGACTAGCAGCCTGTGGAAAGAGGCGGTGAAACGGCTGAGATGCCTTGTGTAGAAGAGCACGGCAGACAGCAGCAGCAGCTCACCTGGATGTGGACCCTTCCTGGACTAATGAGGTCTGAGGCGTGAGATTTTCTTGTAACTACCTACATTTACTGTCTCTATCCATGAGTGAACTGAGCTGGTATGGACACACCTAGACAATAACCGAGCCATTTTAACTCTGTAGCTCTAACCTATAGTATTTGCATTCAGTAGACATGTCACATAAAAGCAATAATTATGATAATCAGTTAAATAGTCTCATTGTATGGAAGCCATGAGTCTGTCACATATACAATGTATTGAACGCTGTGCTTTGAAGGGAGAGGGGCCATAACACACTTCACACACACACAATTTTCTTTATGGCGACATCTATGTTTTATGTGCTTCTGAACAGATATTGTACAGTTATAGTGCTGTTCCCTCGACCCAATGCCCTTTGTGTGAAATCTCAGGATGTATACGTTATTTGTTCTACTTTCTCTAACAAGGGGAAACAGAAAGAGAGAACAGAGCAGAGCCAGGGACTGAGAGTGCAGGTTAAGCGAGACAGGAGCAAGAAAAGGTGAAACTTGATGAGAGAAATTGACAAGAGGAAAAGGAGAACTTATAAGATGAAGTGGTGTTATGAAGACCTCTGCTTCAGACAGTTGCTGTGTGACAAAAGTGTTTTAAACTAGAAGTGAGTTTGTACTTGAGTTTTTTTTTTTTTGGTAAGACAGGTCAGCATCATCAACCCCACACATCAAGTATCACTTCCTCCTAAGGAATGGGATTTGTTCTGTGCTTACGATCAATTCAGAAAATCAACACTGCTGATCTGAGGGTGTTTTAGTCCATTTGCTTTGGTCTGAATCCATAACTTATTAACAAAAGCATAAATTTGCTGTAAAAAGTAACTCAAATTAGCTGTTAATCTATAAATCCTGGTGTGTTTAATGCAAACAGTAGAGTGCCTCCTCTAGTAGGGTTGGATCATGGTGGGATTAGGAAGCAAAAAGCTCCAGTTTTGATTTATTTTGAAAGAAGTATTTTTTTCTGTTCTCTTAGGGGCATGGGTTTTTTTTTTAATCACTGCCCTAAACTAACAAGGTGTGAAAATGCCCTGTAAGAAATGCAACACTTCCAATAAACGATTACTTTCTGAGATAGTATCCTAGTACATCATTATGTCCAGGATGGGATTTCCTAAAGGCACCTTAGAACTGAGATGATGTTTGTACTATGAAGTACAGACTTAAAGATGTTACTCTCCTGCTTTGATATCACCCTTTCAATCCCTCAGTGCAACATATACCCAGTATTTCTAAACTGGCGCTTTGGTACTTTGTGCTGCTGGATGGGTAATCTTGAATCATGAAGGTACTATCTTTTAGCTTTTTCCAAGCACTTACTGTAGTACAAAATATTTGAGCACTTTGAATGGAAATGTAATTGCCTTGGCTATAGACTTATCTAATGGACAGGGATGATTTTTGGTGCTTTTGGGAAACCCAGCCCTGTTCAGTGTGTCAGTCAGTCCTCTGTTACTTGGTCTACCTGTGGATGCTGCTGTTGCTGCTATGTGTTCTAATTAGCATGTACATAATGTAAACCATCGTAATGATAGCAACTAGCGCTACAGATCCCACTATATGTACATGGCCATTCTTCTTTGTACAAATGTTTGTATGTATAAAAGAATAAATAAAAAAAAAAAATTGTGCAACATTTTTAATTAAAAAAGAGACAAAAATCATCTGTATTATATTTTATCTTATTTTGAATTATATTTCTCTGTTCTGTGTTTTTTCTTTTCTACAATAAAAAGGCAATTGTGATTACATTATTATTTATTTGTTAACATTATACAACGCAATGTCGATGGTTTTTTTTTTTTGGTTTTTTTTGTAGCATACAGTAAATTATGTGTCAGTGCTATCTGTGTTTTGGTTTTTTGACTTACTTTATAAACCTGGGACATCTGAGAGAGCAATACTGTTATGCACCCTATATCCAGATCCCTCATTTTTTGTCTCAAGACTGACCCGTGTGTCTGTGTGAGAATTTATGTGTGCAAATGTAGATGGCCTTGTCTACTAATGTAAAATGATTTGTAGTGGAAACATTTATATTTTTATAATAAATATTCGCAAAATATTTTCCAAAAAATGGATGATGATAGACCTGCGCCTGTGTTTTTATTTCATCATGTGTGATGATGTCGCAGACCTACAAATAATGCTGGCTTTTCTTTTAACTGTAAGCATATTTCCATATGTTTAAAAGATCACAAGTGGAACACTCATAACTCAAATGTCATCTTTTTTTTTCATTTTACATTCCATAGATCAATCTTTTGGCACATCCTGCCTTCTTCAAGATAAAAGCCAGCAATCATCTGACTGACATATATAGTGTACAGGACAGGTGTTTCAAATTACTACAGTTCACAGGGCAATCAACATGAACAGAGAAAGAGTCCATAGAGAGGTCATTCATAACGAATAAAAGGTCTTCACCATCAATGTCCAAACTCTAAGAATCGGCAAAATACAGTCTCTCTCTAACAAAATAGAAATACACATCTGACGTGCAAATTATATATTTAAAGTAAAGAAAGATAAAGAAAAAGCTGTAAAAACTAAGTGTGTGTAATATTAAATATCATATGGCAAAATAGAGAAATAACCTTTAGGTGCACAACATTATGAACCAAAACTATTACATTCAACTTATTTCAGATTGTTAGCTTAAGTGAAAAGTGTGGTTGAATTCTTACATACATCTATACTACTGCCATACTATGATTGATTTCAGCCTGTCGAATGTTTTAACCTGCCATTGTGGTTTTGATGTGTGGCTTTGACGGATTTCATTAAAAGACACCTGAGAGAATCCAGTCTATGCTAATGAAAAAGGACATGTCTGTTTCTCTTCTCAGTCTGGATACAATAAAAGTTAGATGTCATTAAATATCAACTTTGCCAAATATTAACATTCTGTCTGGTTAAAGGATTGTCACAAGATGCATCATCACATTTTTCACTCAACCTGTCTATACTGGACCTAATCCACTTTGTCCACAAACCCTCCCACATCTGTGAACCCGCTCCCAACTTAACCACCTCAGTCTCTGTTTCTAATCCCTTCCATCCTTGTTCCTGGCCACATCTAATAAAGCATTTTGTTTCCGATCGTCCGTAGTTAAAGTAGATTTGTTGTGTGATTTTATTGTGGAAGATCTGGATTTTCTCTTTTTTTTTGATGACTGGGAGGAGATGAGATGTGTCAGACAGGGGAAAGAGTGATGGTCGTTCTGCTCAATGTTGAAAGGCTGACATTATCCAGATGTTCCCAGGCAGATGTGCACAGAGAGAAAACAGGACATTGCCCTCCCCAATTCAGGAAACAATGAACACAGTATGCTTGACAACAGCACCAATACGTTGCTTTTATCTAAAAAAAAAAAAAAAAACCTCTATGGAACTAAAACCACTGGGGTGATGGGAAAGGCAGAGGTAGGGTGAAAGTGGGGGAGGAAACCATGGAGAGGAGGATAGAAGTCAGGTGTGCTGGCAATATGATGCCTGTGGCAGTTCTGTCCAAGTTGATAAGAACTTTCCGAACAGTGGCATATGATAATGCAATAATGCAGATTAACCAGCACCATTCATCATCTTGCTTGGCAACATGCTGTTGAAATGTGCTCCCTTAGCTGCCACTGATACAGAAAGCATGGTTCCACTTGGAGAGTAATGATAATGAGAAAACAAAGTCATGATGTGTAAAATCCATTTCTCATTTTGAACAGGGGTAATATGCAATCATCCAAAATAGGCCCACAACTTTTTTTCCAGATTCTTTCTGACACTGGCACTGTTTCTATGTGGGCTCAGATGTCACAGAACCATCAGTGACAGTTTTGCTACTGTGGTTTTTAACTTGAATTTTATTTGAGTAAATAACATGTCCTCTCCATGGGCCAAACCGTCTTCTTAATGCTATGCACGCGTACACACTACAGTAAAAGGAATAGAGTGAAAAAACACACAAGCACAAGTTATTCATTTATTGTGCCAGCATGGTTATACAGACTCCCCTCCCTGACTATATCGTCCTTCATGTTTTTGATCTATGTGTTTATTTATTTTCATTTTAAGACAGCAGGAAATATAGTCATCATTAGCTTCAGTCAGTCACTTATCCTTTGATTGTCTGTATTTTCAAAAGCATGTTTAGTCACTTAAATACAGCTGATGGAAACACACCTGATTTTTTTTTTTTCTTTTGAAAAAGAGGTGGACAGTGGCCCATATCCCATCCTACACTCTCTATGTAGCAATGTCTTCTCCCTTTGAAGCCTGTTCTGTGGCCTCATCCGTCTATCTGCTCTCTCTCTTTCCCCTTTTGGTTTCTGGTAAAAACTGGCCTCCAGCTGTGTGCAGCTGCTTCGCAGGGCCTGACGCCATGTTGCAAACTCATATCGCTCTGTTCAGCCACCCCTACGACCTGCTGTGAGAATGTCATCCTCATAAGCTCACTTCCTGGGTTCAAAGTTCACTGACAAGGAACCAGAATGTCATGTGTTAATTATCTTTGTTGCAAACTATGTTTATCTGTCTGCAGCAGTAGATTGTGGATGAATTAAGGCCTTTCCCCTCAAGTGTTGTGCAGAATGTGCAAGAACACACACGAAGCGAGGCAGTGCTGACACAAAGAGGATGTTATATGTACACATGTACACTGCAGGGAGCACTAAGCTGTCACAATACTGTCTCCGCCACACACATGTACATGTGCACACATACACAGACAGATGGATGTTGGTTGTTGGCTTCGTAATGCCTGTGCTCTCTATGGAACCTAAGCACACACTGACTCTTCAATCATTTTATTACCAAAGTAACATACAGTGTTATCATCACTGCGCACACACACACACAGGTCCCAGGACTGCAATGCTTAGACCACTTCTGTCACTTTAACAAATGGTGTCATCACAAAGGGAAGTGAAGCTATCATCACAGTCTCCTCAACAGCGATGGTACGGTGAAGAGACACAAGTACAAGATATTTATCTTTTTTTACAGGTAGGGGTGTATTTTGATCAAGCTAGGCCCCAGATAAAACCACTGTCACAAAGGTGTCTCAAGTGGGATAATCTTGCAAAGAAAACCGTGTTTGTGTTTGCTACAAGTTCATGAGAAGTTTAAAATTACCCTTAGGATTTTTGCTTGTCAACCCTAGGTTAATGAAATGTTTCTCCATGTCTGAATGTTTTTTGTTTTTTTTGGGGGGTTTTTCAGCGATTGTAAATGTTAAATTTGGGTTTTCCCACAGCTTCATCCATGTGGGCACCTGACAACACAAACATCTATGCGTGAGGTGCTGTGAAGGTAAACAAAGGAGACAAGACATCGCTTTACACCCTGTATTTGAACAGGGGGAATATCCAGTCCCATCAAATGAAGTCTATATATTTAAAGTTTGTGGTTTCAGCTACTGTTATGGGTGGGAAAGTCCATACTGAGCTGTTCAAAGAAAACTCATCAGTGACTTGAGCTTCAAGCTCCTCTTCAACCCACACTAAGAGGAGGTCATTTAAGTCACTAAAATGACTGTTAATTGGGCTATACTTTTTTTATGTGAGGACAAAATCATTATATATAACCTTCTTTTCATTTTGATCCATAATATTCCAGGTGACTCAAAGTCGCTTTATCTCCTTGTTTTATGCACTCAGTCAGTTGTGTGCCTTTGGTTTAAAGCCATGCTAGCAGCATAGCTTAGGAGATGGCAATTTTAGTCAGTTTTTCCAGGATCAATTATCTCCAGAACTATTTCATAGATTGCATTGAAATGTTTGAAAGATATGCATGGTTCCCAGATAATGTATCCAAATGAGTTTAGTGATCCCTGACTTTTCCTTCAACACCATCATCTGGTCAAAATGTTAACTTGTGACAATTTCAGCCTCAACTGATATGATCACTTTAAGTTACGTGCAAATTAGCTAAATGTTTCCATCTCAACATGCTAAACTACAATAGCGACCAATGTAAACATTAGTAAACATCATTAAGTTAACATTGTTGCTATTGTTAGCATGCTGATATTAGCATTTAGCTCAAAGCATCACTGTGTGTATGCTGTTAGTCAATACAGTCACACGTTATTTGCACAGTTGAGTTTAATACCCATCAAAATGCTGGAAAGGTTGGCATAGCCACAAGCCAAGATATATAAAGTTATAAATGATATAAGGATTTTACTTAGAGAACAAATATATGTTTTATGTTCAAATTTGAACAACTGATGGCATTTGGTGGTTATATTAAGTACTGATAAATCTGTTCTTTCCCGCAAATTCTCACAAAATAACCTCTAAAATTTAATTTGCCATTCAATTATTAGTAATGAAAAACCCACTTTGGAACACATCCCAGAACACCATATGAAGATCACATTGACTGTAATGACACCTGAAGAGTGCTAATACCACTCTGTCTGTTCATGTTAATGGTTGAAGCGAGGCTAGAGCTGCTGGTCCTGCCTGCTGTTGACACCATTGTCCGTACCGGAGAGAATTGATTTTCCATGAAGGCTGAGTGATGTGGAGGGACTACTGGCCCTCTGATGTCAGCAGTCTGTCATCTTTCTCTGTCTTTCACTCTCTCTACATCATCTCTTGCACTCTATATATTCTCCTTTCTCTCTTTTCCCCCCTTTCCTCCCTCCTTTTTTTTCAGTTCAGTATCATTTCCTTGTTCTTTACCTCTCTGCCCTCTGTCCTCACTTTTCAGCTCCTCCTTTCCTTCACTCATCTTCTCTCCTCTGCTCTTTGAGTCAATTCCACTTTATTGACATCACAGTAATATACGTAGTATCCATTACAATTAATTTATAGACATTAACAGCTTATTAGTATTAATTAAACTGAAGTAAATAGGCAACTCTTGCCCTCCTCCTCCCTCCTTCTCTCTCTCCCTCTCTCTCTCTCTCCATATAGCAGCAGACAGGATGATTGCATGATGAGATCATGATGCTAAATAAGAGCTGGATTTCCACTGCTGTCACACTCTTTGCATCATTCTCTTATAAGAATCTCACACAGTTAAGCGCGATAGTCTGTTTCTTTTTTCTCGTGTATTGCATTCTTCAACAAATACACGTGAGCAGGAAAGAGTCTAATAATAATCATAATAATATTAATAATAATATTAATAATAATAACAATAACAGAAGGTTTGAAACATATAAATGCTCATGTACCCTCTCATGACACTGTGGTTACCACTGTTGGTACCTCCAGTCAGGCCAAACAATATCCATAAGAATATTAGTTATTTTTAATAGTTTTCTTACTCAGTTTTGAAATAGTTTCTGTATCACAAATACACATAATTACATATGAAACATTAAAACTGATTAATTCAATAAACTTAAAGCCCCTCTTAAAGACGACTTGATTAGCATGTGGGACTTAGTGACGTGTAAATTGCAAGTTGTGATGTCTCATTGCACAAAATGTATTACAAATATCTTTAATGGCATAAAATTCCACACAAAACTTTCTGCACTCCATCAGTATAAATACAATAATGTAGTGGTTAATAAACCATGACTTCTACTCGCTGATCATCAGTTTTCCTCTTAGCTATTATATCGCAAAAACACACATTTCGTGACAGGAATCTTCTGTCTCATCTTAATTCACTTACATTGTTAGGAAATTTTATTGAGTCATGCTGTAGTTATGTTTTGTTGAAATTGCTTTTGCTACATTTATGTTGAGGAAGACTGAATCTGTGCATGACTAGACTGATGATTTGATTTATCATAAAATGTATGAGGGTAAATGTTTATATGGGATGTCTCTCTTTTTCTCTTTTTTCTCTTTCTCTCTGTCTGTCTTGCATTTTTTTCATTGCCCCATCTTTCCATCCACATATTAAAGCCATACATCACAAGGATCAAACCCAGTGAGTCAGCCAGCGACAGGCTGATTTACTGTTGGGTTTCCTCTGTGTCTGTGAGTTTTATGATTGGGGTCGAGGGCCAGGGACACAGGGATACATTTCTGACAAGGTCTGTCTTTGACTACTGGTGTTTCTAGCACTTTTCATGCCTTCTCGCTCAGCGTGACCTCCGTGAATTGCAAGGCCACATGTTAATGCCACTTTTGACTTAAACAGCTGAGTTCCAGAAGACGTCACAGCCAGCACTGGCCAGCTGCTGCAGCGGTTAAGGAATGGCTGTATTTATTCTCACGAGGGTTGTAATATTGTTGAAGAAAGTACACTAAAAGTCAAGTTTCTTTGACAAATTATTGGTGAACAGATGATATATAGACTGACTGAAAACAGACTGTATTTTTTCAAAGTAAAAGTATCTTAAAGTTTCAAGCAGTTATGCAGCAATTTAAAAAACAATTTAATGATTTCAGAATGAGCTGTTTATAACCTCTGTCTCAAAGTGAACTTCCTAAGATATATTATATTGTCATATTATGCCCCACAATACATTTTTACAGTAAAATAAAATGTTTTTTTATCTCACATAAACAGTTTCATTCGTGAAACAGTTGAATTATTGAATGTCAACTAATAAGCTGGTGTTCTGTAGGCAGGTTATCCAAATAAATTGTTACCTATACTCAGACAAATGAATCATTTTCTGTGATAATTGCATTATTTTTAAAGACACATTAATGGTGTCCATACTATAAGATTATAAAATAAATTATAAAATAAAAAAAATAAAAAAACATTGCCAAGAAATGTCGGTCCCTTTTGAAATTCAGTTATTTTCTACAGTGCTGTAAACTCATGTGGGAAAGTTTTCTCAAAACATAAGAAGTGATAGACAACATCACCTGTAAAATTAAAGGAGACCCCAACTAATTTACTCATCAAAGTCATTTTATATGTATTGGGGAGCACTACTGCATGTGCAAAAAAAGTTCTATAAAGCCTTTTGTGGCTACAGGGGGAGGGGTACAAAGTCTCGTAAATTGACTCCGTCAGTTAGGGCTGAAGACTACAAATTTGTATATGAAAAAACTGGTACTGGTACAGAAAGAAGTGATGCTCCCAGGGCTCTGTAGCCCGCTCCTCATTTCCACTAACAGCTGGACTAAACTGTCAGCGGTTGTGTTTCATTGTGGGTAATGTAAAGGTTTTGACAACAAAGAGGAATGCAAGCAATAAAAAAAAGGATGATTGGTTCTGCTGCATCAATTTTCATCTTTTCTTAAAAACTTTTCTTCAGGTCAGTCAAACAATTGTGCAGTGGGGAGCACACTTTTAGGAATGGTCACAGACATTAGATCAAGTTTTGTTTACAGTAAGTAAAGACTTGAAGACAAAATGACGGTTAGCACAGAGTGCAGTATGCAAAAATACTAGTCCTTTGAATGTGCAGATGGGGCTGCTGTGTGGGTAGTTCTTCCCAGAACAATCATAAGCTAATCCATACCCAGTTGAGAAGGACTCAGGCCAAGAACCATGACCTAACCAGTGAACACAACACCAGATCTGTGTTTGCACACATAAATACAGAGCACTGGGCAACTGGGACACAACACAGTGAAACCAACAAATGACACAAGCAGACATACTGTTGAGACCATAAGATATACATGCATGAATGCTTCCACATAGTGCATAAAGTGAGATTTCTAGCCCTCGCACATTCTCTGTCTGTCTTTTTTCTCTCTCCCCTTTATTCCTCTTTCCTCTTGTGTTTCCATGTCAGCGGAGGAGACATGACAAGTTCTTTCCGGCCTTTCCCCAAAGTAAGCCAGTTCAGATTTTACCACAGTCCGTCTGTCAGCCAGCCAACCAGTCAGTCAGTCATACCACACTAGTCCTGCAGGAATGTAAAAGAAGAGTCCAGCCCTGGGTTAGTCCTTTTATCATCAGTCATTTTGTTTGCAATGTAATCATACTGAGGAAGAGAATGTGGAAAAATACATACAAGTGTAATGGTATGGTAAATGTACTGTGTTGAAAAGTCATAAATGTTACATGGTTCACGTAAGTGTAATCTTTTTATGCAGTCAAGATGTATAATTTGATGCTTTTGAGCGTGGATTGTGTTTCCTTTAAGGTTAAAATTATACAGCAGACATGCTGGTTGATGACTGACTTGTGTAAGGCTGTGTCTTTGGGTTGTGCTGTAACGTTTCTCCTTTTCCTCCTCTCATACAGTATATACACATAAGGAAAGTAAAGCTATTTATTCTTGTGTTAATTCTGCCTGACATTTACAATTACCGCTGTGTTTGGTTGCAGCGAGGCCTGCTTTAATAGGGCTGTTGACTGTCAAACTTGGTTAGATCGCCTTAGATCTCAGTCCTCCTTTCATGGGGACCATATTGTTGGTGTGTGTGCGGAGGAGGGTGGTGTGTGTGTGTGTGTGTGTGTGGAAACCCCTGCAAACACGTGTGTACAGTTATAAATTAACGTGTGTGCAATATTAAGAGCACAAGAGCTCGGTTGTCATACGTGGGATATTTCTGTGGGACTTTTTTTTTTCTTTGTTCATGTCAACATGTGCACCTGTATATATGTAGAAAGACTTTTGCAGGTCCAGTGAGGGCCTTCAGGAACCGGATGGAGCTGATTGCTACAACGAGAAATGATAAAACCGTTCCACTTCCGATGATTGTCATAAGAGGGAAAACGACATTAACAAGCCAGGCCGTGCCGGCTGGGTTTTCATGCTCTGATTCTGACTTCCTCTCCAGTTACAGCCGTCCAAACAGTTCAGGGAAGTGCCTGCCGTAATGCACTAATGACATGAACAGTTAGCAGGGGACAGATAGACAGACAGACTCGTGGGGACTGTCAGATATGTCGGTATTGATTTGGTAAGATGACACTTTGTCCTAATGGAGGCATTATGTTGTTAATACAGCATTATAGCAGGCTACTGGAGGAACAAACCTAACATTTAGAGGTTATAAAAGCCTTTTTGCTTTATTGATTACATGCCTGACTACATGTATACTTTTGTATGCATGTATGGAGAGTACTATGCTTATGGTCATACTATATATTGTTTTTTTTAATTCAAAATATGTGTAGCATTATTGAGTATCACTAAAGGCAGGTTTTGGACAACCATGAAATACATAAAACTACATTCTCATCTTGAACTCTGCACAATGTTTCCGCTGCATTCATAGCGAGATACGTTCTACACTTACATGTTTAACAAGTAAACATACAGTAATCACACTTTTTTGTTGCTTGATGTTGTTGTTGTTTGAGAATATATATTTTGATTAATGGTTTTTAAACAACACCATTGAATTACACCATGAAAAGGATTCAAATTAGCAACCTTCTGTAACAACTACACTATTACCACTCCTGCTTTAAACACATCATAAGACTGAGTGATTATAACACCAGACAACACTGTCTCCTAGAAATGTTACAAATTTCTTTTCATAATGATGTAATTCCTGCCTGGATTATGTTGAGAGACAACATTTCTTTGAGTAAATGGAGCACTACATTTACGTGACATACTGGAGTCATAAGGAGATGGTTGTGGTGGATGGCGGGCATATAAAGCGCAGCAGTGTGACACCAGAGTCTTGGGTTTGCGTCCTAGACTTCGGTCTCCGATTAGGTTTAGGCAACAGTAGCACTTTGGTTAAAGTTAGGCAAAGATTGTGATTTTGGTTAAATGTTAATATATAATCTTGTGTCTAGAGTGATTTCTTATCTAGTGACTTTTTATCTATTAAACAGTCCATGACATCTCCCTAACCTTAACCAAGTGCTGCAGCGTCGAAACATAACCATAACAATGACTGTAGTCTCTCCCATGTATAAGATTTCCTATTTAGGCAAACAAATGTAATATATTGTCAGCTAACATTTTACTGATAGGTTCTCAACATTTTTGTGACTTGCCAGAATATGCTGTACAGTCGGCATTGCGTTTCCCTCAAGACAGTGCTATATCAGATGAACGCTTGATTCTTGAGGTAAAAGTAAAGAATAATAAGTAAAGGTAACAGACGCTGAGACACATAGACATAAATTCATAAATGTGAGATCTGACCAACAACCTTATTCCCTACAAATTCTTATCATATTAAATATGTTTTACATTACCAAAACAGTTGAGTGTTATAAAAGTAGCTTTTAATATAATAGGACAGTACTTTCTTTTTGATTTAATCTTGAAATGTTATCTAACACATGTTTCTCCAATACAAGTGTGTAAAGATATCATCTAATTTTATTGCTACACCTGGTTGTTAAACTTGAGTAGGATACAAAAATATGCCAAAGATGTGAAATGTGAAATATGACATAAAATAGTTTAAACAAAAAAATGTGTTTATAGAACTACAACACTTACACAATACACATGACATGATACAAACAATATGTTGTGGCTTATTTTAAAGAGTCAGTGAGGATAAGCCAAAAAACAAGAGTGCAAGAGAGGAGATAGAAAATATAAATCTAAGACAAATGTTAGCCTTTGACAAAATCTTATATTTTAGCTTGGAGCACATGGCAAACTGAAATGGCCCAAACTGGCAGATGAGACACAGACAGACAGACAGACAGACAGACAGACAGACACACACACACACACACACACACACACACACACACACACACACACAGGGCACCTTGCCTACTTTCCCTTATAACAGAGGTATGGCTATCAGAGCCCTTGTAATGATGTGATGGTCTGCTAGCGCCTCAGCCTCTTTGGATGGAAAATGTGAGGAGAAATCCTAGTAAAGGTCCAGTTTGATCAAATACAATCCACACAAACCCTCCAAATCCCACCCCTCCTCCTCCTCTTACTGTCTTCCTTCTGAAAAGCAAGGTGGAGAGATCGTGGAGGAATATTTTCATTGTATTAAGCAGGTTCATTCCGACACGCTGGTCCTCGTCAAGCTTGTAAGCTCTAGGAGGGATGATCACTTCATCCCACGTGGAAAGTCCTTCTTCCTCCCTCGTTTCAGGTCCAGTGAATATGCATTGCTTTTAAACTGACATCATAAAATGGAAGAATACAGTCAGTGCATAAGGAATGTGAAGGAAAGTGGACAGTGTGAGTAAAGGTCAAGGACATTTGGTTCTCATTAAGGCCAGGCTCTGCACTCTGTGACAGCAAGGAGGATGCATAGTTTTTACTCCTATCTTAGAAAATGAAGGTTCTTTAGTTGGAATTTGTATTAGTTCATTTTAAGCCAATAATGACTAAAGAATCCTCAGACTTATATCGGAGTTATATCACTGGTTAATAAGATACTTGTTGTATTGTGGTTGGAGTGAAATGGTTAAATCGGCTTCATCATTTTCACGGTACAGGAACAACAAGAATGATAGTAGGGCAGCATTCATCAGGTAGAGTAAAAAGGAGAGAGACACTAGTATAAAGAAAAGACATGGCTTAAGAGGCTAAAACTAAGCATATATTAAATTAAAAGTTGCAGTTATGTCAACCTGTGATGAATTTACATGTAGCCATCTCTTTGTTTACACAAAGTAAACTTTTTTTTAAGCTCTGTTTGCTGAATACACCCCATTTTAATAATGTGACGTTACAAATGGAGCCTAATGTTAGTAAAATGAGGGAAAACCTACATGCCATCCAGCTTCGCTAGCTCACAGGTATAGCTAATGTTAACAAGAAGTAACATTAGCCAATTTACTTTCTTGAGCTGTTTCTACATTACCGAACTTATATGCAGCGTAGTGAGACACTTAGTTTATTGAGATTACATTAAGGTTATACGAAGCTTAACATTTAGTTGGTAGTTGTCAAAATGAAACTAAAAAGCCTTTGAATAAACAAAGAGTGCTACTTGGCATGTCTGCAGCTGACTGACTCTCTTGGCACAGCGCTGTAGAACCCCTTTAGTATAAAACGCTCTATTTTCTGTAAGAATCCATCCATCCATCTACTTCCGTTTATTAGGGGTCAGGTCACGGTGGCAGCAGATTTAGCAGGGCGCTCCAGACGTCCTTCTCTGCATTCCAGCTCCTCCTGGGGGAATGACTAGATAGATGGGCTATGTAGTGCCTCCAGTGGGTTCTGGGTCACTCCGGGGTCTCCTCCCAGTTGCATGTGCCCAGAACACCTCCAAAGGAAGGCGACCAGGGGGCATCCTAATCAGCTGCCCGAACCACCTCAGCTGGCTCCTTTCGACATGAAGGACATAGTTTTTTGGGGCTGTACCTGACCGTTTTTCCTATTTAGGGCGAGGTCCGGTAGAATCTCGTGTTCCATCTCATAGGGTCTTTTTGAGAATGTAATATAGAATCTCCGTGGCAAATCCGTTATCAAATCCATATCCGTTTTGCTTCAGCAAATTGGGCAGTTTTGAAAACTTTTGTAGCTTCATGTAGAGTACTGACTATCCAAGTAAGCTTTTTTTTTTTTTTCCCCTTTTCTTGTCTTCTTTTTTTAAGGTTAAATGTCAAGATACATAGCAGATAAAGTAGCAAGATCGCACACTACATGTGCACAAAACCATGGGTCCTTCCATTCATACAGCTTGTCACTCCTCAGACAGTTTGATTATGATTAGAACTTCTTACAGGAAATCGGACCTGGGCCATTGTTTACACTGCACATATTTCAAACCATTTCAGTCGTCTCACCTCTGTAGCACTTGGAAATCTCATCTGACAGCCTGAATCCCTATCTGGGTGAGATCAGAAACTAGTCATCAGCGCCGAGACCATCTGTTTACACCAAGACAAGCCACAGAGCTCTGACTCAGGGTTACCCAACACCACCAGACGAGGCAGCTGACTCCCAGTGAAAAAGCAGACATTGTGGGGTCGCAGCCACAGCTCTTTCTAAGCGTTTTGATCGGAGATTATCTAAACAATAGAAATGAAGTGGAGAGCTGTGGAAGTGATAGTTAATAGTAATGTTAAGGTGACATACTGAGCTGCCAAAATCATATCCCACGCAGTCAGCATTTTCCATGTCTTATATGATGCATAAAATGCAGTTTGGTAGAACATCTACAGCAGATGTTGTCAATTTTACACCAGCAATTAATCTAATACATTGGTTTTCTACAGAATTTCTCTTCTTCTTCTTCTCTACTTCTTTTCTTTTTCTTTCCATTATTGTTATAGTTCTATGTGTGTGTGTTCATTTTGTTTTTGTCCATATTACAGAAGTGATGAGAGCATGTGTGTCATGAGGTCTTGGATTACAAGGAATTAGGTGAAGTTTTAGTATTATTTGTGTGTGTGCATGTGTGTATCGATCTATTGTTGTAGGAGGGTGTGTAGAACACCCACCAGGAAAGCTCTTACAGCCTGATATTGTAAGCCGTGTTCAACTCAGCTGGAAATATCGTCACAGTCAAACATTTATGTCTGGTAGAAAGACTTATTGTTCTCTTTGTTGTTGGATCTCACCCAAAGGTGCTTTAAGAACTTCTGGAAATCAAGTTAAGTCACAAAGAAAGATTTTGTTGGAGGGTATTGTACAAAACATTTTTTAACATCCCCTTTTGCAGCCTAGATTTTAGGATTTTACTTTTTTTTTTCTTTTTATCAACTTGCTCAGTTTACTTATTTTATCTACTTTGATACAATTCTAATATAAAGCAGGTCACCCCTCCATAGATTGCCATCCCCTGAATAAATTGGTCTTGGAATTTATTTTCATAAGATGAAAATATCTTTCTTTTTCCTATTGAAGGTCTTACAACAAAATATTTTCTAATTACAATGTGACAGAAAACATAGTTTCAAAAGATAATATCTTTGATATTACCTTGATTGCAGGGCCTCTCCATAGTCTGTTTTTAAGAAATATTGCTTGGCTTGTCCTGGATGACAAATGAAAAAATACTTATCATTTGTGTTCCTTTAGAAAGTGCACCTGCTGTTTTCAGTATTTGTATCCTGAATTTTCACATAAATTTCACACTTTCTTTTCACCATTTTTTTATGCTCTTGCAGTGAAATCAACAGCAAAAAAACAACAAAAAACAAACAAACCACTAAACACTAAATGGTGCATCTTTCAAGTTTTGTGGTAGCTGAAATTAGGTTCAAATAAACAACAGGCTTTCACACAAGCCTTCACAATAATTCTACCATCTGTGTGAGTGTGTGTATTGTTGCTAAACTTCCATTAATTGAATAAAATAAACTTTTTTCATGAATATCCATCACATGATTTACTACAGACGCACACAGCCTGTTTAAATATAAAGCCTTATAATAAATAAAATTTCCAGTGGGTCAGCCAACAACAACAGACATTAGCAAGCAATTGTCTCATTCCCCAGCTACATTATTCCCATACACTGGGTAATTCTCCCTTTGGCGTAATTGCATGTAAAAGCCATTATCATCTGGGTCCATGCTAATCATATTTTGAGGCTGTGCTCTGGGGTAATTGTTGAACTTTCTGTCAATGTGTGCAGATAGAAATGCAATCCTGGCACTGGCATAGCTGCAGCTGCTTCCCTTCTTTGGTCTGAACCCCTAAACCGCCACAGATTGGTTTTCACTCTGCCCTATAGTGGACTACAGAGCAGAGTTGAGTTCTTTTAGATGACTCTGGGTTTTATTCTTGTTACCGTACCTTTGGAGTTGGCGCTTCACTCCACGGGATGAAAGATTGACTCTGGCGTGGCTCAGCCACAGTGGAAAGACAGAAAGAGAGAGAGAAGTGCCAGCAAAAGTGGGATAGAGAGAAGAGGGAAAGAACAAAGGGAAGGGAGAGAGCGGGATGGAGAGTTTCATGTTAACAGTGTATGTGGAGACAGCTGTCACAGAGCAGCTCGCTCTTTGGAAACACTTACAGACTCATCAGTCAAAAGAGCTGCACCTGCATTAGTGTTTCTGTGTGAGAGAGACGTACATAAGCAGGCACATGTCACTGTTAAAATGTGTGTGGGCACATTTGTGTGTGAGATAAATTACATTTTCGGAAACACTGAGTGGTCTGTATTTACATTTCTTTATGCTCAGTTTACATCTATTGCGTGAGGATTATTGTACTTTAAATTTCCTCACACTTGGCCTAAACTCGCTGTTTCCACAGTGCTTTCACTGATTCAGAGGCTGATATAGACTGATATATTGAACGACCGTACAAATAATGGCACAATGTCAGCTGTTGGCAGCATCACTTCAAACATTCCAATATTATTAAGACTCGAAAATTACTTAGGAATTCAGTGTTTTGTCCAGAACTTCACTCTTGACAGACTGAAAAAGACCAGCATAGTAATGATGGATCATATAATAGAAAACATACTGTTTTGAAAAGATACCATAATTTATCTATTTAATAATTTTCCTGCTTGTTTATTTGTTTTGGCAAACATTAATGCCACAGCTGTTACCAATGACTGAACAGCAACTTGAATTTAAATGTTCTCAAGCAAACTCTCTTTGGAACTTTCCATAATTTTAATATGTACATACAAAATATGAACATATATATTCATAACCACTAAGTCTCATGAAACATTTATCACAGCGATAGGTGGTAATGATTCCAGCGACGTTGCTCGGGAAAATATATGGCTCCTAATTACTATGCCATCAAGAATATTTGGCCTCCTGATTTATAAGTAATGTGGGCTTCAATCACAATCACAGGCAGGTTTTTTATGCTCTGTCACATCCTCCTCCTGCTGCCAGGTACATGGTTAACCAGACACTTTCAAGGAGAAAAAAATTATATAAATTCTTGAGTATTCCTGGAAATTTTTCACTATGACTTGGGTGTTACAGTTTAATGGTTTCCTGGTGCACTCACTGTCACCGAATGGTTTTTATTGTCAGGTAATTTCATGGTGAATTCTCTGTCGCTTCTGTGAGTTTGTGAGACAACTGTGATCATTTAACAGAAGCTGTTACAAACACAGCCACTTTCTCAGTCAGCCTGGTTGCTGAAGTTTCAGTAAGTCCTGTTAAGTTTAGAAATTAGGAGATGAGTTGTAGGTATATTTATTTATATAGTTAGTGGTGCTAAATTTGCTAAATTTTGCCATAAATAAAAAAAACTGTATCTCCTTTTCTTATCAACAAAATAGTGATAAATGTTGCTGTTTGGGTTTAATTTATAGTACCACAAATTACAATATAATAATATATATAATATAATATAATATAATAATTAAGGTTAATTCAGGTTCAATCATAAAAAAAAAAAAAACTTTTCCTTCTCAAAAAGTACATAATCACAATGCTGTACATGTATCAGCATGGCTGCATAGAGCCAACCTTACTAAAAAAAAAACAGATCTTAACCTGATCCTTTTTCTCAACATTTCCATGACCCCAGACATTTATAGTTACCTCTTAAATTTAAGTGCATCTAATTTATCCAAGTTGAGCTTAAAGAAAAACTATCATCTTAATTGATATCCGTGTGATTTTATGACATCTTGCTGCTGAGTTCATTTTGTTTGAACCCTTTGTCTGTTTCTTTTCAGTCATTGCTGATTAATTCTCCCTAATCCTACTTGTGATTGCTGTATACTGCATGTTTTCTGTACTAAATTATTTTACTGGCAGACCTGCAGACAAATTGTCCCTTTTTTATATTATCCAACTTGAACCCAAAGAACTGCTAAGCAGCTGCAGTAGCATGTCTGGTTCCCTTCAGTGTGGCTGTCTCAAGTTTGACACTGGCCTGAGGGAGTAACAGTGTAAGTACTTGCAGTGGTGTTGTTATACACAAGCGTTAAATTGAAAGCATAATGTGGTATTTTAATAGAATTCAGATTACAAAAGATGCATATAGCAGTACAGAATAGGAGATATATGTGCTCCTACACATTCGAAGACACTAAATACAAAAAAGAAGAGGGCAGTGAGGGAGGGGAGGCAGAAGGGGCAGAATGAATGAGGATAGAAATGCAATAAGTCTTCAAAACAGGGTTGCTTTTAAGTGTATTCTAAAACAACCCATGTGATGTGCTGAACCCTGTCCTCTAAAGTGTGGTAAATTAAGGCAATTAAAACTACTCGGTTAAGGTTAGGGTTTGTCATGGGGTTAGTAAAACATTACTGTCATACTTAAAAGAAACCAATGTTGACTGTTTGATTGTACAAAACAAGATGTGAACTTTGGCGTCTGGTGTCAAAGTCACCGGTTTGATCCCATCATCTATCCTGACCTCCAGTCTAAAGTATAATGTGACCATAAAACAACTTTGCACTTGTAAGCATTGCAGGCCAGCCACAGAACTCCTCAACACCTCAATTTAAGGTCAGAAAAACTGAGAATTTACTCTGTCTGTGGTAGCCGTCTTAAAAATCGTAACAACATCCTGTGCCTCTTTACAAAAGCCAATTTGGAAGCGTATGAAAGAAAGTTTACATCACATGAACTCTGCAATCTGCTCCTGATAAAGGAGATTATCCAGCTTTCAATTAATACCAGAGTTGAACTGCAAACCGCTGAGCAGTGCAGCCTAATTCCTTACTTTAAACAGGACCAGGCTTTGGATTTGTCTGTGCATGTGGCATTAAGTGTGTGTTTCTGGGGAAAGGTTCACTGAAAGTCTTCCTTTTTATTTTACCCTGCCAAGTTGGGATTCTGTCACCAGTGTAGAAGTATATAATAAAAGTCATATCCTCACACACAAACACACAAACGCACACACACAAAGCATAGGCTAATCACCGCCCTTCACCAGGAAGCTTCCACAACAGAGATTACATAGCAATCATTGTCTGTTGAAAAGAGAGGGGAAGTGTGGTTAACTGATGAATCCCATGATCTCAGTAGCATTCAGCACCACGAGTTGTGTCAGGACCTTGCCAACCATTCATTTCCAAACACATCAATGAAAGATGCTGGATTGAAGTGGAAATGATGTGATTTTTTGGAATGTGACTTTAAAATGAAAACATCATCTAGATCAGTTTGTTTTTGACAGATTGTAATGTGTCTTACCTTTAGATTTCAGCTTGTCACAAAGGATTATAATAGTGGAAAAAAGTGTCAAAAGATCCACAAGAAATTCTTAACCACTCTTGCAGCATCTACTCCTCCATATGTCCTTCCATATGCTCGGTATGTTGCGAACATTTGCCAAAATATGACTATATTTTCTACTGCAGAGCTTCAGAGCACAACATGGTATAGAATGAGCAGGTTCTCCAGCGACACAAATGGTATTGGTCCTTATTGTAAACCTTCATGCACTCAACAGTAACCACAATGTTCAAAATGACCAGATGCACTTGTATTTTCATTGAAGCAGCACATTCTGTGGATGATATACTGTATTCAGAGAAAGTAAGACGTGTGTCGCTTCACTCTCAGTTTGAGCTGGAAGAACTGGCCTCTTGGCTCACATGAAGGAATTGAGTGCTGGATTACAGGCCTGTATAGGCACAGTGTTAATGTTTAATGCATGCCTTAGGGCTGAGCATGCTTATTACAGATTGGTCCGAGCAACTGTTGCATTTCAGAAGGTCTGGTGTATGGACAGAGCTGTTTATACTGTACTTTGTAATGTAAGCTGTATAACTATTACAGACCGTGGTGGCTGATGCGGCTGGCATGATGTCTGTTGCTCTAATGTGTGAAGAGCTGGACTGCTGGGGTTTCTTAGGGGATTTGCAGATCTGTTATTGATGTTTAAGGCTGCATTTGTGTGTGTGTGTGTGCATTTGTTATGTATGTGGAGGGGGAAAAGGCAGTTGAGCTTGGTGGAAAGTGTGTAAAGAGATTGTGAAGCTTAAGTTTGCACTATCCATTGTGTGTGCGATCTTTTACTAACACATACTGCACATACTGCACATACTCTATCGAACAATCTGATGACAGTGACTACTCAAATCTAGATAACAATTAGTAAAAGAAATACATATATATACATATATATTGTCTCACTTTTAGGGAATAAACGCATGCATGTATTGCTATCAGTGCATTAATTTCCACACTTCTCCTTAACTGCCACTTTCCCACCACAGTGGGTGGGGATGGAGGATCAAGTGTGATACGATTGTCATCTTGTCATCAGTATTGAATTCATGATGGAGTGTGATACAAAATGATCCACGTCACATGAACTAAAATGAAAACATCTGCTTCAGGCTGCCAACAGTTCTACTGGCATGCAAGGGTGTAATTTCCACTGGGGATGGGGGAGGGGAAATGTTCCCCTCACTTTTCAAAATCATATTGTTCAGGTATTTTCTTTTCAAATTCTCTCTAAACATTGTCATTATACTGCCCACCCTCCATACAAAGTATAACTAAATATATCTGCTGAGAAAAATGTTGACATGCTCATCTGAATCGCCTTCAGTTATTACCTTGCACTCAGAGCAGTCGGCTTAATGAACAATGGTGTGCTTGGTGTTCTTCACACTGGTCTTTTCCTCTCAGGTGATAGGGTTGTGGGGCCTGTATACAGCCTGAAAGGAGGACCTGCTGACACTAGTCAGGACTGTTGATTTAAAACCAAATGAAAGTCGTGAGAATTTAGCTTTTCAGTATTAGATATTATACGACTTCAACACATCACAGCAAGAAGGTTCCTGGTTCGAACCTCGGCTAGGGCCTGTCTCTGTGGAGTTTGCATGTTCTCCCCGTGTCTGCGTTGGTTCTCTCTAGGTACTCCGGCTTCCTCCCACAGTTATAATAGGTTAATTGATGACTGTAAATTGGCCGTAGGTGTGAATGTGAGTGTGAATGGTTGTTTGTCTCTATGTGCCCTGCGATAAGCTGGCAACTTGTCAAGGGTGCACTCCGCCTCTCGCCCAAAGTCAGCTGCGATAGGCTCCAGCCCCACCGTGACCCTGATGAGGATAAGCGATTACAGATAATGGATGGATGAATTATTATATTAACGGAATAACCAAAAGACAACCTTGGTTTGGGAATATAACTCTCACTGTGGGCTAAGAAATGTTTGCACCTTTCCTCTGTAGCTAACGTGAATTTGAACAATGGATTCAAACATAACCAAACTTTATGATGATGAGAAGTATCATAAAAACTTCCCGGGACCCTCAGAGTACAATAAGTAACTTGGCTGTTTGTACTGTATTTAGTAGTTAGGAAAACTTTCATCACAGCATATCATCAGATGGGATGACTGCTTTTTACTGTAAGGCAGTAAATACTGCTGAATGAGTGAATACTAAGCTTTAATTTTGCACAATATTTAATTTAGTAAGTGTGAGAGTAATTGTATGTAAATAGATCACATTTTGAAAAGGAACCTTTTGGTATGAGTGTTTATCTGGTCCATGAGCGTTTCTCCTCATATGGAAAAAAAAGCAAAACATCAGTGGAATAAAATTGATGATGTTTGTTTGAGTAAAGCCCTAAACATGAACAAAACTGAAAACATGTCATGTACTCAGCTGCCTGTTTAGTGTAAACTGTCATCAGGTGATTTGACATTGTTTCTAAACATGTCAGAAATGGCTCATGTTTGTTATAGGATAAATCCGTGTGATTCTTAACCCTGGTAGAATTAATGACTGCCACATGATTAATAGAGGCAATAAATGAAGGACCACCGTGATAGGGAGATTGAGGGTAGGGTAAAAGCTTAAGCGTATTTTTAGTCATTTTTTGTTGACAATGAAATTATACAGCAAAGTTCAGAAATAGTTGAGAAGAATCTTTTCTTATGAACTTACTGTAAACTGTGAGTTTTAAGGTTTAATGGGATAACTGGAATGGATCTTACTCTTTGTCCATTAGTAATGACTACACTGTTTAAATATTCTGATAGTGTATTAAAGTCGAGATGGAATGAAAAATTACATTTAGATCACATCCATGGGAGAGCCATGCACGGACAAAAAACTCCCCCATACTGTTCAAGCCTAGTCTGACCACAGCCCGACACTGCAATTTCATCAGCCCAAGCCTGACACTGACTTACTTTAAGCCTGACTCATTTTCTGCTCACTCTGATACGTGCAAACACACACACAAGCTACTAAGAGGTACATTTATTATAGGTCTCAAACATAACTACCAATGACACTGCCTTGTCAAACCAACAAATATAAATAAAGAGTGTCTATTACAGAGAAGCATTAGCTTTAGTGTGCGTGTATGTGGGTACAATGAAAGAACAAAGTAAAGGCTGAGTTCAGCCCGAGCTTGGTCTATTAAAAAAACTATGCTAAAAAAAAGTGTCCCGGACTTGGCCTGAATCAACTCAGCATGTCAGGGCCCATTGGGACCCTCTATTGTTTCTTTGTATGCTTGTATCAAAATCCCATAAGACGCGTGCTTAATTAATCTTAAACTTTTAGCGGCACAGACTACAGCTTATATTCATTAGTTAGCTAGCAAGCAGCAGTTTGGCTCTCTTGTGCATATTGCCCATTCAGCACTATTTACTGATTCAAACAGCAATCAAAATCCAAAGTCCTTAACCTAGCTAGAGACACAGAGAAATGCAGAAACAAAAAGCACTCTGCTTTCCATTTCATGGGAACTTTAAATATAAAGAGTTTTTCTACACGGTGGCAAGATGGTGGAGTGGTTAGCACTGTTGCTTCCAACCCCCCAGCTGGGGTTTGAACCAGTCTGGAGGCTAAATTTTCTCCCTGTGTCTGCGTGGGTTATCTCCAAGTGCTGCGGCTTCCTCCCACAGTCCAAAGACATGCAGGTTTATAGGTTAATTAGTGATTCTAAATTGCCCATAGGTGTTAATGTGAGAATGTGTTTGTCTCGGCCCTGTGATGAACTGGTGGCTTGTCCAGGGTGTACCCCGCCTCTTGCCAAATGCCAGCTGGGATTGGCTCCAGCCCCTTGCAGCAGTTATGGAAAACGAATGGCTGGATGATGTAAATATTATGTACAGCCTATGGGGTATTTGTGTATTTTCTCAAACAAAATAATCACCCTGCAGATGTAGATTTACAAAAATGAGGTTATATCATGTCATAGATGTCAGATGTAACTATTATAAAGAACTGCAAGCATTCCGACATCACTATTGCAGCATAAATGTGTAAATTCTGGCTAAGCAGGGTGTTTGAAAGGAGATTCAGGACAATCAATGAAAAGTATCTATGCAATCAGAGAGTTCAAAACATAATGATGTACATTAGTACATCACAATGTGCAATTGTGTATTTGCAATATAAAGTAAAACCTTATGATAAGTTAAACTTGTGTTTTCGTGTAACATAACTTTTTTTATCTTTGTGTCTAGATTAATAGCATGCAGCACGCTTTCATTAACTTGGTATTGATAAGTATAGATGCTGTGTGAGAGGCAGATGCAGCCAAATTCTTCAGGAATCATCATTAAATGATAAAAAATATTTTTTACCTTCTTGCATGCAGTATACATTACATGGATTCATACAGTTTGCAACTACCACTTCCATGTGCCAATTAAACAGAGCATAAGTGATTCCAAGTTCATGAGGTACTCTGCTTTGCATCTAAAAGTATAATGACAGATGGATGATGCTAATTGGCTCTTTGAAAATCTAAGCAGAACAAAGTGATGGAGAGGACACATGGTTCTGTTGGCACACAATGAGTTTAATCCCCTCTGCTGGATAAACAAACATGCACACAGTTAAAACTGTACTCTGATAATGTACAAGAGGAATGCGGAATGTCATGCTAATCCATGAAGATTGTGTTTTATCTAAATCCACAACTCCCTCTATCTGTTCTTTCATGTATCTCATGTGTCCACACAGGTTGAGCACGAACTGATACAAAACTCTATTGTAGATACTATGGCATATATATTATTACCTCCCTGTATGGTTTCAGCACACTTGTTGTGATAAAAATGCATATGAATATATGAGAGTACTTAACATCTTAGCATTGATACTTTTGTAAAGTTAAATGAAGTCAGGTCAAAATAAAAGAGGTAACATGATCCAAACTTTCAAAAGAAAACATTTCATGTAATAATACTATAGTTACAATTCTCATCGCCAGTGTACGGTTTACACAGAATACATGAATATTCTTCTTAGTTATGGGGCATTACTTCCAAGATATCTCATTGTAATGTGCAGTATTTCTCATTACAATAACCACATTAGGCAAGTGAACGGGTGCCAGAAATCTACAACTTGACCATTGCTGAGATGGCCCTGAACATTCTCTACCTCCAGTGGTGCCGCTTTGTAGTTGACCCTGACCTGTGATCTATCTGTAAAAGAGGGCAAGAGAAATAATTTCTCTGTAGAGACCAGTAAAGTATCATGTTAACATTGTGGCCTCCTAACTTATTTTCAACCTTAGAAAAAAAAAAAAAAAAGAACAGCTAAAGAAATGTCTTTAAAACATTCATTCACTCAGATAGGGTTGACGAAGACTGCATATCTGCTGGAAGGTTATGAAAGATACTGTACTGTATAGCCACAAGAGTTTTTTCCAAACACAAGGAGAAATGTTTTTATTTTGTAAAAATATCCTTATTTCCGAATCTCCAATATCTACCACAACCAGAAGCCACTGGCACTGTGGGAAAGCTTTTTTTGAACTTGAAGAAAACTACCCACTTCACTGATTACATCAGACTAGTGTTGCATCTGCCAAAAAGCATTTTTCTAATGAACAATAACAGTAAACCATCTCAAACCACTGGCCGGAGTAATCCAGATAACTAGTATTTTTGAAACTGGGGCGTGTGATCCTTATTACTTAGAAAGCATTTACTAACTGAACCAGAAGCAGTTTCTCTGCCTGTCTGACATGATGGAGTTGCAAACAGACACATAACTCCATTGCAACACACTTCTCAGATTTCTGCATGTCTCCCACATGTCCTCTAACATCGCACTTCAGATCCAGAACACCCTATCACTAAATCACCACTATCCCAGAGTACAGGCTTAGCTCGTGGGATAGTGAAGCAATGCGAGCCCCTGCTGACCTCCCTGGAGCTCTACCATCCCCTGTATCGGTAAATCAGTCCACTGACGCTTTCCCAAGGCTGTTCTGACTCTGAAGGTCAGGAATAGGGAGGATGTGACCTGAGAGGTCATAGGCTATAGGGAAAGTAGTTCAGGGACTTGAATCCCACTGAGAGAGAGATAGAGTAAGAAGCAGACAGGGAGACAGAGATGAGGTCTGAGATATAGGGGCAAAAAAATAGAAAGACGAGGGTCGATGGATGGATAGAGGGATAAACTTGTGAAAACTACACCTACTGTTGTTTGGTATGTAGGGAGGGAAGGAGACACACATACAGTACAGACCCACATACAGTTAAAAATTAAAGACTAATCGAGAATTAACAGTATTATTTAAGAGTATCACTTATTTTGTTGAAACTAAAGACCAAAAGGAATAATAAAAAGAAACCCTCTGTTAGTCCACATGTGCACATGCACACTATTTCTCAGGTCTCACCCAAACTTTAATATGATACTGCCTACTGAGTACTGAGACTTTTGCGCACACTTAGCGTTATTCAAGTTAAGCCTTTTAACCATGTTGAACCAATCATGCCCTGCAAGTGAATCTTCCTGCCGCCACGAATAAACCATTTATTAGAAAATTCCAACCATCGGAGGTGTCCCCTAAACTGACAGAACAGCTTGCCAGGAAAAATGAAAAGTATGAAAAGGTTGAGCCATAAGCAAGCTGTTTTCAATTTGATTGATTCATTTTAATACAGGGGGTTGATGCTAAAAAGTAAAAATCATTTTAAATATTGTTTTATTTGGCACCAAAATACAACCTTTAGGGCCTTAAATTATAAAAAGTGAAAGTATTCCATGCACCAGTAAGCTCTTTTTTAAGCAGGTGGAATTAATGATTTTCAGTTGTTTTATTTGAATAATCTTAAATTTGAGAAGTAGAAGAAGTAGAAGTAGAAGAAGAAAAAAAGCAAAGATTGGAGAGGAATCTGAAATTCTGAGAACTTTGGTAAAAATATTGTTTTTAGTTATGCTTACAGGCAGTCAGTTGGTCCACCAATTGGGCCCAGATTGACATATCTCAGCTGTTAAGTGGACTGTTATGGGATTTTTCATAGCCAAAAATAGTGATTGATTTACACAGTTTCCTGATGGACAGTAAAGTAAACTGCGGCGAGCTATAGCTGCTGGATGTTCTGTGTGCTCAGTTTGTTAACCCGGCTGCCTGGACTATGAGCACTGGGGGAGTGTTGGTGTTTGTACTACAGGCGTTTTGGACTACCAGGTAGAGGAAGTTTTCAGGCCCAGGTCATGGGGGAATACTGACGGGGAGCAGAGCCTGCACACAGAGCAGCTCGAGCTGGCCGGAAGCCAGACACAGAAACGGTATGAATCCAGTCGATTTTCAAAATAAAACACCCCATGCAAACTTTTGGTCATAAAAACAGCCAAAAGGGAAACAATTTAACTACATAGCATATTTTCATATTTTGAAGCACATAAACCAGGAAAATGACCAAATCTGAGCATGTTAACAAAGTCTTGCAGGGAAAACACTCCACTTCTTAAGTCGCATGGAGAACTGAGCAAAATAGCATTGCGGCCTACGAGACAGAGTCATGCTCGGTGGGGTTTTGGCGTCAGTGTTTCTAGTTTTCTATTGAGATAATCAGGTAAAGAACTGCAGTTATAACAACATGAACAATCCATTCCAATAGCCCTACAAAAAAACAAAACAACAAAAAAAAGATAATAATAAATTCAGGGTTTGTTGATGTTGAGGCAGAGACAGGTCAATTCAACTCAAGTTTGTGCTGTTTTGAGAGGCGTCTCTAATATTTTGCCCTCTTCATCTGATTCAGTGTAGGTGTTTGTGATCAAAACAATAAAAAAACCCAGAGACCTGAAAGAATTTCTTATTTTACTTAGACTGTATTAGATACGACTGGTGCATTAGATGGTTTAGCTAATAAACTGGTAAATCAGTAATTAGATGGTCTTGGTTGTATGAAAGTAATCTCTGACTGAAAATAGAACACATTCTCTCTCCCCCTCTCTATCACACACACACACACACACACACACACACAAACACATAGCTCATAGCGAAGCCACTTCTGGTCCAGGAGTGAGGTGAAAATAGCATTTTCTTCTCATCTGAGGCTTCATTCAAGGTTAGCCAAGTGAGAAAGAGCTTACCACACCATGTGTTATATTTCAGCCTTGCAGTTATATGCCTCTCAGAAAGGTGGAATATTGACTCGTCTACCTCCCTTTGTTTTTCTGGGGAGTTTTGATAGCATACAGTGGGGGATCCCTGTTGTTTGAGATACTATGTATTCAGCTTGTGTGCGCAACCTTAGTGTGGTGTGATAATTAAATAAATTCCACAGGGATGTACACAGCCTCAAGGCTGGCAGTTTCTGAAAACTTCTGAGGGGAATGGATCACTTTCCTTGTTTCAGAAATGTATTTCTCATAATCACAGAATGTGTTCTAGACAAATGGTACAGTAGAACAGTTTTATACCCAGGTGCATTCACACAAAAGTAATTTATAAATCACATTTGCATAAGCTGATATTTATGAATCAAAGTTTTCCAAAACCAAGCATGCTGTCAACATCAGATTTCTATGATGAATCTAATTAAGACTCAGATTGTTGCTTGGTCTTTTTCCCCCATTGCTCTGCAGAGGCTTTTTGAATTTCTAAAACAGAAAGCAGAAATACAGTAGGAGGAAAGAGGGTGAAAGCCTCATGGAAAGGTCACAAACCTACGTGATTGATTGAAAGATATAAAAGTGTGAGAAAAACATGATTCTGTGTTTGAACCTGGGAAAATTGATACCCTACACATAAGTGTGCGGTAATCAATTATGTATTGAAGGGGTTTTATTAAACACGTGGTTTGGCAGTTGGATAATATGTTAGAAGAATACATACTCCAGTCCAATAAGTTGATACTGGGTATGTTTTGAAGGGCAATTATTCAGATCTGGATATCAATATGCCTGATACAGTAGATACCATTGTGTAACTAATAAATGTGTCACAGTTCAAAAGTAGAACCCGAATACACAGCCTGTTACTCAAGAAACATAGTCTTTACTTGTAAAGTTTTGGAGGATACAAAATATTCAAACTAGTCTAGAGGTCTAAAAGAGCTGAGGGGAAATTACAATATTGTGCAAGCTATTGAATTAGGATAAAAAAAAAAAAACAGGCAGGGAAAGATTGGGCAGTTGAAAGCTACACGTGTCACAAAGAAAATCTGGCAGAAGCATATAAGGAGCATTATATATTCTGGGGAGTTAATAAGAGAATAACAAACTGGTGTGTGATGAGGGCTGAATGGCTGGCTGGCTGGCTGGAGGAAGTGCTGAGTCTTAAACGACAGCAGAGTTAAATGAATATAAACAAATGAAACTGAAATACCAAAATCATGACAAAATTTCACTGCAACTGTCTTATTAAGAAACTTTTAAACCAGATTACTGATTTATATAATCCTTCATAGATTTTCACAATACATTACTGCTAACCAATGTATATAACTGTGTATAAATGTGTATAATTTAAAAAATATTGGCCTAAAATCCAAACAAATGCTGATGCTTTCGAGGTACAGATTATTTTCCTTGCCTTTGTTCTTTTTCTCTTCAGCTCCTCTTCATCACTGTGTTAGTTCTGCAGTCAGTAGAGCAATATTTCCAAACAGACAGTTCAAATGAGTGTTCCCATCAATAACTGTGTTCCCTCATCAGCAGTTTTATAGTGGCTTTCTATGGCAGCGTGTATGTGTCTGTACAACAGATGGGCCTCTGTAGGGAGCAAGGTGTGTATATGCCCATCTCCTGTCGTCCCCCTAGGACCCATAAAGCATGTAGAACAAATGGGCTAATTAGTCCTCTACACACACACACACACACACGCACACACCCACACACACACACACACACTTGCTCCTTCATAAAAATGTGTTAAAGCCTCACATCTACATGCATCTATATCTATATTTTCGGATTCTGTGAAGTTGATATAGGGTGTTATTTATTTATTTTTTTAAAGATTAATACTCATACATATATTATGAGTTAAAAGGGGAAAAACATCTTTGGTGTCATGTCAGTCATATCATGCCAAGATAGAGAGATATTGCTCAATACACATCTGAACTGTAAAAACAAAACACACACACATGCCACACTTACACATTATGGTACATCTACCATAAATAACAATGGTAGGTGAGGCATTAGACATGATCTAAGTTACCATAGCCATTGTCTCGGTTTCCTCCTATTGTTGTGACAAATGTTCGGGCCAACAGATATGATCCATTAGATCCATGGGAGGCTGATAGGAGCTGTGCTTATTCAAGCACAACCTGGATTATTCAAACATGTCAGGCTGAGACACCAAGGCCAGGCTGCTGACAAATAAGAGGAGCCGGGCAACGCTAGTTGTTTGTTGACTATATGTCACATCGGCTGCGTTTTGTGTTTCTACATCAATGTTCCATATCATGTACAGCATGTCTGCGTGTTTCAGTATTTGTGTGATTGGATTACATTTAATCCCGTCTACATCAACCAAAGTAACAAGCAAGTTTGTAGATTTCACATTTGTACTGAAACAAGTAAACATGAGGATTTACATTGTTTTTTATGGAAACTGTTCGGGAAATTCAAGCTTATGTCAGTGCTGTGCCAGAAATAGTGTTTTATTTGCTTTCTTGGATCGACACAAGGTCAACGAAAGAGAGGGTGTGTCTTCATGTGTGTGTGTGTCTCCCTTAGGGGCCCTTTTGTTAAGCCACTGTCATGCACCTCCAGTCATCAGATAGAAACTAATCTGTGTAGAGCTGATGGCTACCTCTTCTTCTCTCTGATTTTTGTGCTATGTATGTATGTGTGTGTGTGTGTGTTTTCTACAGGGTAAGGCTGAGATGAATGTGTGTCTGTCAGTGATGAATCTCCTAAATCTGTGGAACACTGGTGTCCTTGAACTTCAAGGTCTGCCATATGCTGCCCAGGACAGAGCCAGGGGAAATGTGTGTATGTGGGTGTGGGTGTGTGCATGTGTGTGTCTGTGTGTGTGTGTGATGGTTAGGGTAATACCTTCAGGCTGTACTCTCGGACCAGCATGAGGTCCACTAGATGCCGTCTGTTTCAAAGAGGTCATTGTGTCACTCAGAGAAGTCTGTAATGTTGCAGTGTTGTGTTGATTTATTGCCATATTTGACATATTTGTCATGATGAGTAGGGTATGGTAGGATGGTGTTGACATTACCTTGCCCAGGAAAAGTGTCACCACTAAAACTATACTTTCACATACTCAACGATGTAATGTCTGGTGCATCAAATGTAAAATTTAGAGCATAACATTTTTTGAAATTGTTGTCCCTCGTTCTTATGAGTTTTGTTCTGTTCTTGAAAAACTTCTGGATGACCTTAAATTTGAGTTCTCCCATTAACTGGAAAACAAGCAATGCATAGTCAGTCCATTGCAAGAGGTTATAAACTCAAGTACACTACAAAAGTAAACCCCTGATAGAAGTGCATTAGATTGAGACTCCCTCTAATCTTTTTTAATAATATTGGATCACATTTTCAATTTTCTTCCTGGCTTGACCAAACTAAAAATTAATGAACCTTCAGCCATGATAAGACGCTCTTATTGGCTCTCAGCCTGCTCGGTTTGAAGTGTTTACAGTTTCACACTTTGAGTATGAAAGTCTCGATTTTTGCAAAGCCTCTCTCTAACTAAGTCCTTTAGTTATAAGAAGGAAGAAAAAACCTCTGAAGAGGTATCCATATCCAATGTCATCTGTTTCCTCAGTAGATGGATGATAATGTAAGTTATCACCCAAACAGTAGGTGAGTTTTAAAGGACCAGAGAGAAATTATTTAGAGAGTAAATGGGAGTGATATATACAATCAAATCTTACAAAAATAGTTATATAGTATTTAGACACCTCACTTGGTCGGTAGGAGTCACCAGCGCTGCGACAAAGACACAATCCCCTTTTGGCTTCCCAGTTTGGTAAAACTCTTCTCTGACTTTGTCAAACAGCCTCTCTCTGCCTCTCTGTGTTTCAATATTTCAAATGCTAACATTTGGTAATTAGCGCTGAACCCAAAGTGCAGCTGAGGCTGATGGGAATGTCATTAGTTTTGTAAGTATTTAGTTACAACCCAAAGTATCAGACAAACTATGGCACAAGATAAAAAGTCAGGCGGTCCCCAATGTGGTTTCTGTGTAGTTCACCCTGAGGTGAATACGAATGTCTAACGTGTGGATGACACCACTAATGTCTTTACAGAAATTAATGAATAATTCATAAACCTTCTCCTTCTCCATGTCTCATTTAAAAGGATGTGATTGCTATTCGTCCGTGCTAAGTGTTGGGGTAGCCGTAGGCCTTAAGACTGTGTTCTGCTGACCTGCCTCTGTTTTTTTTAAGGTCATTCTGGCACTTTGGCCCCTCCCACCTCACTGATCACCTGCCAATGTCACCTGTTTGCAGCCTTGATAAACTGGATGATCTCACGATGGCTCTTGCTTCTGCGCCCTCCTGGAAGGCACCAGTTCACTGTATATGATTCCTTACATGCTTGGAGTAGAGGAGATGGTTACAGCTCATCATTTCCAGCCCAGTACACATCTTTGTTACTTATTACTATAATCATATGGGCTTTAACATTTAAGTGTCTGACGCAGGGGAATATGATGAGATCATTATGTTTTTACGTGGGCAGGACTTTGCGTGTCACACATTCACAGGTCTTAAATTGCGAGGTTTTCAATAAACAGAACTGACTGAGATTATGATTTAATGTAGGTGGTTGGAAAGAATAGAAGCAAGGTGAGGGAGAGAGGTCTGTCTTTGTGTCACGTCACACATGTACTGTAGATTATGTGAACAGCAATAACTCCATGAAAACACCAAAGTTGCCTCATCAGACATGAGTGTGGGTGAAAGCAACAAGACCACAACTGACCCAAGTGTGTTTTTTATCTGTAGTCTTGAATTCTTGCTCCACAACATCGATCTGCAAAATAATCTTGTGATTTATATCTACTGTACTCTGAACTCTGTACGGTTAAATAAAGTTCCAAGGAGACCTGCTTTCTAATAAATAAAACCTGTCATTGAACCACCATCTATCGAATGTACTTCACAGGGAGGCGATGAAAGTAAGCAGATAAATGGCATTTGTACCTTTTGAGTATCACAACTTTCTCTATAACTCTAGCTGCTGTAGGCCCTGCACTATGAATTATCTTTGCTTGCACAACAGTATCAAATTATCAATCAGTTATAATGTATAATGTAAAAGTTGGCACCATTCTAACAGAAATTGTTTCTTATACATCCTTTGCCTGCAAAAATTATCCTATTTTAGGTCAGTTGTAGTTTGGTGAATCAGCCAGTACCACCATATATGTGTGTGTGTGTGTGTGTGTGTGTGTGTGTGTGTGTGTGTGTGTGTGTTACTTGCAGGCTACTTGCCAAGAAGCTGGATGTAAAGGGGCGAGTATGGAAACAGCAGGTTTATTTCTCCTGAGTTTATTGTTTATATGGAAGATAATTCAATTACTTGCCTTCTCCTGTTTCAAGTCATGAATAATTACTTTGTGCACATGTGTGTGTGTACGTGGATGTTTAAGGAAATGAATTACTAACAGTCTGTATGAGCTAATGGACTGCAGCCAGTAAACACGGTGTTTAAGATGTCCTCAAGCTGCAGCCAGAAAAATAAATAAAAAAATGGAATTGTATTTCTTTCTTTCTTCGTACTTTGCCCCCGTCTCAGCCTGCCTCAGTTACTTATGAAAGGAAAATAACACTCAGTGCTATTTGGGCTGCCAACCTCATTCCCTGAGCATGTATTGTGCTTGCTGGATAATTGTTGAGTCTTTTCGAAAGACAAAGTCGGATCCTTGTAGAATGTGTGCGTGCTGTCTTTGTGTGAGTCTGCACATGCATGTTATTAGTAAATATGCATAAATATAGTCTAGCTTCCTGTGTGATGGAAAAATATCACTTTCACGAGGAGCTGAATAACCTTTCCCTCTCTCTTCTTTAATCTTTCAGACTGTGATCAGAATTTCAAATCTGCAAGTATTTCTCTCTCACCCTGAAATAACTGGGAATCCTCACAGAAAAGTTATGATTACAGTGATTACAAAGGGTATTTGAATATAAATGATGGCTATGAATTCACAATTATTGTATGTGCAAAGACACATTAGAATATATGACCGAGGAAAATCTCTATCTCTTTAATGGTGATAGCAGTTCAGAATCACTGATGGAAGATAGGAAGTTGAATGAGGTTTTGCTAATTAAATAGCGGCATTATAATTCGCTCACTGTGGCTTTCATTCTGCCTCCCACTTTCTCTGCCCCCCCCCCGTCTCTCTTCATTTCTCTCACACACACACACAATGGCACAGTGCTGCATGTGCAGCAGAGCAGGAGGTCTCGGAGGCCTAATCTCGGAGCTAGCAAGGTACAGCCATAAAACTGACAGGCCAACTAATTATCCCCAAAATTACAACATCTTAATGTTCGCTCTCACAGCAATGTTCACTATGAATTGAGACCGCGTTTGAGCGTGTGTGTGTGTGTGTGTATGAGCGCGTGCGTGCAGGCTTGCGTGTTTCCTTGTTTTTGGTGTGTGTGTGTGAGTTAGAGAGTGTTTATTATGCAGACAGCTGGAGGTGGTCTCCTGCATGCAGAGTAGAGGGGACAGATGTGTGTTGCGGCTCTTTGTTCTTATTCTGCACTGCTTACCATACACATACTTTAAAAAACAACAAAAAAAAGCAAAAAACAAAGGGGTTTAGTACTCATCAAAGTTTTAAACAAAATACAATGGATACTTATTTTCATGCAGAATATTTTTTTTTTAATTGAGATTTACTTTTACATTTACTTGCTTTGTATCCCTCTCAGTTTCCCTCCTACCCCTCCGCTTCTTTTGTGTCTTGGTCTTTGTTCCATGTTGTGAGCCCCATGTGATCCTGAGGCTCTGTTATTGTCTGATATCCCATAATGTTCATCCATTCGTACCTAATTTTGCTGTTCTGTGATCAGCTGACTGTACTAAAACCATCATCAGTTCAGACAAAGAACACAACACAATATTGGATATATTCTTCTGAAAGAAAACAAATGATGGTAGCTACTCCCTCCTTTCATCGCTGTCAGCAGTAAGCCTGGGGTGAATGTAATCCCTGGGTTTCTATGACAGGAGATAGGCAGCGCGATAAGAACTGTGCAAATACCACCATCGATTCACATATCTGCTAAGGCTCCAATACGCTGTCGGAAAGCAGACCCAGGATTACAAGAGGAACAAGAAGGGATTTACCCCGATCTCATTCTGCTCCTGACAAAATACCACAATGACATGTCAAGCTACCTATCACTATAAGTATAGTTATAATAATTGCAAAGAAGTGTTCACATAGAAGTCAGTACTGGGCTTAGACTCATATTGAGATGCTATACAGTATATGATCAGTGAGCATCTTTAATGAAAAATCAAATACCAGCTGGTTACTCTTTCTGAATAAATCGGGATTCAAGTCCTCAGAAATGTGAAGTTTGCCAAGAAAAAAATAAATGAATCAATAAGATACTGAAGTAGCTGGTTTCCTCCTGAGAGTTTCATCAGTATTGCTTCCAATAGTGAGTTTTTTTTGTTTGTTTCATAGTCATTCTAAAGATGTGCTCAGACAGAAAGCAATGAAAATTTGACAGCTGGACCATTGTTAGCTGTAAGCTTGCTAGAAACAAATGCAACTGGTACGTCTCAAATCAAGTTTCCATCCAAATCTAATTTAGTCGTGCTAATGAGGGAGGGTGACCAGTTCAAGTCTAGCATCAACTACAGTATGGAGTGTGGACTGGTAGCTGGAGAGGTGCCAGTTCACCTCCTGGGCACTGCTGAGATGGCCACGAGCAAGTTACCAAACCCCTAATTGCTGCTGGTGTGCTATCTTGCACTACGTCACTCCACCGTCTCTCCACATTTGCATTTCTGTAAGCCCTGTGTGTTTGTGATTATATTTCAGGCCTATATGTAAAACATAAATCCTCGTCTTGAAAAAAATTGCATGTAATGCACTGTGATGATTTTATCTGCTGTAGTTTTATCAGTTGCAGATCTAGTAGATCTAGTAGAAAGTATAAGACTTTATTGATTATTTAGACTTCACCCAAACTTTTCCACCTCAGCCAACTCTAAATTTTATTTGGTGCAATTTCAACTTTTTATTGAATTTCAGCTCAGATTTTTTCATGCCCAAATTGAAAAACAAGTGGATGGAAACACACTTTGTGTGTGTTTGCGTTCATCTCAGCGTCTGACTGAACTCAGAACTTACCAGAATCTCTCGTTCTTTCTGTTTCCCGCCCCCAGTCTCTCTCCTTTTTCCTTTCGTCTCTGAAAGTTTTATGAAATAGTTTTAAACACTTCAGGTCAGATTAGGCAGCCCTAATTTGCATCTCACCACATGTTTCCATTGATTTTGTATACAATTTCGTTGGCTCCAAAATGTGCCCTGTGTTGTATCTGAACATGCAGTAAAGGTTTCGAACAAGAACACCACATGAGAGAAAATAACTCTAGATTAGATTAGATTAGATGATAGTTAAGGCAAAAAACAACAACAGACCAAAGAATCCGAAAGTAAATAAGAAACTAATAAACAACCATTCAACCACTAGTATAACCATTTTGAAGTGAAGCGCCACCAAACCTCCTACTACATAAGCAATATTTGCTTTCAGTCTTAACTTAGGATTTGTTGACAATATGATAAATATAGAATATCACCAGTTTTACCTTTAAAGGAGCATTGTGTAGAATTTACTGACATCTAGGAGTGTAGATTGGAGCCCCCTCATTCACAGTCCCGTATAGCATGAAGGACAAACTACGGTGGCGAAATGCGCAAAAAATGCAATCAATGTATTGGGTTTCTCCTTCCCTCCCACACACAGTGAAGGAGGAGTAGGTGAAAGTCACACTGTTTTGCAAATGCCTCAAGGTCATTAACTCGGTCCCTGATTAGTTAGGGAAAAAATCGAAAGCAAAGCCAGAGAGAGTTCATCGAGAACATGAATACTGCATGAGAGCTACAGAACAAAAGGTTTCAGGGCAAACATCTTTTGAAAGTCCAATTCATTTTATGTATTCCTTTCTTCTCCAAAGTACCACGCTCAAAGACAAACTTTTTCTCACTGTCAAGAAAGTCTAACTCCAGTAATTTTGGAAGAGAAGATGAGAGGAGAGAATGGAGATAGAAAGACTGATGAATGGAGATTGGCAAGAGATGGGAGGAGGGGGCGGTAGAGACAAGAAGGATGGACATCTGGGTCACAGTGATGGAACGGTAGATTGATTTGGAACGAGTTTGAGGAGCCTGTACAGGTCAAAGCCACCATCTATATTACTGTCCCAGACTATTCATCTCATCTACTGATAAACTGTCTGTTCATTGTAGAAAAGACAAGAACAGAAGAGAAGGCAAGACAAAAGAAGATATACAAATACAGGTAGAGAGTGGAGAAATGGTAGCATGAGAGCAAAATAAGAGGGTGATATAGGTGAAAGATGTGGGTAACTGTAGAAATCTGATAGCATGTGAAGACAAATTATATTTTTTAGAACTGAAATTTAATTTCACCACACTTTTCGTGTGAGGAAATACAGTATATGATGCTGCAACTATTGTTTTTAGTTTTCAAAAAGATGATGAAACTGTTTTTGGACGTGTTTGTTGAAATTTATGTTTGTGTCTAAGCTTGAAGCCTCTGGGTGATCATTTCCCATGCGGCAGTTAACTGACATCTAAAGGCAAGTGTTACTCAGAGACAAACTGCCAACTTTCTTGTTGATGCACAACTATAGAAAGCCAACTGTATAGCCTACAGTGGAAATGTTGCAAGATGTTCCTCCTCTTACCCCAATAACTCACACTGGTTACATTAAATTAGCAAATTAACAGTAACATTCAATGTTTGGGAGGGCCCATAATGTTGGGCAAAAAGTGGAAGCTAGTTAGCCTAACACAATGGGTTAAGTGTTTAACTGTGCTGTAGTACACATGTCTAAACAAACACCAAAGATATTGTTTTCTTAGCAATAGAGTTTGAATTTCAGTTCAAATGCAAATGTGTTGGTTTGCCAGCATCTTATCATTCAGATCAGCCAAACTGGCTTAAATAACCAAACCTCTTGGGAAATGCAGAGCAATTACAGATGACTGAGACAGTATTATAACTTGATCAAAAATCTGATGGAGGCTTTGAGGGAGCATTGATCTCAGTTGGTTTGCTGGGACTGATAAAATACTGAAATCTTATAGCAGCAGCATCTGGCTTATTTCTGATCATCATTTAATGCTGAAATCATGATCCAAATTAGAGTCACATAAGGATTTAACAAGTGGCATCAGGCCCCCGCCATGTAGCTGTAGTTAGGACTGGTTGCCAAAGGTTATTCTCCACCACCAACACCAATTGGACTGGTCCAGGTACCACATCACACCATACAGTACCTGTGACCTGTGCTCCAAATCCCATTTGCTGTCAAGGACTTTTACACAGAAACATTCACACTGTGACACTTCACCTAGATACCATCATCAAAACATTGATTAGGGTTAATAAACCTGGATTATAGCTCTACAGCACCCCCTGCTGATAGTCGTTATCACCATGCAGCACTGCATTGTGCCAGACTCAGACCAATATGGTGTTAATTTATTGTAAGCAGTGGTGTTATGGTAACTGAAGAGGTAGAATGGATCTTTTTTTTTGTCTTTTTTAAGGAAAACTATAGAATCCACACTTTACCAGTGACCTGTAAGAAATAAATGTCTTGTCTTGCCTTTCTATGTGCATACACCATCTCTTCTCTCTTCTATCTATTTATGTCTATTAATCCAAACTACAGTGAAACAGAAAAAGAAGAAGAAAATGTTGTCCATGTCTGTATCAACAGCACATAAAAGATCATCATAGATAGAAACATACAGAGAGATGGATTTGCGCCGTGAGAGATAGTAAAGTAAAGTAAGGTGGAGATGGATCAAAGTTCAACATCAAATGTACACTCATGGATATACACAGAGATGACAAGAGTGGCTGTGCTGAAAAGACATACATCAATGCTCAGACATGCACAGCAACAACAGGTGTATCTGAAGTGCTGCTCCAGTAGCTCCCGTACAATTTTCAGATATAGAGCGCAGATGAAAAGATGAGGTCATCCCACAGATAGAAAAGAGAGACCCGAGAGGCGAAGAGGGCAGGTGGAAAAGCATGAGATCATGTGAAAAGTGGACTGGCTGAGGTTGATCAAACACTCTTGCTTTAAAAGCGCTCTGAGGCAAACTCTCTTTCTTTATTGATCCAGTCTTGTGTCTCACACCATCCGGTTATTGTTTTACCTCATTTTTTTCTTGCTTTTTCACAAATTTCCTGTGCGAATGCAGCCTGGATCCACTCCAGGGCAGACTCCTTGTCTGCAGCAATCACGACTTTAGCCCCAAGCCACATGTGACCGTCTACTCTCACCTTCATTCATACCACTGGCAAAGGTTTGTATGAGCTTGTCTCTGTGTGAAATGTGGCGGGTGGAGTAAATTAGTGTGGGAGCAGGTGGTCAGATGGCAAGCTGAGAATGATGTGGTACAGGTGTGAGACTGCATGATTTGCTGTCATCATCATCACATTCATGAGACAATGTGGCACCACCTTCTCCTAACACATCCTATGTCCATGGGAAGGGCCACAGGATGAAAGAAAGTGTGTGAAAAAGGGAATTACACTTTTCTTCCCACTAGTATCACAGAGTGAAGTAAACATGGGAATTGAAGGAATTCTCTACAGGTGGACTCCGTTGTAAGGTGGCTTGTCCTTGCCAGTGATCATAGACTTGGCTTTGGCTCTTGAAATTGCTCCATGTCTGAGTTGCTTCCTGTAAGTCCACACTATCCATTTCTTAAGTTTGTCCAGTTCAAGTGTTTTTCTCACTGTGTGACTGGCCCTTTTTTTTATGTCTCAGGCAAATAATATGTACTGTTGAATAGGCTATGTGCTGTGTTAAGTTCCATTGTTAGCCAAAGTGTTTTTACTCAAAGAAATGACTACACTGACAGTATTACAATATTTCAGGTCATGACAGTCTGCTTCATACTCTTCTACTGTGAAATAAAAACTGTTAATCAGGTTTCTTCTAGTCACTTCCATCAGTTTTAATGTTGTTTTGATGTTTGAGGAGCATGGGCGCACTATCATTGAAAATGTGACAACGGGAGTTTTCGGATTGTATTGATCTGGGAAGACTGAAAGACTTTGTTAGGCTCTGGGAACCATACGTGAATATCATTAAAGATTGAAATGTGAAATTGTAAATAATGGAGAGAAATACTTAATTTTTTCTATTCGGTATTGATATAAGTTGACAATACACAATACATAATGTTAAAACATAACTTTAGTGGCACAGGCAGAGTTTGGTTGAGTACTGATGTGGATTGAAATGTCTGGGGGTGTGGAGCACTTTCATCAGAACAAACAAGTCTCTGCATCCATTAAGCCAACAATGAACTGACTTGGCATTGATTAAAAACAATTGCAACCCCTGCTGATATATTATGTCCACTTTGTGCAAAGAGGCAATAAATGTGTTCTTTTAAGTTAGATGTGGAACACTTGTGCTGGCTATGACTTCAATGGAAAGAGGGGAGTTAATTTAATTAAACAAGCAGGACATAAACATCACATTTCTCAACAAGCTCAGTGCATGCATCAGCTACTCGTTTTCTGGGAACATTAAACTTTATTCTAAACCTCTTGCTCTTACTTTCTATTCCACTTTAATGTCTCTCTTCAAAAGTATTATTTTATTCTGAATTTAACACTGAACACTTAATATCTCACACTGGAACTCCACCTATTAACTCACACCAAGACACATTTGGATCTGTTCCCAGGTAAAGACTAGATGAATGGCCTTTGAATGGCTTATCTGACTTGTCAGTGACTGCAGGTTTGCGTCTGTGCATGCTGGCATATTAATGTTGCTTTATAAAGACCAAATGTCCTCACAAGGGCTGACAGCTGGTTCAATGAAAGTTAAAATCAACTCACACACAAATCACCCATTCATATCTCCAGCTTGAAAATCAGGAAGTTGATAGGAAGTAAGATAATGGAGGAGAAGGGAAACAGAATATGAGGAAAGAGATGCATATGGAACAGTGGGAGGTCAGGACTGAGCTGGCCATTTCTTAGTTTGTACACTGTATTTTGGGTTGGGTTAGTTGGTTTGTCGCTAGCAGGTTTGCGAACACACAGCATTTCATTTCCAGCCACACTTCATACGGATTGATATTATGTATTACTATGTTCATGTGGTGCATACATAGAACACGATTTAAAAAATGGGGGGAAGAAAAGGTTACCAAATATTTATTAAGCACAATCAATGTTTTTGTTTATGATTTTTTAATCTAAAGCGAATATGTTGGTTTTAGCCCTCATAGGTGCATTTACAGATGAGCAATAATCATATTAGAATACAGGGGGGGGGGGGGGGGGGGGATTGATTGCTACATGCCTCACACCAAAACATCAGACACCTAGACGCACACACAAACACAAGCCCATTTGGACCAGTTCCCAGTCACAGAGTGGATTAATGGCTTTTGACTTTGTGTGTCTGAATGTGTGTGTTTCCTTACTCCTGCCTACTTCCATATGGCTGTGCATGTGTGCAAAATGCAAACGATTCTCTCTATGTGATGTATGGATTTGGGATGATAATCCTGGGTTATGAATGAGGAGCAGAGAGCAATTTATTGTGTTTTCTTTGTGCACTCCAAGTACATTCTCTCTCCAGCACGATACAAACCAGACATATGACAGAGTACCCCCCCTCCGTTTCTCTTCCTCTCTCCAGCAGGGATCTTTCTCTTCTATCCTCTCACTTCTCACTCTACTCCCTTCACTAAAGACTATTTGTCATATAAATTTGGGATAATGGATCATGTTGTGCTCGAAAGACAGATGATTCAACACTGAGAGTATGAAATAGTTGGTATGTCGAAACTATTACGGTTGCAGATATTTTTCAGAAAAGTGTCAAACACGGATTGTACAGTAGACCTCCAAGAGTGAGTAGGTGTATGTACAAGTGTGTCCAGTTTGTATGAGGGTCAAGGGATCACGCTGGTAACGAGGACCTCGGGGAGTGGGATTGTTACACATGAGTTTGATTGAGAGGTAGTCTAGAACGTTGAACATAAATCACCAATACATCAAACTTCTCCTATCATATATAACTTTTTTTTATGAGACTTTCCCATGAACTTCTCCCAAGGAAAAAATGTGTCGTTATTTAAGACGGTCATCTTTATCTATGTGATCTGATTTTTCAGATTGAAGTGAGTGAAAAAGCAGGAATTTAAATGTGAAATGGTAGAATGTTTTTTTTAAATGTATTCTGTGACTCATATAAAGTACAAATATACTGTATATATTGTAGCAAACAAACAGGTGACAGACATGCCTTTGACATACAAACATTTTACATCAAATTGATCATTGTCACACAATTTAAATAAATGTTTTAGTTTCTTTTACAATCATTGTAATACTTGTTTCTCTTGTACCAGGATGTATTTGTTTAGCTAGATACTGTACATACAGCAATTGCAACGCTAGCTGATCTCTTTTTGTAGTTAATCACTATATTTTAAGTAGTTCAGTTAATTGCATATATTATGACATTGGCTACATCTAGCATATTGCTTTTAAACTCTAACCCTATACAGCTGTGTCAGACTTGGCTTTGAATTCACAGGATGTTTCTGGTGGTTTAATAATTTTGTAAGATTAAAACTACACTGCCAGGCGATCTTAAAGTGTGGTTTGATTTTACACTTAAACTAATGTAACCTTCATTCACTTATCGTGTAGAATCAAGACAATCCAGTCATGACTAATGACTGTCTCTGGACAAGAAGTGCACAGTTACATTTTGTATTTTCCATCTGGTGAGTGCATGTCGTTGCTTTATCCATGAGTGACATTAGATGTGCAGCAGAATCTTGCCAGAGGTTAATTTACCATATGCTTTGTTTATGAATAAAGACACTCGGGAGGGGCCTGCATTTGGCAGGCAGGATATCTGGAAAATTGTAATTATATCCAATCGTCTCTTGATGCTAAGACTGTATTATACATTAGGAGTAAAAATAATATTGATATAAGGCTGATATTTGTGTCCATTCATTTTTTTTTTTTCACCCATCTTACCAACCAACAGCACATTGTTGAAAGCTGTGGAAGGGGCTGCACCTGCCATGGGTTTGTGAGCCTTATGAAACACGTTCGGCTGTCTTTGACTAGAATTGATTTGCCGTGACATCTGGACGCAATATGAGATTCCAAACACATGCTAGTCAATGCACTTGGATAGTCATGCATGGGCAAGCACGCACAAGTGCATACACACAGACTGATATCGTTCACACGGATATGTTATATTTCACACACACTTTTGTGCTATTTGTGTGGACCCTGTATCACCTACATTTACACTATAAGTCCTCATTTCCACAATTGTATAATAGTAATAATTACTAACATTACCTAAACTAAAGGCTAATTCACACTGTTAAGTTGAGTTAATCACAGTTTAGCACAAGCAGTAACTTCACCAGTTAGGGCGATAACAATTAAGGCAAAAGAACAGAGAAAGATAAGTTGCCTAACTAAAATACAACATTTAAAAGATAAAATGTCACAACACAGACTAGAGTTGCTGGTAGAACCGCTTGATATGTGATATTAAAATGTCACAAAAGGTAAAACCAAAATTTGAATAAAAACATGAAGCGTTAAAATAACATTTTTTAACCTTTAGCCGTCCACAACCCCCGAACTCTTTCAACGAAAAATGATGTCACATTACAAAAATGTCTCCACTCCTTACATCTAAATCTCAAATTGGTTCTCACAAAGATAGAAGTATAAAAACACACACACACACACACCGAAACTTGTGCTATTCGATCCTTGCCGTCCTGTTTTAATTTATGGCAAAGGAGGCTGCTCCAGACATTGGTTCCAATTCCCCGACCCCGCCTCGTCGGTCGGCTCCCACTGGTGTCTCATCATCCATCAGCGGGGGCTGAAGTTGAAGACGACACCCAACTGGGGCATAGCATGACACCAAGGCTGTGTTTCCTGTCAAACACACCTCTGAGATCTCTTTCTAACTCCTCTACATTTCTGTGCATCATTGCTTTGCTCTTAGTGTTTTTCTTTTGTGCCTCTGTCATTTGGCCCTCAACTTCCCTTACGTTATCTCACTCTCTGCCTCCATGTTTTATTCTCCTAATCCCAACTAGTTCTGGTTTCCAAGTCAGAACACCATGTAGTACATTTTGACACATGCATTTTTTCATTTAAAATCGAGATCAACTTATCTGATCAGACATTTTGTGATGGATTATAGCTATTTTTAGAGTATCATTTTAAGTTAAACCTCAGCAGCTGGCATCTCCTTGAAGGGGTATAATGATATCAACAAGACATGCTCCAATCAGAAGACAACCAAGCCCCTATGTTACTGACTCCATCGTCTGCGTGAAACAGGCCTCCCATGCTTGCCTTTTTGTGGTAAAGTGATATTTTACAGAAGGATCGCAAACCGTGGCCAGATTTTCTGTACACCTACCTGCAATTTAAGATCTTACAGCACACATCAGACAATTTACGCTCCCAATTTGGACATTTCCATAAGTAATCAGTGGGGTAAGGTTAGCTGACCATTCTGCTCATTTGCAGAATAGAGGTTATTTAACATTTTTGAACATCTTAAACGTGTTCATATCATTGATAGCTGTATAATGTTATAGTTAACCCTCCATTTGACTACATCTGCGATAATTTAATGAAAGTAAAAGTTTCTGGCCATGAGTGAAAATCATTTCTTTCTATAAAACTCTCAGATGTTTCCCCCTCCCTGCTGGGACTCTGTTACATCCTGTCATCCTCTCAGTGTGTGTATATGTGTGTGCGTTTGTATCTGTATGATGAGGATGATGATGATCTACGATGTGAGTGTTTCAGTTTTCCATGTGGCAGATGACAGACGCTCTACACAGCGCTTGATCCGGGTTTCCTGCATTCTCAGCTGTTCAATACTCAAAAGTTGAGTGTAAGCCATCTTTTCTTACCCAGGACACACACACACACACACACACACACACACACACACACACAGATGTGCACAAGCGAACACACACAAACTGCACACACACTGCGTGATTGCCTTCTTCTTTTTCCTTTGAATGTAGGCCAAATGTTAAATGAAATCCGTGATATGAGAATCTAAGACGTAGGTGTGCATAAATGTCTGTTAGGACGCCCCAAGCATTTTGTAATACATGGACAGAGGCGCATCACCATTCATTTATTTTAATTGCTCTCCACCTGCTATGATAATCAGGACTTAAATAGAGAAATTTCCATTTTCAATTAAAAACTCCACCGTATACACAAGGGAATGAGGCCTGCCTTATCATGAAATGGAATAAAATGTATTCCTCCCTCACTTCTGTGTACTTCTCTCCATGCTGAATAATCGCATATGTCAAAAAAACATAAATGTTGGGATTTCATGTGTAATGGTAAAGTAATTTAAATCATGCAGATACTCACATACTCAAAACATTAATTCAATATAAATTAAATTAAATCACTTAATTAATTTATTTGAGGAAATGCATCTCTTGTTGGTTGTTATTGTCCTTCAGTGTTAACTGAAGTCTAATGCGCTTTCACTTCTCAGGTCTTATTGTCATTGTCTTGGACAATTGATTTTAAGGTTGTCATTTTAAAGTTTCTTTAATTTAAGAATCCAGTCCAAGAGAGTCAAAGAAAGCTGAATTAGTAGTAGTAGTAGTAGTAGTAGTAGTAGTAGTAGTAGTAGAAGTAATAGTATTAATATTAGTATTATTGTCATCTCAAGAACACTAGACTCCACCACATTTGAATTATTATACCCTTATTATGGTTATCTGCAAGTTGTTGTTCTTTTCATTAATCGCAAACTAACATGAAGATTACAAATTGTGACAAGTTGTTAAAACATCCCCCAATAATTATCCTGACAAAACTAAAAAACTGAATCTAATTTGACAATTTGTGTGGTTTCTATGTTTGGCTCTTTGCTTTAGTTCCATGTTTGGTATTGGCCTACCTCCAGCCCTACAGATATCTTTACTCAGACTCCCAGCCCTTGTTTGATGCATGTTGTGGAGAATTTTTGGGGGCACACACCTGCTTCTCTGAGAGTTTCTGAGCAACTGTAACCCCTTTGCTTCTTTTCTAAATATGGTAATTCACACCAGAAGCATACAGTCTTAAAGGGAGCAGTGATCTTTCTGCTGAAGACAATAGAGCAACACACCGCTCACCGTTTCTTGATATGATGTATGATCGCAGCGTTTTTAAGATCAATCATAATCTTTGGCTACTCGAAGACTCCCCGGATTTAAATCTGTGCGTGTGTGTGCATGTGTGTGTGGCCTGTGTCTCCCTATAGAGATCATTAGCAGTGGAGCGCCTTTCGGTCAATATACTACTCCTCAATGAACCGTCTCCTAGGCTCCTCTCCCTCTGTGTAATAGAGAGGAAACTAATTCACAGGACTCCCAAATGTGTTAGACTATAAATGTACCACAACAGCAAGAAAACTGTGAGATCACTCAAAGGCCTTTAGGGGGTGAATTGAGGTGGTTTTACACCTTGTGATGTGGTGTTCCTATTCACTGTGGTGTGAAAGTTCAAACAGCAGTCTGTTGTAGGGTTTCTGACAAGCAATCTACAGATACGCAGGCTGTGAATGAAATGCGAAAGCTGATACCAATACTTGAAATGATTACGTTATCCTAAACAGCATCAAAAATCATTGGAAACAGAGCCTGAGTTATTGGATACAGGACATGCAATGACAGCAGTTAGCAGTTGATATTTTGCACAATTTCTGCTTTTGGCTGTTTGAGATTAAACAAATAAATGAGAACTTTTATTTTAAAATGAGCTGTTTTTTACACAGAAAAACACAGTTTACACAGATGAAAATAGTTCCGTGTTTGAGTAACCTTTGCAAAAATCAGCAGTGGTCATCTACTTCAGATATTATCACTTTTTTTAGACTTACAAACAGAAAAATTGGGAGATAAAATAATATAAAATGGATTTATTAAGATAAATAAATAAGAAAAATACAGAATACTGCAAGCCTTATCATGTGCAGAAGAATGTTTTGACATCTATAGTAAACCTTTTAATCCTGAATTAACTTAAACATAAATTTACAAACCATATATTTATATGTGTAACATATATTATATATAATGTAAGATACATATTCAACACTGTCAATAAGACATTTCATAACCAATACACATGTAGAGCAACTCTCTCACCCCTCTCTCGTATGATCACACATTAACATTAGTTCAAAGCATGAGCATGCACGCAAGTTTCTGCATTTATTCATGTATTCCTGAAATCAATTTTACACTACAGAGGCCAGCCTCCATACCTGCTATATTTGTGACACAAAGGAAGTTTTAAGGAATATGTTAGAAGTGCAAGTACAACATGCCGTAGAACAGAAGGACAGATACAGAGACAAGGAGGGCATCGTAATGACTATATCCATCACTGTGACACACACCGGCACTCTTCATGGATCAGAGGCTTTAAGTGCCGAGCTATGGTGGGTTCAACAATAATACACAATACAATACCAACCAGGGAGCTGATTTATTATGGAGCTGACCTGCCCCCACGCTGCTTGTAGGAACATAACCTTGAATGGCTTTACAGTATGTGTGTGTGCGTGATCTTCTTTGAATAGAAGAGGTAATGAAATGTAATGGCATTTCCTCACACAGTGATGATTCTGATGAATAGGACTATACAGAGCTGTGACTGTACCAACTTTCACTTTATCTTGACCAGATAGCATTTGCAGTGTAAACACAAACCAACGTGTGACACAGTCAGTCTTGCACAAGTCACTAAAAGTATCTAGCAAATAGCTTAAAGTCATATTTAATGGACGCATTAAAGAGAAACACAAATTTAGTGCCGACTGAAATCTTTTTTCAGTGACTCACTTGTACCCACGTCTTTTTCTGTTTTGAAAAAAAAAGCAAATTAAAGAAGGGAAATTTCCAAGATACAGCATTTTTCTTTGTTTGTCATTTTTAATGTTTGATCATAAAAGATCAGGCAAACCAGTGTCACCATATCAAAGGTTTTCTGTCTCATAAAGAAGTCGTGTAATGTTTCCCTGATGCTCAGCCAAAAAAAAACACCATCATTATCCATGAGGATGAAATGACTTACATGGGAAATATGCAATTAAAGTTCATCTAAAACAATATTTGCAGTGTTGTTGAAGGGAATTTAACTTATTAAGTATTATTGTACAGCATTTTGTAAGAACAAAATCAATTTTCCTGTAAGAGTGACAAATCTTTGTCTTTCTTTTTTTGACCGTAGCCGTACAGTGATACCTGACGTCATTCTAGTTTTCATTTTTATTGCAGATTATAAATTGCATTTATGTTTCTCTCTGGGTATGTCTGGTGTACATTTTGAACTTTTGCACTAACTACAATTTTCCTTTAATCTTAAAATCTTCCAAAATGGAAAACACTGCTGTAAACACACAAAGAGTATAAATCCAAGTGCCTGAGCTGCTGGGGGAACAGAGTGTGACCCTGTTTCCCGCCCGTGGGACGTCGGGTCTGTGATTTGTACTTATATCGAGGGAAGCAACACAGAGCGTTCACAGTCTGTTGGAATCATACACACATCTCAGCAACAGCATGATGTATGGGAAATGGGAGTTTTTATTGCACTGTAAGGATAATAAAATTCAGCATAGAAGTGAGGTAACTGAACAATTTTATTGTTCATTATTAATGAAGTATGAAATGTGTTGAGCATTCAAAACATAAAATTTACTCAAAATGTTCCACAAGGATGAAAAAAATTAAAACTAAAAACTAATTGCAATATTATTGTCTCAACAGTGTTATCACTGACTAGAGAGACACAGGTCTGATATACTATCAGCTCATCAAGGTTATATAACTACTGAGTAAGCAACTGTATCACTACATTTACTCCTAATAGTATATTATTATTATTATTATTATTATTATCTTCTTTAAGTTTCTGTAGTTTGTTTTTGACAAGTCTTTAGCTTGGTAAATTTTCAACTTCCCTTTTTGTAGAGTTTGCTGAAAAGTGCTGCCAATGTGTTTAGGTCTGGTGAAAGTTTTGTGACACAATTCTATAGTTTAATACATGTGAAGAAATCAGATATCAAAAGTATTGTTCATACTGAAGAGAGCAATAAGCAACATTTTGTCAAGCTGTTGAATAACAATTATTGTGTATACAGGATTATGAGCAGTAGAATTCACTGCGTCCTTGTATTGTGTTTTCTGGGTCAATGTCACACCATCATGGTTTACAGGGACGCATGAATACAATGGAGGCACCATGACTGTTATTAGTTACACTTGTAATCTTCTTGACAAGTTAACATGCTAGCTGAGAAGAAATTTTAACATGTGGTTTTCCATGGTGTGGTAAAAAAAATAATAAAAATTTTAAAATTCTTAAAAATTTTATTTTATACTATTTAATATGAAAATGTCACATTTTTACACATGTTGTGGACTTGGCAAATGAAGGTAAATGTGAAATTAAAAGAAAGTCTACTGTCATGATTCAAATAAAAGTAGTTCACAAATGAACATATATTTTATGTAGGAGAAGAATTAAAGGGTTGTCAGAAAAAATTAACAAACACAGGAAACAAATAATCAAATACACAGAGTTAAAGACTCACATGTGTCCCGGTTAAGTCACTTGCTCATTCATATGTCCTGCTGAATACACAATACAGTGTGATATAATTTCAGTATACACACACTATACCATTTAACCATTTGGCTGTCTGGATGGTGAAGCATCCAGAGGGAATTGTCCAGTTATTTTAAACTGTTTTCTCTGTCTCTACATCATGTCTTTTGACCCTCTGCTAATCCCTTTCTTTGACCCTCACTGTCTGTCTATTAATTTCTCTCTCTTTCTCTTTCTGTCTGTCTCTTTCCATCTTTACCTCTCTGTCAAAGTGTGCCACAGTCTCCAGCTTTGCCTTACGTGACTGGAGCTCATATCAGGGAGAATAATTTATGGCTACCATGAATAAGAGATGCTGTGGAGTTTCCAATGATTCAAGTCTGATATGGAAACAGTCTGAAATATTTGGACAGCGGAGGATTGAGTGATCAGTGTTCGCCAGCCTGTTGTTGGCAAACACATGTCAGTGAAACCACCAGTCAGGAAGACCCATGAGGCTTGAGGAGAGAAGAGGAGAAGCAGAAAAATGACAGAAGAAGAAATCAGCAAAATAAAAAATGAAAATAGAAGGAATGAAAGAGAACATAAAGAAATGAACACAAAAGTAATGCAATCCATTTTAAATGTTTTTCACAAAAAAAAATTACATTCAATGCCACAGCCATAAATCAAAGCATGAGTCACTACACGCTACATCGTGACACACTGTGTAAGTGGCGTACCAGTGTTTGTGAAATGCTGGTAATTGAAGTGTTAACACTATATCATCACCAGCACACACATGCCTACTCAGGTGTCTATTACCTGTCTTCCTAAGCAGAAGGCGTTAATGCATTATGAGTCACATTTAGCCCTATCCTGCTTCACCACCTCCATGTGCAAGCCTCTGCCAGAAGCCCCAATAATAATGTGCTCTAGGTCTGTCATGATAAGTGTCTTCCGTCCTATTGTGTATTGTTCAGAAGATACAGTAGGATATTCATCTGTAAATGTACACCCACAGAGAATATAATTGTTAAGAGTCCATCCTGTAATTACACTATCACATTAGTCCATTTAAAACAAGAAGATAAGATAAAATAAATGAACGTTCGTATCAGGTATTTTTAGCTATGGTAGCAGGGTGGAGGTGTTGCGTGGTCCGCTTTGGTCTATACTGAAATATCTACCATAATATCTAACTACTGGACTATCATGACATTTTGTACAGATATTTACGGTTTAACTTTAGTGATGGAAAAATGACAAGAGATAAGATCAAATAAAGTGCCACTGTGAGGTTTATGTATTGTGGTTTTGAGTGACAGCTATTAGATGGAAATTTTGTTGGGACACTGACATCCCTCTCAGTATGAATTATCACTCACTATGATGATTTTTTTTTTTATTTGTCCAGTACTTTTCGACTTCCTTTATGACCACATACCAGCACAACTATGACATTCCCATCAGTCTGTTGAGTTGGCATGTTTTTCAGAGGCTTTTCAAATTTGCACATTAGGATGGAAATCTAGCCAATTTATATTTTTTCACTGACTGCTACTGATGTAAAGCTGTGAATGAATTAATCATTAACATTAAATTTTTGTCAATGCTTTCCAAAACTGTCCGTTGATTCATATAAATCTCCTCTGACATACCATGTCTATGTTGAGTTTAGAGAAAGACTGGTTAAAAGAACATGGACTGACAGAGGACATCGATCTGCATTATGTGTAAAAGTTGAACACTGTACCAACTCATGAAAATATACAAGAAGTAGACAATGGCAGCTTTTCTGTGGGACAGTATAAAATGCGAACATGTCTATACAGACTTAGATAACCTGCTGAACATTGTCCAACTCACAATCACAACAAGTACAACTTATTAGCAACGATTATGATAAATGCTCTGATCTGAGTAGGGTTTTCCCTTCACTGTGGGTTTCCTGACAAGATGGATTAGACTACTACCTGGTTCCCTGATGTCTACTGTAAAGAAAAGCAACTCCAAAAGCCCTTAAAACCATTATCTGAAGAATGTTGCTGCATTAGAAAACCAGCTGTCCAAAAGTCAAAAATGTCCAACGTGTATTTACGAGTGCTATTCAGATAGGAAATTTTAGAAGCACAACTGTGGCAGCTGTGTCATTTTGATGTCACGGGCTGATGTCTGCATACATTTTCTTGCATGGAATCCATAGGTATTGGTTTCATCCAGCATCAGTGGAACCTGGACACATGACAACCTCAATGGGGAGGGACCGAGTGGTGTGCTAGCTAAGGCATCCAGAGGAAGAGGAAGGGCAGAAGAATATACACTGTAGCATGGGATGACAGGTTGTATCCAGCTGCACTATAACTCACTTCATGAAAAATTGCAATATATTTTACAATATATTAGCTCGTTATTCCTGATGGGCTACATGCTATGTTGAATAGATGGCCATGAAAATTGCTCAGTTTGGATTGGCTGGTAGGAGTCCGTTAAAACCATGTAATGACCTTTTTATACAGGAATTGCTGATTTTGGAAGTTTTCTTTAATGATAAACTTCCAGATAATTTATATAAAGTCTATTATTTTTATATTATGTGTACAGGTTTGACTTGACTTTTTTTATGTACAGGTTTGACTTGAAATAAATGATTTCTAATGCAGTGTACTGATTCAACATCTAAGCCTTGGAAGGGCTCTGTCAGAAACAGGAACCATAATGGACTTGGAATCTCCCTCTCCCATTATTTGTTCATATATTGTCTCAATATACTTATTCATGTATTCATGAAATGTATTTACATGTAAATCCCAATGACATCTGTGCAGTATCACTGTGCTATGGATCTCAATAACACTTTACAGTAGAATACTAAACGAACTGTAAGATCCCTCCTATATAACGCTGGATACAAATTGTCACCTGTGACACTGAATTCAGGAATCTACTTTCCGTTGCTTGCAGTCACTGTGGAAATGTAATGGGGTGTCATGGAGGGTGCTGTCAGCTCTTGGCAGGTCCCTTGTAGATGGGCCCTGAAGCTCCTGGTCCTTCAGATCTCACATACAGTTGATCCCCCACCCTCTTTCGCTGTCTCACACTTACCTCTTACTCACACTATGTCTCTGGCTTACAGAATCTGTGGAACCTCCAGAAACCTCAATGTCCTCTCAGGCTCATCACTATTCATTCCTCTAGTGGTCTCTGTCACCTAGCTTGAGTGAGAGGTCAGATGGGGTTGCGTGTGTGTGTGTAACTTCTTGTACTCTACACTTTATGAGGACTAAATGTCTTCTCGTGAATAGGAAGAAGGGAAAAAATCCATGCTGCTCCTCACTATAAAGTGGTTCACTCAGACTTGAGTTAAAGTGAAAACGGATCAATGTTAGCATAAAGTAAGGTTTAAAGTTATTTTAGAAGAAGGACTACCATAGAATATCATTTTGGGATTAGCTCACGATACTGCATAACATACATTACAGCGTGCATGTTTATGCATGTTCATGTGATAGTTTATGCCCAAATATATGCTTTGATATCCAGTATTCCATATGAATTATACATGTTATGCATTTAAACTCAATTTGGATTTGGATTAAAACATTATGCCTTTTGTTTTTTTGTTTTTTTTCTAAAATACATATTAGATTTTAATATGAAGGTGTGTCTAGTAGCTTGTCCCACTTTGACAGACTTCAGATTTTGCCACATGTTGGGATTAAATATTCTGTTTACTAAATAGAACTACATGCATTTGTATATTTGGATTAAACAGATATATGTGATACTGTTATACTGTGTAGAATAAGGTTTTTGTTGTCACTTTGTCACTATTTAATAGGATATTTATAGGAGAAAAGAATGGACTCTTGTGAAAAAATGATTAAAAACACTAGGATACTCACTCTTGAAGACAGCTCTTCACCTCCTCCCTCTCTTTTTACATCTCTCCTCTTTTCATTTCCACACCACACCTTCACCAGATTAAAAGTCTCAAACCCTCAAACAATCCTCACCAGCGTCTGCCTCCTATTGCATTTCCCAGAACCGCTCTGTTCACTGAATGGAGCGGGTCCGGTAATAGCTCTTCTGTCATCTGGTGGAATCCCTCCCTTTTCCAGTGCCATGCCTCCAGACTGAATAGCAATTTAAATGCCGCTCACTTCACATGTATTTGAAATCTCATTAACTGGATATAAAGACCCAAAGAAATGTGTTGTAAATAGAATATCTTGGCCACGTGGATGAGGGAAAATTTATTCATGATTAGTCTTTTTTTTTTTCCACTTTCATTCCCAGTGCCGAGTTTAGTGAATGTCTGTAAAGTGTCAGCAGTCATTTTCAGGGTGAAGCCCAGTATCTTCTCTAAATACACTCCATTTAAACAGACACAAGAGGCTGTTCACAGACAGAGAAAAACTGAATGCATTTGAAAAGGGGAAAGTGGATGGCATTGCTTCTCAAATGACATCCACTCTGACAAGCGTGGAGGAGAAATAGTTTAGGTATAAATTCTATATAATGTTTTGTAATTATATATAATATCAAATATTTGTTTTATATTTGAGCCAAAGGACAACAAAAGGACAATGAAGACATAAAACCTATAACTTTTCATTGCTTGTGACTTCTTCTTATTTATTTACTGAAGAATATTGTAAGTGGAAGAAGAAGAAAAGCTAGATTTTGATTTCTCTAACAGCCTCACTTGTTAATAGGCAGAAATGTATAGTGCAATAACAGTAACATAGCGTCCATCACTGCCAAATGTAATTCAAACCAGGCAAAGTAACTTATCACATTACCCATTCAATATTTATCACAGCACATGTGTACACCTTTGCTTTATTTGTATTCCTATACAGAAACATTGTATGTTGTTGTCCATTTATTGCTTTATATATACTGTATGTGTGTATATTAATGACAAATGCTAATTTTTGCTCTCCCGTTTAGCTGAACATTGTTCTTGGATCTGTGTGTGAGAGCCACTAGAAACCAGAATTAAATTCCTTGCTTGTGTAAACATACTTGGCCAATAAAGCTTATTCAGATTCTGATATAATCACTATGGTAGTCAGTTTTACTTACCGTTTTCATATGAGCATCAATTCTTGATTATTACTTGCAATCATATTGGGAAATATACGTATGTTAATAAACAACCTCTATAGCAGTTTTCAATTTCTTTTCTTGGGATTAATTTTAAGACATTTTTGTGCCATTGACAGATTAATATACACCGGAAAGATGGGCAGAGGCTGGAATCAAACCATGGATATTGCAGCTATATGTTATGCATCTCAACGAAAAGACTACCACAATGCGCCACATGTCTAATTCCTTTACTGTTTTCCACAGTTTGATCCTTCCTACTTATAACAACACAAAACTTTTTTTAGTCCCACTAGCTCCACTGTCATAAGAGGTCCATTGCTCAGAATCACCTGGTCAGGTGTAGCAAGGTGATTAGACTCTTCAAAAACTCAGAATCAATCCAGAATCAGTCAAAAATATGAAAGTCATGTTTCAACTTTTTCAAAAACTTCCATCCAACTATGAAATAAGATTTATATTGTGCAGATTCAAGACTCTAAATCAGTGTAACCATTGTATCATTGCTGGTACTCTATCTGTTACTGCTGTTGCCAGACTCACTGTACAGTTTCTTTGATTTATCACTTTCTGAGGGTCTTGATATCTCTCTGTTCAGATTTTGATGGGAGTGATAAAACCAGGCAGTAAAGTAATGTCAGCTCTCTATAACCACAGCTGGTGTTATTCACAGGAGGGCTGCTTTGATGTTGTTCCGACATTTGGAGAAAGTCTTTGGGATCCACGTTGTGACTGACAGAGCAGATAGAAGAAATGCCTACAATACATAGTCATATACAGACATCACTGTATCTCTGTCAGCCATGATCAGTGCTGTAAACTCGTGTATGTCTCAGATGTTCATATCGTCATTAAATCAAAAGTGATGGATGGGCTTTGCCTGGAAAGTGGGCAAAGTACTTATGATGAATATGTGGTTGCTGAATTGAATGTGTAAAGTGCATTTACAAAAGTAAAAAAAAAAAAAAATGCATGAGTGACTTATTAAATAAAAAGCCATAACTCACAAATCACTCAATTACAGTAATCTTTCCTTATGGCCTAACCTGCCTCAGTACAGTTCAGTTATATATGTATACATTGTATTACACTTTTAATTATATTATTCTCTTATATATCTTATTAACTTTTAAGTTCATTACACCATGCAATGATGAGGGACGAATGAGAAGTTCTAAAATACATTTTAGGATAAGTAGGAATTCAGAAAAATTCAAAAAAAAAAAATTCAAAAAAAAAAAAAAAAATATATATATATATATATATATATATATATATATATATATATATATATATATATATATATATATATATATATATATATATCCTTGGAAACACAACACTTGATAGCCAAAATATTATACAGAGCCCTTTAAAATATGACCAACGTTGTGTGCAGAGTCGATAGGGATGCCTTGTTGCCTTCTGGTCATCACATCTTGGAACAGGTGTTGTGTATGTGCAGAGTCAGTAGCGCAGCTAGTCAAAACACAAATATGGTCTGAGAGTCAAAGGTTAAATCTGATTCGGATAGCAAACTGCTGATTGCTCGAGGCTAGGTGGTTTCAGATATAATACTGGATAACAACTTTGGAGCTTAGGGTAAACAACATGAATCCACAGTGGAACATATAAACATCAGAAAACTGTTGTTGTACAGGGCAGCTCCCACAGTGTGTAACTGTTTGAATGTGAAGCACGGTGTAGCTGGAAAAAGAGCAGCCCACTTACTCTGGGAAAGAGAAACAGAAAGAGAGAGAGAGAGAAAATGCTAGTGACTCTTGCTGACCTGCCTGCGGTGACTCTGGCTGATGGGGTGGCTTTGGGTGACCTGTCTAGGGGTCAGATGTCCAGAGGTTTCTAAACTGAGCACTGTGCAGTCTCCCATGGCTTGGTGTTTTCAAGGACGGTTGATATAAACCCCAGAAGTTTTCTCTCAGGTCTGCAGACACACATAGTAAATCTGCTGCTCTGTTATTAGTGTATTGGGAGAAATCTCACAGCTATCTAATAGACTTTTCATTCACATTTACTCATACCTCACCTGTGATGGTGGCCATGGATATACTGCATGTTTCTGTGTTATGACAGCTCAGCTTGTGTTGTTCTTAGGCATGTTCAAGAGAAAAGAGTTTGACCCTTTTCTTCATTAGAAGACATTCGTAAAATAATGATTTGTTTATTTGTTTTATATTTGTATTCTTCTGATTAAAGATTAAAATAAAGTTATTTTCTTTCTTTTTTGCAGAGAAGCATGTGTGCTCACAAGTAGAGGCTGGATTCTGCCAAGTGTTCTCTTGTTTTGAGTAATGACCTTCATGAGCTGCTTATAATGACTCAACAATATCTACATTTGTACTCTAAGGAGTGAAATCCATGCTGCGCAGTTATGTTTTCCAAATATGAGACTTACATAACGACATATTTATATGATAATATGTCCTTTAACAGTTTAAACATTAAATAATAACCTACTTTTTAACTGGCAATTATCTCAGTGAACACTGGATGGCATTGTTGCTGTTCAAGAACCCTGCAATTTGCAGCAGTGCTTCATTTTTCTTCACTATGTCCAGAGGGAGGCAGGAACTATGCTGTGCTGAATTACAATGTATTGTTATTAGATTTACATATTCAAATTTACATATTTCATGTATTTATGTCTTTGTTTCAAAATCTAGTTCTAATCAGAGCGAGACTGATACACAACTCAGGAGAAAGACTTTTGCAGTCAGTTCAGCAGAACTGATCAAACACCTCACACGTGTCACACCTGGCTCCTCTACTAGGCCTGAGGGAGCAGCATACCTGCCAACATTTACGTTACAAAACACATGAGGTTTTTTTTTGTTTGTTGGTGTGTGTTATTGTTGTTTTATGCTTGTAAGTATGTCTGTAAGTGAGTATGCTTGTGTGTGGCTTTGGGAAGATATATTATAAATAAAAACTGTTCAGTCCGACTCTGCTTAAATTTGCAGCTGTATTTAGATTTTTTTTTTTTCTTTCATCCTACCCTGACACATCAAAAATAGCTAATATTAAGTTAGCTGGCCGGTCGGTCTTCTCAGAGTACAGCTGCATGCACGCCCCTTGAAGCAGGTTGTGGGTTGACAGATGGATTGTGGATTGTGTTTCATAACTAATCTGGCAACTTCAGACAAACTTACAAAGCTTGTGGATCCATGTTTGTTGAATATTCATACAACCCTGATTCTAAAAACATTGGAATGCTCTATAAAATGCTAAATTAAAAGTTTTTTTTTGACCTATTGTCAATTGAATACAGTACAAAGACAACATATTTATTGTTCAACCTGATAAACTTTTTGTGTAAATTAGTGGTGTGTTGGTCGTGAACGTTTCGTTCAATTTGAACTAATCTTTTAAATGACTCAGGAGTAATGAGTAGTCTCAGAGAGTGATTCGTTCATTTTCATGCAGTACGTTATCTCGCCACATGACAGCTGCATAAGCTCAGTCAGGACCGGAAACAGAAATGATTAGTTCATGACTCAACTGTGCATCCTCAAGTTTGAGTCTCTCCTTCATTTGTCACGTGACAGGCAGCTCAGCCACAGGCCTGTGTGACGAGCAGCAAGCACAGCGGTTCTTTCTTACGGATCGGTTCATTTGTCATGTTTACATCGCCCACAAGAGGGCTGCACTAGTTAAAATGAACGAAACGAACGAAATGACTTTGTGAAAATATTCGTTCAATTTACCGTCCAAGAGTAAGTGATCAGATTCAGTTAAAAGACTTGAACTTCCCAACACTAGTGTAAATAGGCACTCCTTCTGAATTTAAAGCCTGCGGCATGTTCCATAAAAAGGAGACGGGGGCATGTTTACTACTGTGTTACATCACCTTTTTGTTTTAACAACACTCACTAAGCATTTGCAAACTGACAACACTCAATGTTGAGTTATAAAATTGAAAATCTTCCCCAATCTTGCTTTATCAATGACTCAAGTTGCTGAGCAGTCCAGGGTCTCCGTTGCCATATTTTGCACTTCCTAATGTGCCACACATTTTCAACAGGAGACAGGTCTAATGCCTACACTCTTTACTACAAAGCCACGCTATTGTAATACATGCAGAATATGGCTTGTCATTGTCTTGCTGAAATAAACAGGGACATCCCTGAAAAAAACACATTGTCTAGTTTGCAGCATATGGTGCTCCTAAACCTGTATGTACCTTTCAGCAAAAATGGTGCAAGTTACCAATGTCAGGGTTCTAACACAACACCATACCATCACAGCAGCTGGGTTTGTGCTTGTAACAATCCTGATGGTAATTTTTCTCTTTAGCCCAGAGGACATGACGTCCAAGATTTCCAAAAACACACTTCTCCACTTTCTATCAGTTCATCTCAGCTGTGGGCTCAGAGAACTTGGAGCCATGTGTGGATGTTGTTGATATTTGGTTTTCACTTTGCATGGTAGACTCTTATCTTGCTTTTGTAGATTCAGTGACAAACTGTGTTTACAGACAACATTTTTTGAGCTTTCCGGAGCCCATGTTGTACCCTTATACATACCCTTTATACAGTGATGTCAGTTTTGATGCGGTGCTGCCTGAGAGATCAAAGGTCATGGACATTAAATGCTGTTTTTCGGACTTGCCCCTTACCTGCAGAGATTTCTCTTGATTCTCTCAATCTTTCAATGAGATTATGGATTACAGATGGAGAAATCCCTAAATTCCTTTGAATTGAGAGACTTATACTGCTTGCCCACACAGTTTTTTACATAGTGGTAAACCTCAAAAACCCCAATCCTTACTTGTGAACGACTGAGCCTTTTAAGGATATCACTTTCTTACCCAATCATGATACTGACCTTTTACCAATTAACCCGTTTACCTGTGAAGTGTTTGCCTTTATATTCATTTCAATATGCAGAGCAACACAGGTGTTTGTTGAGTGTTCCATAAGTTTCCCAGTCTTTTGTTGCTCCTGTCCAAACTTTTGTGGAACATGTTGCAGGCATAACATTGACAATGAGTATATTCTGTATATAAATAATAAAGTTTATCAGTTTGAACATTAAATAACTTGTCTTTGTACTGTATTTATTGAATATAAAGTTGAATATAGTTTGAAAAGGATTTGTAAACAGCAAAACGGGAAGGCACAAGGAAATGAACTTGAAATTCAAGCACTGTATTGACAGGAGTGTTTATGTAAGGTCACATGAGAGTTGACTGAATTGACAGACAAAAATGTTTTTTTTGGCATTTCTATGGTTGTTTTACAACCACTTTACCCTTATAACATGCTAAAGGTGAAATTTTCATAGGATTATATTTTTTTGCAAACCTAGAAGTCGTTTCATTTTAAAATAAGACTATTTAACCGAGGCGGGTCTTCTTACCATATGCTTGAGGTTAACGGTTCTGTTTACACACTGTTCCCTACATGATCATACAGAAGCCATCCTGGAATAGCATACAAACCAGATTTTCTAGTTCCGACTCTGGCACACCCAGTTCACCTGTATTTTGTCCCGGACACCAGACACCATAGGTCACTGAGTCATGAAAGAACATCACTGTCACTGATGAGAGACTTGTTCAGAATTCACTCACTGCCAGTAAGTGAGAGCAAGATGAATCATCAAATATCCCAGTGGGGTAAAATAAGTTGGTATTTTCCGCTCAGCATTAAGTAAAAGGCGAAACAGGAGACAAGTACCTGTCAACAGGTGTAACATATTACTAGTATTTTAGTTCATTCTCTCCCTTTTTCAGGTGGGAGCTTTCCACCTAATTAAAAGCCACTGTTCCCTTTTTTTAAGTGATATAACAATTTTAATAATAACGATACATAATGAATGCCAAGGTTTGTCATCTCAACATTGTAACAGTTCCATTTGATAAACTGAAGTCCCGCTCTTAAATACAAAACATTTAGAGATATTAAATTATTCCTGAAATGCAGGACATCAAATCCTCCATCTTATTTTTAAACAAAGGATTTAAATGGTATTCTGCAGGTTTGTCACCATGACACAAATATTTTCATCAAGGCTTGTTATTCAAAGTTTAACTTGAATCCTTGAGTCTGTGAAACTGACTAAAGGAATTTTTTCCAGCAAAAATGATCATTCTTTGAAATGCAAATTGCATAATATATATTATTATTATTATTATTTTTTTAATTCATTTATTTATTTATTTTTCCCATCGGCATGCGGACCAAAAATAAAATTATTACATAATGGCTCAATAATCTCTCAGAAGAGAATCTTTCTCTGCTACGTTAAATTATAGTTTGTGCTGAGAAGAAAAGAGAAAAAAGACAGAGTCTTAAAGTGCTCATACTGTATAAAAATAAGTGGTTTTTAACTAGAGCTCCTGAGCTCTGAAGATGAGACTCTTTAAAAAAAAAAAATGGTGAAATATCAGTGTTGCTGATCTAGCAGTGGCAGAGACAGTGGTCTCCCCTTGTTTGTGACCTCTGTCAGATGACAGTGAAGGTCTCCAATAAGCAGCAGTGTTGGTGAGTAGCACTCACTGAACTGTCTCTTCCAATAGCAGTCGCCTCACATCCTCTTGAAAGAAACAAGTGCCTCAAATACCATTTCTGGCCTTTCCTCCTAATTGTTTTCTATGCTCTGCTGAATCCATCTTCACTGGCGCTCTGTTCAACAGCAAAAACTGCAGTACCATAACCTTCACTTTAATGGTACTTGAATCCAACATTGCTTACCACCCAACAGGTAAGTGAGACTTTTGAAATAAAACCTTCTTTGGAATGACCGTTGTGGTAAAAAATGCATATGTTTTATAAGCAGCATCTCCAGGGAGGGCAGCAGCAGCAGCATAGCTGTCGTAGTGGGTTCTTCTTCTTGTATCTGGCTGCCAACTTGAACTTCTCATTAGATGCAGCCACATAATCCTGTGTCCTCTCCACATTGGTCTGGATGTGTTCAATGTAGGCTCCTTGTTCTTCCACCAGCATGAAAATGTCCATGAACAGGTCCCTCAGCTCCTTCATATTGTTCTCCAGGCTCAACAACTCCTGTTGGTGGTGAAGGATAATAGGATTAATACTGCAGATATGAGAAACATTAGTCAGAGGCTGGAGGTGGTTGGAGAGAGAACCAGAAGACTTAAGATACACTGAGGAGGCAGATTTATGCAGCATGACCTGGGAACTGAAATTACATGAACATCGCCTTTTTATACTTTTGTTGTTCCTCCAGGCTTGGGTATATATCCTCCCAAGGAGTTCATTTTAATTAACGTTTTCTGAGCCCAGAAAGTAGTGCCAATATTTCCTCTTCCTCAGCTTGACCCTAAAAAAAATTATTTTCAATTTCTAATTCTATTTATTTCCGTTCCTACTACTTTATTTGAGTCAGTCAGATATTGTAATATGTGAGACATGCCATCATCGAATGTTTCAGATGATAGTGAAGTGCAACATTCTCATCCATCCATGAGTTCCATGCATCCATGCTATTAGACAACTGCCAATGTAATGAGTGCAATTTGTAAACAGAATGAATAGTTGTTAGGATTGAGGTACATGTGTGGATTTACCAAATAAGCACCAACTGGGGTTATTTAGTTTGAATAAGACATTTGTGGCACTGAAGGTTGTTGATTTTTCAACCTTTATTTGATTTTCTATAATATTTAGCGCCTAGTTGGATATATTCAAGCTTTCAGACAAGAGACTCCCAGCTATAGCTGTCATTATAAAAAAACAAAAAAAAACAAAAAAAACATTAACCTTCATATTTAAGTTTAATATAATATAATGCACAATACCCCATAATTCTCTAATAGCCAATTAACCATAATCTCCTTGTGCTCCAGAAATTGTGCCTACCATTCTCCTACCACATCCAGGTCGGTCTTGGTGCAGAAAGCACCTGCTTGCTGGAGTTTTGCCACCATCAACCCTGCACCTTCCTGGAAATCCTCACTGCATCCCGTCCTGCCACTGCACTCCTACATCTTCTCCGGTTCAGTAAACTGCTTAAGCTGATTGTAGTTTCAGGCTTGAGTTTGTTATTTGAGTCCGCAACCATTCAACCTAACAATATTATCGGTCATTTTCCATACCTTGTGTCGCTGTTCAATCTCAGATAGTTGCGACCGTGTGATTCTGGCATCATTCAGCAGGTTCTCATTGAAGACCTCCCATTTTCCTGTGGCCACCATCTCATTCACCTCTTCCTCCGTCACATCCCTTCCCGATACCTCCAGCTGCCGAATAATGAAGTGCTTACAGCGGTCCTGCTTGGTCAGCAGACCTTCATTATACTGCAGCATTACCTGGACATAATTACAGCAAAAATAGAGAATAAAAAGTAAGAGGGGGAGGGGAAAGGAAAAATTTGAATTATTATAATAATTTAAAAATAATAAAAAATAAATTAGCCAAGCAAATGTGATTCCTTCTGGCTAATTCTGGCACATGCCAAAATTTTAATAAGTCTTAATATGCATTTCTTTCTATGATGTGACTACATCTTTGTCTGTCTACAATGAGAGAGGCAAGGCCTCAAAACACTTTTCATTTTAAAATACATCATATCTGTTGTGACAACTTTGACCTGCTTTATCCTGTTTCAAACCATGAATACATTTTTATTATTTCCCTAGCAGAGTAATAGCATCATCTTGCCAACCTGCTGGAATTTGCGGTACAGTGCTGCATGCTGGGAGCGTTGTATTCTTGTTGTAACAGCAGTGGGTCCCTGCAGGTCCTCTGTCCTTTGGACCTGTTTTGAAAGGGCATCTAAGCGTCGGTGGAGGCTTTCAGCCTGGAGCTTGATATCCCGGGTTATACTGCTCTCCTTTTTCATCACGCTGAAACGACGCATTGTTGCCACCAGAGTCCTCTGCTGCTGGGTGAACTTAAGGACCTGTTTGTATTTGAGATAAATAAATAAAAAAAATCTGTGCTCAGCATCACTTCTGACTGAATGAAAAATGCAACCAGAAACTGTATGATGGTACAATTTTAATATCCTATTCTTGTAGTCAAGTTTGGAGTTTTATACTAATGAAACTGATGAAAAAGGGCAAACAAGAAAAATTATTCAATTAAAACAAGAGTGTTTTAACACTTCAAATACATTTCCAAAATAATTAAAGAAATCATTAAAAGCAAAAGCAGTGGTTAATAAGGTTAATAGATAGGCCTGTAATTCATTAATAAATGTATACTCCAAACCACAAAACAACTCTCCAAACAAATTACCTCTGTATCCAGCACCGTGATATCATCTCGGATTTGCTGAGCCTCAGACAGAAAATTCTCAATGATTGGCTCCTCCTCGAATACCACAGCCTGTGGCGTTATGACCCCGACCGCCACAGAGTCATCATTATCACCCTCCGCTGAGAAAGGGCTGTTATTCTCACTTTCTGCCTCAGAATAGTCTCGAGCCCTCAACTGCAGCTCCTCCAAACGGTCCCTCATTGTCGAAAAGCCCTCACTGAAGCTGGCTCCTCAGTACGCAAAGTTATTATTGTGCGTAGAGTTCTTGTCTGACGGAAGGACACTGAAAAGTAGATAACATGACACTTTAATGATTCCTTCAGTGAATTGGATTGTTGCAGCTGATAACAACAAGAATAAATCAGAGAGACTGGAATATGTTGACATTAAAGCAGAAGATCAAAAGTATATATATATATATATTAAGTATAAATATATTCATTTATACTAAACTGTAGTTAAGAGATTAGAGATTAGTGGGGGATATGTTTATAACAAAAGAGGAGAAATGCTTCTTTATTATGTCATTACAGTTAAAGGACATTTGTGAGGGCAAAATGAGCAAGGCTAAGTTAATGTTAGCTGTTGATTGTCAGTAAACATGGTTTGTGGCCACAGTAGTTTCCCCTTCATGCTTGGAAGGAGAGGGTGAAGCCATGGGCGCAATCAGCAACTGTTGGTCCTTTAATTTGTGTTTTCTCCATCAAGTTGAAAAACATTTTTAACTTAGCAATTAAGTTGATATATAAACTCTGAAAACATGGGTTGGTTGAAGGTATGTAAAGCTACAATTGCAATTGCAAAAGAAACAGTTGCTTTACAAAATACTGCAGTTCACTTTAGTTCAAGCAGATGTACTGAAGTACAGGACTGCGTACTTTGGTGTGTCCAGTGTAAATCAAAGCCAGATCGGTGTTTGTTTACATGACTATAAATTCATTTGTCCCGATATGAGCATAACTGATGAGCCATATCTGCACTCTGCTGAACACCGAGATGTATTTTTAACTGTATGAGAAACAACATGAGACGAACGAGCAGAAAGTTTATCTGCGTCATCAGTCAAATTGACTCGGGTTCCATTTCCCATGAGAACTGAGTGGGTTGTTTGTGTTCAAAAACACACTCAGCAAAAAGAAGAGTCGAAAAAATACCAGGTTGTCTCACATTTTAAACCATGCCAAGCATAGGAAAAGTGACCTTGATAAACGTGAACTAAAAACGACATAAAAAAAACCACACAGACAAAATGTCAGATCTGATTGTTTCTGTTGTTTGTTTTTGTTTTTAAATAAAAAAAGATATCTTCACGACAATAGCTGAATATTAAACATATTTCAGTCCTAACACCAGCATGTTGATATCTGCCAAAGTAAACAAGGTGCTTATGATTAAAACCTGATTTTCTGAATGCCTTTGACAAGTAAAATGCATTCAACCACAAATTCCACTACACTGAAATGGGCATACCATACCAAATTCGAAACTGCCTTAGTAACATAAGGATTTGGATTTTAAAGGCCTTAAACATAATCTTTTTGAAGCACATGATTGTGTGGGGGGAACAGAGTGTTTGGCTGCTGAGAAGTGGAGCATTTCAAATCACAGACTATCCCATTTCTGGATAGATTTCAAACAGGAAAAACCTTATTTTGTGTGGGTGTGTGTGTGTGTGGGTGTGTGTGTGTGTGTGTGTGTGTGTGTGTGTGTGTGTGTGTGTGTGTAAGAGAGGGAGAAAGGGTGTTTTAACTGTTACACACTTCTCAGAACTCAAAGAATCTAAAAGTATCTTTTGTCTTTTTGGCTGAACTCTTTCCTTTTCCTCTCTCTCTCTCTCTCTCTCTCTCTCTCTCTCTCTCTCTTTCTCCCTACCTGCCCGACCCAGAAGAGCCGATTAAAAAAATTGTTCAAAGGATTTGGGAGCACATTCTCCTGTGTTTATCCTAAAAACCTGGAAGAAGTGGAGCAGAGTTCACAAATAAGTCTAGCCTCTCTTTCTGTGATTGAACGTTTTGTTCTCTAAAACAAGCCAATATTTTCTCTGTGCTACCCATCTGCTCCTTTGTCTGTGTTTCTGAAGGAAATGTTATGTACATTCTTTTATCTCCATGCAAGTGGAACAGTAGGAGTCCCCCGGTGTTGTATTTTATCGCAGGACAAACAATTGCGCTATGTATGCCGGTTCTTTAACTTTACCAAAGAGAATTAGTTCTGTTTAAGGTATTCCAAAAGTTCCAAGGAAGTATTCCTGCTTTACTCACACCTTTATGTTCAGGCAACACATTCTAAACATTATGATAAACAAATAGCATGCAACATAGAAAAACTAAAAAAAAGGCTATATGAGTGTAGGAGTGTGGGTACTTTTACACACATTTACAGTAGAAAACTTTCAATCTGAATTGAAGATTTTACCTTAATGTTATTAGTATTCCATCACAGGCTGCTGAGTATTTCCATTCAGAGTTAACCAGGAGTGTAATCCAAGACAAGCTCACACATTCTTTAATATCATCATGTCATGTCCAGATCTCTTTACATTCACCTGACGCTCATCAGCTGTGACTTACAGATTTGGAACAGTTACACTCACAAGCAGGGAAAGTTTTCAAGAAGTCTGGCTGCTCAGTTTCAAGCACCTCCCCTCTTTTGGAGATAGGCCTGATATAAGCCAATAGGAGAAGGAGCAGACTGGAGGGTTATTTACTTATCCAAAGAAATGAAAGGTGACGTGATTAAGTAAATGGGTAGGGAGACAGCATGGAGAGCACAGGGAGCTCACACACTCTACCCTCTGGCTCATTCCTGAACCGGAAAATAGAGAAGAGCAAATAGAAGTGTATTGTGTACATTGCAAAAGCCAAACAATGGGGATTGTGGTTAGGGTGTCAACCAGGGCGTTGGGTTTCTGATCTACAAAGTTAATTTCTGTGAGGTGTCTGGGTTCACGGGGTAAAACCCTCTTAGTCTGGGGGTATTGTACTCCATAGGCCCCAGTGACTCCACTGAGTACTTTTGACAGATTTCTACTGACAAGCTCTCTAACACCCAGGCGCCTTTTCAACACGGTAAGGGACGGAGTCACTCTTTGCTATGCAGCATAACATGCTGTGCAAAGCTGTTTGAAGTACAGCGTCAGAGGGAGAGAGGAGAGACAAGTTTTGAGGATGAGAGGAGTTAGTCGGGGACAAGAGTTCAGCCTTTCGTCACTTGAAACTTTGGAGGCTGGTTGCAGAGTTTCTGTAATTTTTCCTCCCTACTGTGGGGTGAACCCCGTAACTTCAAAATATAGTTACAATGTTGTAAGTGTGCTGGCCAGTGTTGCATGGTAGGGTATATTTAAAGTGAAGGATCAGATATTTAATGAGTTTTATGTTATTTATGTTTTGTTTGTTTGTTTTGTTTTGTTTTTTTCAGTTGATTCAAAATAGTCTCATGACCTACAGGTCATTGAACTAAAGTTTGACCAAAACTGAATTAATGAAGTTTGCTCTCGACAACAGCAATGTCACTAGCAACAAATAATTTCCAGTGGGTGGTGGTGTGCTGCTTCAGTAAAAAATTAAAAGCACATTAACCATATGATGACTATGCAGAATGCTGTTGGTAAAGTTTTATCTCTGTGGCACCAGATGCTACTCTATGTCTGTAATAATGCAGCAGCAGTGTGTTAACTGTGAGTTATCTATCCCTGATGGCAAGATATTATGACAACAAAGCAAAACTGGTTTTCTGAGTGTCAGAATCCACCTTTATCAGCATCAAGGGAACAAGCTAACTGTACTGTAAATGAACCTGTTTCCTGTAGTCTTTCCTTTTTCCTTGATTCTCTACTTGGCATCACTGATTAAGGAGAATAGGTTGAATAGGATTTGCTCTCTCACACACCCTCACACTCTGTCATAATGACAACCTCCTCAGACCTTGAGGCAAAGTGGATCTCATCTCAACATTTCTTAATTGTTCTTCCTCCGTGTGTAGAATTCAGAGAGGCTTTGACAGAGCCACTGGAAAAGAAATATCAACCAAGTGTTTGTTTGCCAAAGGCAGAAGCCTCTCAGGTGTGTTTCCTCAGTGGCTGTAAACTGACTGCAGTGCAATTTGTGCTAAAAAGCCCCAAAAAGAGAAAAGGGAGAAAATGGGCAGCACCGACTAAAGCCTCCACAGGGAATTAGAGGTGGGTGAACCTTCTAAAACAAACCTAACTTTAGGTTAAGTAAAGCTGTCACAGCTGTCTGTCGCAAATATCTTGTTTATGTTACTTATGTTGTTTATGATGACTACATTATTTTAACTGTCAAATGTCAACAGCAACTGGCCCAGACTGGAAAACACCCACCCAAAACATATTCATAATCAGTTCAACGGTTGCAACTTGTATCCTTGGCTTTAGGTTGCAGATTGTTCAGACTGTCTTTACCAGTTTCACTGAAGAAGGTAGGATTTGTAAGCAGCTTTTTGGTCTCCTGTGCCAAAAAGAGATATAAGAGCTATATTGGGGAGGTGGTTTCATTTAAAGAAAAGCTCTGAAAAAATAACTAAAAAATATACTAATATATACTAAATATGCTACCTGCTCAACACCTAATGGCAGACACACAAAGTTAGGGACAAGCTAGAATGCACAGTGGGAAATCTGTGAAGCTAAAGAACCAAATATGTCCTTTGGGAGTTTGGGAGTAAAACACAAAGCAGAGCTAAAAGGAGAGTGAGCACTTAGAGGTGGGCGATATATAGGCAAGTATTTGCTAATATGTAAATACACATACAGTGCAAAGTGATGTGGTGTTCACCTCAAATACACTCAATATAAAAGAGTGTGTCAAGTTGTCTTGTGACTGTATCAAATAGAGTTTACTTCACAATATAGCTGTTGGAGGACTCTGGGTATTACTGTAATTGAAGGGATGTCATAAGCAGTGCTTTGATATTCTTCAATGTAAGGTCCAGAGAGAGAAAGAGACAGAGAGAATAAGGGGGAAGTAAGACAACAACTCCCAAACAGCCTCTCAGCCACAACCTTGAGAGTGATACTTAAACATTGCAGGGAGAAAATATGCAGCGTTTTCTCCCTGAGGGGAAAAAGGAAGGATTAGATGTAACTGATATGGCATTGGAGGCCAATATTATAATGACACAGTGATTCTCTTGGACTGAACAATAAGTTCAGTGTGTTTGAAGTTGACCATTTCCACATCATAATTCAAAGTAGACACTGAACGGCAAAAAAGTAAAAGTGTTGGCCACAGTGTTCCTTCTCAGTGTCTCCTAAAATCAACAGTTTTATCACTGTAGGTTCTTTAAGTTCTCTACTGACTTAACTGAATGATGATAAATGATGAAATGAGAGCAGATTTCATTCAGGGACACCCCAAAAGCAAAATCCTTCTAAAAACAATGAAAAAAGAAACATCCAATATCAAATTAAAGACTATAAAATACTTATTTACACATCCAGACTTAGAGGAACTCCTGTTCATAGTATAAACATGAAATAGCTGCAGTCACAGAGGAACCTCCATCATACCATACGAGGATGACATGACAGGGCAATATCCGACTTTTAACAAAAGACCCGTATCAGCTGATATACGGGGCCTTACATCAGGAGAAAATAAGGAAAGGAGAAAGAGGAGATAAATGAGTAAGGGTAGAGGGACGGTCAGAGGGGCAAGGATAATGAGGTCAAAACCATCGTCATTAAGCCAATCAGAAAGATTGATGCTGAGGTCGGTGGCCTTGCCTACTAAAATGAGGCAATCAGAGATCTGGATATTAAATGTTCCTTCTGGGCACTGTATGAGATTGTGCCTATGGTCATTTTAAGTTTAATTTACAGTTGAGCAGCGTAGTTTTTAATTGCTAATCCTGCCAAACTTTGAGTGTTATAGAAGACCTACAAATCACAGGCTGTTAACCTTTTTACCTAAATTATATCTACTCAACATCATGGGCCAGATACAGAGATATACTATGTGGTGTTTCAAGCCAATGAAAAGAATTTTGAAATAACAGAGAAATTAAGTGTTTAAATCAACCTACATTTTCTTCAAAGCCACTACACTTTATTGACAAAAAAGTTGTTTAGGTGATATTTTGGTGTTTTAATGCGTTGGTTGAGATCCAATCAAAGGTTAGTTGCCGTGGGTCAAGGCAGTGGTAGACCAGCAATACCCATTGTTCTGCGAGGTAAAATTACGTTTTTTGTCAACAGGAGAGAGAGAGCAATATATGCTTTAGTTTCCCATGGGACAGTGAGAAAATATGATAAAAATATTCTAATAAAATCATTCTCAGATAAAGAATCTTATGCTGAAATCACAATGTTTTGACATTCAGATATTTCCATGATATTTAATGTTCTACTAACTCCTTCTCTATTGAGGATGTTGCCTTGGTTGCCATTTTTTAAAATTTCTTAATGAGGATAACAAAAATTAAACAATGACTTACTATCCATTCGAATATAGTAATACACATACCTTACTTATACCAATAAGCACAGGTATGCTGCATTGATAATAGTTGCTAACATATTAAATGCATACTAATCCAGCTAAAGCATATCAGCTAAAGGTGGATGATTTGGCTGTCTACCAAGTCAGCCAAATATGGCCACGTCTTAGGTACAGTCTCCTGATCACTACTGAGCTGGCTCGAGTGGCTGCTTGAGGCTGGTTACAGAACATTTCAATCTCCATAAGCACCTGTATCAAAACGTCCAACTTAACAGCAGAAATTAACATGTTTACAGCCTTTTACAGAAGCAGTTTTGGTCTCTATTGTTTGCTAGTGTGGTGGTCGCTAGTGTGATTTTTTTTTTTTTTAACTCAACCATTCAAATTATATTAAGGCTGAAAGTGATATATACTTACCTCCTTAGGTCCGCTGATAATCCACATCTATGCCGATTTTTATTTACCATGGAGGCAGAAGAAGTCGGACAGCTAACATGGCAGCAGTCAGCACTGCATATTTTGAGCTTCAAAGCGGTTCTTCGGAAACCTGTGGGTAACGTTGCGCATACGCTGTCCATTCTTTATATTGTTACTGGGCAGCATCCATATCCAGGAATTTTCTTTTTAGTAAGTGGAGATGTGTGGAGGTCCATCATTATATATGTCATTGCTCCCAATAGCCAATATTAGAGTGTAAACAGGACAAATCAAGTACAAATGTTTGTAAAGGTAAACATAACACTCCTCAAGGGGAAAGACCTTTGTTTAACCACCATCACAAGGCTGTTTGGAGAAGTGAATGATGGAATACAGGTGGCTGAATGTGGCCTTAGCATAGCAGAGGTCATAACACACTGTCAGTCACCACCAAACACTGTCAGCTGTCTTCAGATGTGTATTCTAGTCACAAAGTGTCCCTGCTGAGGATGCTCTGAATGAGAAAAAGACTTTATTAGAAGTATGACAGAAAATGCAATCCCAGATATTGGTTTCATTACAAAGGATTATTGTTATTAAGGACTGCTAGTTTACAATCGCTGCAGTTAATTAATTGTATTAATCTTCTATTCCGCATTTAAATCAGTCTCTACTTTTGTTAAATGGCTGCAATGAAAAACAGCAGGCTTTTATCCTCTCCTGAGAGCCACACAATCAACAGTGTATGGCTTTAGACTCTCATCCTCTTTTTAAGCAAGCACTTCAAACACGGGTCATTTCACCCTCTAGTGTCATGAGGCTGTTATATCATCCAGTTATTCTGTGTACAGCAGATTGCACAGAATGACACATAACCCAGTTTACTTACTTTCTCAACTGTTGGGAAAGTAAATACACTCTACATCCAGAGTGTACCGACACCCACAGACTGGTGTTTTCTTTATTTAATGCTTCTTTTTGACCCAAGGAAGTACCAAGGTGTTACAGTTACATAGTAACCCATATTACCTGCAGCGATAATGTTTCATATATACAGTACCAGTATGCAGTAACTAAAGACATCTTATAATATATGGACTAATTGTCTGCAGTATCCAATAAGCTTGAGCAAAATAAAAACATTGCCACCCATGCTCTTTTATTTTATTTTATTTTATTAGCAGAGTTTCAGGAGCTACACTTCAATATGCCACTTCCAGTACCATCCTAACCCTCTCCTCCTCTTTTGTTCTCATATTCTTTACCCTTTTTCCCTACCCCATTTCTTTCTCTCCTTCCTATTCTCCATGGGCTCCTCAGGGGGTCTGTTATGCCTGGGTGCTACAATGGATTCCCCACCGAGGTTTTCTCCAAAACACTGCAACAGGCCAAAGAAGTACAACAGTCCACGCTTCACTCACAATCTTTTTATTTTGTTAATAAATCTTCTAAATCTATCTTGTTGATGGTGTGGTCCTTACTAGTGAATGGAAGATGAAGATCTCCATTAACAGTATTATGTAATTCAATTATATTTCATGCACGGTTACAAAGATTTGAAATCTCCAAAATCTATCTACCAAATGCTATTGTATCCCAGACACATGCACCTTTCCAACCTTGAGCCTAAGTAACAGTTACTCTAACACAGGCAGTGCATTCTGAAGGACATCGGTATGACGGTAAACTAGTTGTTGATAGATCCTGGATGGACTGACAAGCTTAGTGTCCACCTGAAGAGAGGAGCAAACACATTTAGTCAGGACAAATAGACAGTGGAGGCCAGCTCAGCGTGTGTGTGTGTGTGTGTGTGTGTGTGCGTGTTTGTGTAGGGCTATGTGTGTATGGTTCCCTTTAATACTCTCTCTCTCTCCCCGTTGGCTCGCAGGGATTTAACTGAATGAATTAAGCAAACATCAGCTATAGAAACAGGCCCATTTCTGTAAATAAACATTTATCCTCTCAGATATGGTAGATCTAAGCCTTGATAAAAAACAGTTAACATAGTTATGTGAGAGATGAGGTATTTATCCTGGTGATTGTAATGTACATACGTTCAGTGTATGTGTGTATGTATACTGGTATTTACACTCGGGTTTGCTAAATATTTCCATTATAGAGATACAGTAGTTAAGATATTTTCCTAATAAAACCATTTTACACCTGTTACTGTGATGAACATCAAATATTTATTTGTTCCAACAAATGACACTGTACTGTTTTTATTTGACTTCTGACTCATAATTAAGTAAAGTATAACTAACCACGCAATGTCAAGATTTAACTTAAAGTGTAAGTTGCCATTGCAGGGAAAGAGAAAGCAGAATGGGAAGTAACACACTCTTTCTATATATATATAAATGTATGCAGACTTCACTATCTTGGATTGGATACAATGCAATGTGAACATACTGAGTTTACCATAAAATTATTAAAAATATTGTTTTCAATTTCAAGAATTTTATTTTTCCACAACCTTTCGACTAAAACCTTATGACATTTAAAACCAAAACAATTCAATAACTAAAGTGGGACTAAAACTTAATGGCATTAATCATAAGACTAACTATTTGTCATAACACTAAGCCAAATCAAAACTGGCCGTCAAAATTAACACTGCATTTCTCTGATAATTTATAGAGTCACCAAATCATTTTAATCATAAAACATTTATTTCTCAATCAATTGTAACTTTAATGGGTTTGTTTATTTTTTGGCCAAATCCTTAATATTTCACTTTTAGAGTAAACAACTACAGAGATTTTTTGAGCTTCTTGTAAATGGTTGCAAAAATTCAAATAGGGGATTCAAATTTTGCCATGACTGAATTAATGTACTAAATTTAGACATTTGCAACTGAAAGAAAGTTAGAGGAAATGTGTATGGTATATTTCCACTGACTTCTGGGAAATACAAAGACAATAGAGATGTGCTTTTTGTGGGCAAGCTGAGGTTGCTTTATTGAACAGGTGATTTAACAGGTGATCAGTAACCAGGAGAATAATTTGCTATATCTGAAATCAAATTACCATACAATAAAAACATAGCTGAAATTAAAAGTTTGATTTAGCCTCATTTCTACACAGGGGAGGATGAAGAATAAACTGGGAAAAGGAGAGGTTGGAGCGGGCGAAGGGGTTAAAAATGCAGCAGAATAGTTGGTATATCTCACAGGTTGAAAAAGTCCATGTGCAAGTGAAAACCTGCCATGCTATTGATCAGGTCCACAAACTGCATCATATCCATCATTGTAGAGGTGGGCAGTATTGACACATGGGTCACGTGTGTGTGTGTGTGTGTGTGTGTGTGTGTGTGTGCACATACTGCATTTATCTCTTGAGTCTCTAACATCTATAAAGAAAAACAAGTCACACCATTTCATCAATTATCAGAAATGCCACATCTGAGATTGGCTGTTGTTACCTGCCATTTCCCATCTCCAGGGCACAGTAATTGTCATTGTCGAGGTGAAGCAGCGATGTTCTTCAGATCCTCACCATGACAATGGCTTTGGTTTTGACAGGTGGCTGACAGGGTGGAGGAGAAAGGGGGAGGTGTTGCTGCACAAGCTAGTTCAGCCTTAGACCACACGCCCCCAGTTCCTCAACACACACACATACACATACATGCACATAACACTTACAATGACTCGTCTACCGCCAGCAGGCCACCCCTAATCGAGATGGAAGAGCACTGTGGCAGATCGAAATGCCTGCAGATGACAAGGTGGAAATGGATTGGCTCCTGTGCCCTTGTCATGTTGCTCCATCTGCACCAAACAGAGAGGGAGACAGATGGATTCCATGGCAGAAGGTTGGGTGGTACAGACAGACAGGTAGGAGACGGCAGACAGAGATTAATTTAAATTACATTAAAAAAATGTCGAACTGTAATTTAAAAAACAATAAATATCTGCTAGCAGACCCTACACGTTATATACACTAGCATATGTTCTGTGATTGGAAACTCTCACAATCTACTACAGTTGAGTGGCTTGTTGGGTGAAAACAGAGCCAGTACACTGGAAGTACCACATCTTACAGCATGTAGTTTCATGCATCCATATCAATCCTATCCAAGCAAAATCACACTTCCCTATTGAGGTTAGGCACTAAGTGTCTGCTACGAATCCAGTATGTACAGGCAAAGCATTAAGACTTTAGCACTGGAAGAATTCTGGTTTCAGTTTGTAGTCAAATTTGGATTGACCTATAATGTTTAAATTTTGAGCAAAAGAGGCTACATCAGAAGCCCAGATTAAACATCGGCCATTGCAGCTAGAGGCTAAATTGTTTGCCAATGATAGCCAAAAGATTCTGAGATTGGCAAATGGGTGGCATTAGTTAAAGGAGCAAATTCACATATCTGCCCATCTCCTTTACCATTAGCCTCAACTGTAACTGTCCCAGATAATTCCTACAGACCACCAAGTGACTGCAGGTAGGGAATTAAATATACCTTTGTCATACCAACCAGTTAGTTCTCATCATTTAAACCCCCTGTTTAGGGAGAGTAAAGAGTAATGTTTCATAGCTGGTAATCAAAGCAAACTCAAGTTTATTGTGGTTCTTTAAAAATCCAGTGGTGGACAATATTGTATTGTATTGTCTAATAAAGGCTCTTCTTTGGAGCACATGCCATTCATGCATTCACATGCCGTGGTTACCACTTTCCTTATATGAGGTGTGTAAAATAAATTTATTAAGACTCATGTAAAACAGACTTGATTCAAAGTCTACAGAAACAAAATAAAACTCACTGAAACTGTCTGGGTTAGTCCTTGTACTGTTCCAACAGTCACCAACTCTGGCTCAACATGTTGTTGCTGCCTCTCTGATGCCACTCACTGCTCGACCTGGCCTGTCCTCGCTGTATCTTCGTTGTTCCCCGAGCCAGAGTCAGGCGACAGTAATGAGCCCATTAATCCTTGCCAAAGGAAGAAGTAAAGAAAATGCAGAATAAGTGACTCAGATATGAGACTCACACTTTATTGTAAGTTTCAGCCTTACAAGAGAGAAGCCTTCAAGAATGAAGACTAACTGGTTGGCTAGACAAATGTACGTCCAAGTGCCGCACTTCCAAAGAGCAGCACACAGCTGCTATCCTGAGCTTTTCAATGGGAAGCATATTAAATGTCACTCATGTAGGGCTGCCAGGATGGCAAACCACTGAATGTGACATCACATCATGTCATGTTCAGTCAGTTTTAAGATGGAAAAGTGTCCCAGATTGGTTAGTGATTTTTTTTACCATGATTACGATACCACAGAGAGGAAAGTCACATAGTGTCACTCACTCTGAAAGCTCCCACCTGGAAACACCGGCAGACTTTTAGTAGAAAACACACATTGGTCTGCTAATTATCCCAATTCGCCACAGGTGTGGCATTGGTGTCCCACTGATGTTTCTGTTGAACAATTGAACTGTTAACTCACTCATTAAACCAAAACACCGGCAGACTCAGACAGGAGATGGAGGAGGAGGAGAGAATGTGTAGGTGATTAGTATGACTGGATCAGTAGATGAAACTGTGCCAAACAGGACCACCTTACCTTGAGCTGTTGAACACATTTAGGTACTTTGGCTGAGTTCAGGTTCTGCTCTGCAGGTGGCCTGCACAATTTTAAACGCTTGAAGCACTTTTCTTTAAAACATGGTAACTGCAGCTGTGAGTCCTTATGCAAAGTAAAAATCCATCCCTGTAAGTATGTTAATTTCTATTTGTTCTTATAAAAACAAAATACTTGTTTTGTTTAAGCGCTTTCTGTGGAAACGATTTGTTAGTGATACTGGACCCAGGATTCCTGCAAGTGAATTAACAGTGAACATATCACTGCAAAGGCCACTCCTCTCTAAAGTGCTGTAGGTGCTGGTGCTGGAAGGTATACTTACTTCCTGTGCAGGTTACCTTATATCTGCCTACACAGATTGCACTGGTGAGCCGTTTCTATCCCTGGCAGTCTTTTACAGGTCAGTGATCTCCCATTACTGCTAGGAGATCTGAACTGTCTAACAATCCTTTTCTTTATTTTGCAGGGCTGAAGCACCAGATAAGGCCATAGCGTCAGACATTCCCATGAGGGTAATAGTAGTGTATACTGGTAGAAGAGATATAGTCAGAATGTCGCCTTCAGTTCAAACACCACAAGAGTATGGGAGTTGTCATTCACTAATGCTAGTCTCATCATCGGTGGCAGCCCAATTAAAGTATAGGTCTAATGTTTTAATTAGTTCAAGGAGTCTGTGGAAAATGCCACAGTGCTCATGATCCAATTTTTATGGGATACTATTCAGTGGGTTGTTGCACTGGTGTGTTTTTCCTAAGGTGATGTGGTGGCAAATGCTGAGAGGCAGGTTAATGTTGTTTCCCCTCCCTGGGGGATTAATCACCTGGTCTCATAACTACAGTACCTGCCAACATAATCATCGTGGAGAGATAGGGAGACTCTGCCAAAAGCAAGCCCGGGAGACAGCAGGGGAAACACAGATTGGAGGAAGGAGAAATTAGCCACATGCATTTTGTCATACTACCACTACATATTTTTGTCACTGTCTGCAGTTTGTCTGTCCGTGTGCCTGTCTCAGTCTATTTGTTTCTTGTCTCAATAAAAATGGTTCAGTTTTGTTGTACACATTTGACCCAGTTAAAAGGAAATATTTAAATACTGATTTACTGATTGTAAAAATGGATAAATTATGGTTCTAATATTTTTTTTAGGAAATTCAACTTTACATTTCTAGAATTTCCATACAACTTTGAGCACAAATTTCAGACCTCAACGTCCATTGCAATACATGTTTTGATTCTATTATGAAAATGTCGAAAATATCAGGGAAGGTATTGTTTTATAGCTCAATATATCTTCCATCTGTCTTGTTGCTTGTCAGGCTGGTGGGCTTGCTCAATATTGTACATAGGGAATGGATGTCAGGGAGAATGAAGGAAAGACTAAATGCAAAACGAAGGAAGGCTTTCTAAAACAACATGTCAAATTGAGATCGAAGCAATCCCATTTGTTCCTGTTAGCTGGGCGTCTCTCATCGACATCTGCTGATGAGAGTTTGTCTTGGAAGATGTCCTTCATTTCACCTCCCAAGGTCTCTCCCGGTACTCCCTCCCCTCTCCTCCCCTTTACACTCCTTTCACTGCATTGAGATCATAAATTGCTGAATATAAAGCCTTGTTTCCAGTCCGTTAGACGCGCCAGCCGATGCCAAGGGCCTTCACATCCCCTTTTGCACCTCTGAAGGCACTTAGGTGGAAAAATTTGCCTCTCTCCGTACACCCTTGTCTCTGATATGTGCATGCATCATTCAAGCAGCATCCCGACACCCCAGCTCCAACCGTGTCCCCCTCCACAAGGCCATGTCGTAGCATTCCCATTTATTGTAAAGGGACACTTGGTTAGAAAACCATAGATTAACAAATGGCTTCTCCAAAAGACAATATATATCTTTCCTGACAATTTATCCTGTAATGGCCCAGTGTTCAAGAAGTTTTTTTATTGATGCACATGCAGAGTCTGTTGAACTGACCGAACATAGTAAATAGAAACTACTAAGCAGAAGGTGCAGTCTGGATGTTTTTGTAGCAAATAAAACTACATTTTTTTAAAAATAGATACAAATTCCATTTTGAAAATGTATTGGATCATAGTGTTCCCGGGTTTGTTGTTTTTCAGCTTTAGGTTTACATTCATATACTGTATGTAAACCATATACTGTAATCTGTCCTAATCCCTTTAAGGCTGAAACATGCTTCTATGGGCTGCATGTAGGTGAACATGCATGGCAGTTATTATGATGTGATCGTCTTGCATACACATCTTGCATGTTTGTTTTTCTTCTTCATCTCCTGACAGCGGTTCGATCAACCAGTCAACTTCCTCAATGCTCATGTCTGCATTTTGCATTCCTAAAATCTGAGAGGAATTTCTATTTACTCTTGCATAGGGTAGCAGTGGCTCCGCAGGTAAAATGGGTCATCCACAAATCACAAGTTTGGTACAGTAATCTCTGGCTACTGTCCAGATGTTGAAGCATCATTAAGTGTGAACGAGAGGCAAATTGCATGTACACTATACGGTATGTACAGTGCCAGTCAAAAGTTTAGACGCATCTTCTCATTCAGTGTTTTTTCTTTATTTTTCATAAAAAACTGAAATGAAACTGGCTCTTAAGAGGCCCGCCAGAAGAGTTCAAGTAGCAGACACATCTGAACATCAACTGTTCAGAGGAGACTGCATGAAGCAGGCCTCCCAGGTCAAATTGCTGCAAAGAAACCACTAGTCTGGGAGACCAGAAAGAAGAAGGAAATTCTCGGCCAAGAAACACAAAGAATGGACATTAGATCAATGGAAATCTGGACAAAACTGAGATTTTTTTGTTCCAACCTTTGTACCTTTGTGCCTTTGTGAAATGCAGAGAAAGTGACCGGATGGTATCTGCATGTGTGGTGCCCACCGTGAAGCATGCAGGAAGAGGTGTGATAGTGTGAGGCTACTTTGATGCTCACACTGTTGTCAAATTATTTAAAATTCAAGACTAGTATGGTCACCTACCTATCTACCATTCTGCAGCAACATGCCATCATATCTGGTTTGTGCTTAGTGAGACCATTATTTGTTTTTCAACATGACAATGACCTGACATACCTCCAGGCTATGTAAGGTCTATTTGACCGAGAAAGGGAGTGATGGAGTGCTGCATCAGATGACCTGGCCTCTACAATCACCTGACCTAAACCCAAATAAGATGGTTTGAGATGAGTTGATTGCAGAGTGAAGAAAAAGTAACTAACAAGTGCTCAGCATTTATAGGAACTCCTTCAAGACTGTTAGAAAATAATTCCAGGTCTCATGTATGTGTAGTAGGTTGGAAAATGCCTGTTTAGTTTTTTTTTTTTTTTTTTTTTATTGAAACAGATCCCCTTTTTACTATCTCCCCTATCTGTATCTTTAAATAAGTACATTTTCAGCTTGATAAGTCTCTGAATGTAAGGATCACTTATTTCGGCCCTTGCCTTCTCAGGACTGGAAGAATATGGGCAGACTTTTTTGTAGACTTTTAGTTTTGTTCGCATCTGCCAGGGCAGAACTGCTTACACCTTTATTCTCTAAGTATGTAATTAAGTCAACACAGCAAACTGTCAGCAAAGCTCTGTACAACTTCAACCTTCAAAGACGACATCTCATCAGCTATAATAAATAAAAACACCTGCATGAGAGTGCAGAGTCTCTGTTTTTTTTTTTTTTTTTAAATGACCCTGTGATACACAAACATGATTTGCTTGGTGCCCATGCTGGTTGCACTGTAATTATAAAACATATCCGGTTTTACTGAGGCAGCTTACCTCAGTGGGTGTGTTATTTGTTTGGGTTAATGCAGAAACTGTAAACCCTTAACACTACATACTCTTTGCAGAGCATCGTTATAGAGTCCAATCAAGATTACTGCAGGCATAGACAAGCCTGACATTAACTGTTCTAATAATCCTCATGCATTTTCCCAACTTGAAATGATGGGAACAATTGATGGGTGCCTTTTGTTCTGACGTGGCCCCACTTAACCCTAGCCATGTTTTCATGAGTCTGAGCTCAACGGTGAGACAGATATTCTGTCACTTGAGTCTCAGGGTAATCTCCATGCACAGGGAGGTGTAGAGAGGGACAGTAGAGTTATTTACTGGGAAATGTCACAATTCAGTGATCAAACCACAATGCGGATATGGCATGACCTCTATAAACAAATCACTGCACACATAGTACGTACACACAACAAACTGCCCCTGCATGAATATGTGCGCTGGTGTGTACAGATGCCTGTTTAAATGATAGTTCTTACAGGTCTGTGACAAACAGGTGCCACGCCACTGCTCCCTGCTGAATACATAAAAAACTTGTCAGGCCATCGCTGTGAGACAATTTCAGTGTCAAATAAACAGTTATGAATCTCACTTTGCAAAGGCAGTTCAACTGTTCCAACTTTTGGCATTTTGTCAAAAAGATGGCCTCAGTATTAAGCAGAAACCAAGCCAAAAGGTGGACTATCTTTCATTTGTAAAAGGTTTATTCAGCAATATTATGCAAAGAACAAAATATGTATATATCTATTAACTCCCCTTCACTTGTTTATGTATATCAATGTTAAGCTAGAGAGAGGAGAGTTAAGGTCAGGAATTAAATTGATCAGAAGGCATTTGAGTCATGTATTAAGTTTTCACCAGAAGGCCAGAAAAAAATTTCTTTTTTCTTTTTCTTTTTCATTTTTCTTTATTTCAGTTTCAACATCAACAGGTCACCCACCTCATGCTGCTTTGTATGTTCTGTTCTCTCAGGTTGCCTTTTGTCTTCTCAAAAGTCAAAATAAGACTTTTTCTACATTACTTTTTCATATCAGGCATTTAGTGGAGTCGTTTTATCCACAGGAATTTCAAAAGGAAATATTGTTTTAATCTTTCTTTAATCTCAAATTGACTAGACATGCTTTTATAGGGTGTAGACTGAATGTCAAGGCTGCAGCCATGTCTGCAGTTAATTCCTTTGTTTCCCTCTTCCCCTCTGTCTCCTGTGCTCCCCTGTCTTTCTTGTTCTCTGTGTATCGTTGTGTCTCAATTTGCATACTTCCATACTTACATTTGCTATATTGGGTATATAAGTGAGTTCACACTGTCACTTATGGCAAAATGCAGTGTACTGTGAGGAACCAAATGGTGCACTCATAACAGTCAAAAAGTCAAGTGTTGAACGCTGGACACTTCTCACCATCAATGGTCACCATTTTTGCTACGTAGCGGCAGGGGAGGAACCACTGGCACTGTGAAAATGTCAGCTGAGGAAGCTGCTGGAGCTGAAACAGTCGCAGTGAATCCTGTAATATGTAAGTTGTACATTTTGTTTTACATTTATATTTTCAATTTGGTGCCATTGGAAACACCTGTGTTGACGCTACTATTTAATACTAAAATCGCTGCTGTGAAAAAGGTCTATTGAGGCACAGCATATGTGTGTGTTGTAGGTAGGTGTCACACTGTTCTCATTTTTCTGTACATCTGCTCCAAGTTGTGCAATTGAAATCCGTCTACTAAACCACCCCTACAGTATATCAACCCTTGTCCTCATCCACTCATCGCCACATTGTTGTTTCAGCCACAGAGGTAGCTAACATCTCATGCCTCTTGAATTGTGCACTGAAGTTTGTTTGTTTGTTGTTGTTGTTGTTTTTTTCTTTTGTGTTTAACTTTGGTTCTCATGTAAACTTGTCTCACTGTGCCCTAGAATCACTACCTGCTTGCCTGCTACTCAGCTACGCTCATTCCAGCAATTTCCCCTGCTCTATGAATGATCAGCCTCCACCATCTGGACTTTCCCCAACATCTTCCTTGATCCCCTAAAATCCTGACAATACATCTTTTTTTTCTAAATCATCCCAAAATTCTGTGTCTGTGCCCTGCATTTGGGTTCACACGCTTGGTCGTTACACTGGAACATGCTTCTCTGGGCTGCATGTATATAAACTATACAAATGGTAAACGTGTTAACTACATTTCTTAATACAGCAGTATACTTAAAAGTACCCTAATCTTTGTTGTGTATGCATACACCATGTCTATAAATCATGCACTTTTTAAAAGTTAGTCTTTTTGTGTTTCTTTAAATATTTTGTACCACCAGTATCAATGCTTTTGGAGAATGATCAAAACAATATCTCAAGCGTCTTTACAACATTTAGCATCTTATAAACCCTATAGACATTTGTTTTCCTACCAAGACAGATGTCTGCAGGTTCCCAAACAGAGCGGCAGGTGAAAAACAAATGTTGTGTACCAGGTCTTGCTTAGCCTAGGTAAAAAGGCTCATCAACTGCTGCCTTAAGGCTGTTTATATCTCCTCAACGTTTGGCAGCAAAATGTCTGCAGTGTTACTGCAGCTCTCTGATAGTTGATATGTTGTTTTGTCTGGCTAAGTTGTCATGCCCTCTACATGAACTCAGCTGGAGGAGACAGTTTGTTGAGGTGATTCTCTTGTTATAATTTTGTTGCTGGCATATGGTGTTGAACACCCTTCATGTAAGATATAAACAACTCAGTGGGATTTCTTTATATAGAAATGTAGGGTAAAAAATTAAATCTTAGTGTCCGAGACCGAAATGAATGTGCATGTACAGGTAAGGTCACTGTTCGTTATATTGATTTTCAAATGAATTAACGTGGTGTGTTAGCAATGTCCTGAATGACCTCTGGTAACAAGGCAATTAGGATTTTTTGGAAAGAAAATATAGCAACACCTTCTTGTCAAGTCTGCACTATACTGCTTAGTCATCAAATCTTTCCTTCCTTTCATTAAAAGATGAAATATCCTGCCATGCCTGCTATACGACTTTAAACGTTAAGGCTGTTTCATTTGCAGTCCCAGTGGAATTATTCATTTCCTATCAATGTTAGCCCCTCTGCTGGCATAAACCCCGGCTCAGAGTCTATTAAAGTCATGTAGGACACAGGTAATTTAATTCATAAGCCAAGATTACATCGGAGTTGTAATGGCCTAATGATGAAGCATGATGTTTGAGTTTCGGTTAATAGGATTGCCTAATAGACGACAGAGACCAGGCTATTATCAGCTACTAAGGAGCACAACATACACTGAGCAAGACATTTTGCCAAGAAACTTATTCTATCCTGCTGGCATGCAGGACGAGGTGCAGGATGGACTGTTCATGTCAAATGTCCTTCACATTAAAATTTCCATTGTAGGTTAAATATATTGTTTTTTTTATCTTTATTAATCCAGTGGGAATCAACAGAGCACCACGTTCCTTGCCTTAAAAAAACTGGATTTCTACAACACAATTGCAATGAGAGGTGCACATTGCAACCGTAGCCTTATATTCTTATATTCTCAACCCCAGATAAGCTTTTTTGAAACACTTGTGGGCTCAGCTCAAGGGCGTTTTGTCAGGAGGTGTTTAGGAAAGGAAGAGTGCTTCACCACTTCCCCAGGCCAGAGACTCGGATTTCAGTCTTCCATTTACAAGACCTCAGGGCCACTTTTGTTGGGCACAAAAGAGTATCTGAGTGTCTTGCTGAAATGTATTACACTCAGGTTTTTGCCAATTTAACAGCTGCCAATTTCTTGTTCTTAGAATCACGTTCAGCCACGAAAGCTATCAATTTGTAAATATAAACAGTTCATTTGTGATTGACAGATTACATGTTGTCATCTTGTTCTCTACTCTTGCGTTTTTTATTTTTGCCTTTTATTCCTTCATTCTTCAATGTAGACAGGTAAAGTTGTTTTAGACTGAGAAAGTAGAGCTTAGATAACCCTGTAGGTGTAGGAAGAGAGGTGCTGACACAGATTAATAACACTCTCTCTCTCTCTTCTTCTTGGTCTCGCTCTTTCTCTTCCTCTCTTTCGGGCTGGCTGCATTTCAGCAGCTTCCATTCCTATTTGTCAAACATATGAATAATAATTACACGCCGTGCTAATTCATTGTTTCTCTCTACCAGTATTCTTTGGAATTCATGCATACTTAAACTGCTATTATTCTGATATGGGTCATTTCATGGCAACAATAGGCTCTGCATTTCCAGGTCTGTGGTTTCTCTTTGGTCTCCTTGGACGTTTCATTGCCTGCAGGATCCATGGATCCATTTCGTTATACAACATCAGCACAAGGCTTTGCAGAAATATGCATTTTTCATATCCCCAAGAATGAACAGTATTTTAGAAAAAAAAGGCAATACCGTACCGAATTAACCAAGCATTATCAAGGTCAAAATGACTGAGTGGTGATTCATGTTTGAACAATGTTATGCACTGTGTGATTATATCTTTAGATAATAACTTTAACAGTATTTTATAACATAAGTAACACTGATAACTGTGCTCAAGTGTAACTTTCATGAAGCTTTTAAGTAGTATATATTGCACATTGATAATCATTAGGCTTTACCAACTGTTCCCCCACGTTCAAACAGAAGACACAGCAGGAAATGGAGTGTTTTTTGCTCATATATTGCCACTGGTAATTCAACTTTAATTGTGGCAATTTTCATAGTTTGGATAATTGGCTTTTAAGACTAAACCTCACATTATGCCCTGACATTTACAGTATGATAAAATTTTTTACATAGTATATGTAAAAACAGGGAGAAGTTGTGAAGCACTCAGAAGGGATACTCATTCACACACAGAGATGATCCAGACACAACAGAAGGAGAGGAAGAGTACAGAGAAGGTTGTGAGTGTTGGAGGCCAACAGGAGGACATAGAGAAAATAACAAACTATATAGAGAGAACCAGTCAGTGCTGTAACATCATTATATGTGCATTGTTGAATTTTAAGAAGTGCACTGTCATCCATGGCAAGCAGTAGTTTAGTTTAGTTTTTGCATATTGTGCATTAATTATAATTGACATTTACTTACAATATATGCAGATCCAAATACCATACTCAACAGACCAAAGATAATTCTTAATATTTTAAATAAAAAAAACTTTGGAAAAGAATCAAAAAAAAAAGAAAACATGGGCTTGATGAACACACAAGAATGAAGCAGTCTTCTGCAACAAACAAGTAGAAGCCATCTTCAGAATGTTCCACAGATGTCCCAGCCTGTTTCTTAATTGGTATAACTGTTAGCATTATTCATAACTTATCAGTATAGCAGGTACCCAATTGGTAACACACTAAAATTGCTTTTATAAAGTGTCATAGAAAAGAAATATACTCAAAGAGGTGACCTTTGTTGAAGCACAGCATATTTTAGAAAGATGTATTTGCATCATGTGAAGTTCTCCGTGTCCTCCACCTGAACCCTGTGTTTATCTCTGCAGAAACCCTCCACCATCCTAATTCTGTACATTTCAAAGGAAGCATGAGCCACTGATTTGCATAATCCAGAATGTACTGTACGCATGTGTGTGTGTGTGTGTGTGTACTGGGATGAGCATTGACTCATTCTCTGCATTCCCAAATCTAATTATCCATACTGGCCTGGGGACAGGGCCCACTCAATGAGCAAGAGAAAGAAGCTGGTCACAGATGAAAATGGAATTGACAAAAACCAGTAGATCTGCAGAGAAAACCGGAGAGGAGGAAACATTAAGAATAGACTGAGTTCTTCAGAACTGGGTCACTGTTTTCTACTGCTCAAACTGTTTTTGAGAAAGTGACAAAATTATGTCCAAAACTTACTCACCCAGACAACTAGGAAACCACAACTGCAACTGCAAAATACCATGCAATTTTGTGAAAATTGAAAGACCCTTGATACATTGACTACACTTGATTAATTGCACCTAATAGCATAACATAATAGCATGCAGACACAAATAAAATATACATAATTTAAAATATTATATAAAAAATAAAATATACATTAAAAATATAAGTTGTAGAATACACCAATGTCCCTTGTGTCATCTATAAAACCCAATTTGTCATGATATGTTAATGATATTTTTACTTGAACTTAATTAATTAGCAAAACCCAACTTCACTTTAAAAGTTCAATGTGTAAGATTCATGGGGCTCAACTGGGGCACAACTGTGTATTCATTAGTGTTACCTGAAAATTAGAATTGAATTAAAATTTTGTTACCTTAGAATGAGCCTTTTCTATCTACAGAGGGAGCTGGCCCTCTTCCACGGATGTTTTTACAGTAGCCCAGAATGGCCAGACCAAACTCTATAGAGGTTCTTTGTCAGGTTCTCCTACACTCTAGGAAGAGGTGGGTGAGGTGAGCAGCATTCAGTTAATTACAATCTGCAACCTCACCATTAGATGGCACTAAATCCTACCAGACCCATAAGAAAAGATTTTGCATCCCAAAAGAGAAAAGAAGAGAATTTGTATTTATTTATTTAATTAAAAGTTTCAGCCCTAATAAGATTCATTATTTTTTATATGTTTAGTGAACAATCAACAATCCAAACTTGGACTCATAATTATAAGTTATGAAATGGCTCCAGTGGTGGTAATTAAAACATTTAAATGAACCTAAATGACATTGAGCAAAGTCTGCCTGGATGATGTTGATAATAATAAAGGCAACATATGTTACTAACTTGCATAAATTGGACATGTGGAATGCGTTAACTCAAATGCAAAACTATGGATATTAAATCATAAATTATGAAAATAAATATTTAAAGTCTCTACAGTATTTGTAGGACTTGAATATTTTTGACATCAGCAAGTGGCATAAATTAACAGTAGCTAGCATTGTATTTTTGTGAGGTTGGTCTGCACTGTAGAAATTCTGAATAATCAAATCAACTGCAGGCTGCCGTTCCTTTGAAAGTTGATATTTGGTTTACAAAGTTGTCAGACAAATAGCTACTTGCATACATAAGCTGTGTATAAGACACAGGTGTGCTTTTTTCTTAGATGATGATGAAAAAAAAACAAAAAAAACATTAGATGCTCTCTACCGCACCAAGTTCCCCACCAAAGAAGTCTGTCTGTACCTTCATCCGCTCTTCAACTGACTTATAATAGAGACTCCACAGACAGGGTGAGCACAAGGTGGCAGAAGCAGACAGACAGGCACTCAGACTACTGAGAGCCAGAGCTTGGCAGAGATCCGATCCACATGAGAGCCTCCTTAGATCAGAATCCTGCCTTCACAGGTACGCAGATCCACTCCCACCACCCCTCCCCAGCACCCTTCTCTTCATCTTCTCCTCGCCTTCCTTCATCTTAGCCTCCCCCTCATTAAAACTCTTAATTGACTCATTCACACCTGCTCGTGCACTGGCTCATTTGGGACATGCCTCTACCACCAGAGCAGATTTTCTCATCAACTGCGAGTTCACTCCGGTGCACACTGTCCTTCACTCATCTGTAGGGCAAAACAATGATCTCAGACTGTGTGTAGGTGGATGTAGGTTTGAGGCCACTAATGTGAATGCACACAATAAAGGAACTGGAAGATTCTTCAAGTAATGTTTAATTTGATTTACAATTTGTATTAGTATCAGTGATATTGAAGAGGAATTATCTAAAGAATGAAAAGGTGAAACTGAAAGTAAATGTTCTAATTCTAAGGTTCTGGGTCGATGTGGGACCAGGAAGCTAAGTAGCTCTGATCTAACAAATGACAGATTGAGTAACAGACTGGGTGCAGAATCACTCCCTATTAACCACATAATATGTACTCTCTGTTCTTTCTGTTAACAGTGTATTTTATAGCTGCCAAAATCGCCATTTTAAGACCCTACACCTGTCAATAATGCCTCAAACTGATGATGAAGTGTCCAAAATCTCTCAAAGCTCATAGAGTAAACTTCTGGGTCTTTAACAAATCAGGCAAAGTAAATTAAAGTCTAATTAGAGTCAATAAGTCTGGTTGATGGTCTCGACCACCATCACATTCAGCTCATGTCGTCTGTGCCTCTACGTTTGAGTGGGAGATGAGTCTGTGACCACCACTGGACTGCATTGTTTCCTTTGATGATGATCCCATGATAAATGTTGGGCTACGACTAGGCTACACTCCTCAGACAGATATACACACCAAACAGTTAGCTCCATGGTTAGGTCCGACCACCAGCTCTGTTGGTGTCCAGGCCACACCTCCACACTGGCTGTCCTGTGAACCAATTTTATTTTCCCAGGATGGTGAAGGAACCGTAATCTGCCTCTGATTGGCTAGTACCTCTTACCTTCATTGGTTGGGTTGGTTAGGTTTAGACATGAGGAGTGAGATTGGTTAGGGTTAGGCCAAGAATATAAGGTTAAGCCAGTCACAGGCTTTGTAACGCAGGCCATTTCATCACCATACTAGGAAAATAAATATCATGTCTTGTGCAGGCCTCTGCTACAATTCTTATATTTGCTGGGAGGGGAGCTACCAGAATTTCGGTCCCGGGTTAACTTTAATTAAATTCAATAAACAAATTAGACACAGTGTAATACTGTTAGGACTAGGGTTAGTCCCATATCGCTAAAGGTCTGAGGTATGAGTTTAAGGGTTAATGTTTTCCTTTTTTTCACTTTCTTTACAATAACTGGTTTAAATAGGTCTAGTGTCAATGGCACAGAAGTAATCCAACATATAGTGATAGTGACACCTGGCGTTCACAGTAGGAACTGCATTTTAATTTAGTCAGCAAGCCAAATAAAGTTTAAATTTTAAAACTCATGGGCCATATTAAGATACTGGGCAGCATATGGCCAGTGAACCATATTTTGGACGCCCCTTTTATATACAGGTATAAGTGGATTCAGGTATTATCTGTCTTTCACTGTCCCCTCAACCCTTTGTGAGATAAACCATCAAGCTGCTCAACTCTCAACCTCTGTCCTTCCTTTAGCCTGTTTCTACTATCACTAATAAATGCCATCATCATCAAAATCACATTTCTTAAATGTAGACGGTAACCTTTCGGAAGCAGCAGGAAATGAGATTTCCCAAAATACACCATAGAAGCAGGTCAGTGGAAGCAATTGGCCAGTTGTTAACTGTCCAAACTGTCATCCGTCACACAAAGACATATCCTGTCCTGCCAAGGTCTGTGTCACCAGTATATCACCACATCTCATTGCTAACGTCCTTTCTTTCTCTGTGCAGTCTTTTTTTTCCCCCTGACATACCTTTTCTGAATATTTTTTCTTGGGAAAGTTAACTGAAAACATTTCAATTTATGGATCTATCCAGTTCCTTATTCTTTCAATTTGCACAAATTGAGTCCTGGAAGCTGCCTGGAACGAGCACTGTCATACTGTGTCCACTTCTCTATCGCCTCAACTGCTACTCCCATTTTCCCTCGCAGTGCTCTCTGAGGATAAAAGGTCACAATGCTAATGTTGGGGTCACAGCATGTGTGTGCATGTGTGTATGTGTTTTGGTACAGGAAGCCAGCTAACTGTGTGCATAAGCAGGTATTATCGGTGTATATTTGCAAATGCTGGTCTTTTATGAGATATCCACGTTGATACATATCAGTTTGAGGCCTGACTCACATAAAATCCGCTGCTGCGACAAAAGTGCAGGTTTTTCCACTCATTTGAACAGGGGTATGTGTAGAGGATGGCAAAAAAAAAAAGGCATTGACCTGCACTGGAGAAGTTGAGCCAACCTGACATCACACTGTGGTGGCCAATCCAATGATCAGAATGCTGAAATCCCTCCACAGTCAGCCTTAAATGTCACTGAAACAGAGCTCTCTCGATGTGGAGTTCATGAACTAAACTGTGATACTCATCGTTGTATTCTGTACCTAGCTCCTACATCTGTGTCGAGCTTGCAGATGCATTCAGATCAAAGCCCACAAACAAGTAGGAATGTAATTTAATTGTTATTTTTATTCATGCTTGCAGTGTGGCTCGAAGGCGGTTCAGATCTGCCGGCTGGTCAGTCGGTCAGTTGGTCAGTTGTTCAGTCCAGACTGAAATATCTTAACAACTATTGAAAGGAAACATCAATGTTCACCAGAGGATGGAAGTGCTTTGATGATCCCATAACTTTTCCTTTTACACCACCAGCAAACCAGAATCGGGTTTATTGCCAAGTAGGTTTTCATATTTAAGGAATTTGCTTTGGTGTTTTGGTGCATGATAAACATAGTAAGAAAAAAGGTAAAAAGATAAAAAAACAAGTACTAAGTCCACATACAAAACTAAGCTGTGTTAAATTTATAGTGAAACCCTTCTTACCCAACCTGTCAGAGACATTAACCTCCTGAGAGATTTTTAATGTTTCAAAACTTTCCCACGATGTCAACATAATAGTCCACCCTCATAAATCAAGAAAGTCAGTGAAAAATATTGAATTTTTCTGTTGCATGCTTTTTTTCTGAATTAATGGCATGCTCAGGTGTGACTTTCATCAGCAAGTGTAAAACACTTCCACAATGAAAGACAAAGTCACATTATCTTTAGGTAAAATTACTTAACACTGACAAACCTCATTATCTGCGAAATTTCTGGAGTGAAACAAAATCATTCAGGTCTGTGTTTCTTAGTGAGAAGGTAAGAAAGTGAAACCTCACTGTGAGTTTATCTGCAATGAAACTGTTATCTGTGAATATGTGGACATAAAATTCATATTCTCATTCCAGGAACTCTTTCTAACGCTTCCTCCCACTCACCAATTTACACTCTGTCATTTTTTCAAGTAATTGGGCTTTAATATTCAGACTTGTGTATGGCGTTATATATTGCAGTCAATACATTATTTGACAAAGCCACATTGGGCTCAGGCTGCTTGAGATGAATTTGGTGTAAATTTAATAAAGGAAATCTAGATGCTTAAAAGCTCCTATTAATCATCAGCAGACAGTCAAATTATTTCAGAGCATTAGTGAATCCAATAAATTAGACTCATTTGCCAATATGTCTATTGACACGGACCAGAATGAAATAAGCTTTTAATGTCTTAGATTATTTAGAGGATCAGGATATGCAGGGAGTGGGTGTTTACGTGTGCTCTTGTACTACTATGTTTGTGGGGACCAATTTTAGATTTAGACCTTGAGAGTCAGGCAATTTCTGTAGAGTGGGTGCATTTTGTGTAGATTTCCATTTTATAGAGGGCTGTTTGAAGGTAATTGGTTTTAAGGTTGGGGTTAGAATTGGGTTTAGGTGAAAGTCAGGGTGTAGGCTGGGGTTAGGCATATAGTTGTGAAGGTGCAGCTTTAAGTCAGAGGATAGGGAATTGCATATGTTTATGCAAATATAATTATGTGCAAGTTAAAGTAAGTTAGAGTGAGAAGGTGGAATACAAAAACAATATTAGATGATCTGATGTTTAAATTACTTTGATGCTACACTGACTTGTAATCAGGTGAATGGTTTCTCTGTCAATCCCATTCTGCACCCCATAAATCTGTAACTTTGTGTGATCACCCACAATAAATACATAACACTTAACAGCACTAAGTCACAACCAAAGTATTTGACTGTTTTTGGTGGAACTGGATCATATTTTATGGAGAAAATGTTTTCTGCTTTCTCTCTGATATCGTCCAACTACTGCACATCAACTCTTTGTGATTTACAGTTTATTAATGGACAGTAAACTGCTGTGAACTATAGCTGATGTTACCTAATGTTGACTCGGTTTGTTAGCTGGGCTGCCTGAACTGTAAGCTCAGAGCACCAGGAGAGTGTTAGTACAAGTGTTTTGGACCACCAGAAAGAGAAGGTTTTTAACAGCTGCTGGATCAGGTGCTGTGCAAGAACCAGAGCTAGGCAAACAGGCAATGTAACCAGGCCCAGCAGCCTTTATGGTGATAATGACGGAGGTGAAGAGACAGAAGGAACATTATTGGTGGAAGTTAAAAAGAGAAAGGAGGGCTTCTTGCTGTTGGACTAGTAAGTACAATCATCTGCTGACATGTCTTGTGCAGCTGTTAGCAAAGCTGTCAACTAGCTAGTTTTTGTTCATAAGTAACATAATCATAACAAATGTATCTTCAGTAATGCTGCTTTAATGAGTTAACTTTGAGAACAGGGCCGGCCTCAGCCACACCTCTAATTATCTGTTAAGCCACTAATACCTGGTCTACCTTATCTTCATCCATACACTTTCCTGCCTCATCTTTACCCTATCCCACCATCTGCATATCCCTACCTACATTCCTTCATCCTCTCTTCCTTCCACCCTCATCCCTTCCTATCCACTCCAGTGCATACCTCTCCCACATCTCATTCGTCTGGGGCCTGTAAGCAGTGTTGGGAGTAACGGCATTTAAGTATAACGGCATTACTAACGGCGTTATTTTTTCAGTAACGGAGTAATCTAATTAATTACTTTTCCCATCGTTGCAACGCCGTTATCGTTACTGAGAATGTAAAGTGGCGCGTTACTACAATTTGGTTGAATGAAGAGCGAGGTGTCAAGCTTTGGCTACATCAGCTGCCTGGAGAGAGCAGGAGTGGGGATGATGATGACGCCGTTGCAAATGCGATGATGATTGGCTGGGTGGGCGGATGCCCTGCTCACGCTGTCTCACTGCACGCTCTGACTTCCACCTATGACTACCTCTGAACACACAGGACAGCGACAACGGCGACGAGCCAGGGAAATTCAAAGGTAGCGTTCTCCAACTGGAAGTACCGGCACTACTTCTCCCTCTTTGAAATTAAAGGCAAGAATGTATATGTATCATGCACGCTATGCCCAGGAAAAAAGATTTTATCCACGTCTGCCGCAAGCAACTCTAACCTTATGAAGCACGATATGGCAGGCTGCAATCTAAGTTCAAATAAATACCAAATGTTCTAAAATACTGTATATAGTGTTTTTATTCTTCAATCAGTTAATATAAACATCTTTGACGTTAAAGATGTTATAGAACGTAATAGCGTTATAGAACATAAAAAATAACGTCACAGTTACTTTGCTGAGTAACTAATTACTTTTACAGTGTGGTAACTGAGTTACTAACTCAATTACTTTTTGGCAGAAGTAATTTGTAACTGTAACTAATTACTTTTTTAAAGTAAGATGACCAACACTGCCTGTAAGCAGCTCGGTTGGAAACACATCTGAGACGGAACCCCCACTCTGAGCCTGTCTGCCCAGGTTTCAGCAAGTTCTCCCAGACCAGCCAACCAACAGTTGACATCCTTCTTCCACATTCTTCCCTCCACATCTACATCATTATCGGTCCTTAAAGGTCCAATGTATAAGATTTAGGGAGATTTATTGGCAGAATATGGCTGAAACTGAGTAAAATATTCTGTGTGTTTTCAGTAGTGTATAATATAAAATAAAAAAATATTGTGTCTTATGTAATCTTAGAATGAGCTTTTATATCTATAGAGGGAGCAAGTACAAGGAGTGGTATTCAGTTGGTTGCAATCTCCAACTTCACCACTAGGTGCCACTAAATCCTACACATGGAACTTTTTTACATCAAACCTCATAAATTTTCATTAAACCTTTAAATGGAATATTGCTGTGGCTTGCTTGTGAAATATTATGTACATTTCACTGAGATGAAACAGTTAAGCCATTTTACTGCCACCACATTCAAACAAACCTGTTAGAAAATGCCCATCTATTATTAGACAACAAGATGATGAAGCTAGAAAATCCTATATTACATTCCAAAGATGGCATTTTGATTCCTACAATTTCTGCACGTGGAAAGTACAGTAAGTTAAAGGCACATATTGTTAATATGCAACATTAACAATAATGTTCGGGAAATAACATGGTTATGGTTAATAAAAAACAACAAATGTTTGTAGCTGGTTTGTGATGGCGCTCCAATCTCCTGCATGAAAGTCTCATTCACCACCACACCGATATCCACCCCCTTACTCTTTCTTTGCTTTACATTTACAAAACAGCACACTGCCTCCAGCATTGGCACTGAATATATTTTATGAGAATAGTGAACCTGAATGCCATAACATGTCACCATGTTTACGCAATTGTCACGGCGCAGGTAGTACTAGGGAAATGATTTGTTGTTATGTCTAGGGTAATTAATTAATAGCCTACTGAGGCACAGATTATACTGAGTACCTTCGGTTGCTGACACCAGAGAGGGGATGCAGTGCGCTCGACTCATCTCCTGCAGAGTTGCTTCACTCACTACGTGGTTGGGGTTGAGCTGGCTGACAACCCAACATTGATGGCTCATAACTCAGGGATTATTTCAGGTCATTTAAAAGTTTGAAATTGGAGGCCACATGGACATAATGTGAAGTTTCTGCAAGACAGGAATTCCTGAAAAAAAATTGAATCTTAGCAACATATCTATCTATGTGTCTGTACTCTTGACATATAAATATACTTTAATAAAGTCTTTAGCCAGCCCTTTGCCATATTTCATCTGTTAAGGGATTCCTTCAAGGTTTTATGTACATCATACTCAGATAAAATAATAATGACACTAGCCTGTGGTTTCAGGCACCAACATTCAACATTCAGTCTCATCTGCCTTTCTCAGATCCCCTAAAAGACAGCAAATAAAAAAAGCTTAAAAAACAAGCGGTCTTGCAGCTATTTTCATGCTCAGTGCCTTTCTCTGCCCCTTCTGCACCCTGCACTTCACACCACTCAGAGATTAGTTCCCCCTGAGTGGTGCTCGCTCCAGGAAAATGGCCTCATTAACAGCCAACGAAGCCACGCTGAGGACAATCTGACTCTGTCTGCGATTAGGCCACACAAGGCCCTTAGTCTGCCTAGCACATGATGGACACTGGTGGAGAAATTGAAACTGTCCATGGCAGGGCAGCCCTATGTTATTATAACATAAAGAACAGTTATTAAAGTGTCTGCAGTGTGGGGAAGTCAATCCTAATAAGCTCCACAGTGCTGCCTCTGCTTTCTCTGTGTACTCTCTCTCATTTTCATTTCTATCACTCATTTTCCTCACAACCACTCTCTTTCCAACTCTCAGTTCTAGTTCTGATACTCTCTATAAATAATCAATTTAATTTGGTTTGTATCATTCACTGTAATTCATATCATTCAATGACTTGTCTGTCTGGTTTTGTCTTTCATGTCAGTACTTCAGCAAGAATTCTTGGTTACACTAAGACTGGTTGTTTTGATGGTTACAATAGCTTTCAGGCAATGCTAGAGGAAAACGTTTTTAACATGTAGGACATGCATGATTTGATTTGAAGTAGATGTAATGAAGCATATATGAAATTAAAAGACATGGTGCCTTTGTGAATCAGATATTATTGAATCTAATAATTTCAACAAATCTATTGAGGATGTGCCATTATCCCCATATTCAAATGATTAACACTACTCTATGATGGCTGGCTTTTTATGAGTGTTGGCAGTTGTAAAGTTGTTTGCCTTCTGACGTGAGCTAGTATTCATGGAGCTTTATTGGCTTTGGTCTGGTGTTTACAGTGGTGATGTAGTGGTGTCTGCTGTTTCATGTGTTCATTCAGCTATATTCCATAAAGAAGACAGAGAGCTGTGGTTGAAACCTCCAACAAACTGGTAATTAGGCATTTCAGCTTTGATTATTTTGTCACATATTGTTCCTAAAAGCCAAGAGTAAACTTTGACATTAAAAATATTTGTGCTTCATATGATTTGCTTTCAGTGAGTAGCTGAGAGTTATCTTTTGCACATCTAAACACTGCAGTCTTGATTTCCTCATGGCAAAAATGAATGAGGCAAGCCTTGGATGGTGTTTTTTTTTTTTTTTTTTTTTTTTTAACCCTATAGACTACTGTGAAATGGATAATGTATAAAAGTGCAAAAAAATTAGTGACTGTGTCATTGCTACTTTCAAGTAAATTTTTGCTCAAAGTGCAAAGGTTGCATAAATCCATTCTCCACTCAAGTGTAGCGAAACCAAACTTTCTCCAGCCCAGTTTAACAATTGTCTTCATTCCTTCTATGCGAATGAGCTGTAGTTAAGAGGAAATTAATCCCAAACCATGAACTTGATGTAGTCAATGTATCCTCACGATCAAAAGTGTTGTTCATAAACTCTCTTGACAGTAACATACAGCATGCTCCGGTCCAAGTTATCTGTTAGTGGTTCATTTAAGCACCCTGCACACTGTTGCCTCTCCAGATTGCTTAATTTGTCAACATGCCAGGGTCTTGCATACAATGCATAATTACAAAATGATTTATGTGTGGAGCAGCTACCCTATAGAACTTTCCACTGCAAGGCACAGTATCAGTGATGAAACTGTATGAAAGGCATCAAGCTGTTGAAGATTTGTTTAAGGTTGTGTCACTCCGCATAGCTATGACAGATTTGTAGTTGATCACCAAGAGAGTCTTACTCTCTTGATCAGAGTGCATCACGATGGTCACACTCAGTGCTCATAGATGAGTTATTGACCTCCCACAGAACAAAGGCTTTAGTAGAACTGCAGCAATTCATCACATGCCTCATGGCTGGAGATAAGAGGCTTCTCACAAGTCTTTCAGGAATTAAAGGAAACTCAAGCTTTCACTTTGCCTTTCTTAACTCTTCTATATTGCTTTGACAATTTTAAATGTAGTTTCACTACCAAAGATAGTCTACAGCCACACAACAAATATGCAATCTATAGCTAAACTGATTTACACAGATTGTGGGTAAAGTGCAGTTCAGAAACAACTTCAGAGTGTAGCCACCTTACATGTACTTGCATTTTTACTTGCAACATTTTTGTTGTTCACAGCAGTTTGAGCGGCCTGACCTGCCTGATCCTTCCTGTAACTTCTTTGTTAGGCAAAGAGACAGCATTCTGCAACAAAAATGTGGACACATTGCATGCTTGAGGCGAATGAATCGTGATGGATAATACTTACAAGTTGTTGCTACCTTACCAACTGCCTTTGTCCCTTACAAACATATGCTTGCCTGTATTCGTCAATGTCAGTGCCACACAGTGTTACCAAGACATGTTTACACTTGAAGCATTCATTTATATTTATTTTTATAACAAAACATCCCCTTTCCTGGTTCTCTGGGACTCTCTGGGAGCTTTTATATATAGGCCACTTAGACATGTAGAGAAGCTAGTAGGTGTGGTAGATAACTGCTGCTGTGACATATCTGAATAGGGTGTGGTCAGAAGTGCAAAACCCTTAAAAATTTCAAACCCCAGGGAGCAATGTAGCATCAATTTTCTGCAGCTTATGATTCCCTGTTGAGTGTCAATCAGTGTCAGTGAAACAGCTTAGTCATCTGTCATCCTCACTAAACTATATGATTTATTATACAACAAGTAGGCCCGACCGATCAATCTGATTGGTCAGCTAGACGTTTAGAATATGCTTTAATCAGCATGACAGCACACCTGACTAATCAGTAAAAATATCACTCCGCCATCTACACAATGTCACATCCTGAAATCTATAACATGTAAACAAATACGAATACTGGAAGTCAACTTTAATAAAGTGATACATCTGAATTTACAATTTCAGCTTTTTTAATGAATATTCTGTGTGTTATGGAGCTTTTAGACCGCCTTGTTAATACAGGTGTGTGTCTGTCTAATACAGGTGTGTGCAGCACGTCGATCAAACAGTTCAGTGAGCGCAGAGAAAATATTTTTAAAGACTAAAGGTGGACTAATATGGACTGAAGAGGAATATTTCATTAGATAAAAACATGTTGTTCATTTTGAAAATTATGACATCGATCTTTGTTCAATACATTTTGACTTTTGGACAATACAATGCTGTGGAGTTACCGGAAATGTTTGGATCATCCTCCATCAACTGTGCAGGTGAGTCGCAGATACGACGCTAGCTTCAAAAATAAATGTGAAGTTAGGAGGCCAAACTGTGCGTGGAAAAATATCTTTTTCAGCAGATATCTTAGTCACTACAAGACTGAACTAGCAAAGCAGTTTAGTGTTTATATGTGCGCTATTTATTCAGTTTGGGAAACTCCGCGATCTCCATAAGCTTTGACGGTGTCGTGCCAAAAAGTGATTGCCTGCCAGAATCTGATTTCCGGCCACGGGAGCGCGCACAGCAGCCCGTTGAGCGGTAGCGCAAAAACGTCTGCTTTTCTCTGGATTAAACGGTCATAATATGCAGATACACACAACTGTATTATAATGTAATTATAGCAAAGGTATGTGTCTTCGAAAACTTAACGTTTGTTGTACGTAATTATTACAACTGTGGCCAAAAGAAGTGTATTTTGTAGCGAAATCAGACATGGCAATTACGTGATAGACCTGTCTATGTGCTTGGTATGTCTGATGATTTTGTTTGGCCCTGTCTTTGGAAATTAGACAATAATGAATATGATTTATTGGTGGGTTTTCAATAAAGATATAATAACTTTTGCAATGATCCTCGTGACTCTGCATTGTTTTTTATCTGATCTGGGCCCTACATAGCATTTGCTTCCCATGTTCGGATGTGTTTTGCAATTTTCAATCAGTTTTCACCTGTCAAAAACTGATAGTATAGTTACTGAGAGGTGATTTCTGCCTAGATATGACTTGATCTCATTCTGGAGCTTCATAATATAAACACTGCAGCTCACAGGACAGCTTCAAATTCTTTTAAAGGACCATTACAACACAAAATGGGTCTTTTAACCTGTCAAAAATTGATTGCAGCTCCTTCCTAATAACTTAAAGATGTTTTCTGCCTCAAAATGACTGGTCTTTACCCTGAAGCAACCTGAAGCTGAAGCTCTAGTGTTTATATTACGAAGCTCCAGAATGAGATCAAGTCATATCTAGGCAGAAATCACCTTTCATTAACTGTATTTGGCCTTCAATCAATTTTTGGCAAGTGAAAAGACCCATTTTGTGTTGTAATGGTCCTTTAAAAGAATTTCAAGCTCTCCTGTGAGCTCAGATCTTTATATTATGAAGCTCAAGAATGAGTACAAGTCATATTTAGGCAGAAATCACCTTTCATTAACTGTATTTGGCCTTCAATCAATTTTTGGCAAGTGAAAAGACCCATTTTGTGTTGTAATGGTCCTTTAAAAGAATTTCAAGCTGTCCAGTGAGCTCAGATCTTTATATTATGAAGCTCAAGAATGAGTACAAGCCATATTTAGGCAGAAATCACCTTTCATTAACTGTATTTGGCCTTCAATCCATTTTTGGCAAGTGAAAAGACCCATTTTGTGTTGTAATGGTCCTTTAAAAGAATTTCAAGCTGTCCTGTGAGCTCTAGTGTTTATATTATGAAGCTCCAGAATGAGATCAAGTCATATTTAGGCAGAAATCACCTTTCATTAACTGTATTTGGCCTTCAATCAATTTTTGGCAAGTGAAAAGACCCATTTTGTGTTGTAATGGTCCTTTAAAAGAATTTCAAGCTGTCCTGTGAGCTCAGATCTTTATATTATGAAGCTCCAGAATGAGATCAAGTCATATCTAGGCAGAAATAACCTCTCAGTAACTATACTATGCCTTCAATCAGTTTTTGACAGGTGAAAACTGATTGAAAATTGCAAAACACATCCAAACATGGGAAGCAAATGCTATGTAGGGCCCAGATCAGATAAAAAACAATGCAGAGTCACAAGGATCATTGCAAAAGTTATCATATCTTTATTGAAAACCCACCAATAAATCATATTCATTATAGTCTAATTTCCAAAGACAGGGCTAAACAAAGTCATCAGACATACCAAGCACATAGAGACATGTCTATCACGTAATTGCCATGTCTGATTTCGCTACAAAATACACTTCTTTTGGCCACAGTTATAATAATTCCGTACAACAAACGTTAAGTTTTCGAAGACACATACCTTTGCTATAATTACATTATAATACAGTTGTGTGTATCTGCATATTATGACCGTTTAATCCAGAGAAAAGCAGACGTTTTTGCGCTACCGCTCAACGGGCTGCTGTGTGCGCTCCCGCGGCCGGAAATCAGATTCTGGCAGGCAATCACTTTTTGGCACGACAACTGGACTAGAAAGTTTCTCAGTTGCTAGGTCGTTACTAAGGCTCGGGCTACTTGCTGGAGTAGTGAACTGGGTTCCAGTATAGGAGTCTACTACTGTGACCTATTATTGGCACTTCAGTGACGCTAACGGACCTCGGCGCCGCATCATTGTCGTGCCAATAATGACGTTAAAGCACACCCTCTTGTGTAATATTGCTTAATTATTAACTAGCTTACAACATGTATTTTCTTTTGTGTAGAAGTAGTTTATCACTTCAAATAGAAACAAAATTAAATCACAACAAGACTGCTGAGGTTTTATGATTGTTTCTGATTCCCTTGGAAACTGTTTACATTCCACACAACAAGGAATTTATGCTGCTAAAGGCAAAGTGTTTCATTACTATTGAATCCATAAGAAGTAACAGACACAAGTCACACACACCTACATACACAAGCATGTTCTGATAAGACAGTAGCATTGATTGAAGTCTGTCTAATCCAATACACACAGAACATGATGAGTTTGCACCTATTACATTTGATCTAAGTGTCAATGCTTGTGTTCTTATGTGCACTGTGGTATGTAGGTATTTTGTTTGTCCATGCACACAAATGTGTGAGATGCAGCTGTGTTTGAAAGTGTGTGTGTGTGTGTGTGTGTGTGTATATGTGCAAGAGGACTACCCACAAGGTGAATGCTGCTCAATTAGGAAGAACAAACAAAATGTGTGTATTCCTCACTGTTGGAGCAGGGACGGGGTCCTGATCAATAGCTGCCTCTCCGGGCAGAGCTATTAGCAAACAGCGCCATGCCTAATAACTGAGGGCTGACCTTTTAGTTTAATGTTTTCTCTGCTCTGCTCCAAGCCCCAACCATAGTGCAATAGCTGTGCGGCAAGGAGAAAAGGTGAGTGTTGTTTTAGTAGTTTGTAAATGTAATGCAGATTGATCACTGTCTTGCAGCTGTTATTGCTGTTCGTCAAGGCTGCGGGGAATACAAGGGACAGGGCTGAAGTTATATACTAAAGTGATTCATGGACCTGCCTGTCTTTATTCATATTCAGTCATCGTATGTGTCTATAGAGGACCTGGCATTTTTACACTTGAAGTCATTTTCATCTTTCATGCATAACTGTGTCCCATACATCACTTAAACTTTTCCATGGACAGGGAGGATATGTTTTCTAAAGGAATATACCTACTACCTCAATGTTGACCTGAACTGAAAAGCTCTATGACTAAAAAATAAATTACAAGTAGTTAAATTTATCATTTACAGACTGTTAAAATTAAAAGACTGCGACCCTCTCTTCGAAACACAGGTGACAATGGCAGCTTTGTCAGTCTGACAAACAAGTTTCCAACCCAACATCTCATAATTTCCTTCACCGAACAGTCCTTTATCCAGTTATTCACAACCTCTCTCCTGCTGCTTTCTGTGGGAGTACTTTGCATAAAGCAGCAGATGGACATATCCATTAGAAACCCCTGGCTGGGCTACTTCATCTGACTGTCAATCAAACTCCTGGTTTCCCTCTGATCTCTACTCTTCCACAGGCATGACAGGACAGTAAAGGCTCCAGTCCCCCTGCAGTGAACACTTCTGCTGTGAGTCAAGCTGATACTCAATAATGATATCACTTCCACAGGCTCTATCTTGTTGGGGTGACGGGTTGACGACGGTCCAGGAAAACTCGCATTTATCTCGATGATAAATTGGCGTAGGTTTGGGCACATGACAGCTGGCGAACAGCCTCAGATGTGCACGCAGTTTTGTGTATGTGTGAGAGACAAGCATGGCCAGTAATGTACTGTGAGGATTCTCTGGTTGGCAGCAGCTGCTCCTCTACAACACTGAGAGCTTGTCGATAAACATCCATTTCTAGATTAGTCTTCTCTCCCTCTTGCAACATCTAATTCCACACTATTTTCCAAGTGGAAAACTTGTCTTGCTATGAAAATATTATTTCTAGCAGCAGTAAGCAACAATACCTGCTGTGAATTAGGTTTCAAATGAAGTAATTGAGTCTGCACTGGGACGGGGAACATTCAATACGATATTGGATGTGACTTTGCTAATGTTACTTCTTACAAATTAGATAGTAGATAGTAGACTAAGTAAATAAGTCTTGCTCAGGGTAAAGTACAATCAGTTCTATATGGGGGAATCCATAATGTTTAGGTGGTTTACAACTCAAGAGACAATACTGTACCATGCAGTCTTGGCCCATCCAAGGCAGAGAAAAGTACCATCAGCGCAATTTGATTAAATATTTCAACATCACAAAAATAAAACCAGCAAATGTGTTTGTGTATGCTAATTGTTCTTTGCTAGTTCATTTGTCTCTGCACTTCTACATCTACATACATCCACATTCACCTGTTCCATCTGCTTTGAAGCAGAACTCATTTGCATTCAGCCAACTTCAAGCAGGAACACGACAGCCGAGGCTCAAGCTGGATTAGATTTGACAGTGCCCCAGAGACAATGGCAGGTAAACTGGCACTTCACACGAGTTTACACAGTCGTTTACAGCTCTTTGCCATAGGTAAAGGAACTTGCTAATTCAGCATTCTTGCATAATGGCTGCCTTTCATTATTTTCTGTTTTGGCCTAAAACTTCAGATTCAAAAGGAGACACACCCAATAGGGAAAATAAGATATGCATACACTGAAGATTTGACTGACATCTAAGCTAGATGTAGGTTATACATGATTCACAGAATATATGAACATCCATACTCCATACTCAGTGAAGACACAAAAGACATGAGACTCAACTCAGCCTCAAGATTTGAGAAAAATCTGTCATGGTTTTTGGTTTAGTACATCCTGTTACTTCCTGTATCTCAGTTCTGAATATTTCTTTGTTTGACTACTGTTGATTGAATTGCTCTTGGATGGTTGGATTTTATTTTTATTTTTTTACCTGGACTCCTCAGCTGCCTTCTTGTTATTTTGTGAACTGAGCCTGCCTCTTCAGTAAGTGATTAAAATGACCTTTTGTTCGCTCTACCTACTCATGTGCATTTGGGTTCACTTTTTTAAAACTAAACCATCACAACACCAACGCAATCTTTTTTTTTTTCCTTTGGCGCATTAACATTAAAAAAAATGTCTGCTCTAAATGTAATTCCCTCCCTTATTATCATGTGTAACCATATGCATCTGGTTTGTGCAGCCACAGATGACTGTTAGCTGCAGTAACACTTTATACAAGTTACAAAGCAAAATGCACTTATTAACTTCACAGGAAAGCTTTCATTGTGCACTTTTTTTGTTTGTCTTTTTTTCATACTGCATTTCCATAGCCTATTTAAAGTGATAAAACTAATCAATGTGGATTCTGTATGCTAAGAGATAGGATGAGAGAGTAATGATGGTAAGATTGTTTTGAATTCCCTAGATTATGAAGTGATTATGCAGTGCAGATTCATTACAATCACAAAAACTTGTGATCAAAGATTTGATAATTGACTTCTACTTGCAAAACATTACTTGTTAGCATCTTCTATGAGGTTATCTGTTGTGAAAATATATCTTCCGATACTTCCAGGCACTTCATCAGTGATGTTCCTGGAATCATCGGGTGTTTCTGGTCTTTCAAAATCATACACCCTTCTTCAGGTGACCCAGCTTAGCCTGATCAGGCCCAAGCTTGTGTCCAGATGGCATGGTGGATGACTCTTCTCATCCTGATGACTGGAGATCTTGATCCGGCTGGGCCCGGCCTTCCACAGCTCAGTCCAAGTAACTTTATGTTCCATGGCATTGTTCCTCTCCTCCTCCTCCACTGCTGCTCTCACCTCCTCCTAGGTCTTGTTTCTCCTTCCTTTCAGCGTTGTTGATGTAGGGGGTTGGAAATGATCCCAGTCCAGCTCTACCTCGAGTCACCACTCCCACCAGCCTGTTGTGACGAAGACTCGCCTCTGCCTGCGGAACAGCTTCCTCTGCTCTCCATTTTCCCCCAGTCCTCACCTCAATTCTTGCTTTGGCCACTTTTGGGTCTATTGACTCACAGTACAGCAACACTTTCCCGGCCCTCGTCATCTTGAATTTCTCTTCTAAGGATCTGATGGGCAGTAGGAGCTTGTTGTTGTGTCCATAGTGTGTGGTGCTGTTGAGGCTCTTTGGTAACCCCAGCCATTGTCTGAGATGACTGCTAACCCTCTGCTGCAATGTCTGTACTGTTGATATGGGCACTTCATAGACCAGGAGCGGCCACAAGATTCTGGGTGGTATCCCATGCTGGTAGAGCCATGCTTTAAATTTCCCTGGTTCAGCCAGCCATCCATCTCTGTGCAGGTTGCCTGAATGGGTGCTGCATTCCTCAAGCAGCTGTCAAACACCTTGCCAAGACTTTTTACGGGCTACTCAGTTATAGTTGTGATGGTTCTGCCTGAACCGGAACCTATCGTCTACTTTCCCTCTTCTCAGCATCATGGGTCTTGACCATCAGCCTAACCATCTCCTGGTGGTTATCTGAAAGTAACTCAGGCCATCTGGTCAATCACTCTTTGTGGCCATAGAGTAATGAGATAAGTATATTTATAAGATTTTTCATTTTTTGTATCTCGAGATTTTATTATTTGCTTAGCTTTGGGAAAAGAGGAGGGCATGCACATTGCAATCCTTAGAAATATTTCTAATATTTGTGTCAAAAATACAAATATTTTTACATGATAATGACGATGATGATGATAATACTTACCTTTTTTTAAATTGGAGTAGATCAGGGTTTTTTCTCTATCCTGCAGCAAGAGGCCCTCTTTTGGCAAGGACAGCTCAAAAATATGACTCCAACCATGGGCCGATTATGAGACAATGGGCCCCTGTGCACAGTGTACCTAGCCATTTTGTTCATGTTGAAGATAAAGAACTGCTGTCTGAATCCTGTCAAAGGTTTTCTGCCAACAGATTCACTATGACACCACTCTCAAACCGATAAAAATAGCCCAACTCATTTTACTGACGGCTTGCTAAAACATACAGTATGTATGCACTGTGCAGCTGTATAATGTGAGAGAATAACAACTAAAATATAATACATATACATACTGGATTGCGATTGTTATCCTTACTTAACTTTAAAGTGCCTTCACACATAAACATTTTTTTTTTACTCTGGTACATTTACCCTCTTGGTTTGTCTGTCAATTGAACTCGGTGCTGAATGAATAACTGCCTGGAAAGAAAGGTCTCTGTCCACTTCCAGTCTGCTGTGGTTTGTTTGCAGTGTGAAATTGTGTGTTAAGATTATGACGTGTATGGTCTAGACTTGCTCTATATGAACAGTTTCCTGAGATAGCTATATAACTAAAATTGAATTGAAAGCTGAGGAAAGGTCAGGTGATCATCAGTCAGCCAGTAGACCTCATCCTCTGGGGACAATAAATGTTGTAACATATGTTGAGATATTTCATTTTGGACCAAAGTGGTGGACTGACTGACATCGCCATCGCTAGAAATGACCCATTGCAGTCACCTGAATTCCATACTAGGGAGACAGGAGGGAACCAGGAGGAAGTTGAGACTCTGGGTGGGGGAACCATCTCTCCGTATCTCTGAGCCCCCATGGTTCCTGTGAATGAAAGAGAGAAGAGAAAAGAGAGGGGGTAAGGAAAATGGGGGTTTTGGGGGTGGGGGGATGTGAAAACTGAGTCAAAGAGGGAGTGAACCGATAAGGTGTGTTTAAGTACTTGAGATATGGAAATGGGATGAGTTCAAGGCATGGTCCTTGTTCCTGAACCTAGTTATAAAACTCCATATCAAGAAGTTTGTAGGAAACCGTTTTCTAAAAATGATTGCACTGTGTTGTTTAATATATTTCAGCTTGACTGTTGAGATATATTTTGAGGTGAGATGTGGAGGCAGGCTCCATCAATTAAAATTGATGTCCTAAAAGTACAATAAACAGATCAAACACACTCTTGATGTTTGTGTAGAATTGTGAGTGCGTGATCTGTTTCAGGGAAAGTACTGGTAGTAAAGAGGGATTGTGTCAGCTCAGTGTCAGCAGATGGAAAGGTAATTAGCCATACTAATGTTATTGAAGGTTGCTCCACTGTATATCGCCACTCATCATGGTTACATCCATTTCAGTTGTTAGAGAGTTATTTTCTCATGCACTTTGATATACCTTTAGCTGAATCAATGCAGAATCTGTAGGCAAGGGACCAAGATTTTGGCATCTGAAGCATTCTGTTTTCTGTTTGTAGTCTGATTACTATTTATTAATCATGTTTGGCCTCGTTGGTTGTATGCAGGTAAAAAGTCCGTGTGGAGAGCAAAAGAGGTGTAACGTATATAGAGATTTGCGGGTGTCTTTCACATCATTCTCATGTCTCAAGTTGTTAATCAGACTATTTATTAATCAGACCATTATCCATTTTCCAAATATCCACTGGCTATACCGTAAGCCCAGAAACAAGCATTTTTTTTAGTTCCCTAAAAACCATTCCAAAGCATGTGGGCCTTAACAGGTAATCATATATTGTATCATGAGCAAACCAATTTGCATGTCTTTTAAGTCTATTGTCTTTTAGTTTTTACCCATTACCCATTGGTCAGATTGTAATTGCTCTGATTATAACCCATGATCCCAGTTTTTTTTAAATCCCAAACATTCAATGTAGACTCTGAAGCCCACTGTTTATGGGCAGAAGATGAAACAACCCTACTGCATAGAGTACTTGTTTGTGCCAGATGAGTTGGTCTGTCTTACATCAATGCATCCATAAAGAAGAGATTCTTTGTACAAACCCTAGACACAGTAAATGGTTTAGTCCATATTTTGGGCTATGTATGGGGTAAGTGTCAAAAGAATACAAAGCAGCTCTCATCAATAGCTGATGGAATATTTTTGCTGCAACCACTAATTGTCCAGGGTTTATATGAGATCATCATTTAGAGCCCTTTGAATTGTCCCCTTCCTTATGAATAATAAGATGAAGAGTTACCTTGTGTATTGGAAATCTTGCCCAGTATTAATCACATCAAGGCATGTTCAATACAGAATTATCTGACCTGCCTGCTAAGTTTGCATTCATCATAGAGACGCATCATTTTTGTTAAGTGTCATGTTATTTATACTTTTGTTTTCAGTGGCACTTGACCTGATTTGAGCTAAAACAGTGAACCAAACTTGCCCAGGGATCAAGTCTTAAATCATTAACACCTTGTGCTATGCTATTCTATTAAATATACAACTACTTTTATATAACTACAGTTAATTGCATGATCAGAAGAATTTCTTGCATTTTGTATGGTGACTGGTAAGAAGATGAAAAATAAGATTTTCAAGTAACCCCCACAACACCTCCCACTGTAAGATCTGAAAATGTTGCATTCATAAATCAGTGCAGAGAGAGTATCAACCTTGGTAATTTTGTGTTGGTCTCATGAAAATTTACTTTCAAGAGTCCACATGGGCTCTTTTGAGACCATCTTTTGAGAGTCTGCTGCTGATTAGAAATTATATCAAACCTCGTTTAGGAACCCTCTGCTATCCAGTTACTTTTCATGTTCCAGTCCAGTGCATGCAGTACACACTGAGCAGAACGGCTTCAGCCATTTTGCATGTACTTAAGTGCATTTCTCCAGAGAAATTACTTTACTGGATGTATGTATTTTAATGATTAATTTTAGACAGATTTATATCAAATGGAGGTGCCTTAAAGGGTTTTAATGATTTGTGCAGTTGCCTCACAGCGGGAAGCTGTTGGCTTCACTTTTGCAGCTGTTTTGAACTGTGTAGAGCTTACAAGGTCATTTCCTGTGTGTTTGTGTGTATTTCCTCCCACAATCTGGGGACATATAATTTATCTAAACTGGATCAGTTCTCCATAGGTGTATATTTCTTGTATTAGCCTTGTTATAGCCTGGCAACCTGTCTGAGGTGTACCTTGCTAGTCCATCTGCCAGTGACCCTTTGCAGGAACAAGCTGGTATAACAAATAGATGGCTTCACAGAATTATATCGGGTCTGTTATGATGATAACAGAAAAACAACTCATCCTAAATGTGCAGAAATGTGTGTTGTAATTTGTGCTTTGAGGGCAAGAAGGAGGAAAATGGTAGTCATCTTACAGTGATAATTTTGTGTACAGTGTGCAGCAGCAGTTGAAGTGACAGATGGTGTTTAGCTGTGTGTGAGAAGGTTTGTTTAGATGCGGTACGGTAATGTATGTGAAGGATGCAGATGAGAGCAATACCTTGACAGGTCAAAGCACATATCCAGCTCCATAACATCAGAGATTTAGTTAGAGTATTTTATATATCACTGCCCTAATGCATTTATTACCCTTTACAAATTTGCTCTGATTTTATGGCGCTGTAAAGGCTAGAATGAATGAGAAATGTACGCATAAATGTTCAATGAGCTAATCCTATCTTTTAGAGGGATTTCAAACATGGATACACTGTGGGTTGCTCCTCTTGCACTAGAAGAATAGTCTGCTCTCCCACCTTAATGGATTCAATTGTTCTATTCATCTTCAAAGAAAAAAACAAGGTAGAAAAGGTTCACACATGACATTTCTTCTCATAACCTTGGGTCCATTTCCCAACAGAGATGTTCCCTAACAGTGCACATTCTTTGGCAGAATTATGGTCGGGGTCCTGAATGTCAGATACTTGACTATATAAATGCTAGGCATTTTCTCTGAAACTCTTAGCATAAGGGAAGTTTTAACTACAACTCTTTCTTTCTGGTATATCTCTTTTTGTCTGCTCACAAATAAATATATGAGCTTCATTCACCTTATACCAATGGCCTATTGATTGTAGGAAGGCCACTATTCTACAGTAGTTCCGCATGGGGAAGTGTATTGACTACAGGGGGCTGTTGTGTGTTGCAACATTAAGGAGAAAAGATGAGTGTGTCTGTCCTGTTATGATGGATGGCCGTGGGCTGCGGAGGAGCTAATTGGCTCTTGATGAGACTGGTGTTGCAGAGAGAAAGCATACCAAGCTAGATTAGCACATTAGCAGGGTTAATCAATGAGGAAATTAAGGTGCGCTGTTTCCCTCTCACGGTTTCTTTAATGTTTTCCTTACACTTCTTTTTCTTATGTGTCGATATTGTGCTGTTCTCAGTTTGCCTTCTCTCATATGCTTATATAATACTCTCTCTCTCTCTCTCTCTCTCTCTCTCTCTCTCTCTCTCTCTCTCTCTCTCTCTCTATCTCTATCTATATATATATATATATATATGTTTAAAAAGTTTACAATTTATTCATCATAAAGGACGGGTCATGTTGTTTATTTTATTTATTAATTTTGAATGTTGGCAGTAGTGATTGTTTATCTTTAAAGGTAACACATAAGTTGAGATAGACAAAAAAGTAGTGCTCTTGTACAAAATTATTCAAAATTTCCAATTCCACTTTTCATGTAGTATCTTGCAAAAACATAAAGATGCATTCTATTATTAGAAAGGATAAGACAGAGCCTCAAGAGGCAGCATAACTGGCATTTGAACAGTGCATTAGTTGCTGGTATGTACTATATTTTGCCTGTATCTCAATTGGGGGTTACCTAACAGCAAAATAGTGTTCATTTAATCGATTTCAGAAAGAGCACACTGGGATATGCATGTAGATGCACACATGCAGTCCCAACAAAGGTTGAAGACCAGGATATTTAGACGTTTTTTTTTTGGATACAACACACCAAATTCAGTGATAGTAAATACAAACCAAGATGCCATAAATAAGAGTTGCACAAAAAGGTGGAAAAAATGAAGAGTATAGTAACCAAACCAGGAAGAAACAAAGTCACATCAGTATAATTGAGTTATAGAAAGTACAACATAGGAAATATATACATGTCCACAAGAGTATCCAAACAATTATCCAAAGAGCCAGTTCTAGTTACCTAGAAGAGAGGGTTTAGAGGGTAAATGATTGATGCTTGTCAATATTTGCTCTGACAAAAGTCTTGCTGTAACAATTGTTAACTGCTCTGGAAATGTGCCAGTAGGGGCTGCAACTAACAACTGCTGGCAGAATAGTGTCATTCCCAGGAAATGCCTCGAGTAATGCCTGTCGCAGAGCCCTTGAGCAAGGCCCTGAACCTTCTACCTGTTCACTCACTTTAAGTCACTGAAATAAATGGGCTCATAGCTCGGCACAGTGTCACAAATAGAATACAAATTAATAGGTAATAGGGTTTGTAAAAAAACATGACAGACTGACGATATCTGAACGAAATATTTCTGAACAAAAAAAGCCATTCTGTCTTTAATCATAGGAATCATAGCAGATGAAGAGTGTGTAGTTACCTCGCATTTCACCATAGCTTCCAATGAGAAGAGGACGAGTGAGATGAGCAGTGGTGAAGTATTCTAATTTAAACTCTGGCTGAACCCCGCATTTGAATTCTTTTGAAATCCTCTCTAGCCCCGTCATGCAATTTTAAACACGTCTATACAATAGTTGCCGCCTTTCATGTCTTGCAGCATATCCTGTTTTTCCACATATTGTAGCATATTTCAAAAATAGATTTTGCTGAATTTTTCATCCAGTTTCATCCTCCTTTTCTTTCTTTCTTTTTTTTTTTTTTTTTACTTTGTTTCATTTTACATATTCATCCAACACCTTTTTGTGGATCACTGCCCCCACACTCTCTCTCTCACACACACTCCATTCTCCTCTACTGTCTTTCCTGTAATCCTCCCACATATGTTTCTATCACTTTATACATGGTCGTTTTTTTCCACCCATAAAACTGTACATCTTGTCAATTGTCTGAATTGCTTGGACTGAATCTCCTTCGTGTGTTATGCAATACATGTGTTATGAATGGGCAATATGCCTGCTGTGTCTTCATGTGTATTTATGTGCATAAGTCTCCACAACATGTGACGGATGTTTTGGCATGTTTGACAAAAACATCATGTCATATTACAGTACATAGATTCCTGGATTGTGCTTTCTGATGTGTTTTCAAACCTTATTGCTAACTCACCACATGCTGTCTTTTTTAATAAGAAGAGTAGACAGGTGTTTTTTTTTCTTTTTTTCAGGAAGTGAGCTGTAGGCTACTCTTGTTTATTGCTTGAAGGGGACATCCAACATTTGAGTGATTCTACCCCACAATTTAGATATGGCGTGTTTGTTTCAAAGCCGTGTGTTGGTGGTGAGAGGTTTGCGGATGACTGTAATACCCCAAAAGAGACCCCCAAAAAAACCCTTCAAGGTACTACTCTGCCTGCTAATTGACTCAGTTGTTCATTCAGATATGTAGATTTCTGCATCCTTACAGGTGCCACTGGTTGTGTTTCCATGAATCATCATCATCATTTCATCATTTATTTTGATTACATCATTAATTACATCATGTTGTTGTGTCAGCTTCTTCTGGTTTGTGACTGGAGAACTGGCACCAACTACTCCTTATTCCGTGAACCATTGCATAATGGTAGTCTTCAGAATCCTATGGGTGACGTCACAGATACAACGTCCATATTTATAATGTCTGTGTCCTGATTCGTTTTCACCTGTGCCTTGTCATCTTGTTTTCACTTGTGCATTTAGTCCCTGTGTTCCTTGGTTTAGTGTCCGGTCCTCTGTGTTTGATCCCCAGTAAAGTGTTGTTTGGTTCTTGTACTTCTTCCTGTGTTCCTGCTCCAGGTTCTTGTGTATACCAGTTTCTTGGACTACAGTTTATTGAACTTGTTTTTTAATTGTTTATTCAGTTTATTCTTTGCTTAGACTTCTCAGCCACCTTTTGTTTTGTGTGGCCTGCCTGTTCTGTGTGTTACTGGGGGTGTTTGCCCAGGCTAGAATACCTACCTTGTTTAAAAAAAAGAAAAGAAAAGCAGATACTAGCAGTCCATTATTTAGTAAGATAGTTAGTAATAAAAGTTTCTCAGATATTTCAAAGAGGACAGATAATGCTGGAACACCTGATGAATGTCACAGGAAACAGGAATTTACACATAAAAGTACTGGAGACTACAGTATATTGTGTGAGAAAAAAAGATCATAATGTAATCATGCAGATCATAAATAATGATTAGATGGTGACTGGTCTATTTAGACCACACTAAGGCAGCTTAATTTAATGGATAAATATCTCATTAACACAGTCCTTTTTAATTATCATCAGGATGGTCTACTCAGTACTCAAATTTGTCCGACCACTGATCATTTATCTGTGTTGACAAAAGAGTTGAATGAAATGAAAAGTAGCAGCAGATGACAAGGAGAGAGCAAAAGTTGTCGACTCGCTAATTTTTGATCATAAGTAATATAATTATAATAAATACACATGTACAACTGTCCATATTTACAACAGTTGCATTGTACTCTGAAACTGGGAACTAAATTGCAAAATTGCTTTTAATTACTTTAAGTCTCATTCTCATATTTGTGGCCATTCTGACCGTGGGTCATTCTACCTCTGTAGAAGACATTTCATGAAGCATGATGGTAAAATAACTCAATCCTCCAGAAGTATTTAAAGGAAACTTACATTTTAAGTAAATCACTTCTAATTCTTCTCTTATGTACAGAAATCTGCCCCCAGGTTAGCTATTACAACTAACTCCATTCGTATCTACTTCCAGAGCAACCTGCAGGTTCACTAAAACACTGTTTATTTACAATAATAACACAGAATAACCCTTGTTCTTCTACCTGTTCTTTTGTGTATGGAATGATTCTACTCCTTCATACGTAAACACATTACCAAACAGATAATTACCAAAACATCTTAAGATGACTAACAGTATGTAAGGGTTAAAGAACTAAAAATATCACTATCATCCGTCACCATGAAAAATATATACAATATCAGCATGTTATGAGCAGAAAGTGAACATTGCTGCAGCTCCACTGTCTTCCAAACCATTCTAGGTCATACAATACCGACATTTTCCAAACCCACTGACAGGCACTTTTTAACAGCACATATGAGTATACAGCTGTGATGCCACCATCACTGTCCACATGCTTGCATACTTTGTGTATATCTGGAGGATTAAAAAGTATCTACTAGGGGAAAGATTTGGGCTTAATGTCCCCATCTTACTAAACTTATTGAGTATTGTTGAAGTTTTGATCACAGCAGAAACATGTACAGCTGCAATATGGTATGTCAGGCCTATAAATCAAGGCCATTGTATAATGACAAGTACCTTTCCCTCATACTGCTAATGAAATAAATTGATGACGAAAAACATATTTTTTTTGCATGTCTGATTGACACTGACTTGATTAGTTATTTTACACCACAACACACACTGATCCAGTCGGTGCAGTGGAGCAGCTTGCCATCACCCACCTCTTTCACAACTGTGCTCTGCAGCGGTTGGCTGTATAGTCAGTGGGGTGTGCACAGCAATATGTGCAGCTCTAAAAGACAAGTTTGTGGTCCTCCCGGATGAAGATCAGGAGAAAAAAAGTCAGAAAGATTTATTTGTGGAAATACTCAAACTGTGTTGGAGCTATAGACCAGGGCAAGCTTCACATGCCACCTCAAGATATAACCATGTGGTGCTGGACAACTACCTTTGTGGCATTGACTGAGTCCAATATAGAAGGGCTAGGTACATAAACTGCACAGCACCTTGGTGAATAGAGACACAAATCTCCTTGATCCAGGATGCCTCACTGCTCATTGGGCAACAAGAGTTGGCACTGAAGTGTGGAAGCCTGAAGGACTATTTTCAGACAGATGCAGGGAGAGTGGCTTTCAAGACAATATCATCCAACAAGGCACATTGCAGTAATATGGGCAAAGCAAGTAACTGTCTGTTTGGGAAGTTTTGGTTCCCTTATTGCTGAATCAATTTTATGAGTAACCGTTTCTTAAAATGCAAATAATGTTGCTCAACAATACGTTTGTTTCATAACTTTTTATATGCAACATTGCTGATCTTATGATGAAACATCTATCTATCTATCTATCTATCTATCTATCTATCTATCTATCTATCTATCTATCTATCTATCTATCTATCTATCTATCTATCTATCTATCTATCTATCTATCTATCTATCTATCTATCTATCTATTGTGCTGTATGCTGTCCTGGCAAATATAAATCTTACAACATTTCTACAGTACATCATGGGTATTTGTTTTTTCAATGACCACATGGAGTGTACAGTTCCAGCTCCATTTGTTTTATAGTCAGTTAAGAAATGTATAGACGTCCAATGAGGCCAACAGCTGATATTTTCAGACTTCTGAAATCCCAGTGACAGCCAAACTCCTCGCATCCCTCTCCCATCTCTTAGGAAGTAGAGAGACACATAAAAGCAGTTGTGTATTTATCCCCAGTACACGGCAGCAGAGCTGAGCTTCTTCCTGTTCTGCCTTGGTGTCTTCTAAGCTCTCTCCTGTGGTCGTCTGGAAACTTTGAAGTAGTACATTTTGTATAAAAGAGATCTCTTAGTGAGATGGTAATCTTTGTGTGAAACTGGTTTACTGATTCTGTACCTCACATACATACATTTAGTGCCTGTAAGGCCTGAGGACTGTCACCAGGCTTAGACAGGTGAACATGGTGATGTGTGGAGTAATATACATTCTTCCGTACATTCCATACATTCTTTACTTATCACTGGCTGTGCTGGGCATTACATCACCAAAGGTTAAGTAAGGGGCAGTAAGGAACCTTATTAAAACTAATGTGCAAAAAACTCCACTGCATTATTGAGAGAGCTTTTTCCTTTGTTGTCATCAGTTTTAACAGTGACACATTCTTTGTTGCATTTGCTCCATAATTTAGGACATTGCTTTGAAATGAAATTTTTACTATGGCGTTCAAGTGCTGACTTTCATCTTTATTTGACTGCCATTTCTGCACTGTTAAAGCCCCCTATAGTTCAGAGTCAGCACTTTAATCTCAGTTATTGTTTAATTTCAAGTCCAGTGTGCTGGACTAAAGAGCCAAAACGACAAAAGAATGTGACTGTCCAAATTCTTATGGACTGCACTGTATATCTACTGTGCAGCTTCACCTGCTACTGCCAAGTTATCCTGGTGCAGTCACAGATCTTTGTTGAACATCTGTAACGCCCGCCAATGTAATAATGTCCACAAACGTAATAAACCACAAACGTAATAAAAATCTGCAGCTTTTAATACAATAATCCCACATCCCAATGTAATACATTTTCCACAAACGTAATAGCCGCTGCCTACTACAAACGTAACACGTACATTGTTCCCACAAATGTAATAACTATTACGTTTGCAGGGATTTATTACGTTTGTGGGGAAGTGAAAATCTTCAACTTTCAATATTGTAATAACTTCCCACAAATGTAATAACGAAATGAATAATGGTCGTTGTGGTTGTTGTTGTCTGTTTGTTTGTTTGTTTGTTTGCCTATACACACATTACTACTACTGACCGTGGGTGCAAAATCCAGCTGCTGACTCTCCCCTCCGCTATCACACAACGGACCTGTTTTAAATGGTCAAATTTAAATTGCAGTATGAATTTGAAAGATGTGTGAACCTCCTTTCCTATGGAACAGAGGGGGAACAGTATCTGACAGTAATATTCCAAGCTGTCAGGATGCGTTCCCCCTGTTTTAAATGGTCAAATTTAATGATATCAGCCTGAAACTCACAGGACTTATCTGTTGTGGGGAAAGAAGTCAGCAGTATGAATTTGAAAGATGTGTGAGCGTCCTTTCATATTGAACAGAGGGGGAACAGTATCTGACTAGTAATATTCCAAGCTGTCAGGATGTGCTTTACCTGCTATAATGGAGCTAGATTTAAGACAAATATGATAAAATAGCGATTTATATTTAGCCTATAAATGAATGAGCACACTTTCTTCCAAAAATCCATAATATTCAGAATGAATATTCACAAATATAATATTTTTTGTTGATGTGTTAATAAAGACATAAAAACATAAACATATGTGCTATTGTCCCAGTTTAAAAATATAACTAGACAGTCATGAAATTTGGATTTCACTTCTACAATACAACATCTTCAGATAAAACTCGCTAAAAAAAGTCAGTTTTGAACCTTAGCTCTCTCCACAGTGCCTCTGTGGTACGAGCACAACAACAGGGTCCATTATGTGATAGCGGAGCGATGTGGTTTATTACAATTGTGGACATTATTACATTGGCGGGCGTTACAAACATCAGTGTAGGTGTGTTTATACATCTGTCCAGAAAGGCCTCGCATCTGACAAAGCAATGCACATGTTTGTTTACACTTTTGTAAAGTTGCCATTGCTGTAATTTAGTGGTGTTTCTTGAACTGTAACTACAATTTACTGATGCTCTTTGAATGCTTGCTAAGCAGCTGCACACAAAGAGGCTGCACATCTCAGACGGGTGTGTTTCAGGTATTTTTCATTAGTTGTTGCTGATTCGGGTCTTGAAATTTGAATGTGATGAACAACGAAAGAAGCAGTTCAGACCGTAACTGTTCTGCACATTTGTGTCAGGCTGTTTTTTTTGTTCGTCTGAGGGACAATTATATCTGTGACATTGTGGAGCTGTTTCGTCTGTGATCCAGATCATCATCTGTGCTCATGGATGCTTTATTTTGTCTTCATCGCTGGCATGTTGATGCTGACGAGCAAACAAGAAATTTGTGCAAACAACAGTAGCCTTTATCATTTGACCAGTGGATGACTAGACAACAAAAAAAGTTCACACATTTAAAAGGATTCTCACAGTATATCGATACAGGCACTATCTTCTCCAACACTCACTGTCTAATTCCACTAAAAATCTCAGGGGCTGCTTCTGTCCTGTGGTCTAGCTGTGTAGGTGGAATATGGCAGTACGTACAAACCAACGTGGTGAATATTAATGTTTTTCCTATTTGAGAGAAGTGGTCTTACCATTTAGTACCTATAGCATCATATATTGTAGCATCTAGCCTCCCGTTATACAAAAATGCAAATAATAATGCAGACTCATGTTATGTGGAGAAATACTGGGGTGATCATAGGCTACAAGGGAAAGTGACCAATGGAAACAATGACAGATTGAAAAAACGTTGGTATTTTACAACCTGGGTATGAGAAACGGGTTGTCAATTTACATACTTCAGTATGTTAGAATTATACTCTAGAGGTTCTCATACTATACGCATGTAAAGATGTCCATCCATATTGACATACACATGACTGACACAAGGAAAACCCTCACCACTTTAATTGGAGACAGATAGAAAAAAAGGTAAAAGAGCTATCTGGATTCATGTCTATTCCCAGTTGTGGATCAATTAGTAAGATCAGAGAGGCCTTCATCATTCTGAGAAACCATGGTGGGGCTTTGGGAGGTGAAAGGTTTGGCTGGGGCACTCCAAAGGCTCTCTCACTGAGGAGAAATGGTGGAAATCAGATATCAAGACTCCTCTGACACACCTCATCTTTTTCTTTAAATATAAGCCTACAGAGAAGGCTGCCATATTTGAAATGTGAGCAGCATTGTTTGCGTGTGAGTGTGCAAAATGGCACAGCCAATATATGTTTAATAAATTTGACAAAACACGCTACATTCAAAGACCATTCATTCACTATTTATGGTACTTTTGATTGTACCACACAGTCCTCATTAGCTGATCGAGTTTACTCAGTCTAACTGTCCATGATTATGAGCATCTCTAGGACTTTTCATCCATGTTGACTTTGACAGTTCCTGATCTTGAAAATAGTTGTTTTCTCTTCAATCTAGGTATTGTTGCAAGATAAAAATATTTATTTTTTGTGATAAGATATTTAACTCATTATGAAATCAGCTTTGTCAATCCCAGGATGGTCAGACACTGAAAATAAGAATCATTCTGTTTTCTTCCATTCTTACCTCATTACCATTGAGCCCTTTTTATCCACGAAGACAGTGTGTCCTCTCTGTCTATGTTGAACCATGATTCTATAACCCAGAACGGACAAACCTAGATAGAGCTGTCCACTTTTTTCACAAGTTTTGCAACCTCTGTAGTTTCTCTTTCACAGCTGGAGGAGGAGGATGGGGCAAGCAAGTATTAAGTTGGTTGCAATCTGCAATGTTACACTAGATGTCAGAAAATCCTACACACTGCACCTTTTAATTTATTATCTTAATACTAAATACTTATCTTATTACTAGTTGTTGTTTTTTTAAAGAATCCAACAATGGCAGTGATGGCTAACAATTTCATAACATTTTTTAAACTCTTCAAATTAAATAAATGGTAAACTAAAAGATACAATCAAAGCTTTCCAAAACTTAATGTCTTTCTCTCTCTCTTGTCTTTCTAAAAACCTTGTCTCTGGTGGATTTTCTTGTCTCCCTTCTGACAGGCAGCACTCATTCTGATTGGCTGCTGCTGTACTGACTTCCTGTCAGGTTGACCCTTGTGTGAACCAGCTGCTTTGCATCTGCATAATACCAAGATGACAGCTCGTCAGCACACTAGGCTCACAGGCTCCCTATTTCCCTTTCTCACTGTCTCGCACAACCAGCCTTGCTCTCTGTCACCTTGCCTCTTCCTATTCCTCAGACACTTTCTATTAGTAAACCAGTCTAATGACTGGAGTGACTGCCCTTTAAAGCAACATTGCATAAGATTTCTACCTTAAAATCATTTTGGTGCTACACTGACTTCAGTACTGACTTCGTCATAAGGTGAATGGTATCTTTTTCATTCCCACTCTGTCCCACACACCTGTTCTTGCCCTGCGTAACTTTGGGCTCTGGGTACGATCGCCATCAAGAACACACATGCTAAATGAAACTGAATCATATGTTATAGAGAAAATAATAAAAACCAGCTATATGGCAATGTAGTTAGGGGCTAGACCCCAACAGGCTTTGAAAGTGATTAGTAAAATCTTAAAATCAATCCTACAACACATCAGAAACCACTGGAGGGAAGCTAAAGTCAGTGAAATTTGATGTCGTCTGTTAAAAACAGTTAGAAGTCTAGCTACTGGGTTGCAATAGTCCAGTTTTTAAAAAATATAAAGGTATGGATTATTTTTTCAAGATCGGACTATGGGAGCATCGATTTGAGATGGTTCTTAATTGGAAAAAGCAAGCCTGGATAAGTTTATTGACCTGTGATTTGAAATTGAGGTCTGAATCAAACAGTATACCTAGATTTCTGGCAGAGGGCTTGATATTAGTGTACAACGGACCTGGGGTATTTTCTATAAGGAGGGAGAAAGGTGCTGGAGTGAAGAGTAAAATCTCAGTTTTGGAATCGTTGAATTGTGGATGCAGCAAAAAATCGTATCAGACTTAGTTCGGACATAGTTTGGACTTTTAAAATGCATGTAAACACCTTAGTCCAACCTACTTCGGACCTACTTCGGACCATAACGGACATCTCAAAATCGGATAAGAGCACCTAGATAATTCGTTCATAGTCGGAATTTTAACGCCATGTATAGGCAGCAATCGGACCTAAAACGGATTTTGCATTCTGCGCATGCTCGAGAATTTCCGCTGGGGCTTTCACCCGGAAGTGAAAGGACACGTCGTAGCGTTGGTTCTTTTTATATGCATTATTAGGAGGAAAATAATGCACGAAATGTACGCTACCGTAGCATCGTCCATCTCCTCGTACGCCATCTTTGTTTGAATGCCGTCAGATAGTTTGTTGTTGCAGATAAGTAGAGGTCAACCGGGAGTGGCTCTTTGTTGAGAGGGCTACAGCGCCACATAGCGTAACAGAGTCAGCCATGCTCCGGCCGTTTATCCGATTCTCTGAACGGCATGTATACTCAGACAAGTGATCCGGTCTTATGCATGTCTTTATCTGATACGATCAGAAATTCGAATTTTTTGCTGCATGTAAACGTACTGACAGTAGCTAAGCTTCCTGGGTCATCGGGTCTCAGCAGGAGGTATATCTGTGTGTTGTCCGCTTAGCAGTGGAAAGATACATTATGACAACAAATGATCTGACCTAGGGGAGCATATAAATAGGAAATAAAATCGGACCTAAAATTGAACCTTGCGGTACACAACTGGCAGCTACAGCTTTCGAGGATGTGTGACTGCCTATGGCGACCACACAGGTTCTTTCTAAAAGGTAGAATTTTTTTTTCTGTTTTCCCTCTGATGTGCTCTGGGTGCTCCACCTCAACTCTGTTATTGACAGAGTTTTCTGATGGACAATGAAGTAACTGCTGCAAACTATAGCTGCTGTTAGCCAGGTTGCCTGGACTGTGAGCTCAGAGCACAGGGGGAGTGTTAGTGTTTATATCACAGGTGTTTTGGACCACCACGAAGAGGCCTGGGCCAGGAGGGAAGGCTGGCAGGGAGTGGGGCCAGTGTCATGCCAGAACCTGAGCTCTGCAAGAGGGCAATACAGGCTCAGCCTCTATGGACATAATGACAGAGGCAAAAAGATTGAAGGGGACATTTACAGAACAAGCTAAGAAGACAAAATGAGATGGTGACAGAGCAAGACGCTTCCAGACAAATCTGGGATTGACTTTTAGTCGTTGGCAACAGCTTGGTGAAATAAAAGCCTGAAAGGCCGACAATGAGCTGGGCGTCTTGCTGTTGTAGCCGGCTGATATGACTTGTGTTGTTGTACTTGCATGATGTTTGGCTGTGTTAGCAAAGTTGTCAACTCACTACTTTTCAATCATAATATAGTAATATATCAATCATAGTAATGTAATACACATGTACAGCTGTCCATATTTACAACAGTGGTATTGCACTCTGAAACTATGGGCACTAAAACACAAAACTGCCATTTTCTACACAATGTTGCTTTGACTGAGGTATCAGGTTTGTGGTTTTATCAGTCATGTTAAGTCTTATTTCCATTTCAGGGAATAATAGGTGAAATCCCGCGTCATACTTTGAAATCACTCTGTCGTGTCAGTCAGTTAAACCTAACCCAGTTTTCTCAGACACTTGATCAATGAACTGACCATTTGTTACAAACTCTATTTACTGAGTCAGATTTGGTGCAAACAATTGTCAAAGAATCTGAGCCCACCACAAAGACTGTGCCAAGAAAACAAATCACACATTAACAAACGATACATGAATATGTCCTGTGACCTTGGCTACAGATAATAGCTTAATGTTATGTGTTTCAGTGAGGTTTGTGCAAGTCACTTAATAATGAGGAAAGTTGTCAACTTGTCTAGAAGTTAAAAATAGAAGACTAACACCTTGTCTGACCAGATGTTTTTCTGTCTGATGGAACAGCAACACCGCCACTTCATAATGACTTTTGCTTCACTCAGTGTATTTTTGGATCATCATAGTCTCACTAATCAGATCAGTCAGCTAAGGCCTTTGTACTGAATTCAGTAGTAGATCTTGAGTTATATCAATTTTGCAGTTTCAAAATAATTTAGCAGTTTTAAATAACCTTTTTTTTTTTTAATTTGGTTTCATACATTTCATACAGAAATTGTATCTACACTACTATACTCCCTTGCCTCTGTAAATGGGCATTCATGGTCAGCCAAACAGGCTTGGCTGAATAAAGGTTATAAAATAAGCAATACAGCAGTAACCTAAAGGTTAGAGAGACAGGCTTGTGTGGGCTCGTGATGGCAAGATCGATCTTCTGATGGGATGCAGAAGTGAAAGACTGCTTTGTGGCCAATAGATCAGACTCTTGGTCCTACTAGGTAGCTTCCAGGAGTGAATGTTTGTGTATGTCTGTGCAAATTGGGGTCTTACAAGTGAAAAGCACTGGTGGTTAAATTAAATTCATATTATATGCTTGTGCACACCATGTAATATTACCTAATATCAAGATTTAGAGCTTTCATAAGTTGTATTTCTCAATTTAAAGGTTTCTCAAATGCCCTTTGTGAAAACATGGTGGTAGAATAGTATCACTATATATACAGTTACAATAATAGCAAGTTAACCAGTGGGACAATCTCCCCAAATTAATACGCTCTTAACCATCCTCTTTTCCTCTCATGCATCTCTTCCTTTCCTTCCTCCCATCATGTCTGACGGGTTTTACCCTCTCCCAAGACTCCAGGTTGATTGACAGATGGGAATTAGCCATGTGTAAACACTTCACGCATCCATTTGCATCCCATCATCCCCGGAATCACCGATCTCAAACACCCTCCACCCCCCACTGGTCTTTTGCACATTGCCATTTCTGCTGTTTCCTGCATTTTCACTGTTGGTAGGAGAGAGAGAGTGTTATGCTATGGTGGGTCCTGTACAGTTTGACTGAGGGTCACCTTTCAACATGCAGGGGAGGTAATAGACAGTCTTGGGAAGTTATTAACCTCAGAATAAAACTAAAAGAAGCTCACATACTATCCTATCTTATAAGTAAAAAATAGCAACAATCATATATGTCTAGCGCTATATGTCACCTATACACCAGTACAACAATGATAAAAAATGTTTTTGCCGTTTTTTGGTATTCTTCATGATATTTTGTAGTTTGTCATTTCCTGGTAAACAATAAAAAGTTAAAGACTCATGCACCAAGTGGTGTATACTAATTTAGCATTAAATGTGACACTTTCTTGCCTTGACTTCACCAGAGCGGAGTGATTGATGTGTTATATAGTCCATGATTCTGAGGGCTGCTACATATACAGACCTCACTGATTTCTATACTTTATTCAGTGATTTTAGTGAAACTTGTTCATATTTTATACAGAATATTTTCTGGTTTTCTATCTGTTGTCCCCTATTCAACTCTGTGATATACAGAGTGTCCTGATGGACAAACTGTGTCTGCTGTTAGCAGGCAACAGGACCAGGATCAGCAGGCGAATCAGGTTTGAGCATAGTCTCTGAGACCAATAGTCTAATGCCCTGCCAGACTGGCCAGCAGTGGTTTTGGAGTTTGTGTCTGGTCCTGGGTCCGTCCGTGTTCACTGGAAGGTAGACACTGACACTAGATCATGACGCTTCCTGCAACACATAGCAGTTGGGAGAGGGCCATCGCACACTCAGCGCAACTGGCTACTGTAAACATCAGTCAATATCTGTGAGATGTTCCTCACTATCTTACCGTTTATACAGGAAACTTGTAAATATAAGGAAGCAATAGCACTTTCCATTTCATGGGTTTAACATTTATATATAACTGCATTCAGAAACAGCTTGTCATATGTGAACTTGAGTGCATTTGGTGTGGGTGTTTTGGCTCCCCTGCCGTGTTGCAATTCACAAATGCAATGTTTTTAACGATAACTATATTTGTGTGCGTTGGAAGATATTTTTGTGAAGAGAGTCATTTATATAGAAATATGCAGGCTACAGTGATGCTAATGATTCGCCTTCTACTTTGGCGCGTCAGGGATTATCTTATTTGACATAAAGTGATCTTTCTGAAGGCTGATATTAATTTTTGTTTGTCAAGATATATTAGCTTCATTTAGGTGCTAGGTGGCTAAGTGTTATTAGCCTTCTTTTAACTCCAGTGTGTCCAGTGTCTTCCGAGTATTATCCTCTTACCTGGCTAGCTAACCATTGATAAGCTGTGCGTGAACCTAGCAGCTTCATCTGTGAGGATGGGTGGGACTGTGAGTGTCCGTCCTTAGACCCTTAATTTGAATATTTCACTATGGAAAGTTGGGATTACATTAGCTAACCAAAGGGAAGCTGGCTGTCATTTTTGGTAAATAGCACCAAACTGCTGGATACTTGTCTTGTTCTGTTTCTATAGGACATGTGATGCGGAGGTATGGCACCTTTGCTGTTGTTGCAAGGCACTTGAAATTGAGCTAAATTGAGTGACTAAAAGCGTTTTAATGAGCAATGTGACTGCTTCCTGTTGAAACCAAATATTGAATATAATTTCATTAATCATTTTCCTCTAATACTGGGCGATTGTGTATGAAAACACACAGCTGCTGCCCAACACAAGCCACCTTACCTTTGCAGAGGACTTGAGTTTAATACTTTAAATACCTTTTTTTGGTGGGAGATTGGTTTATTTGAAGTTGCAGGACCAAATGAAAATATCCAGTTGTTAACTAGAAAAAAAGGTACTAAAAATGGTTCAAGCTGATTGTTGAAAGATGCTGTTACATTAAAATTACATAATGGTTTTGATCATTTGTGGTGACGCATCTCTGCAGAATGTCTGATACAATATGTTAACGTGAAAATTGCATGTTGACACATTTTTGTCTTGTTTTAGTAGTCTCCATTTATTTCTATTTGGCCCCTCTGCAGGAGAGGTGATCATGCTGGTTGAATCCAGGCAACAGTGTTATTGACTGACAGTCATTTTACTCACCAAGTTCAAATTATTGATTACCCTAACCCCTCAGAAGGTTGTCTGCTCAACAAGGGGGAAACTCTGAATCCTTGGGGTTAAACATACAGTAAGAGAGCATAAGAAAACATCCACAAGGTTGGACTCAACACACTATTAATATCAAACACTTTCTTTCCCCGTAAAGATGCACAGTTCAAGTTACTTTTAACAGCAGAGCTATACTCTGATCAACAAGAGGCATCTTGTTGCATCTACACATCTTTGCATCTTTGATTTATGAAATCCAATTCCTTATCAACTCGTCTTGCTTTATTTTTTTGTCTGGGTACTATATGTATATTACTATAAATGTCAGCCATGTGTCCATGTGCGGTGTTTTAAAAGGGTGTAGTCATGCAAGTGATAAGTACAGGGAGCCCAGAGTTTTATAGCCCTATTATACTCACTCACTGATAATATGAACAAACCATTACTCTCACCAGCCATGACATCAATGCCTAAATGAGCAATAATTAACTCAGACACTAAACCAGACGCATGAGCAGCTTTGCAGAAATGCATACATACACACACTTAGAGTAGATGTATGTATATGTGTATGGTCTTGCAGCTTGCTGTACACACACACACACACACACACACACACACAGACATATATATATAAGTTTTTCTTTTTTTTTTCATTTAATTAATGAGACTGAAATTAGATTCTTTTCTGTGGCATATTATTTTGTCAGCCCTTATCATCAATGCTTACCCATGCAAAAGGCAGTAAACTCTTAGGCAATGTGCAGAGATAAATGTAAAGTGATTCCTTAGCCATTCCATTAAGCTTCAAGACGCCTGTATTATATGCACAAATTAGTGCCTTACCCTTAGCATGAATGAACTTTCACATTGAGCGTTACTCATAAACAAATGAAAATAAAAATATCCGCTTGAGTGAATTTTCTGGCTGTACAAGCAGTGGTGTCTTGTTTTGTCTTGTATTGCACCATGACAAGGATGTTCTAGCCTTATCGTGGCGCAATACAGCCTTATGTATAAATCAGGCCACAGCACACAAGCTGCACTCACATTCTTATACACGAACATGCCTGCGTTCCCTTGTCGAACTGTTTCAGCTGCTAGTGTACTGTGAGTTTGAGCACGTCCTAATGACTGACAAGCAAGAAGCAGCTCATGCAAATCAGGCAGTGGTACCAGAGTTGAACTCCTGCATCTGTCTTGCTGAATTCACATCTGCACTGCTCACAGTAACAATTACAACAGCCCCTCTGTGTGAGTGTGCTTGTGTGCAAATGGAGTAAATCTGTACCATTGCTATTAATAATTTCCATTTATCATCTAAAAACTCAAAAAGTTAGTGTTTTTTTTTATTCAAAAAAAGAAAGTGTGCCTAATTTTGTTAGCTCAGAAACCAACAAAATCAGTACCTGACGTGTAAGAGTAATTTAAGGGAAGAAAACAGTAATCTGACAGTGATATGTTTTATTGGTTTCTCCACTATCGGGGGGTTTAGTCGTTAGCCATATTATGAACAGATGCAAGCAGCCCAGCTGGGCTGGCACGGTCTGGATTTTTTTTCCGCTATACAATACAGCAAGGTCAGTTGGTTTACCTTGATGTAGTGTTGCAGGTGTGCTTACACAAACCACAGTAAAAGCCTGTCTCCTATTGGTTGGCTGTGGTTGGCCCTGCTATCTAGTAAAACCACAGCAGTGTGGCTACCCCTTGCTGTGAGGCTGTAGTGGAAACATGTTAACACAGCTTGGCTTGGCATGGCACAGCTAAAGCAGACCAACCTGGACCCATGGAAAACCCCTATGTATGTGTGTGTATTTGATTAGGCATGACTCTCATTTGTCCTTTCTAACAGCTTTGTGTCTACAACTAGCAGCATTCAACAGAGGCAATTGGCATGGGACCCCTGGTTAATACTACAACATGACAGTCACAAACACTTAGTGTTGCGCCTTGACGCAATCTCAAGCAATGTAGCTCACACACTGCATGACATATGCAGTCACATGCTGTCTTTACCTTGCTTAATGCCACACATGAACACATACACACACACACACACACACACACACACACACACACGCACATACACACCAAGAAGGTCAGCAAGGCAACACACTCGAAACATGGTATATTGAAACCAATCAAATAACTTTTACCCATGCATTCAAGTTTGTGCCTCCAGATACAGTAGTCTCTCTCTTTCACACACACACACACACACACACACACACACACACACACACACACACAGAGGCAGATGTGGACACAGCTTTCACTCAGTGATGGTCCATTAGCAACAGACTAGAAAGAAGGAAGGCACAGTAACTCATTTTCTCAATAGCTACGGGCAGACATAGTTTGATAAGGTAAATTAATTACTTGCATATTGACATAAACGTTATCCTGTGTGAACTGAAATAGGTGTTTTAGCCTTGGCACTCATATCCTGCCTACACGCAATGATTTTTAGCTTACCTTCACTGCTCTAGTGTGCATACTGGCTGTGCACGTAAGCCCTTTTTAGAAAATTTGGTTGAGTATATTTTTTATATCTTCTAACTGTATTTTCTTTCTGCTCTTTCTTTTTGCATTCTTTTTGTTTTGCTTTTTTTCCCAAAACTTTAACTTTAACTCTAATATCAAAGGAAATGATATAGATAGATGTTGCTCATGCATGGATTTTCATACACACACACACACACGCAAACACAAACACAAGATTGGCATCATCACAGCTGTACTTATTTGCTACTTAATGAAAATAGCTCTCTGCTCTAACAACTCTAAAGCCCTAGAAGCTGTGGCTTTAGCGGGATGATTGCAGTGGGCAAGTAGCCCTCTCATCTATCCTCTGCAGTCTGAAGGTGCCATCTTATTCTCAACAGATGGCACACAACACCAAGACTGACTGAATACCAATTTAGCTCCCCCATCTGTTTTCTTCTGCTTACTTTGGATAACAGACACTCAACAGAGTGTCGGGATGTCTCTTTATCTTCACATCCCTTTTTGTTACTTCTAGGCATGCTGAGAGTGATTTCAGCAAGCCGCTTGTTTTGTGATGTCATCTTTATATTTGTTTCCTGAATGTGGACTTGGAGAGGAAGTCAGAAAGTCATTTATAAATGCTCACAGCATATTGTATCCTCATTTTTTCACATCCTCTTAGGAGTGTAAGTAGCAGTCATCAGGGCTTGTTTGATACTTTGTTCTGGTTTGTAAATTATTCATTTGACTCTCTGCGGTCCTATCAATGGCCTTATTAATTGCTCTTGCAATCATGTGATTGCTCAGACCCCAGAGGGTTAAGTAGCTGATATTCAGTTTTTTAATAAAAAGCAAATATCAGTCCTTGATTGATTGTTCAGCTTGGTACGAATATGTCATATTGTCATATAGATAGAGGGACAAAAAGTTGTGGTAAGGCCAATACAATGAGGGGAGGGAGTTGGGGTGGGAGTGGCCATTCAACCCTCAGAAGTGTTATCATTCAACTTTTTCACCTCTCCTCCCTCTGTCCCCACAATTTACCTTCCATTCATCTTACTGTCATTATACATATCTACATTTTATTGCCAGCTTTCACCACATCTCCTTTACCTGCATAACAATGACTTAATGTGGTTTAATGGTGGGGGTAGTAATGAAATAGGGTCTTGGGAGTAATGTGGTGTGTACAGGCCGACAGGGAGGCCAGCAGCTGGGTCAGAGGGCAAAGAAATGCTGCCTCAGTAGGTATTTGTTATGGAAGGCACACACATACAATAAATAAGCATTTAGCTGTACAGACATGTGAAGCAGCTGGGCAAATAAAAATAACAGCAGATTTTATGGAATACATAATAAAAAAAAATAAAAAAAACACACCTTCACAATCTTGCCCATACACTACAGTCACGCAAACACATGCACACAAATGAACCCATTCAAGCAGCGTGTCCCCACTGAGTGTTAATGAGGGGGTCATAAACCCTGAAAAGCCTCCATCTCCCAGAGTCCAGGGTCAGCAGGGCCACAGTCTTAAACTGATGAATTAAACATCAGTCTATCAGTCTGGCAGGTATAAATATTTCTCTTCCATTCTTACTGGAGCAGTGTGACACAAGGCCAAAGTCCTTCCACAGAGTCCACGACACAGTTTGACATGGGGGGGAAGATGATGATTGTCAGTGTAATGGGATACAGGGTGAAGCGCAATTGTAGAGAAGGTTTCATATAAGGTCAGTGAAATTTTATCATATAAAAATGTGTGTGTGTTTAGAGGTTGTTGCTATGAATGAAACTCATGACTGGTTCTTGGCATGACATTATCATACTAGTGTTTATGTTTAGTTATGCTGTATATAGAAAAGACGTCATGCTGCCTCTTTGAGCTTTCAAACTTATATGATTTATATGATAGCCTTTTTTTTATTAAACTATTTAGCAACCATTCACTTCCCTTAAAACATGCTTGTTTTAGAGGCCACCAAACTCAGCCATCAAAAACTTTTGTCAGAACATTCACAGTCAAAATCCAAAAATCAATAAGAAGTAGAAAGAAGCAGAAGAAATTAAAAAAAATAAAAATGCATGAACTTAAAAATGAAGACAAAAAGCACATCATGTTATTCTCTCATGATCTCTGAAGTGAGGCAGAATCCAGATTTTTCCTAATTGGGACAATGTTTCAAAATCTCATTCAGTCAGAGTATTTTAAAGCTCAGGATGGTGTCACTTTTCCTTCCACCTTTACTCTCCATTAGTCATCGCCATATAGAGGAGTTCTTTTCCTCATTAAGGTGGAACATTTATGACCACCAGCCACATGATCAGATGTCCCTCTTGGGCACACAATGGCTGCTGGATGTCTGGTCATATCTGCAGAAGATTACCGGGGATCGATCAGACATGCAAAAAGGTTCATTCCCAGGTGTAACGCTGAGAGATAAGATGTAAGGGGTGATGTGGATGAGAACTTGTAGACAAATGCAGAAGACAGGGTTGACCAGCACTGCTATATATCTCATTTATATATGTAGCATGTAGAAATACACTATCTACAGTATGTATAGTGAACAGGTATTTATTACAATGGCAAATAAATGAATTAAGCATATTGCAGCATTTCTGATTCATTTCTGTGACATATTATAAGGTAGCATAGGTAGTTATTGATTGTATGGTGATTATATAATGAGTGTTAATATTAGTATTAGCATTTTGTATGTGAGATTATCTATTGCACTGAGCTGCATGTTTGCAAGTGAACTGCAAGTGAACTCGTCTAGAGAAATGTGACTTAGCAATTGTAAAAAGCTGTAAGAGACATATCAGCTGCCCTGATGCAACATGCTGTAATATTTCAAATTGTCATGACCATTTTCAAAGCTTTGATGCTCTCTATTTGGTGATTTTGGTCCATGGGGCTAGTTCTGCTCAGGCGAGAGTTCTGCATCAAACACAGAACACAATGCATCTAACAACATTAACAACTGACAACTCCACAATGGCAGTAGCAGATAGCAAAATGTATGTTGGCTCACGTGGAAACATTCCCTGGTGCACCTCGGATATTTCACAGTGTGACAGGACCACCTGCTGCTGGAGGAATAATGCTTTAATAATATTGACTTCCTTAAGTTTCAGCCTGCAGGTCATCCATCCTGATATTCCAGAGGTAGTTAGTTAATTGAATAGAGCATAGTGTTTGACATAACACTTAAATCTATTATATTATTTAACATTAACATTGTGGATTCAGGAGAACTGGCAAGACTTAAAGAGACCAAATTCATTTTCTGAGCATTATCCAGTCTAATAATTTCATCAATTCCTATAGAGTTGTCAAAACATTTTCAATGTGTAAGGTTTATGGGGCTCTATTTACAGAAATGGAATATAATAATGATAACTTTGTTTTCATTAGTGCATAATGACCTGGAAATAAGAGCCGGTATGCTTTTATTACCTTAGAACAGGCATGGGCAATCTGTTCCACAAAGGGCCGGTGTGGCTGCAGGTTTTTGTTCAAACCAACCAAGAGCACACAGTTTGACCAATCAGCTCTCTGAAGACTGAGATCAGTTGATTAAATGAGTCAAGTCTGGTGGGCTGCTGCTTGGTTGGAAAGGAAACCTGCAGCCACACCGGCCCTTTGTGGAACAGATTGCCCATGCCTGCCTTAGAATGAGCCTTTCATATCTACAGATATTGCAGACATTGCTTCCATGGAGTCCACCACGTTGGACCACCTCATTTCAATAGTAGCCCAGAACGGACAAACTAAATGCTGGCTCTAGACAGTGCCGAGTTTCTCCGTCCTTCCATACTCGGAAAGACATGGTAAAACAATGGCGATACCACTGAGTTCTACAAACTGGTCCTTTAATGTCTGTTTTCTTGTTCCATGTCTCTTACCCGTCTTTCTTCCCATCCTTCCTAGTCCTCAAACTTTGCAGTTTGTACTCATCTGGCTCCTTCCTGAGGTCTGAGAATGAGAACAAAGGCCTTTGTTTGAAATCACGAGGTCGAATGGAGGTTAAGCCAATAAAGGATCAAAGCATGTGTTCCCAGGCTGAGGAGGAACCGCTGCCTTTGATCTCCACCTTTCTGTGGACAGGATGGTGAACTGCTGCCGCTGCTTTGGATCTGTGTTTACTTTACCTCAAGGGTACTTTTCTGGAAGAGAATTTTATATACTATGACACTGTTTGGGAAGAGAACATGTACAAGTACAGGGATTTGGCTAAGTAGAAAAAATGAGTCACACTAACTTTAAATTTCTAAGATATGGACTATGGACACTTTGGACTTTTATATTCAATGAACATGAATAATCAAATTTTTCCGATTAGAATAGTAACTCTCCAGCCTTCTGGACTGGACATTACCTGAAGGGATCTGGGTGTAGAACAGGACTTAATGGGGTGCAAGGTGTAACACATGGCATGAAGAAATGGCCACTGTTTGGAGATATGAATATGACAAGAGCAGCCACAGCCAGCTGAGGTACTAGTAGTCCCGCAAAGTGCTACCCAGATGAGATGGTATTTCTCTCTACACTATGGTAGCCATACTGGTTAAATTGCTAAAAGTGTCAACAGCAAAGCACCGTTGCACCATCACAACTCCTCCATGTTTCACATCGGGAACCACAAATGCAGATACCATATCATTTCACAAATACACACCAAACAAAAATCTAATTAAACCAAAGTACATATTTCCACTGATCTAATGTTTAATGTTAACATCTCTTCTGTTTATTGGCCCAAACTATTGTCTTCCTCTTGTTGGCCTCCCTCAGTAGTGGTTTCTTTGCAGCAATTTGACCATTTGTCTGCTATTTGAAGTCTGTGAAGCATTTTTGTGGTGCAGTGTTGTGCTCTAATCTATGGTGCCATGAGTTGGCAATTTCTGAGGATGGTAACTTTAACGAAGTTATCCTTTGTAACACAGGTATGTTATGGTGTCTTCAGTGTCAATCTACAATTTAAAAAGAAACAAAGTAAACCCATTGAGTTGCCCAAACCTTTGTTTGTTTTAGGAATGTGGTGAATGTGTAATGTAAAAGTTTAATTTAGGGTAACTTGTGGATGTAGCTGTATTTCTTATGTGTTTAACATACGTATGCAAGTAAATATAGTTGTACAGTGCAACTACTTTGATACCCTAGGAAATGTTCATTTTAATTTCTTTGTCGATTTTCCTAAGAATTTAACAAGTGGAATTCAAGTTAGGTTTACTTTCCAAACCCCTAGGGAGGATCCGGTTCATCAGACTGTCATTGTTTGAGAAAAAGAAATGGAATAATAGAACAAGGGATAAGAAGGCAGAATAAGATGTCCTGGTTCATGACTCAGTTTGAATACTTCTTCCCACATTATCTGTCTCTATGTTATTCCCTGCATGTCTCCTCAGTGCCTTCCATTTTTTAAATATAAACTCATAGCTTGTGCAGTTCTCAAATGAAGTGCTGTCATTAAACTACTGCATCTTTCTTTCTCTTTGAAGAACACATCTTACAGAAGATGATGTCTTCATTCTTGCCACTGCTGAACTATTGCCTAAGATGTGCTGACAAAATTACAGCTCATCTCTTTCCAGCGCTTAGGCAGCGGAGGCAAAGCTTGGAAATGCACCAGACACATTGTTTCACACAATTATCTGCATAGCGAGATGTATTTTAGTTGAATGAATCGTTTTTTGTTTTGTTTTGTTTTTTTACTTTTTTGCTCTCTTGTAGAAAAAAAAAAGTGTATGAAAAGCAAGAAAATATCCACACAGTTCTGTTAACAAAATAAAAGCCATGGCCTTTTGAGTTTGCGATCAATTTGAAGAAGGGCACTTCCAATCTGAGCCACCAGGTTGTGCACCTGGGAGAAAAGTTTGATTATGCCACTCTTTCAGGCAATTGGTCTGACTTGGTTTTTCCGCATCAAAATAGAAAAACAAATTATTTTACTGGAAGAGCCAGATAAAAATGTACATTTACATTCACAATTAGTCATTTAGCTGGCGATTTTATCCAAAGCGACCAACAAAAAGTGCTAGACGAGACTTAGACTGCACTTTATTGATCCCTCTGGGATGACTCCCTCAAGGAAATTGAATTTCCAGTAGCATACAGACAAAATAAAGGAGGTATGAAAAAAATACAATATAAGATAAACAATAGACTCTTAAATATAAAATAAACAGTAAACAATAAGCTCTTAACAGTAAACAGTAAACTCTTAGTTAAATATATAAAGTAAACAGTAGAACAATAAACTCTAACTAAATATATAAAGTAAAATTCAAGTAAAATAGGATCAGATGAAATAAATGTAGAGAACTGTATGGAGGATGAATATAAATAAATATAGAGGACTGTGTATGGCATGTGTTATTGTACAGTGGATAAATGACCAGTTATGTAGTAAGATTGACTTAAATTAGCAGTTAATTAAAATATTGCACTTAAACGATTGATGAGGTTATTGCACAAAGAAAGAAAGAAGAAGAGTGTCCAGATTATTATTGCACAGTGAGTAACTACCACTCCTTCCCTTCTGTCCCCTTTACTCTATTTTCTCCTCCCCCCAAGGGAGGAGTTGTAGAGCCTGATGGCATGAGGGACAAAGGAGTTCTTGAGTCTGTTAGTCCTACACTTGGGAAGGAGCAGCCTTCCACTAAACATGTTGTATATTCCAACATTGTTTCATTGCTTATCAGTAAGTTTATGATGAACGTTAAAGGGTGTTGTTTTTGTTGAAAGTTTTTTTTTTGGCAGTGTCCCGTGTTGAAGTCAGTTTTGGTAAATGGACTTGCATTTATATCACGCCTTTCTACCTTTCACACCAGTGACACTCTCTCTCTCTCTCTCTCTCTCTCTCTCACACACACACACACACACACACACACACACACACACACACACACACACACACACACACACACACACACTTTGGTACTATTTAGGGTTTAGTATCTTGGAGAGTTTGGAGACATTCTCACACATATTGAGTGGTCGAAAAGGCAGAAAATGTGTTTGCACAACAGCCATCCACAGTTCACAGTCATACAGGCACAACTCAACAACAGCGATAGGAGCAGAAAAGAGTACTCAGTTCATAGAATACAGCAGTTGGAGGTATCAGTCGCAGATATGACTGTGCGTTAACAATTTGGAAGCACCAGTATTGTGTACCAAGGTTGATGTAGAAACCATTATTTGTAACCATGTAGATTTTCATCCCTTGATTTATTTACTATTTTATAAAATTACCAACTGCAATTTCTTTTTTGTTTTACTGATACTGTATATTGTCATGTGTGTATATTTTTTGATAGTTGATCTCTCTTCCAGCTTAAAATGAAAAAAAAAAAGTTCAATGGGATGCTGAGCTACTCTATAACTGTGAAACTGGACATGAGGCCAAGTAGAATAGAGTGGGAACACCTGAGGACAAGAGAGAGTAGGAAATTCAGACAACATAGAAATGAAGCTGTTTGTTGGTGGTGCAGGAATTCCGGTGGGAAATTATACAACATGGGTATTGACCATTTTGCCACCATGGTGGACTTAAAATACTCAGGTGAGTCAAACCCACCCCCTCATCTCTTTCAGCTTGCAGTTGTTTATGTGGCTGAAAAATAATGTGTCTTGTTCTCCTGAATGTTGCTGATTGTGTTGTATTATACTCAGGGTAACAGAGGTTTGCCACTTTGTGCTGTGTGGTGTCCACACAGACATTCAGCACCATGGACAGGGTTTTCTGGGACTTTGAAATCATTTAGTATTCCCCAGTTTCACATTTATAATATCAGAAGTCAAGACACCTATTGAGCTGTGTTATTTATGATCATTTGTAGCCAGTGCTTGGTGCTACGTTGTTGGCTTTTTATATCCTTGTTTAGGAGGAAATGTAAAAAAAAAAAAGTGTGCTTGTTTCAGTAATTAGCATACCATGTTTTTATTCACGATTGATCCAGAAACAAACAAAACAGAGATTTTGTCGGCATTTTTGAAGAATGGAGTAGTTTTTCCACAGCTTTTTCTGACAGTCTAATTAAGACACAATTTGGCAAGCAGCTGTGATTGGCAAGATAAACCCCCTTTTTTCATTTGTTTTTCTTCAGTTGTGTTTTTTCCATCTTGTCCATCTTGCACTTCTCCTAGACACTTTGCAGTCTCAGACAGTCAAGCAGAATTGATGATTGAGTTTACTTTGCAAAGACTTCATAGACAAGAGAACACTACACAGTTTCAGTCCAAAGTAACCCAAAGCTTCTTTTCAAGACTGACTTGCTTGTAGAATTTTTCTTGATGCATTCCAGCTTCTACATCTTCCCCCCTGAGTGGCCTCTTCCATATCTATCAGATTTTGAGCCAGCAAGCCCCCCCTTGATTTCAGGAACATATGGAAACCCATAGTCTAATGCCTATATGACTGGTTAAATGCAGTTTAGTGTTTTTGTTTTTTTGGTAGGTGTGTAGATGTGTGGTTTTTCACATCCCCCACTGTGATTCAAGCATGTCATTAATTTAATGTTTGTCTATTGCATGGATTTAGCTGAAGAACATATCCAAAGTAACCACAATCATGCTGTCATCATTATCAGCCTAGACATCATTGAGGTAAAACAGAGGACTAAAGTCTGGAGACAGCAGCAGAGGACGCTCTATGTCTTTTTTCAGCACAGCCTGACCTGAAATCTTATGATACAGTGATGTGTGCAATGGTGTGTTTTGCTAAAAGCTCTCTCTATCCCCACCCCCTTTGTCTCAAGTCTGTGAGGGATTTACACCAACTTTTAACATTTGATTTGCTTGCACCATCAAATTCCTGAGGAACTGTGATATTTGAGGAGGAGTTAGACCAGAGGACACCCCTCCCTCCCAGACAAGGGGAAAGAGAAGCTTGTTAAATCACTTCTTGTCACGCAAGCCTCCACTTCTTCTTTTTTTATTTATTCATGACTTAGTCACAGAAAAGTGTGTCGTTGTCATCACTACCTCTGGAGTTCTTTTGCAGCCTATGGTATGTTAGGTAACCTTAAAACAATCATAAAACACACCCATAGGGCACACGTGTACAAACAGTATACACAGTATATACATACAGTATTAATACCATGACTTACTTCAAGCTCAATACAGAATGGTACAACAGGACAGGCTGGCAAAAACATTACCTTTTTATCCTGCAACTGAATTGATTTTCAGATTTGTTTCTAATAGTAACAATAATTCAATAATTTTGTTGTTTTGTTGAATAATGTTGATGAATGCTATCATTCTGGACATACACTTTGTCAAAATCAATAATATAATAATCATTATAATCATAATCAACAATAATCAAAATAAAATGATTGTTGTCCATGGTCAAGAAGGGCAAAAAAACACTAGCAACAGAATAAATGGGCAGATATAGTCAAAAAATGCTTTAACCTGCGTGCCGTGTGGTAAAAATGCAAACACCACCAGGGAAGGAATCCATGGCAACAACAAACACCAAAGTAACATTTAAGGCTAAAAGCTTTCTATAATAATCTGCTTTTTTTTTTTTTCCCAGATACATTATTTGAAGGGACACAGTGATATTCCACAGTCAGCTTTGTATTCAACAGACTTATAAAAGAACTAAAAATCCATATGAAGCAAGAGACTACTATAATCTAAGTGTATACTACAGAACAAAGCCAGTGGAACAAAGATGGTTTTAATACAGTGCTGCCTATTATCTTTTAGACACACTTAGTACAACTGAATGAGTGTAATGGAACACTCTGGGGTGCATCAAGTCACTTTAAATTGTCTGTTTGCTTTGAAAGATAGGGGAAGCAGGATGGAGGTCATGGTTAATAATTGGATGAAACTGAAAATGTACTGATTCCTGTATGGAAATTAAAAGGAAAATAAAAGAATAGCGGTACAGTATATGACGGTAATTTCTCTACCGCATCATTTCAAGTATGAATTCATTTGTCATGGACATTCAAAAGGTGAATATTTCTCAGACAATGTAGCTGACCTTTATTCTTTCATGACAGACCATATAAATATCAAAATTGTGTACTCATGAAGAAAAGTGACATTTGCCTTCCTCCATATGCACATAGCACTTTTTTTAATATATTGGTGACTTCTATAGGCCCAAAGAGACAGGGTGAAAATGGGACGATGAATACAGAAGAACAAAAAAGGAAGCCATGGGTGGTGTTTTAGACAAGTGATGTGGCAGAGGATGTAGTGCCAGAAATAGCTGTTGGTGACTATTGGAGAAAAGCCAGTAGCAATGAAAGGGTGTAGTAGTCCTTATACAGGTCCGCTAGTCTACGTTTGCTCGGTCCAATTAAATTTTTTTTTTTTTTTTCTGAAAAATCATACCGTGCAAAGCTCTGAGTGAAGAGTGGGCTTTTTGTTCAGTGTAGAATATTTACAGCACATGCTATTTTCAAACAACTTTATAACATTTAAGATTTCTTTCAATGAACAAAGGACAAAATTAAGCTGAGAATCAGAGATAGAACCACATGAAACATGATCTTATGCTATCGTTATTGTCACAGCCAGTCCCATTATTCATCTTGACCTTTAACAGCTGGGTAACAGATGCAACAGCTAATCAAAGGGATGAAATATGACAATGACTCAACAAACAATAAGAATGGCCTATCCATGCATTATCTTTAAAAATAACTTATTTTCATTCAAACGTGTTGCCTGTTGTATTTTGTTAATAGTAGCAAATGACCAGTACAGTCATCTGACAATGACAAAATATGCAAATGATAAGCCAATCGTAGCTGCACTGGAACAGCTTAAACTAATGTTAGTTTTGCAGAATGAGATGCTTCACAACTCAAAATCCTGGAAATGGAGAAATCTGGAAGCAACTGAGAAAAAATATGGAACCATTATGACTACTGAAATAGACATTATGTCATCAGCCAGATTGTTTCACTCGAGAAAGACTTGCCATTATGCTTAAACATGTCCTAGTCCACTCACTATTGCATTCAAATGATGGTTTAGTGCAATTCATCTTGCATTTAAATTATGAAAAGCATTTCAGAAATTATCAAAAGGTTTTCAAATTATTATCGGCATTCAGAAGCCTATATGAATCAAACCAGATTGTGCATGTTTCAGTTTCTTCCTCTTTCTGCCCTTCTGCACACATCTGTCTCTCTGCCTGCATGTGAGAGACTGAGTTGGAAGTGCAAATTATCCTCTCAGCATGCCCTTGCCCTTGTAGCCCTGTTTTGATTCCTCTGTCCTCCCTCCTCTCTGACTCTTTTCACTTCCTTCTCCCTTACTCCCTCTTCCTCCTTTTAATTTCCCACTTCACAGTGTGCTGGACAGGTTCTGTCTTTATAATAAGCACCATTTAATCTGCTTTGGAAAATACATTGTACACAATTGGAAGGTCCTAATTGATTTACACAATGTAATTACTCCATTCTCGATTGTCTCATAAACGACAAACCTGGTCCCACAGCCACTAATTAGAAGGGAACAGGATTTGCGGCTAATATAATTCATTATTTCCAAATGAGAGCCAGAGAAGTTGTCACAATATAGTCATCAGGCAAATGAACGCAGTTGTTTTCTGCTGTTGGGCCTCTTTGTTCTGAAGAAATTATGGTCACACTGTTTGCCTCTCAAGCTGTGGCAATGCTACTAGGTCCCCTGGGCAGCACTCTTTGGGTATCCTTGCTCGGAAAATCAAGGACACAGTTCTTCTTTTTCTTCAATTGATTCTGGACATTATGACTGAATACATGATGAATTCTTTGTTTTTTTTTTCTTGTTTTTTTTTTGCTGAAGGTTTAGTCCCCTTTTCCAAAGAATATAATAATAGGGCTGGTACTTTCTATTCAAAGTTCAAGGCTGTAATCATCTTACTAAACTCAAAATCCACAGTGTTTGATTTGGGTTTTTTGTAAAATGCACTCTGTCATTGTAATCATGCACTGTTACCTATCAGTAAACTCAGCAATTGGTGTTCTCTTTGTTAAAGCAACATTGTGTCACTTTTCTACAATAAAATAACACGTTTGAAATCATTTTGATGCTACATTGACAGGTAATCAGGTGAATGGTGTCTATGTCATTACGGCACTAAGTCACACACCACCGACTATTTCACTGATTTTGGTGAAACTGGATCATATTTTATGAAGAAAATGTTTTCTCCTTTCCCTCTGATGTCATTCTGCTGTGCATCAAGTGATTTACAGATTTTTGTGATGGACAGTAAAGTAAAACACTGCAAACTATAGCTGCTGTTAGCTAATGTTAGCTCAGTTTGTTAGCCGGGCTGCCCAGACTGTGAGCTCTGAGCACTGTGGGAGTATTAGTGTTTGTCCCACAGGCATTTTGGATGGGGGCGGGGGTGCTGACACTGATTTTGTGCCACAATTACAGCTGGGCAAGTGGACAAGGTAACCAGGCTCAGCAGCCTCTATAGACAAATAGCAGAAGTGAAGTGGAGGTTGACGGAGGAAGCTAAGAATAAAGGAAACATTTTCTCCATAAAATATGATCAAGTTTCATTGAAATAAGTGTGACTTGGTGCCATAAAGCATTACGTACTTGTCACAACTTATCTTACCCAGAGCACAAAGTTACATAGTCAGAAACAGACATATAAGGTGCAGAGTGGGAATTACACCATTCACCTAATTACAGCGTACCAATCAAAATTATTTTAAATTCATTTCATGGTAGAAAAGTTACACATTGTTGCTTTAATCATAAAAGCTGTTTCACGCAAAAAAAACAAACAAAAAAAAAAACATTTAGGAACAGAAAAATTTTATACTTGTCCTTGAACAAGGCACATAACCCCCAACTGTTACAGCGAGATACTCAGCAGCAGCAGGGTGTAGTTATACTGGGTGAGAATGAATGTAACAGCTTGAATGTAAGTCTGCTGCAAAAGAGCCTGCATGCTCAGTCAACCTTCCCTGGATAAGTTGTAATTCCAATAAGTGTGCATATTCACAGATGCATGTCTGTGTTTTTGTGTGCATGCGCAGATATGCACATCACGCATTAGTGGTGGTGTGTGTGAGAAAAAACTAATTCATGCTATGCCTGATGTTTGGGCTATTAGAACAAACAGCCATGGGGGTGTGGCTGTCAACACTCATTAGTGCTGCTGTCACCGTCGCCACTTCAATAATTACTGCCACTGTAAAGCCACCAGCATCAGTAGCACACAGCTACCTGAGATAGCATCGGCCCACTTCTGTGCAGCCACTTGGGCCTGTCAATTAGCGTGAGTCACAACAGATTTACTTGCATGTGAACGTCCTTTTTTTAATGTCCCTGTGAGAGACGGGCTACTTCACAGCAGTATGGGGTCGTCAGCTGTCTTGATGTTCTTTAATTTTCCTGTCAACTTCAATGGGCACGTTGGTCCGCATGCAGCGTGTGCTCATACTGTGTGCAAAGCTGTTGAATAGAAGAATTTAAAATAGAAAAAAATTATTATTTGTACGTTTCTTTGTACTCTTATGTACTTACCCATGGCTTTCACATCAGGCTTCTTTGATTATGGTTTTATGTTTTGTTAAATCTTTATCCCATCTTTTTGCTGAAAAGTCAAGTAGTCTCTGCCCATGTTATGTCATGCTGGTAATCTGTGATAACATTGGGACAACTGGAGTTTATATCAGGACACAAACACGTTGTTGTGGTTATTTGCATTGTGTTTCACATGATAATGATGATAATATTTGGTGTCCCTCACTATTTATTAATAGCCTAATCCATTTCTTATTTATTGTGTCACTTGCATAATAATTGCTAAGAATTTTCAGTGTTCACATTTCATAGTCCTTGTATTTAATGTCATTTTATTATAACAGATCTCTCTGAATACTCTCTCTGAATTTTAATCTAAGAAACTAAAGGAGAGAATTAACCAACAGGAACATCACATCTCTCTGTAATTCCTTCTGTTTAATATGTACTTGAAGTGCCTAGTTAGAAAGTGAGCTAAATCTATTTTTTTTTTTTTTTTTACTTTTTTTGTATTATTTGAATGTATCCTTTTAGAAATGTCTCCCCCTTTTAACAAATCCTCTATCCTCCCTTAGTCATTTACAACCATTTTCCAGTCCCAATACATAGTGGTGGTTTCTCCCTTTATTTGTCCCAGGGTTAGGTTATTATATGCCATTCTGGTCCACATTTGCCGCATAACAAATTATGTACTGTATATATGTTATTTCCTTTTACATAAACTAAGAGACAGCATTTGACTTTGGCACAGCAAAGCTGTGTGGTCTTGTTTACCCAGTTATTGTTTTGCAAGGCAGGCACTGAGCACATTTAGTTTTTCTAATTTGACATTTCTAATATGCATGTTCTCAATTGTTAGCGAATAATTGGTTGGCTGTAATGTGCTGGATGCCGGGTGCTCTAACCACAGCACATCATGAATACCAATGTGGCATTTCCAGCATGAAGAGACATGCAGACATTGTTGCTGTCTGGCACCTAACATTATGTTTTCAAGAAAAAATGTAAAATGACAATGTATTTACAGGAAGACGAAATACTTCTGTTTGTCTATATGAAGCTTGCGGCTGTATTGTTGTTATATGTTCAAATAATATTTGGAAAACTCAGTGTTGCCGCTGTTTAATTGTAAATTGTTATATTCTCTAATTGTGATAATGCAGCATTTGATGTATTATTGGCATTAAAAAATATTGATTATTGGTAAAAGTGGCAATGTAACTTTTCCTAAACAGTGGCTCATGTAGCCTCAAGTGAAAATTACAGTAGCACATTGAATTTCCCAGCATTTTTTTTTTTATTTAAAAAGCTACACTGGCTTGCTTAAAATACGCCTTGACTTTGAAAGCAAGAGAGAAAATGAGAGCAAGAGGGAGAGAAAGTGAGAGCGATGGAGAAAGCGAGCACTCAGGGTAAAACAGGCCAACAATGCTGGAAGAGGAGAACCAAGGAGAGGTCGATCCAGGGTCGGTGAAGACCCGGCGGCCATGGATCCTTCTCTAGGAGGACAGACACTGATAAGGCCCAGGTAGCTCATACAGTGCTGAGGTTTAAGAGGGCACCAAGATAACAGCCTGCTGATAGGACCAACCAACGCAGCTGGACTGCAGATAAGAGGCAAGGACTTGTTGCCCTCGACAGGAACAAGACTTCTAATTTGTACAGGACTTGTGCTGGTATTTTGCGGTGCATGGCAGCGTTTCAGTTTTTAGGGTATTCTGTGGTATAAAATCCAACAAACACTAGTAGGCTGATCTGCTGTAAAACTTGAATGTATTCAAATATACTGAATACATTATTTTGATTTGTTTGATTTTTTTCTTTTGATTTATGCTTTTAGATAATTCCATTTTTTTTTCTTCATGCTTCTAGTAGTGAAATCAACAGAAAACACTGACAGTTTAAGGAAAGAAGGATTATAATCATTTTGGCAGCAGTGTTCCAAAAACTAAAAAAGAAATTGGCATTGGCCTCTAAAAACCCATATCAGCCAAAGCCTGATGTCTCCTGATCTAATATTATGTGTATTATTTATGACACAGAGCTGTGTATGGTGTGCACTTCTGCCCAGAGGCATGATGAACCTGAGCTGTGCTCTTTTGCCTCTCTCTTTTATTGTGCATCGGCTGAAACACAGTAGTCAGACCTCCATATACAGCCCCAAGGACAAAAGACATTAGATAGGAAATGTTTCATTTTGGAGAGACATGCGCTCATTCTCTGATCCCTCCTGTTTAGCATTCATCTCACTCTGCACGCTTTTGCTGCAAACTGTCGTTTGAAGTCAACCCAGGCTGTTGACCGCCTTGTTAGCTTAATAGTTTGGATATGCAATTTAGGAGTGATTTATCGCCAGCCACTAAAACAGCCTCGCCACGTGCTCATGGCGTTTGTTGTTTGTTTATTGTTTTTCTTTTCTTTTCATGACAAATTGCAGCAATCGGTACACGTTCAACTCGGTCAACACTGCACTCATGTGCATGTATACTTCTGATCCAGTATACGCTATTTACATTGTGAGATAGACCTCTGTTTCCATTCCACATTCCACAGCTGAATTATAACACAGCAGATTTACACAGTGGTAAAAAGATGAATTTTCATTTGTGCTTCATTTCTTCTGAAAAGAAATCCATTTAAATTGGTTTGTTAGGGAATCTGAAACTCAAATATCTGTGTATCTCTGAATAAATGAATTATTTTTTAAGAGCAGGGGACTATGTGGTTAGACTGAGCTGAACATAGAAGGGAGGTTATCTTGCTCAGTTTACTTTCTCAGGACAGATACAGATACACTGTACATAAATATATATGTGAGTGTGTCTCCTGTACACATGTCTGTATAGCTGAAGCCATTATGTATTTACGAGGGATAAATAATGTACAATAAAGAATAGTTTTACAGGACTGGTTACATCAGTTTCATAATTTACTCTGAGCAAAGGTGTTCAGGGAGGCCAGTCACGCAATAGGCAAAGTATTCCTACAACTTCTGAAGTAAACTCTTAAACTTACCCATATTTCCATTCCTGCTGTTGTAGAACATTATTAAAGTGTCTTATTAAACTGTCTCACATGTTTATCTGAGTTTCCACTGAAAGTTATCAGCACACTCTGTTAGAAAAATGAGTTTCTTTACAAAGTGCTGAGACAGTGACCGTGAATATGTGACAGGAATCGTCTGTCTTATGCTTTCAAAGAGATACCTTTTTTTCACGATGTCTGTATCTTTTCTTTAAATCAAATACACGGACATAAGACTGGGGACACTTTTATGCATCATGTGCATTTGCACATCTGCTCAGTTAACTTCACTGCATCTCTTTACTTTTCCATCAAAGTGTGTCTGTGTCTCTTAAACCCTCATTCTCAGTTTAATTTTCAGTGGAATTACTTTAAGAGCTCCGTCCACCCATCCAGCTGCCACCCCTTCATTCATCCATACATACGGATACATAGATGAAGATGAAGATTTTGTTTTTGTTTTTGTCTGTGTGTGCATGTGCATGTACAGTACGGGTGTACTGTATGTGTGTTAGGCCAGACTCTTGTTTATTCCGCCAGCCATCTCCCCCTGTTCACTCTGTGGCTCCACCCCCGCTGTTTCAGCACTTGAAACAACTGGGGGACGTGTGGGAACTGATATCAATAATGCTACATACCCCTGCGGTTATGTCCCATACGCTCCATTATTGATGACAATGTGCACCCCCTGCCCCCTCACCAATGTATTACAGCACGGTGTCTACAAATTCAAGTAGCAAGAACTTTTAAGACTTCACATAAGTACTTAGGAACAATATGTGTGTATGTGTGTCAGTGGAGAGGATACATTCATTTGACAGCCTTAAGGAATAATTTCAAACGTGCAAGGATGGTGGGTTCGGCAGATGTTGTGTGAAACCGTCTCATTTCATGCCCTCTTGGTTTTTTATCTGGTTTGTTTTGAGCGTGACGTCTTAAAATCAAATCAGAGAGAGAAACAACAAACAACAAAAAATACTTCCGGTATGACATCTAATTGTATGCCAAAAAGTCAATGAAGACGTGTATTTTATTAAAGTTTATGGTGTCTGCCTCTGATATTTGAGATTTGATTACTGATGTTCTTTGTCAGTAAGGAGCCATACAGGAGTTTAACAGTTTATAGGAACATGGGCCCAGTAATTCAGTGCTTTTTTTTTTCTTTTTTTATATTAGAACAACTCAGCTGGGAGCCATGTAAAAAACCTCTGGGTGCAATCTGTCTCGATTACTGGCCAGACAACTCCTTGTGTGCTATCTTGAAGCAATTAGACCGCTCTTAAACATCCTCAGTCTGAGTCATTGGCTTCTCTTTCTGAACATTGTTGCTGTCATTTTTCCAGTTTGTCTCGACCATTCTTTTTCCCCGCACCGTTTTCCCTCTTCTTTTTCTCACATCTGTCATGCTGAATGCTATTTATCCATTACTTTTGCCAGCTCTCTCACACTCTGCCTCGTTCTCTCCTGAGTCACCTTCACTCCTTCTCCTCCTCGTCCTCCTCCTCCTACTCTGCTGTGTTTTATGGCTAAAAGCTGTTATTCCGCTCGGCTGAAGCCCGACTCCTCTCTGTAATATTTCATTCATCAGAACAATTAAAGCGGAACATTGGTTTCCAGGGTGATAATTAGGGTTTGATGAGTGAACCTGAACGCCACCAGGACAAGACAGCTTGATTACTCTCATTTGCCCGTCTCTGTGCTATTCCAGGGTTATTATCCATTGTCTTGTCAAGCAAATAGAGGAAGAAAACAGCCATGAAATGGAGAGAGGTGAGACCTAGAGAGACAGATAGAAATAGAAGTATGGAGGTAGAAAGAGTCATGGGAGAGTTTGTTGAAGATGAGTGGCTTGTAATAGGAGCAGGAGTATTCTGGATAGTGATACACCACATTAACTCCATCTCCTGCTGCTTTTCAGTAAAACACCCATGTCATCTGTAACCCTGTGCCCCGCACCAGAGAACTTCCTCTGACTTTTCAGCACACTTAACATCCCATTCGCAGTTTTTAGCAGTAGTAGTATAATTAACTTTTTTTGAGCCCACACAAGAATTGTATTTATGAGACAGGTAACCTCCACCTCCAAACTGATTGAGAGGCAGGTAGGCACATAAAAAGGGAGGTGTACTACAAAGTTATCTGTTATTAGAGAAAGTTATTCCAATAGTGAAAATTGAAAAAAATAAGTCTTGGTTTGCAAAAACAAATTGAGGGTTAAAACAGAAAAATACAAAAAGATCTCTAAAAACTGTGTTTAACTATTCATTAAATATACCACATGTATGTTAGGGTAATGCATCTATCCAAGGCTGCTTATTACTTTTCTTTACATCAGCACTGACACAAATATGTGTCATTGTGATGTGGAAATGAGCACCAACTGTTCTTGTAAAGTTCTATATTACAACTGCTGACTGATTCAGCCCAAAAGATTCTTTGTTGCACCAATAATTCAAATTAGAAGCAGGCATGCATGAACTGACAGACTTTGGCATTGTTTAATATGCTTCAACAAGACTTGTGTTGTTCTGTAACGCTTCAAATCACACATTTGTCTCAATTGCAAAAGGCCCGTTTCAGTATATGGGGGCATGGTGGTATACATGATGCATGCACCACTGTGTACATGCGTGTTTATCTACATGTCAGAACTATTTAATTATTTATCCCTAGTTAATGTGCTGTATATATTCTCTCAGAAGTATCAATCAATCAATCAATCAATTAATCTGACTTTGGCTATTCAAGGTTGTGACCTGGGAGGATCAACCAATGAAAGAGCCATTTAATCTTGACCTTCTGAATACTAAGCAGCACTGTGTGTTTGTCAATGTGTACACTTCGTGCATGTATATGTAAACTAAGCTATGCACAAGTCAATACACCTAGGTGAAGGTGTTAATGTATACTTGTGTGTGTGTGTGTGTGTGAGTGTGTGTACAATGGTAAATGAGGGGACCCAAATGCTAGGGAAGTTTGCATTAGCTTGACAGGTGAACAGCTGTCAGCCTCTTTTTTTTCTTGGATGTAAATGTTGTTGACCTTCTGGAGAAGCTGTTTCTCACGGCGTGTAGCACTAGAATAATAGCTGTGTGATGTTTGAAGCTAGAACTGACCGCCCAGTGTGCACACAAAACAGCTTTCCCACCAAGTGGAAGTAAATTGCTTCCAGTCTCCCTCTCTCTTTTTTTAGGGCAGCTGAGTGACATTTCATGGGGCCGTGGCACTTACATCTCAATAGTAATCACTTCAAACTTGTGACGCTCCATTTGCTTAACGATTAAGCACAGAGAGGAGGCTGAAAGAATTTTGCTGCTAATTCGATGCTTTAATGAGCCTGGTAATTAGAGCTAAATGTTAATGAACAGTAGGTACTGCGATTCAGAGCCCGGTCAGGGGTTTCCAGCTAAACCTGATGGGACAGGAAGTCACCTCAGGAAGTACAGCTATAGTACCATGAGATAAATAGAAACACGGAACTCCAGCAACAACAACTTGCAACTGCTGTTACGGATAGCAAAAAATAGCTAGCGCACCACCCAAAAACCATTGCCAAAATAGATATCGGTAATGGGTAGTCATTTAAAATCATTTGCAACAAAACTTTACATATTTTCTTAATTTAACAATTTAATATCAATAATTCAATTTTTTTAATTGTTGTACCCGAACAACCTGAACAAAGTTTTGGAAAAAAATCTAAAAATCTATATATATATTTTTTTTTTTTAAAAATGGTCTCTTTAGGAACAGCAAAGTGGCGGAAGAGTCGAAAAAAGGTAAGAAAAGAAAAGGGAAAAACTGGGAGATAGATGCGGGGATGGGAGGAAAAAAGCTGATGTGGGTTGATGGTGGAGCCTCTCTGTGTGTATGTAGGAGAGAAAGAGAAGGAAAGAGGAAGTGGTGTTCCCCCTGCAGCAGTCTGTCGGCTCGGCGTTCACGGTGGCTGAGCAGAGTGGAAGGCACAGCCGGCCCGCAGGGAGCACTTGGCACGCCATCAGCTCTGCACCGGGCACGCTCGCCGCTCAGCCAGCACAGCCCAAACACACAAGCATCGGCGATCAAAACAACGCCAAACAAACACACGCCAAACACACTGACAACATGTGGGGAGGGGGCGTGGGGTTGGGGGGGAGGTAGTGGGAGGAGGCCACAGACACGGAAGAGCAGCAGTGTACTGTGTCTGCTGCTGGTGCCTCGTCCTACTCTGCCATATTTACAGGAAGAGGTGGAACAACTATTGAACTATATGGTTATAATTTTACTCAAGTTAAATGTGCATAAAATACTAATTATACTAATTACACCAACAGCAGTGAAACATTTACAATTAGTTCCCTAAAAACCTATTTATACGTGAACCAATAAAAACCTTGTGATGATTGGAAACACGATCTGCAGTCACATAATATCTTTTTAAGAATGTAAGTTAAATAAATATGGAAAACTAAAAAACTAAAAGTTTCTTTGTGGTTTTCTGCTTTGTTGACCATATGTATTTCATCCCCAAAGACATGGGGTGGAGAAAATGTGAGAAAAAACATTAAAATGCAACAAAATTCAATAATTAACTGTTTGTGTATTCATGCCGAACCATCAAGTTCTGGGGTTTAGGGTACAGTGCACACGGTCGTATGCAGACTACACGGTATGTAAATCGCATGTAAAGCAGTACTGGAGCCCAGAAACATTTAGCCGTTAGCAACATGTACAGAGGTTAGTAAAACAAGCTGACTGGCGAATGAGCCAGTCACACCATGGTGAGTGCAAATGAAATGCCAGAGCTGGAAGACCCACCTGCCTCCTTTAGATCAGTTCTTTGGGAGAAATGTGGGTTCCTATGTAGCTAGCTAGAGAGTTGTGGAGAAAACAAGGGCGGTGTGTCATGTGCATGTGAATAGAAACACATGAAACATGCTATTTTTGCTGCTCGATGTGCTGCAATACAGAAATATTTGGCTACTTCAGATGTTCAAAATACAGCCGAGGTTGAACTATTTGAAGCACTCCTACTTAACTGTGGTATGAACTAAACTGTAACTCCTGTGTACAACTGCAATCCCATAATAGCAATAAAATGAGTTAAATAAAATACAACTTAACCGCCAAGACTTAAATTAATTAAAAAATATATTTTGGGGGGGATTCATTGATCATATGTGTTTGACCCCCAAAGAAAAGGAGTGGACAAAATGTGAGAAAAACCTTTCTCACAATCAAATAATACAACATTATATAAAATGTCACCAAAACTGAATGGTGTAGGCTACCTAATAAACTTTTGAATCAGCATATACGATTTCATTCATTTTAGATTTCTACTTTTGCAGTGATCTACAGTTTTTATGTCATTTCTAAATAATACATACTTTCTGTGAGCTGAATTTTCATCACCCCAGACTATATTCAGTGGTTTGGTCAGAGATTTTTTATGATGATGAATAAGGTTAGGAAAAAGATCAGTCAGTCTAGCAAAATATGGCTAAGGCAACTAAAACACTTCCTGCATTAGCATTGGACATAAATTTAGAGCTGCCAAAATATCTAGTATAGATATAATTGCTGGGTATACTGTGCTGAAGTATATTATAGATTAATCTGAGGACTCCTGCAGAGATGATACATGCATCTATCAGCTCCAACTTCAAATTTCTGAGCATTACGTCAGTTTTACATCCTGGAGAGTATTTTGACATGCAGTGGTGAAGGGTAAAGTCTCTTTCTCCTTCCTGGCCACCTCATAAAGGAGAGGCATAGTGTCCCTCCTTTCCTCCTTCTTTCTACTCAGTGCCAGTTGTCTATGTGCCAGTAAAGCAAAATAAAAAGAGACGCAAATGGCAGCACCATCTGGAGTCTGCCCCGCTGAAGAGCGAAGAGAGAGGTTGAGGGGGTTGATTTCCAGTTGATTTCAATCAGCTCCTTTACAGCACAGGAGCCACTCTATCAGCAGCCCCCAGGCAGCAGCTCTTAGGATGCCTAAATATGCCAACATAAGTGCCAGTGGGAACTAAGTCCCAGGTTTCAGGTTCCCTCTGGGCCGTGTGATGATGGACAAAGCAGGGCTGTTTATTGCCTATGCTGCCTTGGGTTTGAAAACTAGAAAGAGCAGTTATTTTGAGCTCACTTTACAGCCTGGAGGGTGAGACAGAAACACCTCAGTATGGGATGTAGGACTAAAGTGAAGAAAAATGTGTGATGCATTGGAATAAGCAGTTTGGGTTTTTAAATTATAAGTTTAAAAAGACTGTTTTGTGACACTTATTCTGAATCCAAGTAGTCACAGCTGTTAATTTCTGACTCAGTAACAAGTTCTGATTTGGAAGGCTGCACTCTCACTACATGCCTGCATGCTCAGTTTTGCTCATTATATTTTGATGGTAAAGTAAACCAAGCTAAAAGATGTGTTCTTTTGTTTTTCTTGGTCTATCCTAATGCAGTAAGCACGTGCCCATATGTATTTTAATTTCCTTATACAGACAAAAACAATGTACAAAGAACCAGGTTTTAGCAAATTGCAATTTTCCGCCTGTAGTCCCCTGTAGGTGAAATAGCATGAAAATTGCAAAATCAAAAAAATACAAAATACTGTACAAGCACATTTCAGAAGAGTATACAAACACATTCATCCCTACATGCCCTGTATGATGGAAACCATCATACTGTTGATGTTGTTGGTTCTAATGTCTCTTTTCTTATGTTACATGTAAATACCTACGTAATTCACTGTTTGTATATCTATCCAAATTTAGTGCAATCTTGTGACCAGATGTCCAGATTATCTGAAAAAGAAAATGCAAACAAATTCTAATTTCCATCTATTACTGTTATGTAAATATGAGGACACGGGTGCACTGAGAGAGAGGATGGAGCAACAAATTGACGTAATTAAAAGAGTCCAGTCAAATATTTAATCTATAATGGAAAACTGTGGGGGAAAGGTGATGGAAATCTATTTATGTTTATTTCATGTATTAATTTGAGGAACATTACAGTCTCCTCATCGGTTTTCATCTGTACAGCGGAGTTTGATTGGCAAATATGGCACATTAAGTCATAATTTATTTGATTTGTTCCTCTATTTCCACTGGGGTTAGTAGTTGTTTTTATTGATACAACAACTTTTCCACTGCAGCTATGTGTAAAAATGTTTTTATGATATTTAAAAAATAACTATACTTTATTTGGCTAACTCAGACTGAATCCTTACAGTATATCAGGTTTGCTTGAACCATCTTTTACAGTGAAGTCCCTTTACAGTACAATGCAGCATTGAAACCAGCAATCATTAAAGTGACCAGTTACTCCCTTAATGTACATATAGGCATATGAGTAATGAATTAAGAAACACTTGTAAAACCTATCCTTTAAAAATTCACATCAAATTCTTCCTCAAAATTGTTTTTTTGTTTTTTTGGGAGTCATTAGTACGAAACAAGAATAAAATGTCCTTGTAATCTTCCTGAGAAGTTTCAGATCTTCAAGTCAACCACCAACTCTGGCCATGAGTCATCCAGTAAAGGTCAACCATGATACATTAATTAATTAACTTCCTATTTAATCCTAATTAAACAGGTTGTCAGCATGGGAGTCTTACCTTGAGACTTAAATCACTCACCTTTTCTTGGATCAAACCCCACACAGTTTGACTTGTATATAATTAGACAGGTGTAGCCATTTTGATTGCATTTTCTTCACATTAATTAACAATGGATAATTAGTTAAGACGGACACTAATCTGGGTACTACGGCTCTTTATCCTCCAGAGCTGAGGAAAATCACGTACTGGTCTGAAAGGTTCAAATGCTAGAGGGTTTTTTATAGTAGTGAACAAAGCCACTTTGGTTGAGGCTTAATGCTATTTTAAAAGTCAGTTTAAACCATTTGTGTCGCACATGGAGGTGTGATAATGGACTGTGTCTATTTATAGGCATAATGCTATAAATCCAACATTGACAACTTTAAACTTTCCCATAAAATAGGTTCACAGTGCAGACAATTACAGTGAAGTACACATACATCATGTCTCAGCAGAGGTTCATACATGACCACCGTGGTTCTACTTTTATAGATCATGCCTTGTGTATGTAATTGAAGCAATTGGATCACACTTTGACAAGAGTATTCCCATGAGAGAAGAGCTGACTCAGGTGGTGATGAGACCAGAGCAAATCAAATTTAACTTTCATTTGTCAAAGCAACCAATTGATTTTGCAGCAGATATTAAAAGTGTTACATAAAATATACAAAAGTAAAATGCACAACATGAAGAGACAGGCAGTATAAGTGATGATCATGGTTATCATCACTGTCAAACATCATTGTCAAAAAAAAAAAATCATCTCTACCTACCCTAGATTATATATGTCGAATGGAAGGACAGGGCGTACCACACAATTCTGGACCTTGTATATAGGCATACTCTATGGGCCCCTCCCAGCATGCACAGCTATTTATTCTGGTATCACATGAGGGCCCTGTATACTTTATTTCCCAGTCGTATGCATCTGTAGAGGAAAGTAATTTTAGAAGTGCAGTATAGAGGGAATAATGATGGGCAGAAAGAGGAGGAAGAGAAAGATATATAGAGGATTTTTAGGTATAGAAAAGATGAGGCAAAAGGACAAAGAAGAAAAGAGGTGATGCAGAGAACAAATAGGGAGGGAGGTTGGCTAGAGGACAAGTTGAGAAGCGATGACGAAGGGAAGTCAGCCTGGGAAACTGTGGAGGAGGAAGTGCGAGAGAAGGAGGAGGAGGAAGAAAAGAGTGAGCACCTGTGTTCTTGGCAAGTTCACATGCGTCTTCAGCGTTAACTAACGTCTCCATTTTCAGAAGCCTTTCCAAGTTTCTAACAACCACTTGGAGAGTTGACAGTTGACTACACACCATAAACATCCCAAGATCCCCAATGATTGTAACATGTTACCTCTCACTCCTGTAACAGCTAAACCAGCAATGCAGGGTCATAATGAATCAAATGCTACATCACGCCACTGTTCTCAACAATACAAAATGGCCACTGTATTAGTGCTTATGAATTATTTATTTCCTTTTTGGCTTGTAAAAAGTATTGTAGCAGTGAGGGCTGAATAAAAAAGGCCTTCTTTGCTTCATTAATAAATCACTCTGTGAACTTTCACACACAAGAACGGCACGATGAAATACATATGACGACTGTATATTATATTATATGTGTTGTAGGCAATGCTCAGGCCTATAGCCTGAAACACAATTTTATGACCATATTCCATCGTTTCAGCATTCTCTTGTCTCTGTGCGTCATTTGTATAAAATACTTATTTGATGAAGGTATTTATTCCCTTTTACATTTATGGTCAGATTTAAATACAATCAATACAGCAGTTGGTATATAGCTTTGGAAATGTCAGTATCGGCCTTCAAAATCCATATCAGTCAAATGGTATTTTCTAAAGCTTGGCAGAAAATACCACCACACTAACAAAGCAATCCATTGCTGCACTGCGGAGGCACTGTAAATTGGACTGTCATTGGTTACCAATATGACATCAACTTAAGTCTGCATTTCTCACTCAGTAGGACCCGGTCTGTCCGTATGGCAAAGAGCCTGATTCATACTGCTTGTTGTGTGTGGTGGTGGGTAAACATGGAGGTAGGGGTAAAATGATGGTTGGGGGTATTGGCTGACACTCGAAACACATGTGAGACTTGGCATGCCATGCGTTAGTCTGGCATATGTGCACGTCCCTCCTGCTGTGTTGGAATCAGTTAAATAATCACAGGGGACAGTGGATGACACATACAGGTGGCTGTGTGTGTTTATAGGTGCTGATAAATCCCATTTGGTTTTCCATCTTAAAAAGTTCTTGATCAAGTCTACTCCTGATTGTCTGTGAGTACAAAGGTAGGAGTATGATGGTCTCCAACTTCAGGCCTGCTGTCAGTGATCATGCGGATGTAGTGAGCCATCAGTCAAAATTAACAGCCTCATCGAGCATTCAGGACGGGCATCAATTAAAACCAGTGGAGCTCAATATTGTTTTATGGTATATTTATATTTTAAAGCTTGATTTAATTATCCTGGAAGCAGAGAGATTCCACAGTGTCCCTCCTTCGCTCCACGCCCACACACCACTTCCTACCATTAAAATATGGATGGGACATAAAGGACAGAGTTATTGAGCTAAGCTTTCTACAGGCCATAGAGTCCATGTGAAACTAACCAACAAATAGGAAAAAGTTCAATAATGTCTGCATGTTACAGTGAAATGTTTCAAAAGAACACGTACCAACAACAGTCTAGACAGATGAGGCTCATCACAAAGGAACAAATTTGCATTATTTGCCTAAGAATTGCTTTTCAATATCATGCTGCTGCACCCGGATTATACTGCACCTGGCTGTATTTTTTTGTCTGATCTTCAAACTCTTATGAATAATTGCGTGCAGTTACAATATTATGCAGAACTTGGGTAAGAGAAGATTAGGTTAGATTAGAGTAGGTTGGATCTCTCCCTCTTGTTTCCTATCTTTTATCCACTGTCTGTAGTAAATGCTCAAAATGCTGAAAAAAGTGAGGGTGGTCATGGAATAGCTCAACAATATTAATTGTTTTAGTTGTTTTGGTCCTCCTCACTCCCATAGTGTCTATTTAGTATTACAAGATCACTCACAAAATGCCCATAGTTTACTGTTGACATTCACATAGAACGTAGATACAGGGGGAAATTACTTCATTATGCAGTTGTGCAGCATTATATTTGCAAATATGTCCGACACGTGAAAATGTATCAGCATAAATCATCAATCTGTGGTTGTGATTTGTAACATGTAATGTCATATTTATATTCATAATAAAATCCTATATTGTATTTTGCATGTACATCATTTGTAGTAATCAAGTCCACTGTGAGCCAATTTGTTGCAAAAATGACCCATTTAGCCAAAGAAATTATGTTTACAAATGATTATAAAAATGCATGTGTGTTATAGCCTGAGGTCCATGAGGAACTATGACCTAATATACACATGCACTGTTATAATATAGAAACCTGTCAGTCTAACGAGCTATTTTGAATACTGTATTTCACCATGATTATTGCACATCAGGCTGATCCGGTGCCTGTTGTTTCTGTAGGAGGTGCTGACAGCGTTGCTTATTAAGCATCCATGGTGCATTGCCACTGGGCAGTAGCTGTCCGTGGTGCTGAAACAGCACTGCTGCATGTTTCCACAGTGCAGTGATTTTGTTCTGTTGGCTCACAGGATAACTTGTCTGGGTCATTGGATTTTCTTTGCTCTCGGTTAAGAAGCTGGTGTGCCTTCTAAAGGCTCATGTCTTGTGTTGCAGGAGAGTTTTATGGCACAAAGTGATACTGTTTGTTTGTAACGTGACTATAGTGCAAATGGTGTGTTAATGCTATGAAGAAAAGCAACTGATAGGACCCAGAGGATTAAACTTGACTCAAGTTGACTACCTCCTGTCTCCTTTATGTTGTGTTGGTGCTTCCTGCTTTCATGTAGCAAGTTTCTCCAGAGTTTCGGAAATTGAGAGATGTGGGAGTATCTATACATCGCCTGACGCCATCCTGATTTTACTGTGAAGAACATTTCCCACTTGACAACACTGCTTCCTGTTCACATTCTAATGGAGAGATACACAGTCTCTGCTTAATTGGCTTAGGCGCTAAAAAGAGTGAACAGAGGTCTCGTGGGCTACTTTTGTTCACACATGCGCAGTGGCATAATATGAAGGTCTGAAGAAGACCAATATTTGATATTACTAACATAATTATGTAAAACGAAAAAATAAACAAAAAAAATGATTAACATATCAGATAACTAACTAGAAAATATTAGTATGGATAGTGGCAAGATGGGAATATACTCCACAGCTGCATCAAAAGGCAGATGTTTAGGCTTTTACGGTTTGTTCTATATTTGTGGAGACACAAAGTCTCATCATGGTTATCCGAGTGGATTAATCCAGCTATAGTGTATCAAATTGAAATCGCATGGCTGAAAAAGCACAACACTTCAGTGTTCCTGCTATATTCACATTAACCTTTTCACTTTTATTGACATGTTAATTGTGAACAGTGAGGAGAGAGTGTTTCATTAGAATTGTTTATTTATATTTTTCATCACTACTCTGTAATTGTGATGCATTTTCTACAAATTACAGAGTGCCAAAGTATCAGAGAGTGTAATGTAGCACTGCTTGTGCTTGTTAGTGTGCTGCCATAATAATACTGCCCTTTTTACAGCCTTTTCATCCTTCCCATCAGACATTGTGTTATCTAGTTTAGGTCTCCGCGTGTCTACAGATGCATTAATAATCTTGTAGTTATTGGTGTGTTGTGTGTGTCTATATATGTGTTCCTGCGTATATGTGTACGTGCATGTGCTTGAGTTTTTTTGTTTTTAGAACTTGACCAGAATGGGCCATCAAAGCTTTCCCCCAGTTCAGACAAGTACAGAAGTGTTGTGTTACAGATGGCAATTAAGACTTGGAAGCGAAAACACTGTTCTGGCAGTGAAATGCACAGTATTGAGGAAAGGCAAAAGTCTCTCTTTACTAAGTCAGGGATTTGATTTTTTGTTTTAGGACCATTAAATTGTCTACAAAGAAAGAGGGAGGAGCTGGCACACACTGAAAGAACCGCAGACGAGAAAACAAAGAAGGTCTATGGAGAGAATGACAAAGGGGGAGGATGATATAAAAGAAGAGGCACTCAATGTGGAGATGGATGGAGTGCATTAAAGGTGTGAGAATCGTGAGGGGAGGAAGAAATGGCAGAAAACTGAGAGGAGGTAGATGGAAGAAGTGATGGGGAGAGAGTATTAAGAGATGGGAAGCTAAGGGACTATTATGGGAGGTATGGTAGAATGAAAAGTGGGAGAGCATACAGGGATCTACAGGTAGATGTACACAGAGGTAGATGGAAGAGAAACAGAGAGAGAGAAAGACGGGTGTTGATGGACGAGGGAGGTAGGGTGAGGTAGAGGGGAAACCATGTATTAAGTCAATGGGATAATGATGTGTCAAAGCGTGACCAAGCTGTGAAAATGGGAAAATGTCTTTCATCATCACTAAAGTGTCCTCTCCCTGACCCCTTCAGGTGGAAATTAAAATGGTGGGGACTCGATGGAAAAACAGTTTCAATTTACTTCTAAGTGGAGTAACATTGATTCTGGGTTGAAAGCACGGCCTGGAGGCTTACAGACACAGGAGGCCACTCTCCGTCTCTTTCTCTCTCTCTCTCTCTCACTAATAAAAATACAGATCATAACAACACCTATCTGTGTCTGTATGTTGCCTAATTGATTTCTTGCATTTAATCACAAGATCCTTCACTATTACATCTTCTCTAATGCGATGTTTATTACAACATTTTTCAGAGTAAATCCCACAACGTTCCTGTCTCTTCAGTGTGATCAATATATAAGGTGACAAAAAAATCATAATAGAAAAGAAGGAAATATTATTCAATTCTCTTTCATGACAATATGTTTCCATTTACAGTGCATTTCAATGTGTATTTTTAACAGAACAAGCTTTAACCAGTTCATTTACATCTTAACATTTTCTGTTTTTTATCATCCTCCTCTGCTCAGTAAATTCAATAATTCACATTTCTAGTTTGTTTGGAATACATAGAAGAATGGTAAAAGAAAACCACACCACTTATAGTAAACTTATAGAGAGGCAATCCAAAAAATATGACCTCACAGTGTTCAGAAAGGTTCACAGAGATGTTCATTTCAAGACTAAAATCAAGCTTCATTTTGTACCTACAATATCAAATATCAAAAATTATGGTTTCTAAGGTGATGGATATCTTCCTTTTAACACTCCCCATAATTCACCTATTGGTCTGACTAATATCTTGTCCCCCACAATCACTTCTAAGCAGACGTGTGTACTAAAATCTAAAATATTGGTTGGCTTTCGAGGAATGTACAGTGGCTTTGAGGCTCCATGGAGACTTGGTTTGGTCCCAGAGCCCCATAGCGTGTTGTGTGTGCTGTAACCCAGCATGAAGGTTTAGCCTGTAGCCTGACCTGTGCCTTGAGAGCAAGGTAAAAGAGGAGACAGCCCCAGGCATTTACACACACACCTATACACAGTTGTGTTTCCATCACTTCAGAGGACATTAGATTGACATTACATTACTTTCCTGGCGACTAATCCGTATCATAACTATTACTCACTTACCACTCACTATTACCCTAAAGTTCTTCTGTTAAATAAAACACAACTTCATCAAGCAGGGTTTGCTTAATTTTCAGTGAAAAGGCCAGCCTGATTTCACTCTGTACAGGTTTCATGCTCATGAATGTGACTGAATAAAAGGCTGGACTTTCAGCAGCTGAGGTAACTGTTTGAGTGGGGAAAATGTAAACGTTTTACACTCACATTATGGTCATTTGGTTCAACAAGACTGTAAATTATCACTTCTTGTGTCTCCCCATTCCAGAAGTTCAATGTTACAGAATGGACATTCAACTTTTTTTTCTTTTGAGATAAAGACCAGCAAATTGGCCTCACTTTGGGTGATTTTGTCTGTATTTGTATGAGTCCTATTGTCCTCAGTATGATTTTTGAATGCACTCTGAACAGTCACAGCTATGCAGCACATATGGATGCTTCCAGAGAAAAGGCACTATGACACATATTGACTTATGCTGGGCTGGAGACAGTATTGATTTCTCAGTCAGATATCCAGAGACAGAGGCATCCAGCAGGGAGGAGAGAGAGAGAGAGCATATTAACGTGCCAGCCGCATTACAGGACACATTACTGCTTCAACATATTTTCTAAAGCAGTCTAAATAAAATTCGGCAAAAAGAAGATTTCAAACATCAACAGAATTGGCCTAAAGTGCTTTTTTACGAGTGGAATTTTTTTGTTTTTGTGTGCACTGCAGTTTTAGGGGAAGAAGGACAACCTCCTCGTCCTAATAGAATGCGAGTGCATGTTTAGCTTAGTGTCTATCAGGAAAAAGGGACATCTGACTGGTGCACTTGTGTGCACTGATGGCATGTTTGACATAAGTTGCGCGATGTAGTGTTCACCTTGGTCAAGCGCAGCGAGGTTAATGGTGGCCACATCAGCAGGTGACTTAAAAAGCGTTTAGTTATAATTGATGATGCAATTACTGTCTGTATAAAGCCGAAGTCTGTTTCCCCTCTAGCATTATGCCCAAAGAGCCATACATCTTGCTGCAGGCTGGCCTCTCCTCCTCTTTCCTTTACCTCCACCAACTCCGCTTTAGAGAAAATCACGTTATCTCCAGTTTAGTTAGTGCACATCATGTAGCTATTAGGTCATCACTGGTAAAGGGCTGAAGGAGAAGTCGGCTGATAAGAGCGGAAAAAACACCATGCACCTGCTCCTTTAGATTATCCTAACCCTAATGCTTTCTACATTGTTTTATACGGTTGGTTAAGCTCTATCTTAATTGATCATTTGTCTTTTACGGTGGAACAAACAGCGGCAGGTTTCTCCTGGGTCAAATCTACCCTCACAAAAACCTCACTTGTAAACACAGTTTACCAACTAATTCTCAGAATTTCTATTTCAAGCTACTTTCTACTTCTACTGTCTACTCTACTTCTCCTCTACTCTCATTACATCTTAGAGGAAAATATTGTATTTTTACTCTACTACATTCGCTGTAGTTACTGGTGTCTTTTCAAATTACAATTTTCCATCCCTGTCCTGTCCAGGGAAAACCAATTTAGTGAATTTGAATTTTAATGTTTCTGATAAACTGGGAAATGAAGTGTTCTTTTATGGCTTAAGAGAAAATGCTCTTACTTCTTAATCAAAAATCAACAATTTAAAAAATAACTTGGATTAGCTGTAAAAATCACTGTTGCAAAAGCTGAAAACAGGCTTCTTTTCTGAGTTTTTACAGATACAAGGGTCTCACGGCGTCACATATGAGAATATGATGCATCCCTGTAGATTAAAGCCCCTATAGCTAATTTCATGTTCATGGCAAATGTACTCGTAGTGATTTTTTTTATATATATAACTCACCCTTTCAAGTTATATAAAGGCTTAAAGTTATGCATAATTAGGAATGTGGCCGCTTTAATTCACAGGTAGTTGCTGGGCTTTATTCAGCCCATCTCAGCTCCACCCACACTCTACAGTATGTCTTTGCAAATTTTTGGCCTAGCCAGCAGCCAGAGTCACCACATGGTTTTGCTCTTCAGAAACCTGAGTAATAGGTTAAGCACAGAAATGGTCATTGTCACTGAATACAATTAAGGTATGCTCGTTCTTTTTGTTTTAGTTTAATTATTTATAAACATTAGCATGAATGTAGTCTCATAACTGTGACTTCAAATAAATACATTTTGATATCAGTCATTCTTACACTCACTCAATGACTTGAATGAATGAACTGATAAAGCCTGGGAAATATTTGGGGTTGAAAATATTTTAATAGGCCAGGAGGGTTTGAGAACCCATTAATTAACTACTTTCCAATGTCAGCCAGTGTGGTACTGGTCAATCACTGTACTGGTCAATTAAAATTTAACCCAACTCCCAGCCGCATGTCAATAATTACCCCCAGGTCAGGTTCATTCTCCAGGTGAACTAGTCCAATGATGGGTCACGACAAAACTCAGTCAAGTCATTGGGAGTGTTGATTTGGGTTTGGATAGCCCACCCTTCACCTAATTGCAGCCTTGTGAGACCCCCCGGGTGGCTGCTGGTGGTAACCTGCAATATAAACACAACCTGTCCATGTGAGGAGTGTGTGTGAATGGCACTGAGTTCATTTCACACAGCAGGTGGGAACTTTTACTGTTATTACCTGAGGGCTGTTATGCAGACAGATGCCTTCTCAGCAGGAGGCATTCAAGTGAGCAACACACACTTATAGATGCCAGGGTGCACACTTGCACCTACCGAGCTTCATTTGTCTCTACTCACAAACATAAACATGGTAAGACCGATATTAGTTTGCTGATACAGGCCTTGTCCTAGAGCTGCAATTACAGACTTTTTAAACATTTTTAAAGGTAATAATCAAAAATAAATTGACATCCAAACATGAGTAGGAACTCAACAATGGTTACAATCCCATTTCTTTGCTGGTCCATTGTGAAAATGTTCATCAGTGCAATGAGGACACATATGATGGAGTAAATGTTACTCCCGGCAGGTTGACTTGGCCTGTATGAACTAAAGTATTAAAGTATTACACTGCAATGTAAGTCTATGCAGTGAACATTCCCGTAGTTAAGTAGCAATGAAGTATTCGTCTTTTTGTTTGTTTTTGTTTTGCGGCTTCTTTTATTTTTATGGTACGGCCTATTACTGATACTGCTTATGACATTGACACACGGCTTGCACTACAGGATAACTTTTCCAAGTACTTGCCAGCACCAAATTGGAAATGTGACATGCAACATTCTGTATTGCCACTGATGGCACAACTCACTCCCCTTGTATCCTCCTTTTCAGTTCATTAGCTTTCTGTATAAATGGCTTTTAGGGTAGAGAATCTGAAAAATCTGAAAACATAGGGATGGGTGATGATAATTATTGTAATACATTTTCTCCCTGTTACACACACTATTTGTCAGGCTGCTCAAGTGGTCATAGCTGTCACAGTTTTATTGCTGGTTTATTTGACAGTTTCTCTATGGCTCCATGCTTTTCAGATACACTGTAGGTGGTGGCAGGCAAAAAGACAGGGGTTTGTGACTTACCAATTTACTAATTGGTACGCCTGTCAACCTGTGCTGCAGTGTCATTGACCTTGTCTATGTTTTGGTATTTCTCTATGGAGAAAGTGCTACAATTATGCCATGGCATTCAATAGATGCTTTCATAGTATGTTTTCAAAATCCTGTTGCCCAAAACAATGTTACTGAATGTGATAAATAGAATAAAGCACTAAATAGGATATTGGGAGAAGGGTGAGAAGAACAGTCAGATCCAATAATCCAGTGCCTGCTTTACTAATGATAGGATGCTTTTTCTGTGATAGCCAAAAAAAGAACTCGGCAAGCAGTCAAAGTATTGCATTAAATATAACTCTTCGTTAAGCAGTACACTGAATTACTGAATTACTTTACTTTGTTTTTTTAATCACCTTAAGATTTATACAAATGGTCTCACATAAAAACACATAGTGCATGCACTATTTAAAAATGTTCCATATGGTACAGTTCTGTAAAGTATAGTGCAGTATATTTTCATATAGTATGATACTGTGTATTATAGTATTGTTTCATATTGTATAATATAATGCAGTATACCATAGTATAGTGTAAAAACATAATAAAATCCTTGCCCTCTAGGTATCTAATTCATCAACATATGTTGGTGTTTTTGTGACTTTAATTTAAAGGAATTGTTATTTTTAATGCCTGAGTTACTGTCTGTTTGTTGAGCTGTGAAATCACTCATGGGCTGACAATATGTCTGTCATTGAAATGTCCTCATCTGTTAACAAGTGCCTGTGAATCTGTGTGCTTGTAGGTTCACCTTGTTGGCTTTATGTGGCATATGTGAATCCGTGCAAATACATATACATCATTGTGCAAGAGTAACTTTTAATGTAGAAGTGTCCAAATAGTGTGCAGGTTGAGTGCTGGGTGGATGCATGTGCCAGGATTACCATTCAATCAAGATGGATTCATGAATCTGAAAAACCTGAAAACTGATTCATGAACAGAAAAGACTGATACGATATCTCACTTTTTTAAACAGTACATACACAGGAATGAGGGATGTGGTTTTGTTATCTTAAAACTTACTGAAATGAGAAACTGCAGAAGTTCCAGTCTTTTCCCCCAAATCATTTACACAGCATTAGTCTGTGTTAACCTCAAAATGCCTGTGACACATCCAACTCCTTCATGCATCTCAGTCATCTCATTACTGTAAAAGACACTTTTCCTCATCTGGTGTTGAAGTAAATTCTACGGAACAAAGCTCACTACATTCTGATTTATTTTGTGTGCTCAGTGATCTCAGATGACTATTGCCTGCTGAGCTCCCCTTTACTCACACAATGCACTTAGTGGATAGTCCCACTGAATGAGTGCTTCTGCCTTATCCCAGTGAATTTGATTCACATTCCCATATCTTTGACTTTTCCCTAACCTTAATGGGAATCTTCAGTATTTTGCAACTTGTAACTTCATATTTTTGTCTCGGTGCATAGTTTGTTGCTGTGTTTCTTTGGTGAGTTCAGACAAACATGTTAAAATGCCAAAGTCACACAATTACATACTAACTGATCGTAGATCAGCAACTTCTGTGTTATGTAATGTAAAATTACAGTTTTTTTCAATGGAGTCTGGTGGCTTTGAACATGCAGAGCGATATGACAGGTTAAAAATGTCTTACTCTTTAACAAATGTCTATCTTAGTAGGTTCCTTTCCATTATGTTGTCAGGCACTTATGTTAAAATTTCCCTGTCCATGGAAAAAAAAACACTTTCAGTACTACACTAAAGGCACAGAAGTGCTCCAAACTATTACACAATGCAGCCAGTTTCACGGCTGATTTCGAAAATTCATTCATTCATTTGGACACAAAAACGTGAAAATGGGTTGAAAAATAATGAGGATTATTTTTAACCATGCCATTATAACGTATGTAGAATAGAAATGGTGACATTAAAACCAGGGTTTAGCAGAATTGTTTGATATGATTGAATAAAAGAGCACACATTGATAAAATAAAAACAATAGACAAGATTCATTTAACTGAACACTGCCCTCTAGCAATGACATTCCCAGCGTATTGTGCAAAGGCACGAATCAAGAAGTTGGCATGATCTTAAACCCTGCTGCGAATGTTATGATACGTAGATTTCCGCTTTCGACATTGAAAAATAATCAAGATAAAGCAACCAATTCTTCATATCAAAATATTGGTCTTTTTCTGCCTCTGTCTGTCTCTTTTTTTCTTTCATCACTCTCTCATTACTCACATAATTCTGTTACCTAGCACCAAGATGAGACATCAATTCCTCTGCCACTGAAAATTGCAAATTAGCTTTGAGTTAGCTCTTGAGGAGATGGGAGGAGACAGGAGTGGGAGGCGGAGAAGAGATAAGCTGATGAGTATGTTTGAATTAGCTCTCACTCGCAGTGGGAGAGAAACAATGCTGGGAAATTTGAGAGACTTTCAGTGACAAATTGTGGTGTTTTAATGTCATACGTGACAATTTGCATAAGAGCAGCATGCTGTTTTGGCTTCATTCCAGTGTGGTCAGGGTCTTACAGAGCAGGTTCCAGCCAGGAAGAAATTAACATGCCACCGAGCTTCAAACTGGCTTTGCAAGGTCAGTTGACTGGAAAATAATGAGCACTGAACTAAACGTGGGGGAAATTAGACTACCCAAGCCGCTAAACTTGTAGCAGTGATGTTATTATTGATTGCAAAATGAGTGCCAGACTTTTGATATCTTAAAATAAATCAAATGGGCACTTTTTGAAATCAAATTCTGCATTCTGTAAATGACACAAATTCATAAATGCGGTAAAACAAACTAACCCTTTATCAAAGCACTTTGCGTGTTTTGTCAAACACCGCCTCCTTTTGATATTTGAGCATTTTCCCTCATTCTCTTCCACAAAGGCCAGACAGGGACAGATTAAATTTCAAGCATAAATAAATACTGTGAAAGGTCACCTTTCCATCTGTTATTTGTGCAACCTCTAAAAGTAATTACATACAGAATGGTGTCGGCAAAGCTGTTTGTGTGCTTTCGTTGTCTAAACAGCATATCTCCCAGAGCTCATTTCATATACACCTGAGGACTGTACAATGGTAAACAGGTGAAGTACACAATAGTAAATAAATACAAAATCAGATTGCTTTGCATACTGACATAGAAGCTAATTTAAAGGTATTAATTATAAATTGTAAATGTTATAGTTTGGCTTCTTCTGAAAACAGTTTCAACAATATAAGGTTTGATTTTAGTCACATATGTTCTGCTGTGCTTGTTTTTTCAAGCAAAGTGGCCCTTCACAGAAGAAAGACCATAAACGCATGTAGAGCTATAAACACTAGAAGTAATGTATGCAAAAACATGTGTTGTCAGTGCTGTAGAATCAGACCTCATGAACTCATACGCGACAATGCAAGCATAATAAATGACATAATAGTCCCCGTCTTCCCTGCAGCACAGGATCGCGTGCTTACCTCCTTTTAAGAGAGGCAACAGAAAGAGGTCAAACGTGACATCAGGGGAAGGCAAGTGATGGCACTGAAGCACCACACTGCACTTTGAAGAGAGAGAGCGAGAGAGTGAGAGAGAGAGAGAACTTTCTCTTGGGACTGATTTTAAAGGCCAGGTGGTTCTCTATGTTGTCTAACTTTAGATTCAGCTCATATTGACTGCTCTGACCAGGAAAGTTTTCTTCTAGAATAGAATTTGATACTGTTTCTGAAAACAATATACTGGTGTGTCATTAGTATTACTGTACTGTACAAGCAGATCATTTTTCTTATTTTCATATTTTCTTGTTTGACCAGTGCTCGGATTGGGCCAGCAGGACAGAAAGAGACAGATTTTCACCCATATCTTCTTGTACATTACTACCAGCTGATGAATTAAATTAAATTAAATAAATACATTTCCAAAAATGCATTTGTAATTCCTACTTTCTAAAATTGTAGTATTTTTTTTATAAATTGCTTAGAAACTTTGCAGAACATCTTATTAACATTATCAAATACCAAATACTATATTTTTGCTACTTGTGAAACAATATAATGATAATTTTTTCCTCTGTGTGCATGTATATACATAAGTGTATGTACACCTTTTCAGTTTAGCTTGTTATATTTCATATTTAATCTGTACTAACTTACACATAGGTTAATTTAGCCTCATAGACTGACACATACTAAACTCAAATGCTGTTTATTCAGAGTAGTGGCACGTTTTTGTTCATATTCAAGCACTGTTTGCTAAAGGCTTCCCTTGTTCAGATCATCATTTTCTTAACCTTTTCAATGCTAAATGTGTTTCATTTAATAGATGTATATGCAAATAACAAGATTTGAATGCCCAAATGATGATCCTTTTACATACATATTCATCTTTGAATTAAAAAGCTGTTATTATTGTTGATGAATGGTGTGGAGTGGCAGAAATTTCTGCTGCTCACTCAAAGAATTGTGTTTATCTCTCTGCCGCTTCTGTTTGCTGTTCCCCAATAGGTTTCTGCTCACGCTCACGAGGAAACTTGCTTCTATTTGCAAATGTAAAGAATGCTACCCCTTAACTGCTTTATACAAGGCAAAGCAAAATTTAGCGACGGCATGAAAGCATCATGGAAAGATGCAAACAGAGGTGAACACTCTAGACATCATGAACTGATGATGAGGACACTCTCTCGAGTTGCAAATATTTCAACTTCAGCAATTATCCTGAAGAGTTTTTATGACTCCAACTTCAGAATGTTAGAGATGAATAAAGTCTGACAGAAATTAGATTCACTGTGTATCTAAACACAGCTTGTTGATTGAAACGCAGAGCAAGAGGAAAAAAAGAGTTCCTACGTCAACTTCACACTCGAGACAAAAATCAGACTCAGCTCCCTCACTGAACCACCTACATATCCAGCTAGGGAGCCATGCAAATATTTAATTACACATGTCACCTTGAAATATGATTTCCTTCTAAACAGGGTTTGTGACTTTTATTAGTCTCCAATGGTGATATTACAGAAAAACTGAGAGATCTGCCACTACTTTTAGGAGCCTATAACTGACAGAAATAATAAAGCCCACATTCCTACAAAAGACAGAGTAAAAAACAGCTAATCAGAATTACATTAAGTTTGATGAAATAAATAATACATAACATATGGAATAATAATGCTCTTTTTAATCACTTTTAGGCTTAAGAACAAAGTACTGTACTGACACTACATGACACTTTTTAGTACTGACTAATAGGTAGCAGGTGAAAATGCAAGTAGGGTGAGTGTCATGGGAGATAGTGCTGATTGTAGAGTAGTGATGGGTGGTGCGTCCACCACTCACCTGTAGTGTGCAGAGCTTTGATGAAGCGCAGTAAGCAGGCAAATGCTGTACCCAACCTGTGGTGTTTTGGCTCAGACAGTATATGCATTATGCAGTCCATAAATTTTTCAATGTGAACCAAGATAACCCTGTCTCCTTGAAAGTATGTTTATATTCTACTAATTAAGTTTTAAGTTGAACATATTGCTGCCTGTTTTTTTTCCCTGAAGTACAATTTTACCACACACAGGTCATAGTAAAAATGCTTAGAGTTGACCATCTGTGTACAGAACCCCAGACGCAGAAAGAAGCAGCCTTATTATAATTACATCTCTTTAGAAATGATTCACGGTTTCTTATGGAGTTGCTTGTTGATGCTGTTGGCTGGTTGATCCAGCAGGTTGTTACTCCATGTTTTCTTCAAAAAAATTAAAGTTGAAGTTAAAGCAGGCCTTTGTAACTCAGACATTGGCTATATAATCAACTAGTTAACTGCTGATATGGGTATGCGCATATTGATGTGTTTAGGCATTGTGTATACATATTTTTTGGCATAACCATAACCTCTGATGTCCAATATTCAAATGTATGTGAGTTTCCTGTTGGACAAAAAGCTTTAACCTAACAACTAGCTAAAGTTGCTAATTACTAATTCACTGCTGCTAACTGAATCTGCCAACAAGCACAACCTTCAAGACCACAGGCAGTAATGCTAAGCGATAGAACTGGACTAAGACTTTTTCACCTTTAACTCAAATGGACTTGTACTATCTTGGGAGGTCAAATAAGGTTACAGTCACAGTCATTTGAATGTAGCAAATGCAACACAGGTGTGCTTAAAATGAATTGAGTGCTATACTGAAATGGCAACTCCAAAAACACAAATTAATATTATTAATGCTGTTTGCATATAGCATCAGTTGATATGGTTGAAAACGAAATGTTATGAATATAACTTCTGTTCCCTGAAGGAGAGGAACGAGGTACAACACATATTGTATGGGATATCACGCCCCCGCGTGGCCTGACTGAAGAAACCTCTATTCACGCCTTAAGGCAGATGACGTGGTGGTGACGTATGTGAGGCCCCACCTGCACATATATACGTGCTCCACCACAGTCATCCTTCAGTTCAATAGCCGCTCTTCACCGAGCCCAGCTGTGTAGCGGGGCAACGTAGTGTTGTACCTCGTTCCTCTCCTTCAGGGAACAGAAGTTATATTCATAACATTTCGTTCCCTTTCAGTCGATTCACTCGGTACAACACATATTGTATGGGACATGTATACACGCCCCGCAGAGCAGCCACCGAACCGGAGTCAAACCTCCAATACTCTAGTGCATCGTAGACCCAGCAGAAAGGACAGAGTGAGCCACTGAAGGGGCTGTCACGTCCAGACGATAAAACCGAACAAAAGTGTGCGGTGATGACCAACTGGCTGCAGCGCAGATATCACTCACAGAAACCCCTTTAAACAAGGCCCATGAGGCCGCCATGCCCCTTGTTGAATGTGCCCTCACACCTTGGGGCAACGAAAGACCCCTGCTGCTGTACGCTTGGGAGATAGCCTCCACAATCCAGTGGGAAAGCCTCTGTTTAGACAGCGCCTTGCCCCTAGCCGGATTAGCAAAACAGACAAACAACTGGTCACATAAACGCACACCTTGAGTGCGGTCTATGTAAGTGCGTAATGCACGCACAGGGCACAAGGAATGTAACCTCCTATGCTCCTCAGATGCAAATGGAGGGGGGCAGTAGCTCAAGAGCTCAAAAGTCATAGAGCTATAGGCTGCAGGGATAATCTTAGGCAAATACGCCGCATTAGGGCGCAGTGTAACCTTAGATCCATCCGGAGTGAACTGGGTACAAGAAGGATGCACAGACAAAGCATGAAGGTCACCCACTCGCTTTGCAGAAGTCAAAGCAAGCAGCAATGCAGTCTTGTATGAAAGAAATTTCATATCTACAGACTGAATAGGCTCAAATGGTGGTCCACAAAGAGCCTCAAGCACCAACATTAAATCCCACGAAGGGACGCTGGGTTTAAACACAGGCCTCAGCCTGCGGACTCCCTTCAGGAAACGCATAGTGAGAGGGTGAGCGCCTGGCGTCACCCCCTCAAAACCAACATGGCATGCAGATATAGCTGCCAAATAGACCTTAATCGTTGAGAAAGAGAGACCCTTATCCAGCAGCTCCTGAAGGAATGTCAAAACATCCACAATAGAGCACTGAAATGGGAGTACATTTCGGTCCTGACACCACTGCTCAAACGCCCGCCATTTGTAGGCATATAGGCCCCTAGTAGATGATGCCCTTGCACTCTGGATCGTTGCCACCACATTAGGGGGCAGACCTTGAGCTATTAAATTGGACCTCTCAACAGGTAGGCATGTAGGCGCCACAGCTCTGGGCGTGGGTGAACCACCTCCCCTCCCGCCTGAGAGAGAAGGTCCCTGCGAAGAGGGAGCTGCCAGGGCCTTGCTGCCAACAGACTGATTATTTCGGCGTGCCATGACTTCGCCGGCCAGTGAGGAGCCACCAGGATCAGGGAGAGCCCCTGCTGGCGCACCCTTTCCAGAACAGACAAAATAATTTCCACTGGTGGAAATGCATACAGCAGCATGTTGGGCCATGTGTGTGCTAGCGCATCTGTTCCCAGGGGAGCACTGCGGTCTGTTATGGAGAAGAACAGGGGACAATGGGTATTTGCTCCGGAGGCAAAGAGATCCACTTCTGCTCTGCCGAAGCGTTCCCATATCTGAGACACAACCAGAGGATGCAATCTCCACTCCCTCACAAGAGGACCTCCCCTGGAGAGAAGGTCCGGCCCCAGGTTCAAGTGCCCTGGAACATGTGTGGCTCTGAGGGACAGAAAATGAACACTGCACCAGAGCAACAGAGAGTGAGACAGTTTTAACAGGGGAAGGGAGCGTGTCCCTCCCTGCTTGTTTATGTAGGAAACCACCGTTGTGTTGTCTGTCCTGATCAGAACATGATGGCCTGTCAGAACAGGACGAAAATGCTTCAGAGCTAAAAGGGTCGCTAATAGCTCCAGGTGGTTGATGTGGAGCCTGCGTTGTGCTGGCGTCCAAACCCCTCTCACTGCTGCGCCCTCGCACAGAGCCCCCCAACCCGTCAGGGATGCGTCTGTGGACACCACTTTGCGAAAAGACACCCTCCCTATAGGAGACCCTTGTTGTAGTAAACCGGGTTCTCTCCACGGGAGAAGAGCCGACATGCAGGACGGAGTTATCGTCAACCTCCTCTGGAGGTGACGCGGCGCGCAGAGCCGGTGAGACAGAGTCCACCGTTGAAACGCTCGCATCTTTAACAGCCCGAGCGGCACTACAGCGATCATAGATGCCATCATGCCTGTCAGCTGTAAAATCGTCCGGTAACGTAGTTTGCGTCCCAAATGAAACTGAGCGAGGCAGCGGTGAAACGCGGCCGCCCTGTGCTCTGACAGACGCGCTCGGCTCGAAACGGAGCATATTTCCAAACCGAGGAAAGAAAACTGTTGACTCGGTGTCAGTGAGCTCTTCTGTAGATTTACTGAAAAGCCCAACGTTTGAATGTGTGACAGGGTCAGTGACAGCTGAGCCGCTGCTCGCTCTCTGGAGCCCGCAATAAGAGCCCAGTCGTCCAGATAGGCTAATATGCGAACGCCTTTCTCCCGGAGCGGGGCTAACGCCGCCTCGACACATTTGGTGAATGTGCGGGGGGCGAGTGACAAGCCGAACGGCAGCACCAGGTACTCGTAGGCTGTGCCCTCGAATGCGAACCTTAGAAACCGCCTGTGGTCCGGGTGAATCGCTACGTGGAAGTAAGCGTCTGTCAGATCGATGGTTGTAAACCAATCCCCCGGTCTGATCGCGCTCAGTAGCTGTCTGAGTGTAAGCATCTTGAACTTGTAAGTCCGTAGATACCTGTTTAACACTCGCAAGTCTAGAATAGGACGGAGGCCCCCCCCTTTCTTCGGAACAACGAAATAACGGCTGTACCAACCTTCGTTCATTTCCGAGGCGGGAACAACTTGTATCGCTCCTTTGTTCAACAAGTTGTTTATTTCTTCCCTCAGAACTGCTGCTGCTTTGTCTCCTACTACTGTGTTTACTACAGAGTGGAAACGTGGAGGCCGGGCTCCGAACTGTAAACGGTAACCCTTGGCAACGGTCCTCTCTACCCAAGGAGAGACTGCGCATGCGCGCCACCGAGGGACGTGAGCCGCCAGCCGACTGACCTGCAGCAGTGTGGGGGAGGGGCCGTCGCCCACTGGCGTGCCGGAGGGGAACAGCAACACTGGCCTCCTCCGGCTCATTTGATTTGCAACGTTTTGTGAACAAAGCGAAGTCTTTATTGAATTCAATAAATGCACATTTGCAACATTCACACAGTGAACAGGGGGCACCATTTCTGGGGCACTTGTGTGTGAGGGGGTGTTGTGCTTGGGAGACTGTGTTGGGAGAGCGCAGCGCCTCACGGGACTGGATCTCCGAACTGAACATGAACGCGGCCTTTTTGGCGGCAACAACTGAGGGGCAGCAGTGTCTCCCTGCTGCTGAGACCCCTCTCGAGTCGATCCTGATGCTAGGATGACTGTTTCTTCTTCCTCCAGGGCGCTGAGGCTTTCTGGAGGCCCGGTGGCGGACCCTTGCTCCAAGCCGACGGGCGTGGGTTCTGGCCGGCTGCCTTCTGCTTTGCCGGCTGGGGTCCCGAACTCACGGGCGGCGCAGTCCTCTTGGGAGGAGGAGGCGGCGCCGGTCTGGGCCGGGGCCAGATAGGCTGCCAGGGACGCCTCCATGGGCGGGAGGTTGACCAAACCAGCCTTATCAGCTCCATCCAGGTCCAAAAACTGACCATAGCCGGGCACCGTGGCGCGGGTGGACAGCGGTTTGTTCCATGTCGAGGTGAGCTCCTCGACAAAATCAGGGAACATGGGCAGGCTGTTCTTCACCGTCCTCGGTTCAGGAGGAAGAAAAAACCCCGAGAACCGCGACGGTTTCTGAGCCGGTGGAGGAGAGGGCCAGTTCACTTCCAGTTTCTCAGCCGCACGACGGTACAGCGAGAGGAAGGATGTGTCGACCTGGTCAACCGGCGCAGCAGCGGCGGCGTACTGACCCGACGACAACGGCTCCTGTTCGTCCTCCGACAAACCATGCACGTCCAGGCCGATGTCCAGGACGTCCTCCTCATCCTGGTAGCTGGCTAGATCGGGTAGCGGCTGGCCAGCGCCCTCGGAGGGGCCCAGCTCAAACTCAGCTAACCCGTCAGCACACTCCATATGGTCTGCCCAGTCACCGACGGGGTCTTCGGCCAGGAGCTCCTCGTCATCGGACTCGGACGGAGCCGGGTCCTTGGACTCGGAGAGGAGGGGGTCCAAACGTGCAACGGCTGTCCTTCCTAGGACTTTCTCCACAAACTTGACCCGCCTTTCCAGGGTTGAGCTCCGGAGCTGGTGACAGGACTCACAAGACCCGGGCTCAGCCAACGCTCTCCTAGCGTGGACAATCCCCAGACAGACAGGACATGCCTCGTGGAGGTCCTTATCGTGCAGGGAGAAGCCGCACCCCTGAGGACAGGGGCGAATGGAAGACTTCACCCTCGCTCGCTTAGGCTCTGCGCTCATACCGAGACCAGAGAGCTGAAGCAAGCGGATGAAATTAGCGCTCCGCGGGTAGCAGCAGCTAACACCAACAGGGGCAGTTAAGCTAATTCCAGGTAGGCAGTAGCCACAACAAGACCAGGCTGACTAGCAGCAGCTAGTAAGCCTGACTCGGGAGAGGTGTTCTTAGCGAGGTGAAGAGCGTAAGAACTGAAGGATGACTGTGGTGGAGCACGTATATATGTGCAGGTGGGGCCTCACATACGTCACCACCACGTCATCTGCCTTAAGGCGTGAATAGAGGTTTCTTCAGTCAGGCCACGCGGGGGCGTGATATCCCATACAATATGTGTTGTACCGAGTGAATCGACTGAAAGGGAACAATTAAGATATTCAGAGTGCATGTGTACACTTTCTGACAACTTTGGAACGGTGCATGAAATATCCACTATGGGGTTGTGTAGAGGTGTTCTGACACTCCACGATTGCAATTTTAAAACCTGGGCCATCTGTGCCAAGGTCTAATGTGAAGCAGCTTGTCGTAAACTCTTTGTTAGCCTCACAGTCCAGGAACCATGAGGCTAATAACATCACTGTTGTTAAAATTTACTGTGTTTCTACTCGCCAGAGTCAGATCCCTCATTGATCAGAGTAAATCAACTCTCACCAAACCGTAAAACATCATCTCGGAGTGATACCACTAATGATCTGCCCCAGCAGACGACACCCACTGTCTGAAGGGCTGCTGCTGTATCAAAGCCATGCTGTCTGTCTCCTCTCCCCCCATGGCCTCATCACACTTCATCTAATAATGGGAATTTACTGCAGGTCTTTTTTTTTCTTGCTCGCTTGGTGAGATAAACAGGCGATTGATGAATCAGGCATAATGCACAGGCTTACGGGCACAGACAGCACGCAGCCCACAGTAAATATGTGCAGACAGGATCGGATTTCGGCATTAGCAGTGAGGAGATGCATTTATTTGCCTCTCACCCAGACTCATAACAGCACTGAGCTTCAATTACCACGTCTGAGAGGTGCAGATAATACATGCAAACGGCACCACTCCCAACCATTACCAGCACATATATACAGTTTGCTTTTCACACTGTCTGTCTCAACTGCACTTCATTGAACCATGTTTGTAACATCTACAATAGAGTCATTATCTGCTGAATGATGTGTGAGTGTGTGTGTGGTTGTTGCATGTGCAATTAGATGTGCCATCTCCATCCAGCTAATGCATGCAGAAATACACTGAACATATGGCTTCTTGCCTTCTGCTAGTAAATTTCTCTGATCACAATCACATCATTTAAAATTTAATTTACTTCAGGCTATGTGTAATAAAGTAGCATGCATCAACTTGACTTGTCATGTCATGTTTCGTTTTTACTTATGAAGCATTAGTAATTTATGTGGGCTAATAAGCTGCAGGCTAATATGTCACCTGAAAAGTAGAAATAAAAAATTTGAAAAAAAAAAAAAAAAAGAATAATAACATTTTGGCCTTGGGGCTGTATACCAAGTTACTACCACATACTGATTCTACCTCTGGGTGCCAGAGGATTTTGACTTTCCCAACAATAAAAGTGACAAATTTACTGTAAATAAGACAGCAGGAGGTGGGCATTCCATAGCCAAGAAGCTTGAAATGTCTTTAGTCCATCCATTGAAAAAAGTTTCTATGAAACTTTATGAAAAAAGGTCTCAGTTATGTAAAAGAAATACCCACATGATTACTCAAAATGCTCAAATGTCAAATACAATAATTTAATCGGGCAGTGTTCAGACAAACTAGCTAGACTAGCAATTTGTGAATTAAGACTTAAGATTTAACTTAACTAATGACTTAAATTGAGTGTGCTCTAAAAGTTAAGAGATTAACTTGGGACATGTCTTAAATGATTTGTGACTTTTAAGACTTGAGAAACTCTCATTAGAGTTCTAGAAAACATGGTATTACTCCAACTTTAAGTCTCTTCACCATCGCTGAGTTTTCATTCCTTGGATGCCCAGTGTCTCTTTGTGTTGAGCACCAGGAGACAGCCCGGCTAAGCCAGCAGCCTAGCCACAGTGCAGTGCTTGCAGCCTGCGTACACTGTCAGCCCCCTCCTCTCTCCTCCGCCCAATGGATGTCAGCCCTGAATTGTGTTTTGATGTTTCTTCAGACCTACAATTGAGCTCCATTCTCAGCAGCCAAAACAGACATTTGTCAATTCATATGCATCAGGGCACTTTTTTTTCCCTTTCCCCCCCCGTCCGCGGCCACTTTCTCTCTCCGCTGTGCCTTTCCCAGTTTTAACTCTACCACTGCACTCAGTAACATCAATCCAGTTTGAGGATATGAGTGGCCACGACCCCCCCCTGCTGCGAGTGGTGTCACATGTGATTACCATTATTTATAAAACTCACTCAGGCTCGGTTGCGTAGTCGGCCTCTCCCGGCCCTTGGCCCTGCACACTACAGTCAATATTTGCACGCAATCCTGAACTGTTGAGAGTTTCCATGGTGGTGAGAGCCTCCATTACATGAAATATTCAGGGCACACGGAGACTCCCGTGAGGCCCAGCGCAGAGTTTTTACTCCGATTTGATTATACGACATGATTTTTTCATGAGCTATGACAGTCCTGTTGAATTAGAGTCAGCTCTGAATCCTTGTGATAGTCACGGAAGCTAGAGAAGGGGAGGAGCAGTCTGTCCTGTTCCCTCACTGTGTCTTTAACTCTCTGTCTGAATAAGGGGGGAACAAATTTAACTAGAAAAACTGAAGACCCCTTATAAAAAAAAAAAAAAAAAAAAGATATACAACATGCACGTGCCCATGCTTGGTTACATAATACTATCATGCCGTAGGTAATACGTCTTACAATACTAAATACTAAACCCATTTTGCTTAGTCTTTTGTGAAAGGTGTATAGCAGTGCTTTTAGACTGATGTTGACAGTCACCAACAATTGGTTCTGATATTAATTTTTCCCTTGGCATCATGCTAAAGCCTGTGAAAGAGCTTTTTAGAGTGTGGAACAGTAAAACTAAATTGCATTTGAATAAATAATAAGGTTATTTAAATTTGAAATAATTGTCATGTTCAAAACTATATTAAACTCGATCATCAATAGTTGTGTTGAAACCAGTATATAATATATAATAATATTAGGGTCAATTTAGGGTATATAGCATCCCATTAGGAAGTCAATTCACTATGTTACCAAACAAACTGCATCACATCTATAATTTGGTGCATGACACTGAAAGGCTGATATTCCACTTTTAATATAAGGTAAAATTCATTCCCAGTTGCAAAGCGGCCCCATGAACCAGACCTCTATTTACTGCACTCATCCATATTTTAATGCCCTGTGCAATATTCTGCCACATATTGTAATTATCTGTAACTTTCTTATGACACGCTGTGGCTTTCATAAAGTACAGAGGCAGTAATTTACTCTAAACCATTTAAGACAACAATAATTACAACTAAGCTGTGCAGGATATCAAGGACTAAGTGTTTGTTGAAATGGTCAGTTTGAAAGCCTTGAGTACACGAATACATAAGGGAGTGTGAACGAGAGAGACAGAGAATAAAAGGGGTAATGCATAATGAAGTATTTGACGATAACAGTGGTGCCACAGTCAGTTATGGTATTATGAGCGTAAAATGATCATTAGGGGCTTCTAATGGCAAAATCAGTCATGCTACTACATACAGACACAGCCTGTGTTGAGGGAAGTTAACAATATTGTGTTGTTGCTGTGTGATGATTTTATGCCTTGTAAATATATTATATATTTTCTGTGATCATTGAGAAGCAGAACCTGACATGTTTTAAACATCTTGCATCGGCTAAATGGTGTTGGCAAATGACAACACTCAAAAAGGAAATTCCTCTAAAAATAAATATGATTAAGCCTTTTCTTTGTGGAGCGAATTAAATATTTATTTATTGACTTATTAATAGAATGCTACTACTTTTATACCGTATAAGCAGGTAATGCACCATTTGACTGGTTTGATAAACACATTCTGGTGTACATCAGACTTAAATGACACTATATGAAACAATATCTAATTACTCATAAGTAAAAGGCAAATCTTGTTTATATAACTACCATACAGTCGATGGCCCTACAACTGAAAATTATTTACAGCATGATGTTGAACGAAGCTGAATGGAGATATCATATTATGACCAATAGTGCCAAATGGATAAGTAGATTAGTTGCTGAGTTGGTTGACAGAAGACAAGTTGTCAACTAATTTTATGTTTATGTGTTTCAATCATTTCTAAAGTAAAAACTCTAAATATTCTGGCCCTAGCTTTACAAGTGTAAGACTGCTGATTTTCTCTGTTTATATCATCATGAATTGATTATCTTTGGCTTTGGGACTATTGGTTGGACAAGACAGGCAACATGAAAATGTCGCCTCAGGCTATGAGAACTACTTTCTTTAGTTAGTGACATTTTGTACACTCAATATAGTTAATTGACAATATAATTAACTATACACAAAGCAATACTTGTAGCCCTAATGACGTAGTATCCCGACTCAACGTTTTGCCACTCTTGATATGAAAAGAAGAAGTATATCATCACTTTAAAACCAAGCTGAAATCTGAAAAATGCATGCAATGTCTCAAAGGGCCGTTTGTTTTTGCTAAATCTTCATGTTGAAAGTGGAGATTCACAGGGCAGAGATGAAATACTATCTATAGTAGTGATGATATATAAATAAATATCATAATTAAGTTCATGTAGTTAAATAAATTAGATACAACCCTGACAAATTGCCTGACAAATATGTAAAGAAAAGCTAAAAATAAAAAAAATAAAAAATGTGTCCCTTATAATAGGGAATACACATAATTTGGTATGTCAGCATTCAATATGTTGTTATTGCCATGTAAACTGCTCTGGTTCTGGCAACTGGCCATAAAAATGACAGAAGACGTGTAATGTTGTTAGCGGATCCTCGCAGTAAGTGGCCTTCACTGAACTGCCATGCCTCAGCTGCTGTATCACAAATACAAGTGCTTACACTGAGAAGCTCCAAATGTCCCCATCCATTCCTTCAACTACCACATTCTCTCATTTGATTTCAGGTGAAGGCATGAAGTGTAACAAACGTAAGTGTCAAACAGATCTCGATCATTTCTCACTTAACTCCCTCCATTCTGCCGTGTAGTTGTATTCTGACATGTTTAATATGACCCACAGTCATGAAGGTGATGGTATTCTTTGGATTTATGTGATTGCAGCGGTCCAGCTTCACTTTTTTAAAGAATATTTCAAATATTACCTTGAGAAAAATCACATCTCATGTTGTTATTTTTTCACTCAATGCATTTCTCACTGATGATAAGTTACTGTGATATTTTCAAACACTGTGTGAGTCTGCTCTAGGACAGTCAAGGTCATTCTCAACACCTGCCTTTGGTCCACTGCACCAGATGATTGTCAGCTGAGTCCAACACTGTCGATTTGGCCTTTTGATTCACACAACCACACACATACATGCACAACCACACACGCGCAGTGCAAGTAAGAGATTATTGGCTGGTGGCTTTAACAGACTGAATCCAGTTTTCCCAAACACAGACCTGTCTATGTATGTGTGTGTGCGACCCAGCTTGAAACGATATGATTGGTCACGGGCCCACCAACGTGCACAGAATGACAGTAGTGAGAGTGTGTGTATTTGAATCACATACACAAACGCACACTGGGTGACAGTCCGGGTGGAATACAGATGGAAGGACTTCCATCTTTGATTGCCAGGCTAATTGCTTTCCTCAGCTACATGCTATTTTCTAATAACAGCATACACTAATGCAGGATAGAGCTTGATTGTCCTTTCATACATCAATAATAGGAAGCTTTTAACTCCTGGTGATTGTAGTGTATTCTGTAATCTGGCTGTATTATAAGAGTTGTCTTTTATAATCATCACTTTTGCAATATGAAAAATGAATTTACAAATGAAATCAACATTGCTTTTCTCGCCCTCTCTCTCTTGTGGATTAAAAAGCTTATAAGTGAAGTCATTTCTGGCAGAAGTGGTTCAGAAAATAGAAAATAGCTGTTCACTAAAGACTAAAGAGCTGCATGAGTAATGACGATCATGCTTTTATTTCCTTCCTAGGATGTTTGGATTCTCCTCATTTGCAATTACTAAACATTTTTAGTAAGAGAGATTTGCATTTATTCAATTTAAACTTCATGTTGCATCTAATTTAGGAATGTCAACACATGTAACATAATGCTGTAGCATTATGACTAGTCTTTGTCAAATGATCAAATATCTGTCTGACTTAAAGCACAGTCCTTCTAATTGCCATCTTTGCGGCTATAATTAGTATTATTCATGCTGTTTCGGCCGAGTATTTCATAATACAATTGAACTATGATTTTCTCTAAACTTTCTTTGTTATGAAATATCTTTTGTTTAATTTCCTGAACCAGGAACCACATTCATATTAATACCAGATAATTTATTCTCATTTAAATATGAAATAATCAAACTGTGTTAATATAAATGAGGTTGCTTTCATTTTATTTTCAAAGTGATGAGCTGGCTTACCACCACTACCACCACTAATACCCTTGATAGTGTCTGATTAGAATATTGCTTATACTTGCCTATGCTTTCTTTAGGGATGGATTGTTAAAACATGCAAAATTGTCATCTTTACAACAATATAACTTGAAACAGTCTAATTTTCATTGTATCATTAAAAAAAAAAAAAACATCCAATATTCAAAATGTATTATATTCCACATTTTTGGGATTTGGAAATGTAGCTCATGTTGACCAATTGGCTGGCCTTAGTTTGAACTGAAGTAAATACAATGTGTTAAAACAACATACAACAAAATATTGATGCAGTGCAGTATCACTTGCATTGACAGCAACCAACTAAACTGGCAGGTATGGTTTAGCAGGGACCTCTCAAAGTCACCAGGCTGGACAGTTCTGGTTTTGACAGTACTGTTGGATAAGATGGTTGATACTATTAATCTGTGGACCACATCACAGACAGCTTTCGTCTATCAGTTAGGTTTTCAGTAATTGTTTTCCTTACAGACTTAAGCTGTTGTGAGTTTTTGAAGTAGCCTGCAAAACCTGCAGATGGAGCATTTGAACCCTAACTAGTCCTAATATTCTGTAACCTGACTTAATAACTATATGCACATAAACTTCAAAATGCAAACTGTTTATCAAAGTGATGAATGGATTGATGTATTAACTTCAGAATTGATCAGATTTTCAAACTCACTGCCACAAAGGAAAACCATGAAGTAAAAAAAAAAAATTAAATAATTTACATAAATTATCACTGAATCATCATAATTATATTTCAAATACTAGTTTGAATGGATGGGAAAATCTGCACTGTTGCATTTCTGAATATATATATTTTTGCTGCATATTTTAAATAAATCTCATGAAACGCTTCCACGTGGGACATACATTATATGCATATAAAAAATTTGACTGCCTTGCAGTTCTTTTTTGTAGAAAAAAAAATGCTGGCCATCACAAATGTATGATTCTTCTTGGCTGCTCTCATCAAACCCATCCATGCAAACCTCCAATTAATCAATTCTGTCAGGCGAAAAGGTCAAGTTTGCATATTTGCTGTTCGGAAGCAGCCATATTTACTGCTTTATTTCAAACTGTAGCGCTGTGGGAAGCCTGATGCGCTGGAACAAATCAAACCCATCTCTTAAGAGTGCTGCTCTTTCTGAGGACTACAATGATCAGAGTGAGCAGCTGTATCTGATTGACAACACCGTCAGTCCAAGGTAAAGCTCCGCAAAGATGGCAGAGTGACTTAAACAATGCCATTGTGTCATCTCATTCAGCCTATCATGGAGTGGATAAATGCTACTTTAGCTCCAAATTGTTTGTTAAATGGCAATTAACTTAACCAGTGAAAACTATGTGCACTGAGCTGTGATAAAATATGAACATTTATAATGTATTGAACCTCCATTGAACCATCCATTGCAAAAACCGCATTTCACAACATCCCTCATAAAGCATAAACAGAGGCCCAGAATGTAGGCTGGCAGTTTAAAAGAGACTGCTTTGTGTTATCACTGGTCTAATTGAAGTGGTAACAGCTTCATCACTACAGCTGTAGGGCATGAAGAAATGAAGACTGTGGTTATCTATTATGGCGCTAATTATAGGAATATGCCTTGGGCTTAGCAACTGTCCCCGGCACTACGCTATCTGTAATCTGTTCCAAAACTTGAGAGTGCTTTACAAGGTTAGAAATGGGATGAAACAGACTGCACAGTGGATGGAGCTGATGCTGTATTATCCAACCGTATTATCTTGAAACAAAAACAACAAAATTAGCTTTGAAATTAAAGAAAAAGTTTGATTGGGACTATTATTTGGTTGTGCATGCATTTGTATGTGTGCGTGTCCCTGTGTGTGTGAGCAGCTGTGCGAGGGTGATTATGGTGTGACAGCTGCTGACAGAGAGCTCGACTTGAGGCAAGTGAAGAGGTCTTAAATAAGGCAGTAGCTTTCAGAGTAGCTACACTCTTCTCTGTACACTTTCGCCCCTCTCTGAAAAGCTGCAATTACCATGTCAGCTGCTATAATGCTTACATGAAGAAAATAGCTCAAGCTAATTATTTACTCTCTTGTTCAGTCAGTACAGAGTGGGAAAACTTTGAAATGTAAAAGCTGTGAAATGGACAAAAGCATGGTAATGACTGTGAAACTGTGGACAGATTAAATATGCATTGTTGGTCCTCATTTGTTAACATTCTGCCGGCTTTGTGAAAATACTATTATACTTTTGCCCTCTTTGAAAGAGAAACACTTAAACTTAAAGTTTTGTATCCTTCTCCTGACTAGTCTGGATTAATGCCTACATTTTCATAGCTTAAAGACTAATGCAAAAATAAACACATTACCTGAGTCAAATGCAGCTGTGACAGCTCGTTGTCTGATGTGATCAAAAATAGTTTAATAATAAGAAATGTGACTACAGTTTGCACTTTTTTGTCTTGCAGCTGTGACTTGCTACAAATGCCTGCCAAGAGCAAATTACGTGCAAGAAGTTCATGTGATAACCGTTAGATAAGGGTCATATTCCCAGTAAGGGACAAGTCAGGTTGAGAAACAACTAAACTTTAGTTTCTTTTAACCGAGGAAAAGTTTTCAATCACACCAGATGCATAAATGTATGTTACTTTCTCTTTGTCAGACTCTGAACAACTTTGTGTGTGTAAGGATCTCTGACCTTTCAGCTGAAATATTTATAACTTATTGTTTTCGCTGAGTGGGATTATTTGTCATGATGTTCTTACATATTTCAGTTGTATGCTCGTATTGTCCTCTTAACCTAATTTTATTCTTACTCTGTTGAATAAATCAAAGACAAAGACAATATTGGAGTAGCTTTGTTTATTTGTTCGTCTCTCACTGGAATATCCTCTGCAGGGTTTATTATTGCTTTGCATAGGTTTGATCAGTACAGGCAAGTTAGAGACTTTCTATTGAGTGATTCATTTGGCTATTTGTGTGCAGCAAGCCCAGAGGCTGTGCATGGTCATTGTTGTTGTTTGTAATAATAGTGTTGGTTTAACTTGGTGACATTATAAGATGAGCAATGACGTGTTATCAATGTTTGTTCATTTGTAAAGTTTTTTAGGAGGAAATGGAAGTGTTACGAAGTAAATTAACCAACTATTAGTGACTGCCAAAAAACGCCAATCTGTTATGTTTTATGTTACTGTATAGGGTTGAGAAAAGAAGTTGCATTTAATGTTGTATGTAAGTTAATCTTATCTGATGTTGCCACAGATAGGATACAGAATATTTAGTAATAACTGTAATAACATTACAGTGTAGTGTTGGCATGTTAACACTTTAATAGTTTTACATTCATATTACTGTAAACGGACCAAAAAAAGCCAAAAGCCTCAATGTGTCTTTCATTTCTGCATGCACAGTGTAAATCCTACATGTTGTTTGTCCACTAGGGCATCAGATTTATATTGTCTGGTCACAGTATTGACATGTCTGTGTGTTTATGTGTTGTGTGTTTTGTGTGTGTGTTAACATACATATAGAGAAATAATCTGTAATTGCTGACCTTGAAAAATGAGTTAACAGTTTTCACTTCTCACGTGGTAAATTTATTAAAACCTTCATATTGGTCAGCTTTCATTTCATTAGACATAAACTAGAAGCGGTCTATATAAAGATCCGTGGCTGAGGCTGTTATTTTAAGGACTAACTCCAAGTGTTTGAAGTGTAAATACTATTATTTAAGATAAAATGTAGCCATGCAGTAGAGGAGTAGAGTAGTTTTGTAGATATTACCTCTGAACCTGTTTTTTTATAGCCTCTTGTGTATTTGCATATTTGCAGCAATACTCAGTTTACTTCCCTGCTCATCAAAAGGTAAGAGTCCTCTCACTGTATATCAATTTGTTTTCTGCTATGAAGTGAATAGATTATCTCAAGTTAAGATACTTTAAGGAGAAAACTTCCTAAAGATTTAATAAGACCAGGAGTAGAGTCCTCTTATCAAAATCACTCAAACGTAAAGGTCATTCAGAAATTCTGCCACCGCTCGCAATTAGTGGTCCCCTGGGGAGAGGTGTATTTAAGTACAGTAGCTTAAAAGATTTTATGTGGTCTGATGTTGATCTTTCTTCTCAGTAAAGTTACTTACAAGTACTTTGTTTTCCTCACACATGATGCATTAGCCTAATGAGACAGCTATTCAAGTTTGACTGCTTCTCTCCATCCTCTGAAATAACCCTATCCTGATATAACCTACATCATTTTTGTTGCTTCCATATTATAAATCCTAAAATAAATGTTATCCATGTCAAATGTGTCAGCTTTCAAAAAAGTTAGTAAAGTCTTGGAGATAAATAAAAAGGTCATATGCACTGTCCTGTGCATGGAAATTGAACATCAGCAGAACAACACTCAAAACAAATAGTGGCAAAAAAAATCCACTATAGTGATCACAGTCAGCAACATAAGTGTATTTTTAGATGCACTTAACATAACTTCACATTAGTTTACTATGATTATCCTGCTGTGCCAACGGCATGACTATATATATTTGTCATAGTTTTTATGGTTCCTCCTGTCCAGTGATGAGGAAGAGGCAGGTGGTAGCAGCACAGACACACATTGTTATTGCATTATTTATCAGGCTGTAGCACTTAACTATTAGTAGGGCATGTGACTTTCGCACACATTCTGATGAAGCACCCACAGCAACATGCACATACATAAACTTGCACCTGTCCATGACTGACAGTAAATTTTGCCATGTCATTGTTTATCTCCCTGACACCATTGATTTAACTGAGCTGGATGGGTCCCTCTAATCCCTCGGGTTATTGGAATTTTGCTTTAAAAATAAGCTTATAGGATGGACAGCTATCTGAACAGGTACAAGAAATTCTCCCAGAATCCATCAAATTATTGTAAAAGTGCTGATGGAGAGGTATTGATGCCTTCTTGCCTGGATGATTTTATCTAACACACAAACACAAAATGATAAAGACTCACTAATATTTATTTGTCACACTTTACAGCAGCATGTCCAAGTTACTGTATTTATTCCACAAAATCAAATCACCTGCAGTGTGTAATTTCTAAATCAGGAGGTCACAGAGTTCTTAGAAAAGGTGATCCAATGATTGACCATGCAAATAGATTATTCCACCAAATCTGTCTTTCCTTATTTTTCATTTGTGTTCAATTGATTCAAGACAGAATTGACAATTGCATTCATTGTTCAACACCTGCGCACAAACTTGTTTGTTATAGTTGTCAGAACAAGTTGGTCGAACATTTCACCTCGTTTAGCCGATAACGCTGGATCCGTTATAGGTCAGTCGTTCTAAAGTTGGTGTTACAAGCAGTATCAGACTAAAATGCACACTGTACAATATACACTAGTGCAGGATGTTCAATGATCTATTTCATCCAGAAATGTCGTTGTAGTTCTAGATGTGTAGTTAGGCTAATAATCACCTCACCACTCTTTTTCACATTATAGCTTAAAGGTCCAGCATGTAAGACGTACAGAATATATGATATTTTAGAAGTAGTACTTTTTTTTTCATTAGTGTATGACAATAAGGACTGTTCTTGTTACTTTAGAATGAGCCTTTTATATCTACAGACACCACATAATGTTGAACACCCCTGTTTCTACAGTACCCCAGAACGGACAAATTAAACACTGGTTTCTAGATGCAGCCTTTCACAGTTTTCACATGACCACTGTAGTTTATCCTTCATGCTAGGAGGGAGAGGGTCAGGCGAGGGGTTTGCAATCAGCAAGTATGCTGCGAGATGCCACTAAATCCTACACACTGATGCATTGCTAATTAAATAACTGTATGTTAAACACACACATACATATCATTTAATCCAAGTCGGAATACTAATTCAATATTGTTGTTGTTGTTGTTTTTTTTTTGTTTTTTTTTACTTAGAAATGTTAATTTAAGGTCTTAATTGATTGTGAACTAACCCAAGTTGTGATATATGAAGAGATATAGGCATATAGGCTGTACTTTAAAGTTGGTTTAGTTCAGATGCGGATCTGCTTGAATCAGCAAGTGCTAGAGCTAACTTACCCCTGCTTTCCTTTTTTTTTCCCTCTTGTTCTGTTTTTTGTTGACTGCAGATTTTTTTCTTCAAGTTTTCTTTTCATTTTTGTATATAGGTTGGTTTTTTTTTGCACAACTTCACCAAACTATCTTGAATAGCATGTCTGTCTGTTGTAAACTACAGATAAAGCATACACTGTGAAAATTACCTCAGCAACACTGTGTTCTCCGTCCATTACTTGGTCAACCCTTCACACCCCCGATCATTCAAAATCTTTGATAGATTCTGCACAATTACAACATATAGTAATTCATTGGCAACTTCTTTATGGCATTCAATTTCTTCAGTAGCATAAAAACATTTATTGATTTGTTTTACAATGTTTCTTTGGTTGGACGTCAGAGAGAAAAACAGTCAAGAGGCAGCCACAACTTGTAGATGAACTTGTCTCTCAGATAAACCGATCAGTGTCAAGTCAGTGTAAAATAACAAGTTACCACTGTGCTATATGAGTCATTAGTCTTTTCTCTGATAAAAATGAAGGGCAGTGCCGGCTATGTAGACGATTAATATCTTCACTGACTTGCAAATGCGTTTGCAACTTCAGCAAACTTCATTTCCATCAGTATAGTTAGCTCACAATTTCTAACAACAAAAAATGTCAGTTTTTGGCTGAAAGAGTTATTTTACAGCAAGAAAAATAGAGACAACCACTGCTGGATCCAGTTACGCAGAGGTCATGAGAACCAGGCTCTAAAAAGGCATGTCTGACACGCTCTCACCCCATTTAGCCCCTGTGATGGATGGATCATTTTATACACCATTAATCCATCCATTTGTCAATTACTAATGGAAATTTTGGGGTTGAGGGTGGGGTGCGTTTGGGGGCAGGTTTCAGGAACTGTCAAGTCGCTGAATGCCATCTTGCATTACCGCTGACTGTAATTACAGAACCTGTCTGAAAAGTCACGGAAACACTCAACCCAAAAAAGGTGCAAGTGATAATGATGTTTATTGCGCTTCATGATTATTATCAACACTGTCATTTCCATTTGGAATACATTTCGTATTTAGACTGTGAACATGATTGGCTGAGTATCATACATTGTTGTGCTGTATAATAAGCATTCACTGCAAGACAAGTGGCTTACTGATGGCACTCTGCTGAGTGAGCAAATTATACTCCGTTACTTGAGAACACATTTAGAACAGAGAATGGAGAACAGAGATGGATTTGTTCCCAGACACCTTTCAAAACTCCTTTAATGGAAGGAAATGTGCAGGAATTATGGGAAATTATGCAGATAAGTGTGCATTGGTGTACTTTTGTTTGTTATGTTGTTCTATCCCTTTTATCTAAAGTCTGGAGAGTAGAAGAGACATTACAAGTGTCTTTATTTATTGCATTGGAATAAATATCACGCCACTTTTAATTTGAGTTACAGGTGTAAAATAAATTTGCAAATTATAAAATATGTCTAATACGTGTCACTGTGACATTACATTATTCATAACCAATTTTTTTTTTTTATTGGTTGTGTTGTATCCAAGTTTATATATGGTCTACTTTGCAAAACAATTTTAGAGTAAAAGGAAAATAAACCAGTGATAAATCTAGTAATTATAATATGTAAAGCCAGGAGACAGAAGAACGGATACAAAGCCTCTTCAATACCTGAAGGGACATTATGGAGGTCGAAAAAAAAGGATTTATGAGGAACTATCTGCTGTCAGTCCCTGGAAATTACCCCAGCCTCTGAAGGCGCCCTGTTTCCTTCCCGCATCTCTGAACGATGGGCGGATGTCTCTTTAACAGCTGGGGTTACCGACATACTGGCTCTCGGGCCTGATGAGCTGCTCTCTCTATTTGCTCTGCTCATTCTCCTGAGCACCGTGGCCATCCAGATTAGAGCCTATGGCCCATTAGGCAGCCAGGGAGGTGGGCAACCTCAGAGGTGTAGCACAAGTGTGTATGAGAGTGTGCATGTCTATGTGCAGTAAGATAGACACTACAAGTCATTCTGGGAAAAATTGGTCTGTAGGAGAGTTTGTGCTCTTGTACTTCCTTTTTTTTTATGATGACCAAATGTCCTAACAAGGACAGAAACCTGAAATATACTTCACTTTGGACAGTGTATTGGACAGAGTAACATCTAAGACACGTACTACTGTGTAATTAAAATTAGGCTGCATGTTTACTCATTCCCTTGAACAGACTAATTTGAGGATAGAAATGTCATTGTTGGGCCACAGGAAGTACTGAGTAAGTCACTTGTCAATTGGTGTGCCCTAGACTGTGACATTATACAGATTTTCTGTTAATGAGATTGGAGTTTCTAAGTAGGGCTCTTTTCTTTTCATTTCTTTTCACACTACCCAGTTCTTGTTCTTTATTTCATATAAAAAGAGATTAAAAAAATAAGATGTATAAATTGTTAGTAGAAGTTCAAAACATGTTGATCTAATCATCTTAAATTAACTGCAAATGTGTACGTTAATTAATGTAGACATGGCCTCAAATTATTTCCAAATGTGTGCAGTTTGAGTTGTGTGTATAATGAATCAAGTATGAGAACCCAATTTATGTCACGTACTGTGTACAATGCATTCCACTGGGAACGGTTTACTGAAAAAAAGCAGAACATATAGGCCTTCATGTTTGATGCTGGCATGATTTACAGACCAAAGCTTTAGATTAAATTAGCTTGGAAAGCGTCCAGCTTCATTCTGTACTACAAGTCTTTGAAGGCACTTTATCTTTTTTCAGACACATACACATTGTTGCACCTTGATACTAACTCATAAGTCTGTCACTCTCTCTCACACATGCTGTGGTATACACAGTGAGAGGGCAAGGTGCCACCAAAACATGCATAGTGTAGTGTCTGTCAAATGGTGTTGGCATACAGTACAGTACAGTACAACAGGTAATTTCTCATCAGTACAGCGAACAAATTAAAGTAGTCCAGGTTAGAGTTTTTAGTGCTACTAATCACAGATTCTTACAAACATGCAAGGGCGTAACTTTGAGTTGAACATTGGGGGTGTTGAGATTTCTGTCTGTGAAGCAGGTCTGAGGACATGCCCTGCATGAGAAAATCTTTTGGCAGGAGAAGCCCTGCCAAAAAGTGATTGCACCCTGTAACTCTAGATTGCAAGGAGTGATATTGACCAAATTCACTGTACATGCACCTGGTTTCCTCTACTATTCATGCTGAAAAGACAAAGAATGTAACCCCTACCAGTCCAGAGTTACAGGGTGTAGTCACTTTTCGGCAGGAGAAGTCCTGCCAAAAAGTGATTGCAGCCTGTAACTCTAGATTGCAAAGAGTGATATTGACCAAATTCACTGTACATGCACCTGGTTTCCTCTACTATTCATGCTGAAAAGACAAAGAATGCAACCCCTTCCAATCCAGAGTTACAGGGTGTAGTCACTTTTCGCCCTGCCAAAAAGTGTTTGCACCCTGTAACGCTAGATTGCAAGGAGTGATATTGATCAAATTCAGTGTACATGCACCTGGTTTCCTCTACTATTCATGCTGAAAAGACAAAGAATGTAACCCCTACCAATCCAGAGTTACAGGGTGTAGTCACTTTTCGGCAGGAGAAGTCCTGCCAAAAAGTGATTGCATCTAGATTGCAAGGAGTGATAATGACCAAATTCACTGTAGATGCACCTGGCAAACACAGAGTATGTTGTGCAGAATGTAAAGGCAATCTGTTAAAGTTACAGTTCTATATATGCTGCATTATTGTATCCATCATTATATTCTTAAAAGTACAAGTTATCCAAAAAGTTATTTAAGTAAATGTAATGAATTAAATGTAACTCGTTATTACCCACCTCTGATAGCACTTACTGATTTCTCATTATGTGTTATATGATTGCTATCTAATATGACGTTAAAACTTTCTGCATTCTTTTCTGCATTTATTTCCTAATCTTCATAAAATCATTGAAACTGAGGTATTGAAATATAACTTTATTTATAGATCAAAGCGGTGTAAAATCACATTGCAACAACGATAACAACAACAACAATAAAAGTGGCAGGGTAAAGCATCTACCCTCATCAATTGTTGACAACTAGCCTACATTATGGAAACATCAGGTTACTTTTTTTATCTGCGCCGTTCTTTTTCCGTAGCCTCTTCACTTGGGCTACAGGACATTTCTATTGCACAGTAAAAAAAACATTTCTCTCGGTGCTGTGCCTGCCAGCTGACCCGTATATTATATCTACGAGTAGACCTACGCTCACTTCCTCTGAACTGATGCGCGTTCCCGTCGGGGGCAGTCGTTTTTCGGCAAGCAGTCTCTTTTCGGCACTACACTGGTTTCATTGAAAAAATAAAGACTTACGTAGCTAGATGCCTGCGACCTCTTAATTAAATGGTTAATATGATGACAAAGATGCCTGTTAACTGAATAGCGAATCTGGCTAACTAGCTAAGACACAGCACAGCAGAAAGTAGGACTAACTTTTGTTCAGTTAACATTATTTGACTCGTGAGTGGTGGCACTGTAGCCCTAGCAGTAGCGTACCTCCTGTTGGGAAGATATTTTAATTTTTTTGCCCAACCAACAACTTAAAATTGTTGGTTGGGCTTTCTTTTTCTCTCGTGCTGTCTTCATATCACCATGGATGCTTCATGCATACACGGGGAGACACTGGAGGCGGGACGCACGCACAGGTCTGAGGTGGGCAAAACCAAATCTCAGAGTGGGAGGGGGCGCAGACAAATGTCACTATTTTTTACTGCTAAATTGAGAAAATCTACCACATTGTCGTCTTTATAATACTTAACATTCTTTATCAATAATTATGATATCATATTGGGTGGGTTGTGGTGGCTGGTTTGGATTATTCCCATCCCCCCCATAAATTACGCCTATGCTAACATGCAATTTGTTGTGTTAGCTTGAGTTAGAATGCACCGTCACACTGACTTAAAGCTCTAACTGTGATACACTGGGAAAATGGACCAAAATTACCCACCAGTGTAGATACCACGTTTGAATGCCAAACAGTGATTCCTCTAGAGACCCAGCAACCACAACAGTACATTTCTATCAAGCGATATAGGAGATAAGATTTCATTTTTACCCCTAACAGCAATGGAGCTATTGTCTGCCATGTTTGCTTAAAAGTCCTTGTCACAATAAAAATAATAATAAAGATTTGAAGAACAGTAGTGTGGTCGCCCTCTGGGCACCCACACCAATGAAACCCTTGGATTGTCACTATGTATGGAATAAGTTCCTGAGTGGGTGCACAGCATTGCGTGCACCCATGGCTGTTTGTAGGTTAATGCTCTCTACTGTGCTCTCCACCCTCAGGGGCATGTTTTTACAGGCCAGACAGTTCCATACAAACACATCATGTAAATCAAAAGCTGAGCTTGATTTTTGAAAAACAAATTGGAAGACAAGGCAGATTGTAAATTGCTGCAGGCAATTTTGAAGGACTGTAATCACGGTTTGTTTTTGAGAAATTGTTTTTTCCACTGTCACTATTTTTTGATACGCTCTAAAATATTCAATGTCATTCTTGCCTTGGGCAACAGAAACTTTACATAGATAAGCATGGAGGGTTTCTTCAGGGCCAATGCAAAAATATGAAAAGTTTATTGTTGCACTGCAAACCCTTTGAGTCTCAAAGGTTTATTGAGGATGAATGATGCGCAATGTATCCCTTACCATGGGAAAATATGCTAAAACATTCAATCATAAGTAAGTGAATGTCTATAAATTGTATATCATCCCAACAGCTAATTGGCAAAACTATCTCAATATTGTATTGTGTCTTTTCTTTAATTGTTAGAACAGTGAGTAATTAACACAGAGATTCAGAGCTTGATCTTTATTTTGTCAATCCGACACGGTTTAACTGCTCTATAAGTCGTTAGACAGCACAGCTTCACAGCCAGTTTAATTACTGTACCTTCACTTGGCTTGAAATGGATCAACAACAGTTAGACTAAATTGGCCTTTTGAAGTTGAATACCAACACACTTATTCAGCAGAGTTATTCACTATTTTCAAATGTAGCTATTTTTATGTCAGACTATAAATGTGTTTATGGATTCGTGCAGAACTGAAATTTCGTCTTTGCAAGTACCCCCTTGAAAACACTTAAAAAGCTCAGACTCTTTATTAAACCCTTACTAATTTAATTTTTATAGAAGCAGCTCTGTTCAGTATGCAGGTTTCATTGCAAATTTTTACAGATATACATTTTTCCTTCTATGCAGTTCTATTTTGTTATTGTTTTTCCATTAGAGTTCTATACTGGATGGAGCGCTGGATTTTGTTTGGTTCTTTCTATTAGTAACAAGCAGGTCATATTTAAAATGAATGCTAAAATTAAGACTTAATAAATTAGAATTTAAGAAAACTTAACTTTCATGGTCTCATATCTCAGTCAGTACCAACCTCAAACATGTACTTTTTTTTTTTTTCATTTACATCTATATAGCAGCAATCACAGGAAATATATCTGAACTTGTTGCATCCAGCTGTGTTTAAGTGGAAAGGAGACTTGTTATTCAGGGATAAGGAATAAGTCCCTTTCTCAAAACACATCTTGTAAGTCAGTGCCTTCTTTTATAGCTAATGTGATCTGAGAAATTGATATTTCAGCTTCTTGTCCTGGGAGTAAAAATTAGTCATCTATTTTTTTTCCCCCACTTATCTGGGAATCATTATAAGACTAAGAGTCTATTGCCAGTCTGGTGGCTCTGAGGCTGTACAGAAAAACAAGAGGAGATGGTGGATTGTTAAATTTACAAATATGCATTTAGTGTATAGTACACAATTCATTCATGTTTGTTTTCCAAACATATTTCAGTTGTAGATTTCATTTAAACTTAAGAGACGTAAAATCTACTAGTTTCAGTCATGTTGAGATGATCCTGGGAACAACCGAGGACCATTTCCTCTCTTGTGTCAGAGGATTTGCCGTGGACCTTCTGAGATTTCTACACAGTGAAGGTAATTAATCTTATCAAATTGGTCATTTAGAGGTGGTCTCTTAAGAGTACAGTACTTTATTTGTACTACATTTTACAACTTGAGCTATGTAATGTTCACTACCATTCACTAGTCATGCTAACATTAGCCCTCAAATAACTTTTAAAACTTTATCTGTTAACATGGTTTAATGAAATGTGTGCAAAAGATGTGCTGTTGGAGTTGGAAAAGTAGCCAATACTTTATTTGTAGTTTAAAATAATACACTGTTTTCCAGTGTTAACATATCTGGTGTACCAAGTGTGATTCTGATTATGAAGTATATTTGGTGTGTCAATTGGTGTGTCAGCCCTTGGTTGGAGTGCTTAGAGTGATACTATATATATATATATATATATATAATTTCATGTGTACAACATGATTAATAAAGTTTCAACTTAACTTAACTTAACTTATACTTTATAGTAGCAATACTTAATATGAGACGTGTGAGGAAAGATGTTTCATTTCTTTTAGTGGAGTGGTGCTCCAAAAGCTTTAAAAAAGTTTGAAAATTATAATTTTGTAAACAAATTGCTGCTATACTGAATGTGCATGCTTGTTATTATACTTGTTTTCAGATAAATGCAGAATTTGTGTATTGCGATGTACACCATCGTCTGTAGTCCAGATCCACATCCTGACAAGCTGCTATGGATATCTGGAAAGAGATGACAACCAACCTATGCCAGATGAGCTTTCACTGAAGTCAGGGATCACCAAAGCCTTTAGGATTAATCCTATGGGGAACATGAATGCCAGTACTGACCAACTGACCTAAAGACCAACATTATCATCTCTAAAGCCGCTGGTGGCATAAAATACACCAGCCAACAGCATGCTGTAATGAACCCAAAAACAACATTGTTAAAGGCATTTAAGTTGAAAATTTCTTTTTGGCCTAAGTTTTTTAAAGTTTGGATTCAATCCACGTGTGGGGCAGTTCTGTATGGGCTGGTACTTCATTGTGAACAGCACATTAGTGAAACCATTAGCACAATAAAGTCTCATTGTCTCTGTCAGTTGTGCTGATGTGGTCTCGTTCCAGCTCTTTGCTTGTGATGAGTACAGATGGACGGAGCTTGTTCTCTCCGGACACGGGGAATCATAGCTCACAGTTAGGCCCCCTATACACTACAGTCACACCTCATTGACCAACATTACGGCAAAGGAAACCAAATCATTGCAGGAGGGGTAGTGGCAGCAGAGGACCTCTTCTCAACACTTTGCCCTCTTTGATCATCATTCTCAGTCATCAGCCTCTACAGCAATAAGAGATGATTTAAATGATCAGTATGTTCTAGTTTGAGTTTTTTTAGTAGTAGCGTTGGCAGCAACAGTAGATCATATTGGAAATAATAATCATAGTGGCTGAGCGAGCAGTAAAATAAGTTGATGTACACACTATCTCATAACCATAGATGAAATATAGTGAAAATAAAGAATTTCAGGCCAAAAGCCAAACATTTGACATGTGATATATTGCTGTTGAGGTATAAAGTTATAAAGTAGTGGCAAGTGCAAAAGTGCCTGGAATATTTAATTCAGTGTCCTCATCAATGACAAATCTACAGAACACACACTGTTACCACCAGTCTAAAGTTTCTATGTTCGCTGAGAGGCACCACAACATTTATCCATCTATTTATAGCTGCAATACATCTGCACCGTGACGTTAATAGCTTGATCCATTTCTGTAAAAATGTGCGGCCTCCCTCGAGTTACAATAGACCCAAACAGGCTGCTGTGGTCAATGTATTCTATTCTACAAGCCTGCGTCCTCCACTGTGTTTGCGCCACACAAAGTCAGTAGTCAGTTGGCAGCTTCTTTGAATTGTTTGGTGATTGGCTGGAGGCTAAGTGGTGGTGACGGATTGTGATGTTGATGTATTTACCTCCTCTATGCTGACAGGAAGCTGTTCTTACGTCCTGATTGACTGGGTCTCATCACAGCAGCCAGCGTTGCTTTGTTTAACTCGGTCAGGTTGGGGAGGGTTTGCTTACTCACTCGATGAGACGTCCATGAAGATGAGAGGAAGACCTTCTCTAATCTTGGCTGACATTGCTGTCTTGGCAAGCAGAACAGCTCACTGTTGCACTGCAAATGGGTGGATATGAAGCTACACGTCCTTTGAGACAAAGTTTGTTGTCCAGGCATGTTGATGAACATGATATGTGTATTCCACAGTTGGTTGAATAGTTTCAGGATTTGCGATAAACAGCATTGTTCTCAAAATATTGTGGAAGTTTTCTGATGTCAATATCATGATACTTTCTGGGGCTAAAAACATGCATTAGTTCATTCATATGATTACAAAGTAAGTCATCAATCATCCATCCACCCATCCATTTTCTGTAACCACTTATCTTATCAGGTTCACAAGGGGCTGGAGCCAATCCTAGCTGACATTGGGCAAGAGGCGGGGTACACCGTGGACAACTTGCCAGTTTATCACAGGGCTGACACATAAAGACAAACAACTATGCTTAACTACAATTATGGGCAATTTAGAGTCACCAATTAAAATGCATGTCTTTGAACTGTGGGAGGGGGCCCACATAGACACGGGGAGAACATGCAGACCCCACACAGAAAGGCTCCAGCTGGGGATCAAACCAGTAACGTTCTTGCTGTGAGGCGGCTCAGTTATCAGTCAATCAGTTGTTATTTAGTGGCACCTTTCAGACAAATCAAACACAATTCAAAGTGCTTTCATAAGCTATTGAAAATAACATAGGATGTTAAAACTGATTAAGAAAGCAATGCACACTAAAACAACCAAAAGTTAAATGAAAACACAACAATATAAATGGCTGGTTAAGATAACAGAAGATAGATAATAAAAGATACGTAATGCAAAAAAAATAAAAAAATAAAATAAATTAAAAATTAAAAAATAAATAAAAATAGTACACAAGAACAATTGATTGTAATAAAATGTGAATTAAATAAAATAACAACCAACAGTAATACACCTTATTGGATAAGATTATATTAATAAACAAAAGATCCCTAAGTGTCCCTAAGATGTACATCTGTGCATTATGACTTGTGTGAAGGAATCAAAAAATGTGCCAGTATCCTCGTAAATCTGCTGGCAATGAAAAAATAAATAAATTTAAAAAATTGTCTCTGTTTTGTCAGATTTTCTGATTAAAATGAATGTGTATCATGTATTTTTCTTTGGTAAAAGAGGCTTAAAGTATGGCTGTAAGCGACTCACATATGGCCTCTAACTCACAGAGCTGTATTTGAATAGACATAATGATGATTACATAACAAAATTACATATTAAATCTAGAGTGAATGCATCTATTCACTATGTTTAGTTTCATTGTTCATTGATTTCAAAGGGATCCCCAGAAAGTGCAGTTTACAACCCTGGTAACATTTTGTCATTACATAATATCAGGTACTTACAGAATATTCTCTTAGATTGGGTTCAACGGGTCAAAATCGTGTCGCGCAGGGACACGGGTCTATTTTACCATTTTATGGTGCTTGTGGAAAAATTTGGGAAGCCCTGCACTTGAACCAATGAAATAACACACATACACACACGCACACACGCCATTGCCTTGTCAGCTAACCCCCTCTAGTGCCGAGCATCCTGCACAGATGCGCACAGTCTCTCATAGTAGCCGCCGCTTCAGTTTCTCCTCCACTGCATCCCAACCATTTCTCGATCCTCCGTCTCTATCCTGCTGCTGCAGCGGACCGGGTTGGAGACAAGGAGCTGCTGGTCCGAGGCACATCGCCGTGCAAACAACAGGATTTCTAAAGTCTGTCACGACTGTGCGCCACTGAGACGCACCACACTGATATGGACATTTTAGTGTATTTTTGAAACAATGCAATATCGGCCACAGAAGTCCGTGGGACATCTTTAAAGTTGTTAGGAGCTAGGGGTTCTCACCCTGTCTCAAAATCTGATTTCACTTTAGATATTTTTTTACGACTTTATCCAAAATCTCTCCGTTCCGCGCCATCGCAGCCTCCTCTTCCAGGTAAAGGATGGATCTCCTCTCGTTCCGGCACCCGGCAGTCCTTTCCAACTGGGACCAAATGTAAGGACCAGAACCAAAGGATCGTTTGTGACCACGTTACCTCTCGGCTAGAAGTACCTCTGATAAAGCTAGATGTTTCCGCAGACATGAGTTTTGGAAACAGATTTTTCCTCGTTTCACTCTTTCTTGGAATTGTCCTCATTCGCTACAGCCGTTGCAACCAAGGTGAGTTTAAAGATGCACTCCGAAGATACCTGACTTTGTTTAGTCTGGTGTGCTGACAATATTGCTTTTAAACACTCATTTCCTCATTTTAAACATTCTTACTATGGGCACTGTTAAGGGCATAGAGCACTGTTATTACTGTAAGAGCCAATAAAGTAACAGACCTCACAAATATAAGTAGTTACAGTAAATCAATTAACATGCCTGCACTTAAACTCATTACCAAGAAACGGCCATAAAAGAAGTTTGTGTCAGATATCACTCCTTTGTCTTTGGCAATTCCTTTTGTTTCACCTACATAACAAATACAATTTCTGCATATTCCTGTTCATAAATGTGTCATTACTTATATCAGTTTTAATCATCTTGGATTTATCTTCTCTTTGCATAGAAATACACTGTGATAGAATCCAGATTCAGATGACTATTTAATAGTTTACTATTCTTCCAGCAGAGTTCAATGGATTGCCTCAGCTCAGTTTTTATCCAAACACTGAATCAGATAATAAAATGAAATACAGTTTTTATGGAAATCAGCTGCTAAAGTGACAACCCTAAGGCTGCTTTAATTACATATTCTACATCACACACACACACACACACACACAGTAGAGCAGCCACAGATTGAATCATTAAGTGGGTGACACAGTGAGAATGTGTGTGCGACCGTTTCAGTTTGTGTGTGTGGGTGTGTGTGTGTGCAGACTTGCATGACTGTTTTCTGTGCTGTTGGTCTGGCAGTACATTTTAGACATATACAGTAAAGCTTTGCACTCAGTGCTTCGTACAGCGCTTAAATGCACAACAGCATACATCTGTTTTGTGTCTGTATGTGTGTTCAGTGTGAAACAAGTCAGGGGGTCATTTTATTCACAGAGACTTTTATTTTGCATACACTTGCAGCCCACCTTTTTATATGATCTGTGAGTGTGAGTGTGTGTGTGTGTGTGTGTGTGTGTGTGTGTGTGTTTGTGTGTGTGGGCATGGTCATGCGCTTGTGTGTGTGTGTGTGTGTGTGTGTGTGTTCCTCCGTGGCTACACACACACAGCTGCAGCATCAGTGAGGTTTAAAATAGTCTTATTGATTGTGCGGGACACAGTGGGATCTGCCCCCCAGGTTATATTTTATTGTTCTCTCAGTTCAATAAGAGCGATGCTACTCCCTGTTCTCTCAGACAGCTGCTACATAACTGCCTCACTCTGTGTTTTTCTCTGCCACAGATTGAATGATTGAACTGATGTCTGCTTTCTATTGTACTTTAGTCTTTCATATTGACTGGATTGGGACCTCAGCGGCACAATTGCGGTCGTTGTCTACCACAGAGCGTTGCGGCTCAGACTCTAAAAACTGATGATAACTCAGATGACAAAGAAAAGTGTCTCATTAGATGCTGAGGCATAAATGTTTCTCACCTTGCCACCATCACGCTAGTTTCTCAATGTGATATTCTTTCATATTTGCTAACTTTTTTTACACATTTTTTAACCTGCTCAGCTATAGTATAGATCGTGATACGTAGGTCGGCTGGGGATAAAACCCAACACAATTACACAGAGGTGTTTTAGTGTAGTTTAATGTTTCTGACCACAGACACAAAAAGATTGGGGATTTTACAAACACAATTGGGCAAGATGTCAAGCTGTTAGGAGAACAATAAAAACCAATCACCTTTTGCCTCACGACTGTGCGCCTCCTCTCATTGCAACATATCAGACAATCCCTCACATCAATCCGAGTGGGATTGCAGACAGTTATTAACAAAGCTCTACTCACTCACTGCCAGTTTTAAACAAGCCTGTTTTCCCCATCAATAGATCTCTTCCCATAATCTTTACTTGTATTTTTTTTCCATTTCCCTCCCTTGTGAAGTCAGCAGCAGCTATATTTATTTTAATGAACATTCACAAATCTCATTTACTAAACTGATTTCTTGAGCCCTTGTAGAATTTTCCCTGAGCCGAAGATTGCTCACGCTCACTAAATTGGGAGATGATGTCTGTGTTCCATACTTCTAACAATGTTCAGATTGTTTTTGCTGACAGGGAGATTCAGGCATGAAAAATCAAATGAAAGCACCACATGTGAATGTTATTTTCGTTAGTCGAATGCATCGCACTCAGACACTGCGTCATCTTTGAAAGTTTGAAGCCAGTCATCAACACGTGGAAGAAAATTGCCGGTCGTTACAGATTGCAAAGATCCATCATACATCCATTTTCCATAACCTCTTATTCTTATCAGGCTTCTGGGGTCTGGAGCCAATCCCAGCTGGCATTGAGCGAGAGGCAGGGTACACCTGGGACATGTCATCAGTTCATCACAGGGCTTACACATACAGACAAACAACCATTCACATTCACACCACGGGCAATTTAGGGGTCACCAATTAACCGACATAAATTTGGACTGTGGAAGGAAGCCAGAGTACCCAGAGGAAATCCACGCAGACACTGGGAGAAACTCCACACAGAAAGCACCACTGCAAGAATCTAGCTATGAAATCATCATCAAAATAATGCAAATCTGCATTGATTTAAGTGGACGGCTGATTAGAGCTTTTGCTCTCACTGCTACCACCCACAGAGCACCGAGCTCACTATCACTGCTGTAGATGAAGGAGATATTCACCAGCAGTGTGCTGTCAAGGAAAATCAATCAATCAGCCAGCCCAGAGCAGCCACAAAAATGTTAAGTCTGCACCTTTGACTCACAAGCCACAGTGTGTGCTTGTGTGTTATGACCACATGCACATGTGATTTCTTATTTGTATTACACATGGGCATATATTCACATTCAGTTTTTGTTTTATGGTAAGCCACGGTAGGTCTGTAACATGTTGTTTTTCCATGTGAAAGTTGTCCCAGTTTCTACCTTATCAATGTTAAGTGGAGCATATGCTGGTACATGTAATAAAAGGTCTTTCCACCTAGAGAGACTGAGATTACTCCAGGCTGGAGACTGTTAATTTAGTGAGGGCTCGGCTTCCTCAAAGGTATTTCTGTATTAAGATAATGATTGTTGAGTTTTATTGTGTGCGAGCTTTATGGCCACCTTGATGAACACAATCCACTTCACACTTAAGGAAAGTAACTCTGATCAAAGTCATGAATGGTCAGTCAAATATGCCACAGAGAACTGTATCATTTCTTCAAATGTAATTTTTTTTTAAATTAGATTTGGTATTTAAGAGATCATGCAGGTAGTGTCGTTGTTGTATTTGCATGCAATATATTTTCGGTTTCAGACTGATACTCTGCTAGGTTTTCCAGTATGTGAATCAGTTTGCAGGTACTTGGAAATTATTTGAGTTAAGGGTCCACCCACATAGGTGTTTTCACTTATTGTGCCTGATTAGACCTGATCTGAGGACTGTGTGGATGTGCATAAACTGTGCTTAATTGACATTTTGACTTGTCAAAGCCGAAAAAACACAGGTGGATTTAATAACAGTAATGACGGCTCAGTTCCATAAAGTGTCGCAGTAATAGTGGCAGTGAACCAGCATGCACAATAAGCAGCTGGAATGCAGCACTAATTAATGCACCTGTGAGTATCCTGCTATGACATGTCAAAATGTCTACTGTGCAGCCAGTCCATTGGTTCATGGAGTTTGGTGACCTTAGAATAGTTCCACCCAACTTCAACCTGAGCAGAGGTCTAATTAGCCCAAATAAGCGAAAACACCTGTGTGGGTGTGCAGGTCCTTTAAGTAATTGAATGCAACACCAGTGACATTTAGAGTTTGGGAAAATACCACTTGATAAAAGTGTAACTAAAGGGGGAAAAAGACAGAAAAGATAAGGAGCTGCTCATTGTTATATATTGTACTTGTGAAAACAATAGCATCCCACAGATCATGGTGGGATGCTATTGTATGTTGGTATGTGCAAGTAAGTGTGATTAAATGAGTTGTGTGCAAAATACTGCTCTTCTCCGTGGGCACTTGTAGCTTCAACAACATGCTACTTGACCCACTGCTATGTGGCTGAATCACATTTTATTGGCAGGAATCCCCTTCACTAATCTCTCATTTAAAAACACTTAACAGCCTATATTGGATCTAATCAACCACATTTGAAGATTTGCTTTGCTGCCGTTTACAATGTCGCTGAATGTTTGATCTTGGTGGAGTGTGGAGACGTGTTAAAAATCCTGTCATGCCTGTCAGGTTGCCTCTGCTATGGAGAGATTTCCATTTCACAGCATATCATCCCCTCATCTGTTCAGAGCCCAGTACCTTGTTTACACCACTAAATGACAATGTACAATCCTCACTGAAATACTCACCAAAATTTTCTCAGGTCTCTCTTCATCAAATGTTGTTGTTTGTCATTTAACAAGACTTGCTGTTTATCAGGATAAGAATGTATGGAGCTTGCAAATTGAAAGGTGCTGTTTGAAACTAAGGCTAAAAAAAACAAACATTTCTACCACCTACATGAAAAATGTAAAATGTTTTACCTTGGTTTGAAAGATTTACCATACCATACTCAAATGTCTGACCTTTATGACACTCTAAAAATCCATATAATGTATCATCCATTTTTCATAACCGCTTATCCTTATCAGGGTTGTGGGGGGCTGGAGCCTATCCCAGCTGACATTGAGCGAGAGGCAGGGTGTACCCTGGACAAGTTCCCAGTTCATCACAGGGCTGACACATAGAGACAAACAACTATTCACATTCACACCTATGGACAATTTAGAGTCACCAGTTAACGTACATATCTTTGGACTGTCTGTGGAAGGAAGCCAGAGTATCCTGAGAGAACCCATGCAGACATGGGGAGAACGTGCAGACTCCACACAGAAAAGCCCCAGCCGACTGGGGGATTCGAACCAACATCCCTTATAATATACCAAATCAGTTATATTATTTAATATTGTAAGAGCTGCACCTGGTTCTTATTTTTTTTTTCCTTTTTTGTCCGTTTAGACGCTTTACTTCAACATGGCAATGATGTACACAACTGTAGACAGCGTGTATCACTGTTGTCTGAATACCCAAACTGCTCTCTATTCTAATTTACACAAGATAACACTGGATGAGACTTCCTTTGGGTCTGTTGTTAGGGCTGTAGTTATTTTCAGGTGTTTGTGTGGCCTGCGAGGGTTGTAGGCCAGACAGGAGATGTCATCATTCTACTGGAGCTCCATATATTTATGAGCTGGCCAGCTCATGTTCTATTTATATCTAAGCAGTGGAAGTCCCGAAGGACCCTCAGCTCCAGGCAGGGTCTGTGGGTGCCTTGCTGAAAGATAACTCTATGGAGGGATAGAGAGAGAGGGGGGTAGAGAGAGAGGGAGGATGGATGGATATGTACACGCAGGCAGTTTTAGTGTACAGTGGCAGGTACGCTGCTCGGTAGACATTTACCCAAACCAGAACACACTCACACACAGCCAAGAAAAAGTGCACACACATGCAATTACATACACTAACATGCACTAATGAACACATACACACTAATGTTTTCTATCTGGGAACCTTGTAACTTCATTTTGTATTGAAAAATGCTTGTATCTGTAAGAAATAAATAGTTACTACGGCCAACTAAGTGGTATGACATTTTGGATGATGGTGCTTTGTGTGCTGGGCTGCTGTTGACAGGTCACACCTGTAACTGCTCTAATGTCCAGTCACAACAGTGTCAGCACACCAGAGTGTTTCATTTCAAAGCGGGTTTTTGTCTTTTGCACAAATCAAGTAAAACATTGACATGGCGTAAGTTTTGCAACAGCTGATTCAGCCACCACATAAAACCTCTCCATGAAGACTATTTTTCTTAGCTTGTATAAAATTGGAAACGGTGTGTTGACTCAACAATGCAATGTTCTCCTCTGAATACTTTTTTTGGCTCCTAATGTACATCAGCTGTTCTTTATTTATGGCAAAGTGAAGTGTGAAGCGGCTTACTGCAGTGAGCGACAAGGCCATCTCTCAGTGATTAAGCCATCCTCCAGGGAATGTGCTGCTTACCTGCCCACAGTAGTCTAATGGCGTCCATTAACAACATTGGCACTGCCAGCTAGTCTTCCAGACTGGCATGGCACAGACCCGGCATTGGTGGGCTGAAAAAGTCATGCAGAGACACTGGAACTGATCCAAAACCAGCCAACATGGAGGAAATATTAAACTAAGCTAGCGCAGGAGATGGGGTTGGAAGAAGTGTATGAAAAAAATCATAAAGATTTTGCATGCTGTGATGTACATGATGGTCTGTCATTAGACTAATCTGCTACTTTTGCATTTAAATGAATGTCCGTGTTCTACTGGAAAAGTAGCATCTATGCAACGCCACTATGGTCTAAAAAGAGAAGATATAGCACCAGAGAATAGCACCACCTACTGAAACTCAAACTTTCTCAACAAAAAATAAGAAGGGGGATTTTTTTGTTTTGTCCTACTGATGGAGTAGAGCACAGAAAGTTCAGAGCAGAGAGTTTCAGGGTTCACAAATAACTTAATAATTATTCAGGGTCCCCTCTGTGGCATTCAGTGCATTTTTGTCCCACCATGATGGTCTGTTTATTTAGAGGTCGACCAGAAAATCAGTAACATTCTTTGGAAAATCCATCCTGAGAGCTGTCAAATACGGTACGTCAACGAAATTGTCTCTCTCTCTCTTCTCCTTTACTCTTGCTTCAAAATATGTCTCTTCTTCAATTTCTCTGTTCCTCCCTTTCTGCTCTGGGAATCTGATTTTATCAATTACCAGCTGTCAGTCATGTACAGTACCTATATTTTTACAGATTAAATTTCTATAATGCTACCTTTAAAACATTTCTCTCATTTATAATCCAGGTTTCAGAAAGTACCCATTATATCTTAGAACAGATTCTCAAGCATACTAGAGTAGTGGAGCTCCCACTCCATTAACGTGACCTCAGCACTTCATTGCTTTTATGTCTTCTTGCATATGTCAATGGATTTTTAGATGAGGAAATGAAACTAGAGCACATAAGATTGTGTTGAAGTAGTACAATGATATATAGTGTCACATATAACACTGAACAATCAATATATTTATATTTAAAGAATAGTTTGGGTACTGTATTTTGAAGTGAAGTTGTATGAGGTGCTTATGCATTGTCATTGTGTTACACTATGTTACATTAGGCAGCGGTCAGCGCACTCCCAGTTTGAAAAAGTAGACAGAAATCCCACCACAGAAATGGGACAAAGCATTGCTGTGGACAAGGACAGCAGAAAAACCCATCACATAAAGAAAAAAAAGCTGACCTACAATATCAATATCTGTTATAGTGTGCATATTTTCATCACTTCAACTTGGCGCTACATTGTTTCAACCATAGAACTTACATATTCCTACATCCAAGCCAAACTGTGCCACACAGTGTGTTACACTGTAGTTCATATACGAGCAGGTTACATTTGACTTGTTTTCAAGGATATTTTGCGGATACATTGTACAGAATTTCCAGTTTCTTTTCGTTGTCATTGTTTATGTATACATTTGTCTGCTGTGCAACCACACAGGCACTGCAAACATCAACCTGTATTTTATGTTTCCCTGTGTTGTCTTTGTTGACTCTGACAACACACCCATATCCTGGATGGTTTTCTTAAGTCTTGGAAGTTGCAATGCAGCCGTTTGGCTCGATCCAAAACAGGTGTTGCATTGTGTCACTGCAGTGTGTCCTACACCAGCTCTCTGGGAGATGAGCATTTAGTTGTGTATGACAGACACATGCATGCCTACACAACGAAAACCCCAGTGAGCAGATGCTTTGGACAACTGGCTCATAACTGAGAAACAGACAGACACAAAAATGTCCCTTCTTCATTTCTGCTTGCCTTGATCTCGTCAGAGTACATTCACAGATACAAATATCACTTTTCTTTCGCCTTGATAATGTAATTCCGAAATTATGATAAAACAGCATTGAGACTACTACCTCCTTTGATGTACATTCATTTGTAATAACTAGCTTTCCCAGAGCAATTATGTTAATGGAGATTTATTCGGGAAATATTGTCACTGATAGAGATTTGTGCTGGCATAATGAGCCCCCCAAGGACCACTTACAGAGCTCTAAATGGACATTCAAGACAGACTGACACTTAAAATTCGTTACCCAAGTAGAAGAATACTATCATTTGTCAGAAATCAGTGTCCATATTAAGCATGTGCAATTCACAGCTTAACATTTAAGATTTAAGTCAATGGCTCCTCAAGGTCAAGTTTAAAAATGAAATTTTTGGCGACTGATGATAAGATTCAACAATGATGACTGGTCGCATGTGAGAGCAATGATTGGCTTGAAACAAGCCTCTCGGGTCTAGTGTTGTTTTTCTGCCAGCTATCACTCTCAACCTGAATACCAAATGTGTTCCACACATAATTAGGACATAACTGTATTGTCACACATTCTGTGAATTTGGCACATTTGACAAGGTGACTGGATGGGCTCCATGTAATATTTATAGAGTTTGAAAATGCAACAGGATCTGTGTCTACTGTCTATTCCCTAATGTTGTCACAAGTATAGGTGAAAACATTCTTTTTTTTTTTTTTAATGTGATTATGGCTTCACACTGAAGGTAAATTCAGGAAGCCATATCTGCTCCTTTTCACTGTAAATCACTTGTCGCTAGGAGAGACGCTTTGCTCCTGAATTATTAAATCTACTGTCCTTGAGAGCACAGAGACAAAATATTGTCAAGGATGGCAATATTTTCCAGGATAAAATTGCTTTGTTTTTTTTTAACACTACCTGGAAGATTAGATTCAACTGACAATGATATTATGTTTACGAAGATTAATGTCATACTAAACTCTGGGAAAATTCAATACAAAGGCTCAAATTTACATATGTTAAAACCGTATAGGATATTGATTAATATTTAGCATGTTAAAGAGAAAACAAATATCCTAATGGCATATAAGGTTTGAGTACAGATCTATCCCTGATTATGGTTCATGAATAGTCTGTTCATAGGCAGAAGAAGAGCATCTTGTTGTGAGTGAGACTGAAGTAAAGCTGTGGATGAGAGAAAGCGGTGGCTCGGGAGGGAACAGACTGTTGACAGCAATCTGACTGCAATCCATCAGTCCCCAAATTGTGTCGCAAGTGGCAAAAATGTTGCTCCCACTGTATACGCCGCCACGCTCATAAATATTCATCCAAGAAAGTCATTTCTGTTAATGTAAAAAATGTCTAAATGAACACGTTTATGACTGATATTTCAATTTCCAGTGTGAAAATAGGACTTTTTGCGTGTTGACAGATTTCTAATGGTTGTATTTTCCCCCTTTCCTCTTGTTCCCATTTCAGTTGTGCTGCTGGATACGACGTCTGTGCTTGGAGAGCTTGGATGGAAGACATATCCTATAAACGGGGTAAGAAGGGCAACTCTGCTCTTGATTTTTACCTTCAGTCTTACTGCCCAGTGTGCCTTGTTCAAAATGCCAGTGCTGCATCACTAAGTTCAATCATATTGATTTTAACAGGTCAGAATGGGTAGCAGTGGTCGTTTTTTTTTTTTTATTCACATCCTTGTTTTTGTTCAGAGATGATTTCCAGATGGGAAATACTGTAACTTGGAGACAGATAATGAGCAAAGTCTCTAAGGTCCCTTATCCAATTCATGACCTGTATGTTATTGCCTCTTTGAATTAAATGTTATGCAAAAGGAAAGCATATATAGTGGACATCAGTCCAGTTCATGCTCACAAAGCTAAGATGACCATCTTAATTGGCCATAAAGAAAAAGAAAAAATTAAAACACTCGTCTGCTATCCCTCCAGTTCTTCATCCTCAGGAGAGCATAGAAAAGCTGAGTTAACCTAGTGTTCAAATCTCCATTTCACCTTCAGTTGGCTCTCAGTTACTACAGAAACAATGACTGCATGTACTATGCCTTATTCTTTTGTCAGTCAACTACCCAAAAGGGGTATTCCCATTTTGTTCTGGCAGTAAGTGCCTCCAGCTCCTCAGCACTATCTTGTCCAGCTGAAAATCAAAACTTCTGGAAACAGCAGCGAGTGCCAAACTGAAGGTATTGGCATAATAAAATATAGATGTGCTGACAACGAATTGTAACATCCTCAGATCAAAACCTTTGTGTTGCATCAAAAACCTTCACCTCTCTGAGCTGTCAGAATACCTGACAAACTGATTTGAAACTTGTTATATACAGTGAGGGAGCGACAGAGGCAGAATTGTCTGACTTCCACCTCTTTGTTAAGCTTCATTGTTCCGATTTTGTCTCCATACCTTTTAAATACACCACAGCCTAAGTAAAGATAAAGACTAATTACAGGATAGAGGCAAAGGCTATCCCACTGTGTCCATGCCACTCTGACTGTGTTCAGAACCTTGTTTAACTTCCCATTTTCTCAAGATATAAGGGTTACCCATCCGCGGTTTATTGTCAGGAAAATGCTTTGGGCTTTAACCTTCATTTATGTAGCGTCTTTCAAAATGTCAAGTATAAAGTGCTTCACTTAATCGTAACTGCTTGTGGGTGCAATTTCGATCGGTGTTATATCTTACCAATTGTGATCTCTCATGATAGTACTTTTTTTATGTAATAGAGATCAATAAATAAGTAATTAGCATCCAAGCATGGGTTAATTAATTAAGGTAGCCACTATGCTTAGTGGCAGCTAATGGGCATTCAAATGAAAAATAAAGAATAAAGCAGAAGTCTTATGTCTGTTGAGGAGAAAATCATATAGTTTTTCCGTATTAAAAGTGATTTATCAGATCTGATTGCAGAAATTACTAGTAGCTAATGCAGCATGACCTTCCATGGTTGAGGTTCTCCCAAAGGTATCATTTACATAATAAAATGCCATTCAACTTTAGCTTAATAAAACAGGGCTGAGTGGGCTGGCAACGTCACCCAAAGCATGATGGGTTCTGTAGTGCCAAAAGTGTAGTCTTATGTATCCAAGATAAAAAAGAGAATTTGTGAAAATCAACTTTTTTTTACATTTTTATATCTCATATATCTTATATATCAGCATGTTTTATTTTTATCTCTGCTGTTTCCTCTATTATCTCCGCTATCTCTGATATGATATGCCGAGACTGTGCCATAAACCTGTAATTGTATGAGCTGAGCGTTAAATATGTACGAGCAGGTTATTTTTAGATACAGTTCATTTTAGCTGCAGCTAAGCTTTCAAGCAGGAGTTGGTCTTGAAGTGTGACATCATCACCTATCAAGCATGCTGTCTACAATATCTCACGGTAATGATGTGATAATCAGTGCTGTTATCACACAGAAGTGCAACATTTGTAAAAACAAGATAATTAGGTTGTGATCTAGAAATGATAGAAATCAGAGAAATAATAAACCGATAATGTTTGTTTGTAGTTTGGTGACTGCAAGCAGACTGAACAGGGGAAAGTAGCAACAATGGAGGTTTTAGTAAAGTGCTTACTCTATTTTGAGATTGTGATTAAGTGTTTGAGAGCTGTGGCAGTAAATGGTATGAGTACAACCTTTGAAAAAAAGTAGTAGTGGGGTCACATCCCCTTTCGAGCTATGCCGTGTCTTTTCCATCCTCCGGTATCCTTACAGCTCCATAGGTACTCTCTGTGGGTTTTTGACTTTAAATGATCCTCTGTTGGAAGATCCCTAAGGTCCCTCCTCCTCCTTTCTCTGTGTCTCTATATCTCCCTGCAAGGCCCTCAGTGGCCCATATCAGGGTTATGGAGGTGATTACATCATGTAGGTCGTGGTGACAGCCGCCCACAGCGTAAAAGAAGAGGAGAGAGGGAGGATGCTGCCTCCATGATTAAGCTGTCAGCCCTCTCCCCTCCTCACTCATCCACTATCCTCCGATTTACCATTAATATTTAAGACATCGAGGTGAGAGGGCCTGAGGGAAGGTGTGAAGATCTAGGGAGGTAAAATAGTTTAAATCCCCCTCACTACCTGGAAGCCAGCAAGAGGAAGTCAATCCCCACCATATTAGACACAGCCTGGTATCAGGCCGATACAGCAGCACACCATGTAGCTGCCTATCAGAGTTGCACACTGGTTCGAGTTCCGGTTATAAACTGCTGTCACTCAGTCCTGCCCAATGCGCATCTTAAAATAATTTCATGTGCAGTAACTGATGATGAGTTTGCCAGGAATATAGCTGGTTGCATGATATGAAATTGAAGGTGAAGTGGAAATTGAGGTGTGTATTTATGGATGAGTTTTTATCAAAAGCCAGTAAACAACTCTTGTTAAGAGAGGAAGATGAGTGGTTTTGTAGAAGAGGAAGGTTAACCACAAGTTCACAGTGGTGGTTTGCCAGCATTAAAATACGGGACACTTTGGCATTGTGCATAAACCCAGCTAGAAGAATTCTGAAGTGTCCTTGAACAAGACACCGTAGCCATATAGTATACTATACGGGTAGGAGCATCAGTCAAACAACCAAAATGCAAAATATAGAGAGAGCATGAATGGATAGAGGAGAGGAGAGTACCATGTTGGTGAGACATTCTGGGCCCTTCTTGATACTACAGTTCCCATAATTTGGGGGCTTTTGAAACAGGAAGTATAATGTTACCAAATAGCTGTGGGTTGAAAATTTACCTTTTAGCATTTCCTTGAATTGTACCCATAAATATACAGATAACTGTAACTAGAATAATATAAGAAATTTGAATTTGATAAAAAATAAATAAATAAATAAAACATTAATATTTTCAGGCATTCTGGAGTAGTAGTGAAGTGCCGTTTCTTGTGATTTCTAAGCAGCGTTATCCATGTTAATTTGCGATGGGACATCTCAGATAATAATATACCAGGGAAGGATGAGTCACAATGAATCTATAAATATGTGCATTATTTTTGTGCGTTCATATTTGAGTGAGTTATGGCTCAGAGAGAAGTGAGACTTTTTATTCAAATGTCTGCAATCTGGTGCTAGGGGTTTAAAGGTACCTTAATGCCTCCATGAGCTTCGGGTCACAGCTACTGCAGCTCCAACTGCTGACTGTGTTGGTAAATGGGCCAAATCGGGGGACCAGACTAGAATAACTACCTTTCTGTTGTTTTTTAGAACACCAGCATGCCTGTCCCCTTCACCTCACTCATTATCTTTGTATCGTCTCATCTCCGTATCATCTCAGACTTCACGCCATCCACCCCTTGGGTTCTTCTGCGCCTCCCCTGTGCAGGCACGCCTCACAGTTTGAAAACTTCGCTTCTTCATCCACACCCAAAAATATCATGGTATCCAATTTTTACTTGTATGAAATACCCAACTTAAATTCCACAGCAGTAACTCAAACTTGTGAGATATAGTTGTTTTCTTACAGCAGGCAAGTTTGAAGCACAATATAATACTTCTTGAGAACAGATTAATGCATAAAAATTTACAGCACTCCTCTTCTTCTTTACAATGCTTTACAAGAGAAGCTAATTTGTCATTTTAATGGACGCATATAGACTAATGCTACAGCTTTGCTTCTCTCTGCCTTCTTGTGCTCTTTGCATTTCGAAGGCACTCTGGTATTGGTAAAAGTTATAGGTAGGGTTCTGCTGGGTAGTGTAAAAGTTCATTAGCAATGCTGTGAATTGCTCACCAGGGGTAAGGTCAGAGTTTCCTGAATAGTTTAAATGAAAACGAAAATTACGGGAAAAGATGGAAATGATTCAATCAATTAAGTAATTGTGCTTGATTCTCTCCCATCCCTAGAATGCATTTCCCTGTAGGTCTACATCTTAGGCATCTCCAGCACACTGGAAAGCTGTAAACAGATGTTGTACACACTGTAAACGCGTTCATACATCTTGGTCATGCCCTGCCTTCAGTGCAAGATGCCCTTTTGATTATTTTATACCTGATCTGCTTGGAAAGTAAATAGACCTGTTTCAATTGGCCCGCGAGGGGAAACCCTGCTACACTGTTATGTTTGTTAATGACTTTACTGAATGTGGGAATATCTTTAGAGTTAGCAAATACACTCACCCTCAAAGGTTTTACTCATTAGATTTGTGCATATTGAACAGCAATTGATTTATACCATGTCTTTCAAGGACTTTGACTCTGCAAACTTTTTCCTCCAGTCGAAATTAATAATTGTGTGTGTTTGAGAAAGCCAACGGCTTCAGTGGAAAGGATGTTGAGGTTGTTTTCAGGAGGTAAAGATGTGCGTCTCTATTCTCGGTCTTTCTCTCCATGTTCTGAAATGTTGAATAGTGATGAAGAACAGGGCGTCGGACGGGTGAATGAGAGAGAGACAGAAAGAGGAGAAGAAGGAAAAAAGGGTTGATTTGGCGTCTGCATGCAGCCACGATAAGCTCCACTCAGAATGGGCAGACACACTGCTGAAATATGCATGAGTCATTTCCCAGTGGTGGGTGGGGGGTAAGAGAGCGGAGCAGAGAGAGGAGCAGCTTATTTATTAAATTACATGAAACAGCTTTAAGGGATTAAGAATGCCTAATGTTGCCTTTTGTTTCCACTCATTGATATTATAATGGGAAATTGAGCATAGGCAGGTTGGATGACAAAGAATGATGGTTGTCCGTCATAAAGGGAGGGAATAATCCTATTTTTATCTATTGTCAGAGATCCCAAGCAGCCAATAAGTCAGATCTACCGGGGGCGTATAAACACAGCGTTATGTAAGCGGGACACATTGGTTTTGTGCTGCCAGAACACTGCTCAGTCAAATATTAGGCTGTGCAACCTCGATACCTCACAAGTGTTCAGCTCAGAGCAAGACATTTGTCTCACAGTGTGTGTGTGTGCATGCATGTGTGTTTGTAGGGAGTTGATATGGATATGATGCAGGTTGTTGTTGCATTTTGAATGAAATTGAGATTCAATACAACCATAAAAAATGTTTACTGTAAAACAAGTCTGATGCAGCAGTAGTTTTAGTCTAATGTAATTTGGTCTCATGTGTTCAAAGGTCATTTTAAGTGCATTTAAATATTGATGTGTGGCCTCAGCCGCTGCTGATAACAGGCCTCTTTGCTAAACTTCCATACTGCCCATTCTCATTGAGGTTACTGCCAAGTTAGTCTTACCCTCATGAGATGATTCCATAACAATATGATTGCCATTAAGCCTCAAATTCAGGTTAAGCATTGAAATTTAGATTTTAAACCTGTAAATGTTTGCAAATGTGTCTATTAGGATGATACAGTGACTGATTACATAAACATTTTCAAAATGAACTGACTTAGCATTAATTCACATAGTAGCTTATAAATTATTCAGATACTACTTGGAGTGATTAGTATTTGGTGTTACAAGTGTTGTTTGTAAATTTTCCCAGTGATAATATTTTGGAGGAATAAAAGTTAAAGTTAAAATTCCTTTGCTTACTAAAAGAAATTAATATAGAGTCACAGAGTTGCTTTGGATGTTCATCACAGTCAAAGAACTGTGTATGGAGAGTGCACTGTAGTTTATTTTGAGTCAATCCCACATACACCATCCTGGTGCAGCAAATATGTGTAACTCTGCTGCTGAACTTAGTACTACAAACATTTCAAAACATACTCTTGTATGTACAGTACAGACCAAAAGTTTGGACACACTTTCCCATTCTCTTAAATGAGAAAGTGTGTCCAAACTTTTGGTCTGTACTGTATGTAGCAGTGGAATCAAAAGTTGTAGAAGTTGCAAAGTTTGACAGACAGACAAATGTTAGTTTTTGAAATTAATTCACAATAAAATAAAAAAGAGCAACTCCAACCTCATCTTTTGATGTTAAAGAGTTTAAAGATTCGGATTGTTTGCCTCAAATAGCTTCAATCTAACAGTGTTGGGATCTGCCTTTAACTTGCATCGTGCAAACTCCCACCGTGTTACTGAGTGATGATGCACAACAAAAATACCCAGCTTTCTTTATCATTCTCCAGTATAACAAGAGTAAGCTCAGGCAGCCGGCGTCATCACAAAGTCTTCAGAACAAACTGGTCTGTTAGTTTTGGGGAACATTTTCAGATTCAGGGAGAGAAATAAGGAAAACAGACAATGACACAGAGGACTATAGGAGGCCATTATGATGAGTGGCTGGATATAACTTATGAAAGTCAATGAAAATCAATAAGATGACCAATACATCAAACACACATTTAAGTGCTTACATACTCACAAATGCATTTACACACCCTCTGAAGCCTCTTTGCTTCCCCCCTCCAATACTAATCCTTAATCTTTTTATTGCAATATTTATCCACAGTAATTGATTGCAACTACGTGACCTGAAGCTTATCTCAAAGCATTTCCTTCACCCCTAACACTATAAGCCTTAAGAGTAGGACTAAACATAGAGGAGAGAGGAAAATCTGTATGTCAATGTCCTTCATTTCTCAGATAAACTTCTCTAAGGCGTGCTGCTGAGTGATGGCCAGCAGCGCTGTGAGAAAGAAAAAAAAAAGGGAGGGGGATAATCCAGAGTCACTCCACTTCTCCCCACGGAGGCTCTAATATAAAAAAGGTATGATGATTTAGCACACCAGTGTTCGTCTCGGGGACCTCTGCCATAACCGGGCTTAAGCAGTGCCGGGGGATTCCTTAATTGGCTTGTTTCTTGTCAGGGACACACCAAGGCCGATATCTAATGCGCTCCCACTCGGCATCTCGCTGACAGCAGAACATATTCTGACAGCTTTTTGGGCTAACCCTCACCGTGTGAGGAATACGTTGAAGCTGAGTTAGAGAAAGAGAGGGAAAGCAGAAGGGATCGAGGTACTGGGTGGATGCAAATGGTAAGAAGAGGAGAAAATAGAGGGAGGGAAGAGTGAGGAGGTTATTAGCGCCTTGCTGAATGCAGGAGCTGAATACATGAATTCGGGAAGTAGTGGCAACCAAGGAGAGAAAATAGAATATGTGGTTGCTGTAAGACAGGTAGAGTTTAGACATACAGACTTGTGTTTCTTGTGAAGAGTGAAAAACTTTATGGAACATTCAAATACAAACTATGTCAATAGTTCAGTCTAAATAAAGAATACTTTAAAATCAGGTCTCTAGGCAAACAATACATCAAGAAACACACATCAACATGATACAGTGCAGCATGTTTTATATTAATACCATTTGAAAACATTTACAGACCTACTTTTGAAACTATGAGATGTCTCAATACAATACTTACATGCATAATATTCATTGAGAATTGCAGGTACTGTAATCATTTCTCATGTCTATAACTTTAAAACAAGGACATGCTTGTTGGTTGGACTAAAGTTCCCAGAGCCATGGCCGATTTGCTAATATTAATAGTTTGCCCTATGACCCCTGTCATGTGACACTGTATTATCCAAGCTTGGTATTGTTGCCGTTGTGTGAGTGCTCCGGATAAGTCTTTTGAAATTGTGGAAATGACTAATGGTGACTGGTTTAACCAATGAGATAGAATCTCCTCATATGTTTCTATACAGCTGTGCAGCTTGCCACTTTTGCATCACGTCACACAATATTGTGCAACATGTCCTATATTATTACTATCACAAACCAATCTTAGTTAGCTAGCTATCTGGCTAACAAGAAGACTACATACAAGATAATTGTATAATTATAAATATAAGAAGTATAAACATTACATTAAGTCAGTCAGTATGAAGCTACGTGTCATGTAGCCAGACCAAACTAGCATCCCGTTAGCAGTCCAAACGCCCATGTTAGCTTCTTTCTAGGTGCTAGCCATGAACTGCTAGCCATGTTCTTGAACACGCTTCATTCAGGTTGTGATGAATTTTCAAACAAGCAGACTGAGTTGGAAGTCACCTTTTTTTCAGGTTAGAGCAACATCCCCTTAAAATGTCTGTGCACATCCTATCTGTAAAACAATCCCTTTTTAACATGACAATGCCGAAAGGAGCAAAGGACAAAATCTACAGTTTGTACTAACTTGACCATATCTTTGGTCTTTGGTCTCTGTTAGCTTCGACTTCAACTTCAAAATAGACTTTAAACTATCTTTTTAAACATTATAACGTACAAGAAATACTAGATGATTGTATAGAGTTGGGTTTTGATTGGTGGTTAAGTTTTTGGATAGTAATGAGAAATACACTACAACAACATACCTACAACATACAAGCAGCAGGTTTTTCATTTGTGCTTTCTTCACTTTTACTGACTGAAAGCAAAAATGGATCTGGTGACAGATTATGTCACCTGTATCTAATTAACATTATTGAATAAACCAAAAGGCTAAAGTGAAATTCGGCTTAAGTAGTCAGCATGCTCTGTGTTAATCCTGATTATTTGTTAGAGAGAGAAGCACTCTGTAGCTGTGCTCTGAGGAAGCATTGAAGTGATCAGCTGCTCTACTGGCACTACAATTTCATATTTGTAATTTTCCAGATAAGCTTTCATACATATTATATCAATAATTTAAGTTTATCTAATAGATTTGAATCAGGGCCTCCAGTATTTTGAGCAAGTAGCTCATGAAATCAAGATATGTAAAGTAAATAGGGCACACCTGTTTCCATGTGTCAGATACACATTTACTGTAATCAACATTTTATATCTGATGCTGCTTATCTCATATTCAGGTTGTAGCTACAGGTTGTGAATATTAATGAAACGAAAGTGTTTCTGTCTTCTCAGCCAACAAAAACTGGTTGTACAGATGTGAATTCAGTGTTTAAGTTTTTACTTGCTTTAGCATGTTGAAAGGCGAACCTAATTGGATTCAATAAGGGTTTTGAAAGGATCAAATGCTATCAAATATCCAGCCCCTGTTATATTGTATGGTGCATGTTTGCGTGAAATAATAAAATCTTCATTACAGATGTTTTATGAAGCATCTTGATGCAATTTAAATGCATGAACCAGTGTTGGTTTGGAAAATTACTTTGGAAATATTTTACTTTATAAGACTGCCAATCACAAAATTAACACCAAATGAATTACTTTTTTATATCTTACTGACAATTGTACATTTTTCCTCCAGTGTCAGTGTAATTTTATCAGCAGAGAAGTCTTCAGTTGTCTTTGTCTATCTACCCTTTCTTCTGATTTCCACCACCCAACTCCTACTCTGAATATAGCCAAGAAGAGACAGACAGAGAGAAAGACAAACTGCAGGACACCGAGAAGTTAAGGCTGGGACTATTCATTTTTTTATAGGTAGTTAGACAAGCAGTTACATGGCTATACAGGTAGTCAAGCAGTCAATCATACATTAGCACAGACAGGCAGATAACCAGAAGTTATATATTCAGACAGTATATAGGGCAGCCATTCAGTCATAGTCGGTTGTATAAATTCAAACAGAAGAAAATTGCTCTGGCTCATATTTTAGTATCTTAGCAAAGTGTATACAGCGCTGTAAAGAATAAAGTTTTTGCTGTGCTTTAATATTGTTATATTGAAACGTAAAAATGAGAATCAACAGAACTTTTGATGAACTTCTGACTTCTTCATGATGATTCTTCAGTGTTATTTTATTCTTATTAAACAGTATAGTAAATAATTGGTTTGGTAATTGAATGGTTCTTATTGGACGATGCAAAGCAGGGAACCTAGTGTAGAGTAAAATCAAGAGAAGTCTTCTCGTACTGCAGGTAGGAAAAGTTGGGCTCTGCTTCTCTGAGACTTGACTAAGGACACTATGATAAGGGGACAGCTTGCTGACACACACACACGGACACACACAGGGCAGGAACATACAACATGATGTCTGCATATTGACGTTTCTTTCTTACCCTCCACGTGGAGGTGCACAGAGGGTTTTTCTCACACATCACCGCTTCCTTTCTGTGTCTCTATCTCTCTGTACATGCACACGCACAGATTCACACATGTGCATGCATTCTCATGCACACATCCACTCCAAAAGAACAGTGAGGTGGCCCAGTTAGAGGAAACCTGCCCAAGGTCACGGTGCTTTATCTCTAGTAGTCTGTTTACTCCTGTCTGTTTCACTTGACTTGCATCAGAAAAAATATATTACAGTGACACTGACGCATGTCTACTGTATTCCAAACCTGAACCTCAACATTGCACCTTTCCAACAATGAATTTACTGCAATGCCAGCAGGCAGACCATACCCCCCAAAAGATACTATATATCGGCCACACCAGACAAACGTGACTAACCTATAGTCGAGAAACATGGAAGCATTACTGGAAGTCGTTATTGGTTGTTCGCAGAGACTTTATAAACTTGTTGATGTTATAGATTTGTTATAGATGTTTATACATTTTGGCCGTGATGCTAGTCACACACAGTTCAATGGCTGATCGTGGTGATGTAGAATTTTCAAGGGTACTGTTAGTTTTTATCTCGTATTAAAGCCATTGAAAATCAGTCTTTTGTATTCAAATATCTTAATGCCTTTAAGCCCTGACAAGCTTAATGTACATAATGTCGCCATTTTGGTGGCAATGCATTTGAAGGGAAAGCAAATAAAAATAATGAATCATGTCTAACGATAACATCAGCACATATGTCAGCTTTTATGATATCAGTCTTTAAAATCCAGTTGGTATATTAAGGTCTACTGAAAAAATGTGATTGATTCATTGAGCTCTGAACCACAAATAAGAAATCAGTCTCTTGTTCATCATCATTAGAGAAGCTTGAGAAAGTAATAGTCTATGTCCTAGGTGACATTTTCAGGTGTCTTCCTGCTGGACTGACAGAAAATTGTACACAAATCTGAATACAAGTTTCTGAGATACTAACAGATTTAAAGTCTAGTAGAAAATGATCTTTCTTTAGGACAAGAGCCTGACTCTTTCTATCAACAGTTGAACATCTTTCTTTGTCACCCAGATTATGTGTGGTTGATTGAAACAGGATTTTTCTTTGGGCCTGTCTATATAGTCTTGTAATAGCTTTGTGCCTAGCAGAGCTATCGCAGTGCTCCATCAAGCTCTGACACATCCATTTGTCACACTCTCTGTGGTCAGATAGAAAAGCAAGGGAAGATGCGCGCACACACACACACACACACACACACACACACCAAGACGTAACTCCAGGAAATGTGACCCAGTCTATAGTACATAAGGTTTTATTGTATTTTGATGTCAAAATAGAACAAAATGAATCTTCACCTGTTGTATTGTTTGGACACGGACATGTCAGCAAACTGTCACAACAGACATTGAAGAAAATCCAACATGACACTTTCAAATAGAAAGAAAAATGTTCCAAACAGAGATTAATGAACACAAAATTGACATTTTATCCTCCGTCTGATCAATGTAGTGAATGAAGTGACAAGCTGAAGTGGAAAATGCATTATCAGTGGTAGAACTGCCAGAAATCCCTGTTTTATTTGATCATTTGTAAATGTGAGGCACATATCACTTAATTTAAATGCTTCCTCTTGTAACAGTCAACAATTTGAATGTTTCCTTCAAAGGAACAGTGTGTAGGATTTAATGGCATCTAGCAGTGTAGTTGCTCATCTCACCCTCTCCATCCTAACATAAAAAAGAAACTAGTTGGCAGTGAAATGCATGAAAAATGTGAAAGGCCCAATCTACAGCCAGCCCTTAGTTTGTTTAATTAGTTCTGGACTACTGTAGAAAGATGGCAGTTCTACATGGTGGACTCTGTGGAAGTCTGGGTTGTCCGAAGGTACTGTAACAACGTTTGTGATTTTCTAGTGACTTTTCTTTAGTAAGCTGCATTTCCACCACAGGAACTTTGTCCAGGGACTAGGAACCATTTAAAAAAATGTGCAGCCACAAATTAGTTTGTTTTTCTTTATTGTGCTACACATCATGGAGTTACAGAAAAAAACACACAACCATAAATAAGAATGCCTGTCCATTACTTTTTTTATGGCATTGTTGTAGTTGCACATAAAACGTGTACGTGTAAAAACAGCTATTATCGGTAGGTCTTTAGACTACAGTGCAAACACAGACAACAACAGGGTGAAGGAACCTTTTAGTTACTTGCAAAATTGTTCCTGAGACAAAAAGTTACAGGTACTTTGGATGAAAATGCAGGTTTGGATAGCAGAGAGTAGAGAGATGAAAGGAAATGAGGGAGAGGGGGATATTTAATTATATGCAACCTTGGTCTATAGCTGGATGTGAATATGGGAAATTTTTGGTCATCCCGTTAACCCGTTGGCCTCTAGGGCACCCCTTCATTACTATTCCCCACAGCGATATGCATTATGGGTTACTCCACTGAGCAAAGTGAATTGTGGACTTGAGAAAATGGTGCATAAATTGCTGAAAAACTCAACCAGAGAGCCCTCAAGCACTTGCTGATTTCACAGTGCGACAGCCCTTAGTCCTTGCAAACGAATCAGTAAGTCTGTGAGTCTGTAAGGGGGACAGCAGAACTGGCCAGGGCGTATTTTAATATCGGTTCCCAGCTGCTTCAGTTCTGCTTCACTGTTGACAGGTTGTGCTATGTTTACCACAAACCACCTCTAATCAAATATATAGACAGTAGCATAAAGTATTCATTTTAACTCTTTAATAACCTCATCATCTGCTCGAGTGTTTGACATCTCAGACATCAGTCCTTTGTTTCGTGACACATTGTTGCCTCTCAGCAGTAGTTCATACAATAAATATGACCACATCCATCTGTTACACATGGATTACACCCTTAACAGCCTCTTTTGCTGCTTAATCAATACTCTGTAGCAACTGGTGAAGGTCTGGTTTCCATTGGGTTCAAATAATTCACATTCAGTTTGTATTCACCAGAGAAATGTGCCAGGTTCCATCATCTTAGATTAAAATATTTTGGCCTACAGTATTTCTCTTGTTAGCTGGGTAGAGTTTTCATGTTTCTATGTGAAGCTGCTGGTTGGACGCAACCTTCCATTTCAGCTCATTCAATCTGAATATAATTCACTATTTGCCTCAATTCCAATTCAAACCAGTGGAGGGTGTGGATGGATAGTAGTTCTGCCGCACATTGTAACAAAATGCTAGTATAGAAGATTGATCACAGCACTGCAGGACAAAACCAACTCCTTCCTCACTCCCTCTTCTCCCTTTCATCCTTGGTATCAATTTACTAAACCCTCAATGATGGCAAAGTTCCCGCATCTAATATTATTTGTCTCCAAGACTTCCAAAACCCACTTATGAACTACATATCTGGGGAAAAAGTCAAGCAAAGACAGATCACTGGCAAAGGCAGATCAAATATATTATTAGCCAGTGATCTGTGATGAATTATTAGATGAAGTCACCTAAACTGTCAGCTTTGAGGGAAACACTTGCACTGAATGCTCGGCTACATAGTGGGGAACTCATGGATGCAAGGTGTGACTGTCATGGTCACAGTGCTTTAAATGTGAGCTTTTAAAATTCTGCATACAACTTTGTTCATTCAGCCATATTACACGATTACTCGTGAATGACTAAAAGACAAATGTTTAAGACTTCCAATAGTATTTAATTCCAAAGTTAGCACTGTGTGAGTGTTTCTCATTTATATTCTTCTCCTTCTTTAATGAAATAGAGTTGTGATAGAGGAGAAGCAGGGTCACTTGGCTAAGATTCATCCCCTGGAGCTTCAAAGTATCCTCTCTGTCTCTATTACCAGCAGAGACAGAGAGGTTGGAGAAACATCTTGCTTTCTTCTCAGCTCTCAAATTGAACTTAGATCTTGGAATCCTTCACGAGAAGGTGGGGCACGTGTGGTCAGAAGATCCTATTAGAGGGATATGGTTTCATTGGAGATTAATGTTTTGTCTGGCAAGCTCTCTAAAATGCACTTAACATTTTATACAAATTCTGAGGATGCTGAAAGCCGTGCTTCACCACACGCTCTCTCTGTCTATCTCTTTGCTGCTCTCTCTGTCCTAATTGATCGAGCAGGTCAGACAATCCCGTTTTGTCTGCACTCATTTCCAGTCAGGCTTGTTTAAGCGTTACAGACTGGAGTCAGATGGCTTTGCTAAGGGAAGATGTCTCCTACTGTTACCAGACAGATAGGCGGACAGACAGACAGAAACACGCTAGCTTTAAACCCAGAAGACCAACCTAGAACAATGTTGTACATCCTGGAAATGGCTCTGCTATGTTAGAGAGTCCTAATGGATCTTTCGGCTAACCCTTACATGCATCAGTTCCCAAAATGCATTGTGTACAATACAGACTGGAATCAGATGGCTTTGTATTGTGTCATAATAACAGGTGATTTTTGTTATTTGTACACCCCATATATATATCAGTGAGGGTGGGCAAATAACACCTCTAATGCAATATAGGTCAACAATACCACAAACTACATACTTTAAAATGATCATAAAGTTTTATCAGCACCTCTCTAAAGCATTATGACCTTCATGAAAGTAGGATTTATTTAAGATGGTTGTATTAGAGTGCTGTTTTAGCGTGTACACAACAAAGTTTTTGAAATATTGAGTCTGCATTAACAGAATGTCTTACCTGTGGACTATCTTTGGCAGGATGTGAACAGTGTTTTGTCTTACCCATACTATTTCTTGTACTATTGCCCATACAATGCCTTACTTTCTACCAGACTTATAGATGATCAGTAATCAGAATCAGAATCACTTTTATTGGCCAGGTATGTGTACTCATACAAGGAATTTGACTCTGTTTTCACTATGCTTTCAATGTACATATACAGATATAGATATAAAGGTAAAGTTACTTAAAAGTAATCTAATGCAAAATACACCAATACAAGAGCTTCTACAGAAAGCCAATAGTTGGTTTTAGGGAGACAATTATGACCCAGACTCCAAACTCTATTCTGTAAACATTTAAAACTCATGTAGTTCTTCCGTATTCTCACCAAGTCATTGGCTAATAGAGATAAAGATAGCTAAGCTAACACAGAAGTGTGACCAGTAACTGAGTTGTGGCCATTAAAACTGAACCCCTATGAGTCTTGAAACACTTTGTACACCCATCAATCCACTACAGCTTCCTCTCCAAGACTTTCTGTTGTGGTGCAAAAGAAACCTTTTGCTGCCGAATGCAAATCATAGGTTGTTTAGAGCTTTACACAGAAGGAACCAAGTGATGTAGTTTTTTATGAATAACATTCATACACAGTCATTATGTCCAAAAAAAAAAAAAAAAAGAAAAGTAACTAAGGTCACTTACCAGGAAAATGTATAAATCTTAGTATCTTAAGTCTCAGTACAACCTCTTAGCATTCTTTGTTATGCAGCAAGTTTTTTACTTTTGCCTAAAATTCAATGGCTGTTTTTAGCAATCAATCACTTAAACTGTGTCTCACCATCCAAAGCCTACAGTAATCCTAATTCTTACCTCAAGCTTCATCTTTATCCTAAAGCATCCCTTGAAAACTGTCCCCTGCGGACTATTTTCCTCATGTTTTTTCATTCTCATAAGAGAATGTTTGGCCCTCAAGAACTGCAGCGCGCACACAAATACATCATCTTCACACATACACCTAGAGTTACATACAGCTCGACATTCATCCCTCTCTCTTTACCTCTTGTCCGCTCTGTCTTACTGTCTTGTGACTCTGTTGCTATTCATCCCCTTGATATCTTTCTCACATATCTTCAGTTTCACTACCTCTCCCTCTTTCTCACCCCCCTCTCTATGCCTCTCTGACAGCCTCTTCTTAACAGAGAGCAGCAGACTGTGAAAACAGGCGAGAGGCAACGTGTCGTGGGTGTGTTTGTGTGTGTTTCATTCGGTATGTCTGCAGAGGGTGGACAGTATAATTAACTAAATGAAACATTATAATTTAAGTGATATTAATTATGTTACTCCAGAAAATGCCGTTATTTCATTATTTCTCTTGAATCATTGCTTGTCTTTTCATAATAACGCTGCCTTCAGGTGCATTCTGAGATTTATTGAAGATTTTAGTTTAAAATAATCATCAATCACTTGCACTGTGGCAAGGCTTAGTTTTGAATTGTGATGAGTTGTTTTATTTTTTTATGTAGAGGTGCTTCATGGACAAGAAAAGTGAATATTGGGTCTGCTAATTTATTGCATAATGTATAACGATTCAGCAAACAGTGAAAAAACAATAACAACATAGATATCATAGGCAAAATAATCTTTACTGTAAAATGTTGTTGTTATAGAGTCCATTCTCTTTGCCATACGGGTCACTTTTTATTGACTTTTTGTTTCCCTCATATGATTTCAATAACATTTGATGGCAGCATAATATTACTGCTGCACCTGAATCAATACAACATTGTTTCTGCAACACAGGTTTCTTGTGTGTTATACCAATAAAGCTGATTCAAATTTAATTGAATTGGGACTGAGAGAACGAGATAAGAGAGAAAGAGATAGCAGTGACCTTTTCTTCAGTTTGAAATGCCAGAGTTGTCTTTATCATTGACTCCAGTGTTGGCTAAAGTTGACACCAGTCTTGCCCTTGCTTTTGACTCATCAGTTTGGAGTGCTGATCTGAAGATATACCCCCTGGAAAAAGAATAGTTTTGAATACAATTTCAGTGTCAGATAAACCTCTTAATCTCTAAAGAGCCATAAAATTAAGCACTATAACATTTGAGATATCTCCCATGAACTTTTTTTCGAGAGCTATATTGAACCCATTTTGTGTAACAGAGTATAAGATATGAATAGCTTGACATTGAGCTAATGTTCTGGGTAAACTCTCTTTGTGTATGTCTGCAGTATGCTTTCCTCTACCTGGGTGACCTGGTCTTATCTGAGCTGTCTGTGGTTGCACCATGCTACCTCACCCACTGGCAAAGTGTGTGTGTGTGTGTGTGTGTGTGTGTGTGTGTGTGTGTGTGTGTGTGTGTGTGTGCGTGCGTGCGTGCATGTGTGTGTATGTGCATTCATTGTACCACTGTGTGCAGCCGTCACTGTGATCTCACATCAGTCAGAGGCTGCTGAGCCACACATTGACATTCCAGACTGCCTGCCTGCCTGCTACTCTGGCAAAAATAGATATGTAAAACGACAAGCTCTTTCCCCCCCGTTTTTCCCACGCATAGTTTGTCTGAGCTGGTGGAGGGGAAAAAAAAGAACGGTTTCTGGTCTGAGTCAGCTCAGATGAGAAAGAGGCAGCGTTTGTGGAGGGGAGTGACATATCACCGTTTAGGCAAATGAGATAGAGGAGAAGAGGTTGAAAGGAGACAAGGTTCATGCCCTTAACCAGCACTGATCCTGCAGGTTGATGGGGTTTTGCTGGTGTGTGGGTTTTGAAGCTGCTGATGAATGTTTTTTTTATTTTTGTCAGCAATGAAGATACTGTACTTTTACTGTTACATTCACAGTTTTTATGTGACGTTTCTTTCAGTTTCAGTTTGCTACATTTAATTGATCAAATGCATATCACTTTTGATACAAAAGTATAATTATAGATTGAGCAGCATGACATGAGTGCAAGTCAAAGTAGTTGGTTACTCTAAGAAGTCAGAGATGTGCAGCCTGCCTCATCTAACAGCTCACTGTGTCTGCTTCTTCTTCTTGTTCGATACTCTCTGCAATATTTGACATTTGTCTTGTTTTGCAGACGTATTGCATCTCCTGTGAGTACTTCGTGATAAAAGTCAACTTGTGTTTACCAGTTGAATGATTTTAATGTGAAGTTGCAGCACAGGAAAAGTTCCCTAATACTGTAAATATAGAAATATAGCAATACTTTTATCAGTGGCCATGTTGTGCCCTCTATAGAAAGCTTTAGTGGGCTGGATGTGGCCTGTGGGCCATCATTTAAAGGTGACTGGCCTGACATCCTGTGAGGCTGTACTCAGGTGTAGTGTTTCAGCTAAATATTAAGCGCACAAAGACAATGGTAAAATGCTGATGCTAAGCAGGTATAATGTTTACTGTGTTCAACCTCTGAGCTTCATTTAACATTTTAGTACAGTGCGGCTGATGGGAATGTCAGATTTGCAGGTATTTGGTCAGGAAACAAAGTATTGCACAAATTCAAACTTTAACCTGGTCACAGCAGACGAGATAAGTTAACATATCACTAAATTTATTACAGTTTATTAATGAATGTGTGTAGCTGGTGCTATATTTCAGTCACGACCAAAGTGGTGGAACGACTGACTGACATATATTGGCATCTGTAAATCATTGCTGCTAAGATGTCTAAAAAGGAATATCAAGTAGTGTCTCAAAACACATATTTGTATTAGAGTTTAAAGTGGATAGCCTCGAGCATCCAAAGGCATGATTCAAATGAAAAAACATTTTTCAGGTCTAACATTAATTGTGTGTGTCATGCATGTGATACTGTGGATCATTTTTCTTGTTAACATTGCAATGAGAGGTCAGAGGTCAGGTTCAGCCACAGAATAGAAGAGATAATGGGACAGAGTCTTGCTCAAGGACACACCAGCTGGGTTGATGTTCTTGATGCAGTAATTGAGTCTTTTCTTAGACAAAATACAAATGTGTGTTTTCTCATCCAATAAAAGGGTAAAATTTAAAGCTTTGTGTCCATCAATGCCAGCTTTGATTGATTTAATACAACAGTGCAAAGAGTAATCTATGGTAG